>WOVY01001334.1:492500-1202935 GCA_013436015.1 Rhipicephalus annulatus
CGCAGATAGATAATGATAAAGCAACAATGAAAGCATGGATATCAAAACATCAAAAAACTGCGCGATATTACAGTCAGATTGCACGTAATATACACAGCTCAGTCATTGTGATATGAATAAGATGAGTTGTTGGTGCTTTTATTGCGCGTGCGCATTCAAATACAGTCTTGCATCCACATTTTTGATAGCGGCGGCGATTAATGAGCCCAAGTGACTGTAAACATTGGATACACAAATATACATAATAACAGAAGCATTAGAGACGGTATCCAACAAGCTTAACCGATGACGCTACGGGCCACGGGTTAAGGCTGATAATACTTGGTGAGAACACTAGAGAGCGTGCCTGTACTTTCGTTTATGCCTGATGATACGGTGTTAAGTTTGTAGATGAGGTACGATTCGCGGATTTCCCGATTGTGGGGAGAATGAAAGCCCGATTCATGTATAGTGACCTTAATTTTTTCGAACGAGTGGCTTGGTAAGCGAATATGTTTTGAGAGCGGGAAGTTAGGTTGCGTATTGGTATGTGATTTATAATTGTTGAAGCGTATTTGAAACAACGTTCTGTATAACCAATATACTGTTCTTGCCAGACGGGGCACTCGAGCATGTATATGACCTTAGAGCTATCGCAATTAAAGGGGCCACAAATTTCAAGGGTGAAATTAGACGACGTACTAACGGCGTCCTGGGTGGTTTGCATATGTATGCAAACCTTGCAGCGTGGTTTGTTGCAAGGTGCACAGCTAGATGTCTTGTCTAAGATGAATTGCCTAATCGGTGATATACGTCGCCGATCTTTATAATCCGATGTGAATCATATTTTTATTACTTTTACAAAGGCTGCTCCACTAGCCAAAACGTCAGTCAGAATATACCGTGCAAAGCCAAGGTGCGTCGTACATTTTTCCTTAATCTACCGGGGCCAGCGTTACTTCCTTGCTGCAACTATATATATATATATATATATATATATATATATATATATATATGGCACAACGGGAGTAGCGTTGTCAACAAGGATAAATATATTTATTTCCCAACAGTTTCGGGAGGGGTACTCCCTTCATCAGGGGATGAGTTATACTAACATGAGCTTCCAAACTTCCTAAGAACTGAACAGCACGTGATATGAACCGTATGTGGATGTAGACGGACAGTTGGCTTCGTTCTCAGTGTTGACAGTGGTTCTTCCTCTTTTTCACTTTCTTTCTTTTCTTTCTTTTTTCGTCTTTTTTCTCCCTCTTTTTTGTTTTTTTTTTCCTTTTTCTAGTTCCCTCGCACTCTCGCAAACGTCTTTCAAGGCGAGAGGGACGCGGCAGCAAGGAAGTTTGGAAGCTCATGTCAGTATAACTCATCCCCTGATGAAAGGAGGACCCCTCCCGAAACTGTTGGGAAATAAATATATTTATCCTTGTTGACAACGCTCCCGTTGTGCCATATTCCATACCTTCACGAAGACTAACTGGCCCATTGAATTATTACTCCCACTATATATAAATATATATATATATATATATATATATATATATATATATATATATATATATATATATATATATATATATATATATATATATATAACTTAGCGGTTGTGATATATCATCATCATCAGCATGACTACATCAACTGCAGCACAAAGGCCTCCCCCATGTTCCGCCAGTTATCCCGGTCCTGTGCTTGCCACTGCCAATTTCTACCCGCAAACTTCTTAATCCCATCTGCCCACCTGTACTTCTGTCTCTCCCTAACCAGCTTGCCTTCTCTGGGAATCCAGTTAGTTACCCTCGATGACCAGCGGTTATCTTGTCTACGCGCTACATGCCCGGCCCATGTCCATTTCCTCTTCTTGATTTCAACTATGGTATCATTAACCCCCGTTTGTTTCCTAATCCACTCTGCTCTCTTCTTGTCTCTCAAGGTTACACCTACCATTTTTCTTTCGATTGCTCGCTGCGTCGTCCTCAATTTAAACTGAACACTCTTTGTAAGTCTCCAGGTAGCTAAGTACCGGCAAGATACAGCTCTTATATACCTTCCTCATGAGGTATAGTGGCAATCTACCTGTCATAATTTGAGAGTGCTTGCCAAATGTGCTTCACCACATTCTGATTCTTTTAGTTAGCTCAAACTCGTGGTTCGGCTCCGTGGTTATTACCTGACCTAAGTTGACATAGCTTTTTACAACTTGAAGTGCACCATTACGTATCTCAAAGCGCTGCTCGGTTCCGAGGTTGTTGTACAATACTTTCATTTTCTGCAGATTAATTTTAAGACCCACGTTCCTGCTCTCCTTGTGTAACTCCTTAATCATGAGCTGCAATTCGTCCCCTGAGTTACTCAGCAATGCAATGTCATCGGCGAAGCGCAGGTTACTAAGGTACTCTCCATTAACTCTTATTGTTCCCATTCTAGGCTTCTGAAAACCTCATGTGCACGCGGTAAATAGCATTGGGGAGATCGTGTCCCCCTGTTTTACACCCTTCTTGATTGGTTTTCTGTTGCTTTCTTCAGGAAGCACTGTTGTAGCAGTTGATCCCCTGTAGACTGCTTCCAAAATGTTTATATATACTTAATCGACGCCCTGATTCCGCATATTTATCATGACGGTTAATATTTATACTGAATCAAACGCCTTTTCGTAATCTATGAAAGCTATAAATACAGCTTGATTATATTGTGAGCATTTCTCTATTACCTGATTGATAGTATGAATGTGGTCGATTGTTGAGTAGCCTGTTCAAAATCCTGCTTGTTCCCTTGGTTGATTGAATTCTAATGTTTTGTTTACTCTGTTAGCAATTACTTTCGTTACCTTCAAGAAGTTTAAAAAAGCTTTTTTTGCCCCACGCCGAACTGCCAGAGCCAGGAGGCGCCGTCTGGTCGGAAAGAATGCATTAGGTAAAGGAAGCATACACAGACCGCAGAGATCAGAAATTTGAAAAGGAGAAAGGGCAGAGAGATGGATGGGAAGTGGAAGGAAGAGTGGAAGGGGCGCCCCGGGGGGAGTCCACCTTATACTCTCTTTTTCAGTTTTTTCCTTCTTTTTTTTTTCGCCTTTTTATCTTTCTCTCCCCCCCTGTGATTTGAGATTGTATATAGCTGAACACCAACAAACTGTACCTTCAATCCTGATAAAGGCCAGAAGCACGTTGTGACCGCTCATAGAGGATCTACTTGACTATATGCAACGCTACGGCCACTCAACCACCATGCCTTGCTATATATATATATATATATATATATATATATATATATATATATATATATATATATATGAGAAATAAATGGGTCAATGTTTTATACGATTCGCCAGCAAATGCTTCACCTTTACGATGTTATTCATCTCTTTCTTTTCCTGTTTTCTTGAATAAAACATTTATTAGCCAGTCAGCGCTTGTGTTGCTAATTCTTCATGTCTATTTGGTCTTTTACGCTGTTTCAAAATGAAGCCAAACAAATTAACCAAAATTTCCCTTTAGCTGCACTTAAAATGTGATAATGTACAAGTTTGTGCTTGTGCTCGCCGCCCATCTAATATTCTGTCGTCTTGCCTGCCATGGTGTCGACTGCCTCGGTTGGGCTCCTGGAGCTTGCTTTCGACGCCACAAGATGGACTCGCCCCTGTAGTACATCCACGATGGCGCATCGGGCTTTTGTTGAGAGCGTCTTTTCGGGGTCGAAAACCAACAGACAGTGCAAATTCATTGTATGGTTTGTAGTGCATTGTAACTACCTACATGTGAAGAAAAAAAGTGCACAAAAAGGTAACTAGCGGGTGGCAGAGAGCAAACCTGCTAATTTAAGATACAAAGCTGTGCCTTTTCCGGCAGCAAGTTCTCTTTGCGCTAACACTATTTTCGTTACGTATGTATCACGTAAATACACGTAAAACAGTACAATGAAGGTTGCCTATACATTCCTTGACTAAATTATTGGCTGGCTTTCAGAAGGGTTTCGTCAAACAAAAAAAAAACGAGTCCTTAAATTTGTCTCCCTTAATTCATTCACTGTGGATAACTAATTCGGCTGGTGGGCGCACTATGCTATCACGCTGGCAGGTCAATATTTGTACAATTCAACTGCCGAAGTTTTCATTTCTAAATCTGAAAATGAACGCACATTTGTTTGTTTGTGCAGTGGTGTAAGCGAATGAAAATGTATTTACCGTTTCTCAAGCGTACAAGGGACGCCACAAATGAGACAAAAAGTACATTTAAAATCCCAAGAAAGTCTTATTATTTTTCAAAATACAAAAACCAGTCAACAGTATATAGTTATTCTTTATTGGTATCACATTTCTGGAACACACCCGCAGCGTTTTACTCGGAAGAAAATGGCACATCAATTTTACATGCATATACACTCAGACTGCCATCCCATTTTATTATGGATAACAGGCACAAAGAACAAAAAACCACGCCAAAATGAGGTCGTTACAGTAGGATTCAGCTCTGCCGAAAATCGTGCACCACTCGGTATGTTCACCCTACTGCTGCTGTATTCATTCTCTTGTGCAGACACCACAAATGACATTTGCGCATTCTCCATTAGGAATATGTCGCGAATTTATCATCCCCTTCCCCTCGTGGACAAAATATGTGCAACGTATCTACGAAAATTGCAGTGCGCCTATTGCATATACATCTGTTGTTTTGTGGACGCAGAGTGGCTGAAGTTTGTGAAGACCTGCTTTAGACCACCCTGCGAAAAGGTTCTTCGTAGTTCTAAAAAAAATACGAAGATGGAAAATCCTATTGTTCATACGGACGAGAATTCTGAAATAAAAACTTTTTTTCAGCTTGTAACCTACATTTTGTTAAAGTGAACACCCAAGCTTTCACCGAAAGTTTGTTCCTATGTGCCCGACAGTTTTCTTAGGCAATTCCTGTGATGACCTTTTGTATATTTGGCATATTCACCCTGTGTGTTAAGAATATACATTATATATCAACGATGCAAGATATTTCGTGTTTATTTAATATGCCCGATCCCTGAAAATAGTGACCCGTGGTAAAACTTAGGTTACAACACAGCGATAACTGCGGAGAGAGAATAAGGTTGAGTGAAAGACAGGAAGATTAACCAACAATAACTGTGCGGATACATTAAGCAGAAAGAAAGCTCTGCACTATCACACACACAAATTAAGAAACACATGCATGGTTCGAAGTTTATACTTTTCGGTGGAAACCTCATATCGCAGTCAAAAAACACAATTAAAATGATTACTTCACTGCTCAGCAATTAACACGCTCGACATCGTCATCGAGAGTCTCAGTGGGTGACTTTGTATATAGTTTTTATGGATCCTGAGCGAGAATCTTTGGCGGGCATTTGGTAGGTCACCACTCCTCAAGGTTTAGGCAGGTATTTGGAACATTTATAGGCACCACAGAATAATGTCGCAAAAATGGCAGGTAATAAATCATGCAAAGTTTTATAGCCGTTTGAAGGCGTTCCATTTAAAATTATTATACGCTCAGAAACACGCAAGTATACCTGTGAAGTATAAGGGTACGCCATGAAGACTATATGTATCATCCGTCATTGTTCTTGACACTGTGCCAAATGAACAACAAATTAAGGTTCACATTACTCGGACATATCAGATGAGCAGACATATGTTCGCGCGACAAATGAGCACGGAGAAGTGCTCTTATCCCTCCGTCCGAGTTCGTCGCTTCTAAACGGAACGTGAAAGCTGCGACTCATCGACAAGGCATGCGTATACAATCGGCATCCAAGAATATCTCTCATTGAATACATCAAGTAGAGCTAAATCATAGAAAGTACCTTCTGTACTGACAACGCACATTTTTTACACGTACTGGGAAAAAACAGTCAACACAGAGAAATGAAGACAGTGAAGTATTGAAGCTATTGTGACTGACCGACTGCATAACTGACAGATGGGCTGGGTTCAACACTGGTGAAATAAACACGCTATTGATGCGAAACTGGAAACTAAATTCCTGTCGCCTTGGCTTTCGTGGCATTTTTTTTCAGGTTCTGCCGTTCAGGAGTGGCGAAATTTCTCTCGCAGGGATCTCCGCTGTGAAGTCGTAAGCGCCGTAGGCCATGGCTGTCCTTTTGCGCTCAGTGACTCAGCAGAAGGTCTGCGACGCAAGACTCGGAACACGCTGCTTGGGTTTCGACATTCTTGGTTCGACGCATAAGGAGTTGACTGATCAACAGCTGCGTGAACCACGCAGAAGCACCATGGCCGTCACCAGCACCAGCCTCGCAATCTTCAGCTCCGAGGCCGTAGTAAGGACCCTGCGGGAGAGCAGTGTGCCGTCAACACTCCAGGCATCACTCCGAAGACACTCGCGTAGCTAAACCGGGACAGATCTATGAGCCAGCTCTGCAACTGTGTTCCCGCGTTTTCCCTCTTCTAAGCTACAGTTTTGGTGTTTCAGTGACTTTATCTGCGAGTGCCAAAAACAGAATGCAAGAAAGTAAACTACCACATCAGAAGCATCTGCGCACTCGATAGAACAATTGTGCACGACATGCGCATTGTACAATACCGTAGTTTACATTCGCAACTGAGCCGATAAAAACAGCGGGAACTTCTAATTATTTAGCGACAACCACGTCATGCGTGACAGCGAAAATACAGGTGCAGTGATTTTCTGACTTCAGTAGCAATAAATGATTGATTCAGAACACAGACAGGATCCAAAAATTGATATTGTGTAGAATAATGACTCCCCAAAAACTCATTAGCCTTGTGACCAGACAGCTTATATGTCACCTGACTAAAAAATCAAAAGAGAAACATCGCCCTGATATCGCGACGCGTTTGTGGTGCGGCACAATAGAAATAAATAAGTAACAAGCATCAAGAAAACTAAGTGACTATGCATCCAACGAAAGCAAGGGTCCTCAGCACATATTTATTCATGTGACTAAAGGCCCGAAGGCATTACATACGGGGTATGTGAGTAGTAGCCTGTATGCAAAAAACTAACATAAACAACATAACAAATGCCCAGAACACTTGATCGAAAGACACCTGATTTTACCAAGTTCTCGGTCTAACCCAGAAATTTGCTGGATGATGACCAAAGGTTCAACCCGAATTATTGCAACAAACATGACTTCCTACCGGATTCAACTATCTTTATTCCACAAAAAAGACTAAAAAGCTGTGATTGCTATCGATACACTTCAGATATTCGAGTGTTGACGTCAAAACTGTCGAGTTAGGACGCCATGCGCAGACACAAAACACTGGACACAACCAGCAGTGGTGCATCAGATGGAGCTAGGTGACATTGCAGTGGTTTCGTTCGTAATTTCATGTTTTTAAGTAACACGACACTCCTGGAAAATGTCTTGCTTGCTCGCACAATCACTGCTTCAGCCGTCGTCGCGCGCTGGCAGCGTCTCGTCGCTTGACTTCAACGTACCCGGACGAGAGAGGTTGGGTGTCAGGGCGCAGCTTGAGCTCTTTTCACAAGTGCAGGCGTCGGCCCGGCAGATAGATTAACGTGGTGCCACGCAGGGTGTTGCTACGTTATAACTTCACTTTTCCATGGACAGAATGAATCCCTTCGCCAATTTTATGGAGTTCCTGATAGAACGCGATCATACGAGCACGGTATTGGCTCGAGTATAGAGTATTCGTGTCTCTCTCACGTCATAAATAAAACTTTTTGCGTCATCGGGCCAAACATTTTTAATTTTCTACGGAGGCGAATCACGAAGTATGAAACAGTAGTTGGCTCAATACGTACACAAGCATAGCACGTCTGTTTCCACTCGCAGGTGTCGAGAAGAAGCCTCTGCATTGCAGGAACAGGGCTGCCAGACTGCACCACGGCTGGGCAAGAGCTGCTTAGCATCTGCACCGCGGGGCAGGCTTCTGCAGAGATTACGTCAACCGATTAGGAATCGTATCTCAAGAGCGAACAAGAAAAAGAAAAACTCAGAGGACACATCTTGTTAAACGTTGGAACGCGACAAGGTCCAAGCATCGCCTTTTTTCCGATCGGTAGCCTCGCTTTGCATGTCGGCCTCAAACCGCTAATATTGGTCGTCCAAATCAAACGGTCTTAAACGACTAATGCAATAGCATTAGGCGTAGGCGTATCAGCTAGGGGGAGGGTGGAGGTAAGGGGGCACGAGCGCCTCCCCACTGGGAATAGTTGCCTCCCCCCCCACTTTCGACAGTTGTAACTATTGGCTGCACTGTGTGGAAACTAACAAGTAAGGCGACGTTTTTCGTCACAACAGTCATCACTCAATTATGTTCTTATGGAAGAACGAAATTGTTACGAGGCTATGCTACAACATGATGAAATTTTGGCAAGAGTTCCGCTGTGATGATTTTTTTTTGTAGGCTCTTTGCGGTGCGGGTCGCCTATGCGACGCTTTGCGTCTTGTGCTGGAGGCGGAGGAGGCAAGCGTTGAACAGGGGCCCTGTAATATTACATCACTTGTTCATGCTTTTATTCTGATGTGACTTGTTGATGCAGCTATGGATGGGAACGAGCAAACTTTCAAAGACCGGTCAAAGCATTTGCTGCTTCTGGAAAATAAGTTTGTTCGAAATTATATATCATCACCGCTGCTCTTTCGAAGCTGTTGCGAGCCGATGAGTGACGAATCATTTATGTTTAGGTTTTGCCGTACAGAAACGCCAAAAATTGTTTCCGCTTCAGTCTCTGATAAACAAGATCAGTCTTGCTTTCGATTACTTGGAGCCATAGCGGCAGCTTTAAAGTGGCTGCGAATAAAGCAGTTCACTGTAGCTCAGTTAGAAGCTAAGCCTTTGAGGTTGCCTCACAATTTGGCCCAACTGACACCACAAATATATACATCTTGAAAGAAAAAGTGTTGAGAAGTGAAAAAAAATAATAACAGTATTATCACGATAGGAATATAAATAATAATTACACGATCAAGCAACAGTGTTCCGATTATTAGAAAACAAAGCAAATTATGGTACCCACAAGCCTGATTATATGCAAGAAAGTGTAATACTTATTGTGCAAAAATATAACAGCAGTCATTCGTGGTAATTTCCTGGTCGATCCCCCCGTCATGGGTTCGGCATACAACACGAAAGTGAAGCGCGCCTTTACAAGGGCACCTAAATATTTACTTTATATTGAAAAAGGAGGACTTCCCGAATGTATGTTTTGGTGTTTGGCAGTCATAGCCCCGTTCAGCGTTGATGTATTTTTGTTGAAGCTTGGTACATCTCCGCACCGACGACTAATATTCATGATAAATTTATTAAAAATCTATCATGGTATCTGTAGATGTTAACCGCCATAACATAATCAGAAAACGAGGTGGGGTAACAAGATGAGTTTCGCATAATGAATGCGGAAATTTGGCTAGAGGTGCCATTCCTCGGCTTCTTAACGTGTTATTGAACCTCTTGGCATGTAGAAGGTGCGTCGTGTATCACTATCTTGTCTATATTTCCTTACTGCTTACTTGCTGTAGAGAAACCAATAAATCATGCGCCCATTCTGTCAAGTATTATTCTCGCGCAAATGACGCATGTATGATTTATTACTTAGAAAACTGCTTAACTCGTTTTGATGAAAATACTATGAGCATACTTTGGACTTGGCCCCGCCACGGTGGTCTAGTGGCTAAGGTACTCGGCTGCTGACCCACAGGTCGCGGGATCGAATCCCGGCTGTGGCGGCTGCATTTCCGATGGAGGCGGAAATGTTGTAAGCCCATTTACTCAGATTTGGGTGCACGTTAAAGAACCCCAGATGGTCAAAATTTCCGGAGCCCTGCACTACGGCGTCTCTCATAATCGTATGGTGGTTTTGGGACGTTAAACCCCACAAATCAATCAAATAATTACTTCGGACTTGCTTGAAAGATGTGTCATTTTTCTACATAAATTCATACAAAATAAAAAAAACGAGTACACAACAAACACCATGAATCAATCGTAACTTTATTGATATGAAAAGCAATATTAGGCGATTGAAGACGGCACATGAGCAGTCAGATTTGATATCGAAATTACAAAACGAGCTCGCGCTTGCGGTGCGTAATTCGAAGGACTATTATAGTACCACGTCACCGCCCAATTTCATTAAAAACGATCCAAGTAAGTTTTAGAGTTACATTGCCGAAAAGAAAAAAAACAATAGCACAAATGAGAGTGAATAGACAGATGGTTATTGATAAGCTACAACTTGCCAATCATTTTATTAGGTATTTTTAACGGCGTTTTTTTTTCTCATTCTAGTGATTTTTCACACAACTGTACAGCGCTGCAACATTCTGATGCAAGTTGTTTATCGAAACTGGGTGTACTTGCTATGCTGCTAAACCTCCCCAAAGTTCCAGTGGACCTGACTGTATCCCTAATTCATTTCTTCGTAGATATGCGGTGAATTTATCAAAATTTCTTGTTATAATATTTTGTACGTCACTGCAGTTGTCAGAATTACCGAGTCACAGGAGGACAGCCCGTATTGCGAAAATTCATAAGTTGGGAGATTGTCTTCTCGTTGAAAAATACCGTCATGTTTCTCTAACCTAGTCGTGCTGCATACTTGCTGAAAATATAACAAACAGCATAAATACATACTTAGAGATGCATTCTGTTTTAACTAAGCATAGGCATGTGTTTAGCAGAGCGCATTCGACTGTGACAAAGCTGATCACTGTTGTCCATTTTTTTGCGTCAACTCTTGACAAAAACGGACACATTGACATAATTTTTCTAGACTTACGAAAAGATTTTGACACTGTCCCTCACGATAAATTAATTCTGAAGCTTGTAAACGCAGGAATCCCAGGATTGTTAATTTCTTGGGTTGCTGCATATCTGACAAACCGGGGTCAATCTTTGAAAACCAATGGGGAAAAATCGGGCTCACTTTCAGTCACATCATGTGTGCCGCAGGGCTGTGTCCTCGTTCCTCTCCTTTTTATTATATGCAATAACAACAATGTTAATATGGTTGAAATCGGTGTCCAGATTCGATTATTTCCAGATGATTGCGTGGCTTTTAAAGAGATTAATTTTATCAATAATCAAATAAGCTTACATAATAGTTTAAATATTATTCTTGAATGGTGCATGCACTCGCAAACGAGACTAAACACAGACAAAAGCGTACTAATGCAAATGACCCAAAAGAAATCACCTTTCCTTCATACGTATAAATTAGGTTCAACCTCCTTGTTTGAAGAAATCCCATACAATCATCTAGGAGTCCCCTTTAACAACGCGTTGACAAGAATGACCTCATCAGTAAAACTTGCTCCTCAGCCTTCAGAAAATTATGCCTCCTGAGGCACAAACATAAAAAAGCCCCTTGTGACGTAAAAATGCTATAGTATAATACCTTAATCAGAACCAAGCTAGAATACGCGTGTATTTTTGGGATCCGTATACAAAAACTAATATCAATAACCTTGAGCAAGTGAGGTGAAAGGCAGTTATATTTCACGTAATATTGCACCGCATCCACAAGCCCTTTGTTCTATTATATATATATATATATATATATATATATATATATATATATATATATATATTTATATATATGTATATATATATATATGTATACATATGGTGGGGTGAAATTCAATAGATCCGGTGGAAAATGCGGTAGAAAAAGAGGTCGACAAACGTGCGAAAAAACACTAGTTTTACTAACGTTTCGGCACGTGGGCCTGCCTTCGTCGGTGTGAATCGGAGTTAATGATTCACTCCGACGAAGGCAGTCCCACGTGCCGAAACGTTAGTAAAACTAGTGTTTTTTTTTTGCACGTTTGTCGACCTCTTTTTCTACCGTATATATATATATATATATATATATATATATATATATATATATATATATATATATATATATATATATATATATAAGGGAAAGAAGTGTATACCTAACGGCTCGTTTTTCCTTGTTTTAACACAATATTAGTGAGATCTAACAGACAGTAATGCAAAGGAATGTACAGGGGAAGTTATTACAACCAATGGAATGTAAATAAGAAGAAAGAAAAGTGGATGAAAAAATAACCAGCCGTGAGCACGGCTGGTTATTTTTTGGGAGCGCGGGGGAAAACACAGACACAAGGCAAAGAAGAGGCACACAGCACGAGCGCTCAACTAACAACTGGTTTATTCTCACGTTTGAAGGACATATAAGTAAACAAGGGTGTGCATGTCAACAAGAATAAGATGATAGTGTAAACAGCAACCATGGCGTTCATACGAAGCACTTGTCTACGAATTAACAATATAGCTAAAGTCACAGTCAAGTAGTGATAATGACGGATGGCTAATACAATGAATGTAATTTCTAGAAATGTGATATGCTTCGGAAATTTCACGCTTGGTTTGAAGCGGATGCCGGAAAAGTACACTTGTTTTTTCAAACAACGGTTGAAACTTGCAGGAATCGCAATGGGAAGCTAAAAAGAAAAAAAAAAGACTATTTTTCAAGGAACTCAAATGCTCCCTGAGGCGTATATTCAAACATCGCCCGGTCTGGCCGATGTACATGCCACCGCACGTTAGCTGTATGCTATACACCACTCCTAAAAAACACTTAACAAATTGTTTTGCATGTTTCTGCAAAAATCCTTTGCTTTTTGACGTGCCCTGCACCTCCTATGCACCATGACACATGTACGGCCCAATTTATTAGGTGCAGGGAAAACAACGCGCACACCAAACCTGTTTCCCACACTTTTCAGTCCATGCGCCAATTTATGAATGTAAGGGATGACGGCCACGCGTTTGTTTCCTTTATTTCATTCTGCAGAAACACACGCACGTTTATCACCGTTTCTCACTATCCGCGGAAGTCTCACACACCGATGCAATTAGATAGAACGGGTACCCAGCCCCGAATAACCGTCCTAGCTGCGCTAAGAAACCATAGTGCACCATGTAGATACAGCTTTTTTCCACCGTTGAACGAAGGCATGACAGGAGAATTCCTCGTTTTGTAGGCTTGGAATGGCCAGATGAGTAATTTAAAACAGGTTTCGTGGATCGAGGGTTATATTGCCAGCAAATATGATTGCCTCCTATGAATAGAGAAAGGTATAGAAATTGCAATTTATGATTACTCGGAACCTCCGAGGTAAACCAGAGGCCCATGCCCTCCGTCTCGAAGCATGCCAAAATAGCGTCATAGTTCACTGCAGAACATTTCTCTACAAAAATCAGGTAATAATCAATGTATCTGTAGCGAATGGTGAGAAACGGTGATAAACGTGCGTGTGTTTCTGGAGAATGCAAAAAAGTAAACAAACACGTGGCCGTGATTTCTTACACTCATACATTGGCGCATGGACTGAAAAGTGTGGGGAACAGGTTTCGTGTGCGCGTCATTTTCTCTGCACCCAATTAATTGGGTCGTATATGCGCCATGGTGAATAGGAGGGCGTACGGCACGTCAAAAAGCAGGGGATGTTTGCAGAAACATGCAAAACAATCTCTCAAGTGTTTTTAAGAGTGGTGTATAACATACCGCTACCGCACGGTCGCATGTACATCGGTGAGACTGCATGGGCGATGTTTGAATATACGCCTCAGGGAGCATTTGGGTTCCTTAAAAGGTAGTCCTTTTTCCGTGTTAGCTTCACATTCCCATTCATGCAAGTGTCAACCGTTGTTGGAAAAAACAAGTGTACTTTTCCGGCATCCGCTTCAAACCACGCGTGAAATTTTCGAAGCACATCACATTTCTAGAAATTACAATCATTGTATTAGCCATCCGTCATTATTACTACTTAACTGTGACTTTAGTTATATTTTTAATTTGTATACAAGTGCTTCGTATGAACGCCATGGTTGCTGCTCACACTATCATCTTATTCCTGCTGACATGCACACCTTTGTGTACTTATATGTCCTTCAAACGTGAGAATAAGCTAGTTGTTACTTGAGCTCTTGTGCTGTGTGCCTTTTCTTTGCTTTGTGTCTGTGTTTACCCCCGCGCTCCCAGTTCACTGAACCATCATGAATTACCAACTAGCCCACCTTTCCATCCAATTGCAAGTACCAGAGGGTCACTATAACAGTCTTTAAAGTGGGATGTCAACATTATTCAGCTTTGCACGAGCATTTGGGCAACTGGGTTTTTAAGACGTAAACTGACTGGCACTTCTGAATTTTAACTAACAATGCACAAAATGTGCATTGGACCCGTCTAAGAATATACACCAATAGTTTGGAGCCCGCCCCAAATGAACATGAACGGATGATTAAAAATCAATTCAAAACAGGGCTTGTGGATTTATTTATTCCAAGTATGCCAGGCAGTAGAATGTTTCCACGCTGCTGTTGCAAGCTCATGTCGCAATTCTAGCTAGCCGACGACAATTAGCTAGGCTGAAGTTCCTTTTTCTTCTTCAACAAAAACGTATTTGCCTTGAAGTGGCTTTGTCTGCGTACTTACGAACGAAGAATAGCGCTTTACGTCATAATAGAATAGGAAGTTTTTTTTTAATCTTCAAGGTTAGTAAGGAACACGTGCCTGCCGCCGTAGGCTTTCAGGTTGAATGTTCGTGCTTTATTTTTTCAACGCGTTTTTAATGCAAACGATATCACATTTCGCGTGCTGATCCCAAACTACATCTGCATATTCTAACCACCACCCACTACGCCATCATATTCTAATCACAGTCTAATAATGTCATTTAGGCCATAAGCTTAGTTGTCGGACTGCAATGCATCATACAATTTCTTTTCATATAAAGTTTTCTCGTTTTCTCGATACCCTGCAAATTATTTCTTTATTTATTTATTTGTTTATTTACACATGCTGTCAATACCAGAGGGATTATGAGAGGTGAACAATCTAAGACAGTTATTTTGTACAGTCAAAAGTTGAAAAATATAATAAATGCAAAAGTCATGACTACTTCAGCTTATCGTAGAACTGATATACAATTGTAAATAGTTCAATTGATTTACGGAAGCTAACGAAGCATTTTTGGTGTTATATGTGCGGAATATAGGTTCCTGCTTGCGTGTAACCTGCGCATGAACGTCTAGGCGCATTTGCCATGCTGAGCACCAGTTGGTATTTGCTGTTAATTGCTGGTTTAGTACTTGTTTATCTTTCTCTGCCTGATTGTATGTGTATGCAACGCAGTCATTCACAAGTAAACGGCAAAGCACTGGTGAGTTAGTCTGTGATCCAATAATAAAAATTAATAATAGCAGCCCGAGCAGCGAACCCTAAAGAAAGCCTGACAGAACAAGCAAAATCCAAGTCTGAGTTGCCTGCGTGGACAAACTGCTTACCCTGCGTAAGATGCGAGTCGAGTCACTGTACTATCTTACCGTTATCAAAACGACACTGAATCTATATCATCAAAGGTATGTGCGACACACTGTAAAAGGCTTTTTGAAGGTCAAGAAAAAATAAAGTGAACCTGCCCGCCCTTGCAAGTATGAATGTTGAATCTGCCGCGGTAACACGTTGGCGAAAAACGCCATGCTGCGCACAGTACGCTCGAAGAAGCGAGAGCAGGGTGGCGCTGCCCAGAAGCATGTAATGAAATAAAAGGAAAAGTTGAACCGGAGCAACGCGGATGTCGGTCTCTGTGTTTTAACATTATTGGTGCCGAAAACCCCGCCAGACGGCCGTTATCCTCCGCACCGATACCATTCCAAGCTGGACAAGCTACGTAGACATCGAGAGCACCTTTCGCAGTGCCACCACCCGACTGCTGTCCGAGGTCAGCAAGATCCTTCTGCAATGCACTTTGCCTCCTTCTGCAGAAACTCATCCACAGGCTTCGTGACTCTGCTATCACCGAACCTGATAAACCGATGCCCCAACGAGGAGGAAACTATCACGAGAAGATCGTGAAAGCAATCGGCAAGTTTCGGATTGCGATAAATGCGCGTACACTGGTTGCTTTTACCCTAATTGAAGCCAACCAGCCGCGGCAGAATAGAACAACTCTATGGAACCTCGGACCTCACCGATTACAATCAGCCACGAATGTCGGGCTTGTCAGTCAGTTTGCCGAAAAACTAAGCGCCTGCCATCAGAAGCGACAACCGTGGGTGGCAGGGTTCCTGGGAGAACTACGATGGGACCTCATATCACCGGTATGAAGACGTTTACGTACTTGAAGACGAACCTGGCCTGTGCGGCAGAGCTCACACAATGGAACTACTACATCGCCGTGCAGCAATTAAGTTGGGAGTCACTCTCATAACGACGTAAAAAAGTTACGTCTGAAGTTGCTATGTCAGACATTTCAGAATAAAACAAGAATTGACAGACACATTTACAGCCACATTACATATCCAAGCAGATCACATACAAAAAATAAGGCTAAAGCTTGCCAGGCTGAGCCTGTATGCAAATTAGTTTTTTTTGTGAAAAATCTTAGTCAATGAAACAGTCAGCTGTCTTAGCAAGTGTGCAGTGACAATGAAGATGTCTTTTTTGTGTTTGTAACCCCCCTGCTGTAACGCCTCGGGGTAAAGTGTAGTTGTGTATCAATAAAGAGTAAAGAAGTCACTCAGCGAAAGGTTTGGCCGGAAGGATCTCCTCAAAAACAACCACGTAGAAAGCCTCCTTCCCATTAAACCCAATTGCTAGTAACAAGGCTGCGAAACGTAAATGAACAAATCCACTTCAGGACCGGCTGTTTAGACCGCATGGCGTAGCTCCTGCAGAGTACGTGGTTGTTTTGCATCGACTACTGACATGCTCATTACTGGAGAACCAGGCAGTGCTGTATCGCAAGCGCACGAACATCGACACAGACGACGCGGGCTCTGTAGGACAATCAGCTGAAGGGCAAGTCAACACAATGCCAAGGTTCATTTAGGGTGGCGTGAAAAGCCGAAAGCAATGTCGAATGTCACACAAGCAAACCACTCCATGACAATAGTCAACAATCCGCAAGGCGACTGACATCTAGAGACAGCCTGATCTACCGTCCGCGCACTGGAACAACGATAATCACCAGCTGTCACTTGAAGACCTATAGAGCGAATACGCGTCTCCTCTGCAGCATCTCAAGACAGGTGTCTCCTGATTATCAGAGGAGGCAAGGTGCGGACGTCTATGGAGGCAGCACATGTACAGCCGTCTTCAATATGACTTGAAAAACGCGTGGCCTCACTAGTTGACCGATTGCACATGGCTTCCACGGGCCCTTATTTCCACTGAAAAACGCGTTTATCTTATTTCAGTATGATAACAAATAAGAAAGTATTAATTGATTGTTGAAAGAAAAATAGGTTGAAGCCATGCGCATCTTGTGAGCTCATGAGGCTACGCGCTCCTGCCAAAGCCATAATGAGCGCACCTGTACTTTTCCACCTTAGGCCAAGAACTTCTGGAAGGAGACGACCAACGCCACTCAATGCGGCCTCCGCACTGCTGTTTAAAGACCACAGGCGTGACAGTACACCACCCTCTGACGCAACTCCGAGAGTACACGGTTGATCAATGAGCACTGACGCAATCGATCCTCATAACCAGCAAGCATTTCGATTAGCCACCAGCAAGGACTACCGGATGTTTCCCTGCCGAGAATTACCTGCAAAACCACTTGAACAGCAAAGACGAGCCACTTCTTTGATTCTGGAAAAAGAAGAAGAAACAATCTTTGCTTCCTCACTGCGTTTTCGTCCCATGTGCGCCGCTTTACTGACTGTCAATGACACCGGGCCTACAGCGGAATTTCTACCGAGTTCTGGCGGCGCTTCCAGACAGGAAAGAATTTGGCTTATCCGAACGAGTCCGGCGCACGGTGAATCGGTTTTATACACTGAAAGAAAGCGAGCAAACTATGGGTCTGTAAATACGTTAAATCTACAGCGGTAATACGTTCGAGAAAATTGTGCTGCGATGGCAGGACTGTTCGGGAATACGTAATAAAAGGGCACCGTTTGTGTCGGTATCAATTTTTAATATTACATCATTTACATCATCCACGCTTGGTGAGAACGCGCCTCAAAGCAAGCATAAAAATCCTGTGTTTGTTTTATATAAAATGCGCGGTAATATAATTCACATAAAAACAACGCCGGGAACGGAGAACAAGAAAGAAAGAAGGCTAAAGACAGCGGCACTGATTTGGAAGCTAGAATCATTCCACTTGATGCTAAATTTCGACAGCTTACTATGCAAACATTTTTAAAACTTTACGATGCGCCCTTCTTCTGTTCACAGACAATTTTCATCAAACATCCAGCTTCTTTCTTTCAGCGCCCGTGGTTTCGTTATCAAAGACCTCAAGTAATTTTCGTCGAATCTCTGTTATCAAAAATTCGAGTTTCCCTCCAGCATTTAACTCCCAAACCCAATGCTTGGTGCCAGTTGACTTAATTTTCGATGATATTTTTCCGAAAAATGCCAAGTTACTTCCAAAGCATGTTCTAAAGGGCCTCCTTCAAGACCATTTCAGTCATTTTTCTAAATACGTAGTAATTTCGACGGACGCAACGCAAAATCTTCAGAAGGCTGGAGTATGTATTTTTTCTCATCAGCTTAATTGGTCTTTTGCGCTCCGATTACCTGACTTCACACCAATTTATCTTGCAGAATTCCTGGCTATTACATTGGTTCTTCGAAAACTAAATTATCAGCAATCAAAAGCTAATATTATTTCGGATGCTTTGTCTGTATGTACACATCTAACGTCCGCAAAGAAGTCTGCTCTTCTCAGGATATTTTGGTCTCTCGTACCGCATAGCCTATCAGAAGTTCGGTTTATTTGGGTCCCCGGGCATGCTGGAATTGAACTAAATGAAATTGCTGATTTGCTAGCTTCGGCATCTTTAAATTTCCCGGTGGTGCTAGTAGCTCCACAGTTTCCTTTTATTACTGCCGAACGATTCCAACGCCTGTTAATATTAAAAATGACCGAAACGTCGCTTCTACAATCTGAAGAATTGCGGCACTTGCAATTCACATGGAACACCGCAAAATGCCTTTCCCGTCAATGTGAGGTGACCCTCAGAAGCTTTCGCTGTAGAGTTCCTCTGGTAAATTTTTATCTCAACAAATCAGGATTTTCATTACCTAACCTATGTGTAGTTTGCAATGAACCGGAAACAATAGATCACTTTCTTCTCACATGCCGCCGCTTCGCCTCACTGTGCCGAATAATTCTTCAAAGACCAATTGGTATGCTCGGATTTCCAGTCAATACATGCACCCTATTATCATTTGGAGCCAGTCAGTTGGGTGTGGGCCACAGTGCTATTCTGTCAGCGCTACATAAATTCATTCAGGCAACCGGAAGGATACGCTGCTAGTGGTACTGCCAGATATATCCAATTATTTCTCCCCCTTCCTCATTCTTGTTAATTTGTTTTATATATTCTGGTTTATCGCATTCTTCTGCAATTTTTTCACGTTTTTTCAAAGGAACGTTATTATTGTCCCTATCTAATTTCTCTTTATTATTTTTAGCAAGCGTTGTAAAAAATGATCTATTATGAGGTACAGTGTGGCCAATCCCCCATGTTGGTATGAGCCAAGATCTCATAGGAGACAAGACAAGACAAGACCTGCAACAAGATTTATTTGGTAGAACAACGCAATATATATTTGAGATGTATCGGACAAAATTTTCAGGAATGAAAATAAAAAGCAGAATTCACCTGCGCAGATCCAATAAATAAATCTTGCAAGTCAGTGCCGCTGTCTGTCTCCTTCTTTTTCATATCCTCCGTTTCTGGCGCTGTTTTTGTGTGAATAACGTCGTGCCAAGTCGCCCAAACAATCATTTTAGCAGTAATATAGCCGCTACTCTTTAGAGCCGGCTTAAGCGAATTCATAGATTTACCGCTAATTGTCAGTGGTTAGCGAGGAATGCATCTTACGCTTGTCGGTAAGCTGGGCCCACGATGAGGCTTCTGTCAGCTCTTGGACATCTGCGCCATCATTTCGGAGGACGGAAGCAGAATCGCCTTCCTCTTCGTCTTCCACTAAGGCTGCCTGGAGCTCCTGGCGGCGCATGCCTTCCAGCGTGGACTGAAGGTGGTCCAGCGACTGGCGAACGCTCTCTAAGTCATAGGCGGCGTCAAGCCGCGACGCGACACCGGCGTTGATAGCACGCAGCTCGGCGTCGTCGCTGGCGCCATCTCGGACAAGTGCCACGGCTTCACCAATCATGGTGTCCTCGATGCTGCGCAGTTTATCTTCGACTACCTGCGAAAGAATAGCGCTGTCAGTCTAATGGCGGGTAGGGACCGCCTAATTTAACAAAGCTCAACTATAGTAACTCGAATGGGACATGCACTGTAAACAGAAATGAGCTGAGATGAGAGTAAACGACTTGTCCTCTAGCGCATACCCAAATGAGGGTTTTATGAACACCGTCCGATGGAAGGGAAAATTTACTCGCCAACCAGTCGGGTTTTTCGAATGGATTTAAGGGAGTTCTTATTTACATATATTAGGAAAATTTTTCAAGTCATTATGGGAGTGAATTTTTACATCTACTGAAAAAAAAAATTGGCCCCGTATCTGCATGTCACACCACAAATGTCGTCGAAAGACGATAGTTTTGCGTCTGCAGAGAGTGAACAAAACGTATATTTCGCAAGAAAATCGGTGAATGGTATTCTGGAGGCGCTGCGTTAGAGTGCCTCGAGCATGCAGTGAAGGCGAACGGGCGCATCAAGTCACATGACACGTGAGACATGAGATCTATATGGCAGTTATTCTGGAAAACGGGGTTCGCACCGTGTATGCCCATCTCTGAGGTGATAAGGCGTAGAACGCAAGGCGACAGGTAGATGCCACCACTGTGTTGTCTTAGCAAATCATTGGAAACACGTGCCGTTTTGTGCAAGGGTTGTATGGCCAGCGCAGCATTAAAAGGCTACGATCCTTGAAATTACTCATGTATGCTTTTTCTAGTAAAAATACACATACATATTATTGACGTGTTGTTACGGTGCCTCAGATATGCGCAATAATTGCTTTTAATTGACAATCGCACAAGTATGAAAGCTGAACCTTGAGCAATATTGGTAGGCGCTGCGAATGGGGTCAATCGTTTGGAGTATAGTTTGGTCACTTTGGTGTCGTTTAAGGTACCGTTAAGGGTGGTCAAACAGACAAATGTACAGACAGACAGACAGACAGACAGACAGACAGACAGACAGACAGACAGACAGACAGACAGACAGATTAAAGTTTTTGCGTCGAAGGTCCCCAAGAAAGACCATCGTCTTTAAAAATCACGCCCGCAGCCGTGCCATGCACAAGCGTAACATTATTTTAATTTCCTTCCAAGCACACAATATTGATCACAGTACACAAACCTGCACACAACGGCCACGTAATATTACAACACTCACACTCACCCCAGCTTGCCTCTCGCGCTGTACACCCACGCTTCATTGGCCGGGTATATATTGGAACGATATTGTGACTTCCCATATAGCTCTGCAGGGACCCTTCGTTCGCTAATAATTAAGCAAGAAGCATGCACAGCGTAGGTACATATTTGCGGTGGTCTGACGTAAGCATTACAACACACTTGCCTTTTATCTTAAACGGGCCTAATAATGAATACTTTCTTTACCTATAGCGAAGGTAATTATCCGTTGGTGCTCTGTCATACGGGCTGTATTTGCGTTAGGAGCACTGTGTGTGAATCCGTAAAATGCATAGAATTGTACTCAAAGCTCGAGCGGCCGTACATAAACACTTCCACGACGCGCATTCAGAAGCTCGAGCGATGAGCCGAGATACACTGCTGCTACCGCGTTCGACGACTAGGCCACACTCAAGACTACGGCACGGTTATACGATGGATGACAGCTGGCGATCGCAAAATGTTTGCTGTCACGCATTTTTCGTCTCATTAGTTTTTCCCATGCACAGAAATAGGTGTCCGCTATATACGCAGTGTAAGCTACGGACCCATAGACTTACACGAACGAGACAGTTCGCAGTCGTGGTTCCTGTTGCTCACATGCATTGCATAGGCATGTATGCCGGAACGCTGTTTCTGTGTGTCTCAGCCTCGTTTTGCGCTCGCCTTCGCGTTAGTCTTTTGACAGGTGTGGTCGCAAAGCGCAGAAGACTTATTCATTCCGGCAACCTTTATTTTTTGAGTAACACATTCCTTGTCTCGCCGGTGGTCGGTGCCAGCTAGTAGAGCTTGCCAAGGCGACCGGCGCGCAGTGCGAGCTCACTATACGCCGGCCTAATACCGACGACATAGCGCGGCCTTTCTAATTTTTTAAGATGTTGCAGCCGGGGAAATACCGGCGACGCGCTCCGAGAAGCCCCAATCGGTGGAGTCGGGGCGAGCACGTCACCGGTGCCACTTTCACACCGGTTTCCTGCCAGCCTGCCGTGGTAGAGCGAAGCCTACTTCGGACCGTTTCTAAATTTTAGACGCTGAAACTCCAGAAGTAATCACTGACAATCGTAACAGCTTACTTTTGTGAACATTAAATTATTCTTCGAAATTTTTTGCAACTCGGCCCTTGGAAGCGAGCATGTCCAGCAATCTGGGACATCCACTGGTGCGGCAAAGCCGACCCCAATGGAAAGCGCTAGACGTAACGCTATGGGGAGCGTTCTTCAAAAAATGATTACTGAGAAATGCCTCAATTTTCACTATTTACACTTCATACACCCAATTCCGAGAATTTCCGTATGCTGTACAAAGCGATTAGTTTTAATTGGTGGGCTCAATGTTTTTCCAGAGACACTTTTGTGTATTCGTTGAAAATGTAAGGCGTGATCATTGAAAAGGTAATTGTAGCGCAACAACAAGTTATTCGTTAATTGCACTACAGTGGCATGCGTGGTAGGACAATCTGTCTGTGTTTGCAATATCGTGAGATTACGCTGAGTGGATTTTGTTTCCTGAACAGCTTTCCCAAATCGATAGTGCGGAAAAGGAGCATTACAGGGGTAAAACAAAAATCACCTGTCGGTACATCGGTGAGAAGGTGGACGTTGATCACGGTAAAACATCAGCAAACGCCTGCAGATGTGATGTACGTTATGATGTACAGCATGTAGGTCTCTACGCGATGTGGTGTGAAAAACGGTGAACTAAAAGCGATCTCCCGAATTGCTGGGTATGGCGTTCGCAGCGTTTCCTTGGGGAATTGGAGGGATGTCCAGCGTGGTTCAATGGTGCGAAATATCTTGATTCGTTCACACTAAACAACATCCTGTCGTTTCAAATCTTCGCACGCTTACGCACGAAACAGAGAGAGGAAGATAAATAGAAAAAAATAGAAAGATTTAACCAAGTTGGAAATGAGGAATAATAGAAAGGAAAGAAATAGAGAGCAAAGAAGTAGAGTAAAAAAGACATTTATAACTATTCAGTTCGAGACTACACGGCACGGTCTCACGCTGTTCTTTCACAAGCGCTCGCGAAGTCCGGTGGTCCTTGAAAAGCACAAGAGAGTTAGCTTTCATGGCTGCGCGTATGTGAAACCGTCGGCCAATGTCCCAGGATCTTTTTTTTGTAAGTGGTGGTCAATGCAGCTCACGGAGTTTGGTTTCCATAACCTGTCGTTCAGACTGGTATGCTTGGCACTGGCATAGAATATGCTCAAGCATCTCCCCGCTAGCGGAAGCGTTGCATGCCGAACTGCTCGCCATTCAAAGAAGTCAGGACTACGCATTCGTAAATGCCCCGTCCAACCTCATGCAACGCAGGAAAGTTTCAGCGTGTCGTGGGATACCGGAGGGCAAACGAAGTTGCTAGTTTTGATCGATAAAATAAAGGCGCGGGTTGAAGAAACACAGAGTATTCCATTGCAGGAAGCAGAAACACTAAAGAAGCAGTTGCATGAATTATCTCTGAAGGTCACTTTGCAAGACCAATATTCCAGAAACAAAAACATTGAAATCAAGGGAACACCACACGAGAGAACGGAAAAGCTAGTCGACGTAATGACGAAAGTTCGCGATGCACTAGGGGAACCGATCAAAGAGCAAGACATCGAGCTTTGCCATGGCGTCGCCACACGAAAAACCGCCACAGAACAGAACATCGTTGTAATTTTCAAACAATGTGCAAAGCACCAACAGGTGCTTGAAGAAGCACGCAAGGCGAGAGTAAGTTCGAATGCAAAAGAGTAAAGGAGTAAAAAAATGTTCCAGTGATCTGGGCTTTTACAATCGTCAAGCAATATACATCTTTGTCCGCAGTTAAAAAAAAACTTCTAGACTTAGCCATTGCTAAGAAGAGAAAACTCAACTGGCACTTCCTTAGGCTGAAGAAATGTATAATCTTTACCCGAAAAAGAAAAACGTCGAACGCAATACGTGTCGGTTGTGACAAAGATATTGAAAAAAATGTGGGACTAGGCACGTTTGATCGGAGGTTTACTTTTTTTTCAATCATAGGAAAGCTCTCAGTGACGCCATTTGACTATATTGATGCCATTATCTTTCATTTTTTTAATGTAACGCACAGTCTGCTAAGCACCAACACGACGAGTTGTTTGCGCTATTCGACAAATTCTCGCTTCAATTTGAAAACATAGTGACAACAGAAGTGTGGTGTAGAAAATACGAAAAACAATTGCCTTGTTCCAAAACGCTCTTTTGGAATCGATCTGAAAAGAGAGGCGGGGGTTGCGGGGTCTCGCGAGACGAACAAGCGCCACGCCACGCCACGCTCTTGGAGTGAACGGACACAGTTGACACGGTCGGTACAAAACACACAACATACATACATTTATTAACTAATTTGGACGACGATATCGTCCGCCGAATGATACATCAGTTTCAACTAATACGCTACCATACAAACAACATAACGCAGGGACACACTAAACACACAATAACATGATAAAGACACACTAACACATACCCAAGGCGGCGTCGCCAACGCCTGACTTTCCACGTGGGACCCCGGCGCGAAGCCCGCGGTGCCGAGCACCGGGGCCCACGCGACAGACAACCGTTCGCGGCAGCCGCCACGCGCAGAAGAGACTCGCTCAACGCTCGCCCACCACCAAGGCCCGCCTTCCGCCAGGGGCCACCACCGGCGCTACCACTCTACCAACGGTGGTACTCAAAGCGAACACAACGCCATCTATCGCCCGGCGGTGGTCACCACCGAAATAAAGCCTTAGGGCGAGACACGTGTGCCACGCGGCGCAGACAACCCCACAGGGGGAGGTGTCAGCACCCCCACAGGGTGTATTACTGCTCGCATCTGAACGTATAGCATGCAACATGGTCCCAATGTGTTTTTTCTGTTGAATGTTGTCCCCGTAGTTGTTACGTTGCAAGTTTGTTTGCATGTCTGGAAACATTGCTTTCGCTCGTCTGCACAAATGAATGTAATCTTGTTATCGCCGGTGACCGTAATATGGACCTTACAATAAATACACCCAAGGCAAGATACTGCTGATTTTTTTCAATTCATTCGGCTACCAAAACGTAATTTCATCGTTTACATGAGTTTGTTCAAATTCCTAAAGTTTGCTTGACCTGTTGTCACAAATAGGGGTGCTATGCAGCATGGTCTTAGCTTCTCGTGCAGACAAGTTTCCTTCGAGATCGCTCCACGGCGGCCATGAAACCAACACTATGCGGAGGGCGTGATTGTCAACTTTTTTTTCACATATCTATTACGATTATTTCTAATAACTTTTCCTGTACTTTCCTTGGTATGATTTTCTGTTCGATATCACTTACATTGTGTCTAAATAGAAAACAACCACTAAATGTACCCTTCTTTCCTTCATACACAGCGAGGGTGTCGTTCTGGCAGACTTGGTGCCTTCAGGTAGTATACGAGCGAATATTGCTCAGCTCCCAGCTTGCAATAAGTTTACTTGCTACGTGACACCGAACGGGCAGATGAGAGTTTGTGTGACAAAGTGGTGTGACATTTGGAAATATTTTTTCGCAGATTAAGTGAACACGTGTGTATGACTATCCTGAAATGGAGGCAAGAAAAATACACTGCACAGTGGCCGCTGAATAGCTTGCCTGGAACTGGTTGTAAGCCGTGCCAGTGACCGGCGATGATGGCGCCAGTGCAGTGTTCTTGACCTGGTGGAGGTCTAGTGTGTCCTGGTGCGTGGCCATACGCTTGCGGCGCATACTAGCGAACGATAGCGCCATGGTGCGGTAGTACTCATCCAGAAGCCATTTCTTGAACTTGTCTTCCTCAGACCCGGCACCACCTTTGGACGCTGCTGCAGCACCATCGCCGCCAACAGTCACCGCGCTGGATTCGTTGTCCGCTACCGAGGGCCCTGTTCACAGAAAAATAGTGTGTTAAAATTCAGCGCGTGTTCTAGGCAAAGGCAAAATTTACAAACGCACCAATCACTTTAGCGGCTCCGCATAGGTCAACAATAGGTGTTCCTTCCACCTGCTTGGTCTTCGGACTGCAGTATGTCTTAAATAAATATCACTGCACGGGTCAGGGCCGGGCTATACAAGGAACTGTTTTATCAGGCCCGGGCTGGGCTCATGCCCGGGAGCTTCGGACTCGGGTCAGGCTCAGGCCTGATTGAACGATACCTTACCAGGCCTGGCCCGGCCCTGACCCATGTAGTGATATACTGCAAGGAACGCTTATTGGCGACCTACGCTGAGCCGCTGAAATGATTGGTGCGTTTGTAAATTTTGCCTTTGCCTAGAAAATGCCAGGCCCGTATTGGGCCCGAGCCTCATCGGTAATATTGCGAGTGTGTACTGTTTTGCTTTGTTGTTTTGTGGGGTTTCATGTCCTCATGCGGCCAATGATATGTGATACACCGTAGTTAAGGGATCCGGGCCATTAAGAACACCTAGAGTGCATTAGCGTGCGTGGTAATTACACAGTAAAAGACGTCAAGCGTTTTTCTTTATCGTTATGGTACATGTAATTTCGACACACTCCTATTATGAGTTTCCACCAGCGAGTGAGAGGCTTGCTTGGGTAACGCCTCAGGAAAGGCTTGCCAGGTGGCACAGCTGCAAGAGCAACAGTAATTCAATTGAAAATTCCTTTACAGTATATATGTGCTGGATGGTTCCGTTTGGATGAAAGTAGTAGTTTGACGGCACCTAACGACCATAATATACAATGCACGGCAGCAGTCCGGTGCGGTGGCGAGCAAACCAACAATTTAAACAATGGAAATACGATATTATAACTTCGCATAAAGAGCGGCTTACGTGCATTACGAGCACGGGAGCTGCAATAAAAAAGTGAAATAAAAACAAGACATCTGCATAGAGAAAGTGGAGAAAATTTGTTACATAGAAGAAAATGCCGCTATAGCATGAGGAATAACCAGAAATCATAACAATTCAGAGTACAGAATACAGAATAATAACACCGTACTACGGAAGCAATACTCATATTCAGACCAAAATCAAACACTGGCATAACGCAGCAATATATTCATGTAATGCTAATCAGAATAACCATGTTAAAAGAAAACATTAGTTACACACAGTGCTGTTCCACAAAATGTCACAGTATGTGGCCTTACAAATGAATGAAATATAAACGCAAGACTTTATTTACTACGTGTGTGAATTAGTTCATATTTATTTAAAGCAAAAAATATAATATATACCAATAATTGATAAGTTCTATGCGTACTCAAATATGCAAGTGACTATGCTGCAGGGTTCCTAGTTTTCGCAATGATTCTACGAAGTTTTAAATGGGTCAACTCTTTTATGAGGTCCTTGAATGATTCAGAAGCATATCGCGCAGTATGTAATAAACGGAAACAGAAAAGTTTGGCAATATTAATAATATTGTATTTAGGAAACGCTTCTCTAGTGTAGAATAACAGTCTATGTTGCCGATATAGCGAATAATCGTATTCTGTATAGCATCAGAAATCTACTTATGTTAGTTATTGCAGTCGCGCTTCATACTAAGGCGCAATAACTTAACTGAGGATAAAACGGAGCAATGTAAATATGTATTTTGGTTTTTCTAGGCAGCAAATTCGACATCAGGACAAGACACCAGCATAAAAGAGAGCTTTTCACACAGGTTATTCACATGCATGTCCCAAGTGAGCTGAAAAGTGAACGCCAAAAATTTGTTTGCTGCTGAATATTTCAATTTTTAACCTGTAAAACAAAGTGTACAATTCAACTGAAACAGTCTATTTTAAGAAGACAAATATTTACCTTAGTTTCTATCGCGTTGTTTTTAAGTTTGTTTAGCTCATTGCAATTAGATAACCTTCTTAGCAATTCAATACAATCAGTTGTATTGCACATGTCGTGGAACATACCCACATACCACAGGCCATAAAATGCTGGATATGTGCGCCACACGAACCTTTGAAGGAAAGCATGAGATGCTTGTATCTCGGAGCATTTGAATGGACGCAAAGAATAAAAATTACGTATACATTTGGTATCACGAAGCCCCACTGATAGTTGCACGAGTCTGCAGGAAAGGGTTTTAGTAGTGATGTGAGGGCAATGTCTATTGTGGTTGCGGTGTTGACTGATTGCTTTGATAACAATGCAGCAAGCATTACAAATACACTACTATAGACTCGATACCGAAGCGGTGCATGTGTTTCAAGTACCGCAGCTTGCGGGTAATTCCATGAAACATGCGAATTGGCTTGAGCGTGTGCATAGCATTGCAGATGCGCGCTAGCCTTTAAGCGTAAGAGACCTCCACGTTCCTCGTGAGCCCTCGATTTAATAAACTACTAAATGAACTCAAAGGCATTACGCATGCATAAATTGTTGCAAATGTATTCACTACTGTAGAGTAGAAAAATAATATAACAGTCAAGATAGCGTCCGTTGTGTATTTTTTTGTACACCAAACACGTCGTCATCTTCTTCTTCACAGCAGCCCACAAGATTGACCTCCGGCGGCAAAAGGGCCAATCCGGTGCTTGTTTGCAGGTGTTGAACGAGAGGTACGGCTTCAGGCGAGCGAAGTGGACGATTTCGGAAGACGTGGAGGGCATCGAAGGGTTTAGATAAGCTATATGATAGGTAACATCAGTTACCTGCCGTAGCACACAGTAAGGCCGGGAAAACTTGGTGCATGGAAGCTTTTAAGCCTAGTTCACACTGAAACATCCGCTTTCTACAGCGACGGAAATTCCCCTGTCGCCGAAACGCAGCGTCGTTCGCACTGGACGCGCCCCGTGCCGCCGAATATGCCATCTACTACGGGGCGAACGCGGGATGAATGCGCTGTCACCCGGTTGTTGTTGCTGCTCGCAAACGCCACTACGCTATCCAGTGGTGTATACTTCGACGATTCTCGTACGCAAGAAGCAAGAAAAGACAGTACTGCTTACTTTGCTGGCATGTGGCTGTCTTGTAATGCACGAAGAGCTGAAAAACCACCGACGCCAGCGGCGTTGGTGGGTTCGTTTTGCTCTGCAAGACCGCAACAAGCTCGTTCACGCCAACAGCAAGCTCGGTCACCTCTTTCACGAAATACGGAGCCGAAGTAGGCACAGAGTAGGTTAAACTACCGTTGGTTTCAACATTCAGTTACGTGCACTGCGGCATAACAAGTGAGTAGGGCTTGGCTGCTATTTTTCGAAATTCTTTGACTAGCACTCCTATTGGTCCGCGGTGACCGATTCGGCGGCAGACGCCGCAAAAATCGGTCCGAGAGCGATCGGCGCGGAGAGGGCCCTTTCGGCGGATCTCGCCGCCGCCGAACCAGATTCGGAGCACTTTCGGCGGCCGGAATGCTCAGTGTGAACGCGGCCTTAGGCCAGGCCAACACGCCGCGACGGAGTCCACAGGAGAACGAGGTCACCAGAAGTAAAGCAGACGTTCCGATCGTAGCTTTCATAGCTATGTTTCTGGTGCGGCTGCGAGTCCGAAAGGCACCAATGGACAATCTTACGGGCCTTCTCGGCTGTACTAACAGCGCGGCAAGCATATGCTGAGGACAGGTAGGCAGGGTTGAGTACAATTGTGGCAAACGGCACTGTCGGGTCTCTTCCATACAAAAGGTAAAAGGGTGTCATGGTGCGAGCTATTGTAAGCGAAAGTGACCAAGGTTAGCACGTTGTCTCGGTCGCTATGATCAGTCGACACGTATATGGCGAGCATGTCGGTGAGCGTACGATTCAAACGTTCTGTGAGGCCGTTCGTTTGAGGATGATAAACTGTCGTAACTGTGTGCTTCGTTGTATAAGAAAGAAGTAGTTCATTGAACTGAGCAGTGCCACTGCACTGCTCAGTTTTCCAAGGAATGGCGTCCAGCAAGGCGAGTCGACGAATAACGAAGGTGCTGAGGTCACCTGGAATGATGTTCAGGGGGAGGGGAAGGGGACGGCGAACAGCTGGAACGGCGGACTGACGTTCATAGCCATGAGAACACCATGACAATAAAAGCAGATCGGTTCTGGCACCGGCATGGCTGCCGGAAGCTTTTGCCAAGTATTTGTTCAGTTGATGCAGATGACAGCTATTGCTCAGGACGCCGCAGCAATAGCGGTGTGTCCAGCTCTGCCGGACATTTTTGTGAAGGAATACTTTTTCAATGAACCTCTTTGCTTTATTGTGGCCCTAGTGTCACTCGACATGACGGCGCTGTCAGTGGTATCAACGTTGGGTCGCGACCAGCAATGCAGCTGGCAACACTTGAAGCACCAAGACGGAGAAGTACTACAAAAGCATGCCCACCGTTCAACCACTTTGGGATCTGGCGCCGACATGGCTGCCAGAAACTTACGCCGAGTATTTCTTCAGGTTAGTTACTTTTATCTCTTTGTATACGGTAGTCCATTTAAGAAATCAGCATCCGATCTCCTTGCTATAAATGGCTCGGTGCTTCACTACCTGTCGGCGTTGCACGCGAACGCTGTCGCAGGTGGTCATATGATGAAAACGTTTCTGCTGTTATTAAGACACACAGAGCAAAAACCAGGCTTTCTACCACCGCAACAAGAAAATCAGATGTTTGACACCATCTTGGCATTACTTTCAACGCAGGACTCTCACTCTGCCATTCTTTATGAACTTAGCTATATTCAAGCTAACCACGAAGCGGTTCAACAAAAAAATAACTGAAGAAATACATTCGTAGAAAATGACACCTCCCTAGGTAACATGGTCAAAACAGAACTTGAGCAACTTGCAGCACAATGTGGAGTGCTTACGCGCGCCTGTAGGACTAATAAAGATGATCAGGACGACCTAGAAGGTAGGTCTCGTCGAAATAACCTGATATTTTTATGGTTGTCCCAATGTTGAGAATAAAATATGAGCACAATGGGCAGAAAAAGAGTTTTCCTTGTGCGAGTGACTTTACAGTTCAAAATTGCCCCTGAAGATATTGAATGAAGTCACAGAATAGGCTGATATTCATTGGCGAGGAAAAGGCCAATCATAGTAAAAGTTTGGTCTTTTAAAGAAAAAAGAGCGTGTGCCAAAGTCTTCTGGCAAGTCAAAGGAAACCAACTTTAGAATCAGTGAAGACTATTCACCCAAAGTCAGGCTAGAGAGGCAAAACTGATACAATACGCTAAATTAAAGGGTGGTAAATTTACGATTCGTTTCAATAAGTTATTCATTAATGACCGATTTCTGTATAAGAGTGCTGGAGATAGCGTTGTGCCTAGTCGTAAATAACACTCACCTCAAATTGCCATTCTAATAGAAAAAATTGAGAAAAAATGAACTAACGTGAATTATAGGTAACTGTCGCAGTTAAAAAAGAAAACAGAGTTTTCTTCGTTATCAGACATGACAAAACCACACATTGTTTTTCGCGCGAAACCTTGGCTCAATACCACCATCGCAGAACATGTGTTCTTTCCGTCAACCTATACCGAAGGGACCACACAACGCACGGCGGTGCTGTGTTCCTAATGATTAATAACAGTATCAGTAGCTTTCGTATTCATACTGATAGTGACTTGTGTGAAACTGTGTGGTGTAATTTTATGCTGAGCGGTGGCTAGACTGTAGCTGTTGGTACCTTCTACAGGCCCCCTAATAATAAAGCACCCCAGCCTTTATTCATTTTAACCAATATTTTGTCAACCATTAACACAACGTACGTAATGGTTGCCGGGGATTTCAACTTACATGATGTTACATGGTCCTCATTCAAACCGATAATCCACAGTCAGTCACTGCTACATAGAGCTATTCGAAAAATTATGAATGTTCTTCGGTTATACCAGTTTGTGACAGCCCCTACGAGGGTGTGCAGTACTATTACAAACGTAATAGACCTGTTTTTTTGTTCTGATCAAACAACCCTTGCTTTCTTTGTTGTTACAGTACCAGGTATAAGTTATCAGAACGTTGTCCTTGTTAAAATGTGTTTAGCTTTAGCTCACTAAAGAGCTTCGGTGCCACGTAAAATGTTTTATTATGAAAAAGGTGACTACGCTTCAATTCAACAAAACTCGACGCATATATACCTGAGCTTCAAGAACTGTGCTCGTGTTCTGCCGTGAATGGCTTGTGGATTGTGCTAAAAACAAAACTGTTATCACTAACTAAAACTTTTGTGCCACCACGAGGCATATCAGCCAAACAACGAAATGATTAACCATGGCTAAATAAAGAATGTCCAGTGCTCATTAACACAAGAGATCGTCGCTATCGCAAATATTGTCAGACGTCAGACCTTGAAAAATACAAACAGATGGAACAATAAGAAGATAACCGAAGATTTGAGGGAAGCAGAGAGAGCATACTTAAGAGATGTTAGCATGAAAGTTAAAACGATTCTGAAACTCACCTGGAAATACGTTCAAAGGAAGACAAGGGTTCCCGGTAGTATTCTTGACAAGAAGGATAGTACTAAATACTTGTCGGAGAGTACAAGTTAAACTGAATGATTCAACCGGCACTTTCAGTCCGTGTTTTCGGCTTCGTCAGTGGTCCAAACTACAACGTGCAACATAGTGACGTTAATGAATATGGCAAATTTTGAACATTTAGAACAAGGTGCTGAATCTCTTTCGAAAAACCTTAGTGCGAACTCACCATCAGGGCAAGATCACATTTCCAACTTCATGTTAAAGAACTGTGTCGTTCAAGTAGCCCACTCCTTAGAGCTGTGTTCAGAAAATCTTTATTGTAGAGTACATTACCTGATGATTCGAAACGAGCAAATGTAGTACCTTTTTTCAAGAGTGATGACAAGTCAAGTACTTGCAACCATCGGTCGAATTCGTTCAAGTGTGTGTTTTGTAAAACGTTTGGCCTTATTATATGCTTCAACTTAGCAAAGCATCTACAGACTAACTTTTTTTTTCTGTCAAACACAGCACAGTTTCCATTAAGGACTTTCCTGTGATACGCAACTCGTAGAATATACACATGACATCACCGCAACGTTCAATTCCGGTAGTGAAATTGATAGCATTTTTCTAGATTTTAGCAAGCTTCTGACACTGTTACACACTCACTCCTTTTTCGGAATTTATTGCCTCAATATATCAGCTAACACACTGGCATGGTTACAAACTTATCTCTCATGCAGGAAACAATGCACCATCATTCATAGCGCGCTGTCGTCACGTAAAGATGTCATTTCAGGAGTGCCACAAGACTCCGTCTTGGGGCCGCTTCTCTTTTTGATTTATGTCAGTGATCTTGCTGAATGCGTGCATAGTCACGTGAGGTTGTACGCGGATGACTGCTGCATATATCATAAAATAAATGCACTATGGATTCCGAAGAGCTGCAGAGAGACCTTGACTCAGTAATAGCATGGTGCACAATAATTGGAAAATGAAGCTAAACGAGTCAAGGTGCAGTGTTGTCAAGTTTACAAAGGAAAAGCAGCCTGTTATCACAAATTTCTGGATGGAAAGGATACCATTATCCATTGTAAATATAATATAAGTATCTTCGTGTTGTCATCAACAGCACACTATCGCGAAATGGTCATGTTTGCAAGGTATCAGTTAAGCCAGTCGTGTGCGGAACTTTCGGCGCCGCAGTTTCAGAACCACGCCCTCTGTTCTTAAACAAGTTCTTTACGTGCCAAATGTACGCCCAATTTCAGAATACGCTTGCACTGCCTGAGACCTGGCTACAAAAGTAAATATTAACGCATTGGAGGCATTCAGAAACGTGCTGCCCGGTTTGTGACGGGTGATTACAACTTCATCAGAATGTATAGCAAAATTGTTAGTGCATTTGTATGGCCATTACTGTCCTCAAGGTGTAAATATATAGGGCTATGTATTTTCTACAACCTAATAAAAGACAAAACTAGGATCGGTAAAAAATACATCAAACCACCAACTCACACCTCATCAAAACGGGACCGGCCCGTAATACGCGTACTTAAGTGGCGAACAACCTATGCAAGTAATTTATTTTCTTGAAACTATACGCAAATGGAGTAGACTTCCAGAAAGTATTGTGTCGACACGAGAGGGATTCTATTGCTTGTTGCTCTCTGCCAGTAAGGTTGCGGTGCAATGGTGTACGTTATTTGTAGGCCTGCATGACATCGCGTTGTACAGCTCTGATATATAGGTCCAGACATTTGTCTCGTTGGGAGGGAGGTGTGCAATGCTTGTAAGATGGCCAAGATGAGCTATTGATATTGTGAGCTGAGGACCGATCATAATGGTATTTACGGAGGCGCATGTTACGTTCGAAATTGTGAAGATCTTTCACCAACTGAAATTCACTATTGCCTCCTGTCGCAGGGCAGACACTACGTTCCTCAATTGATAGATTTTAACATGACAAATTTATAATGTTATACTGTCCAGATGATTTACTTTCCAGTGAGGGCTGGCGCATTTCAGCTGTATTTAGAATGCTGCCTCGTCGAGAGGATTCCTTTTTTTATGTTGTCACGGGCTATCTTCTTTGACTTTTTAGCATCCAGCTCGGCTAATTTCTGTGACTGGTATAATTCGAGAATTTTTAATTCTTAAGTCATAAACTGAGAAGATTGCACAAGCTGTTTTTACTTATTGCGCAGATCTTTTTTGATGAATAATAATGGCGAATTAGTATGCTGGTTAGTTCAACCGACAACCGATTTAAGGTATGATTCCAAATTGACTGGTTTTTCTATGACATCTTTGATGTGGCCGGCTGCAGCTTTAGTTGCAAACCTTAAGGAGCACTTGTTGCCGCGACATACATTCTAAGCGTTGAAATGTGCGATTTACAACGAGTCCGTTTTTCTATAACCTACCTGGTCCTTAAAAATTCATGGAGCCAACCGACAAAGTACTCTCAACCAGCTGGCGTTGTGTCGGTCCGTTCGTTCCTCTCGTGGTTGTGCCCCTGCTCCGGAGTCCGTACCGTGGTTGAGACGGCGAAGGTGATGCAATGACCGCAGGTAGCGGTAGGCTAGACGTAGGCTGCGTAGATTGCGTCTTCTTCTTGTGGACGTGCCATGGTTTCGAGGCGACCTTCTTTGTTACGGAAGGCTCGTTCGTCAGGGTGAGGGATGTTGCCGGTGCGGTGTTGTTTCTTGAGTTTGGCTGTGCTGTAGGATGACTGGGTGCTGATTGTTGCCCAGCTCGATTTACTCGATGCGGAGAGTCATTCGTTGATGAATCGCACCAGGCAGCTGATGTCGGATCCACCGGTCTCCTGAAGCACAGGTGGCAGATGTGGCTTGCAAGCAACGACACATTCTCGAAGCTCATATGAAAGCCATCTGCTGCGAGGACGCGTGTGGGCGGTAACCATTCGATTTCATGATCGATTGATTTATTTGTGGAGTTTAACGTCCCAAAACCAAGATTTCATGATCGAGGTAGCGAACTAGCCGGGAATAGCGGCGAAAATTATGAAGCATGTTGTTGAAGACTGGTACTTCTTTGTTTCAGCGTCGGGCAAATGTCAGGTTACTGTTTCTTTGTCGACGGTTTCCACTTCTGAGCAGTATCAGCGTGGCGTAAATTCGCCAAATTTCCGGGCGGTTTTTGGCAATGCTTTTCTATAGATCGCGGTATTTTGCAAACGCCTCGTGTCCCGAGCTCGAAGCCACATCTACCATCCTAACTTGAAGAATAAGACAGGACGCTGAGCGGGGCACTAATTCCAGTAGGTCACGCACTACACCGATCGTAGCACCACATTGCGAAATGGAAGATGGTGCGTCATTGCAGAGAGGGTCGAAATATTGATGTATATACTTTGTTTGTGAACCTCCCACAACTTCCGTGGTAGGAGTATGTACAGGGTATATCCAAATCATCCTTTTATTCAGTGCTGTCCCAGGACCTATGGTTGAAGAATAAATTGAAGAGAGGCACGACAGGGGTTGGTAATCTCTATATTAAATGAACTTGCAGATAGCACATTTAAAAAGGAAATCGCCTTTACTAACGTTTCGGCCGTGGCACGGCCTTCGTCAGAGTAAGTAGGTATGATACAACGCAGCCGCTTTTATGGGCTCACGTGATGAACTCTCGGTGCAGCAGCTAAAACAATCAAAGTAATCTGTCAGAAAGCTTGTGTTAACAGCACTGACATGAGACAGGTACATGAATATACAAGTTTCAAATTTCTTTGTGCATCAACATGTGGGACACAGTGTGGTTGCCAGGACATGTGAAAGAGCTCTAAAGTAATGAAGCCACGGATGCCTAATATACATAGTAATGGACATTACAAGATCTTACTAATCTAAAACATCGTGTTGTTTTAGTGCAAGACAGGTAATGCCCCGTTTCCATTCCCACCTAACTTTACTGTTTGCATTTTCAGCACGCAACTAGTGAATTGCCAAGCACTAGAGCTATATTTTGGGAAGTATAGGAAAAGGAAACAGTTGTTTAGACAAGTAGCTTTTTCAGTGTCGTCTAATAACTCCTCATTATTGAAGATAATTTTGGTGATTCCCGAGAGGTTTGCTCAATAGCCTTTATTATATTGCCAGAATGCCTTTGAATTAGTTTTTGTTGTGTTGCCGATTTTGTCGAAATAGTCTTGCTTAGCCTCCTTTATAATGAGCTTGAACTCTTGAGTCACATTATTCGAGCTCTAAAAGCGACGGTGGCATTTCGTCGTTTTATATTTGAAATATGTGTGCCTCTTTTTTCTTACTTTCTGAAAGATACGTGCATTCATCAATGATTTGTTGCGCTTTCTAAGTCTACCGATTTTGATACTGTGAATAGAGGTTTCAGCAAGCTCTTTTTTTGTTTAAACTGATTCCATTATTCTTGTATGTCATATCCAATCTGATAGATATTTAATAAAAGGGCAGATGATCGAGAAGCTTCCTTGATATGCTAGTGTAGTCACCTCTCTCATATAGGTACACCGTTTTGGTGTGCTGTTTTGTTTGTAATTAGTATTGTTTGTTTGCGAAATGGTGACGACAGCATGCTGGTCACTTATTACTTGTACGAAGTGTGCTGAATTCAGCATATTTGGCAAGTTGAAAAAAAAAACAAGGCCGAATGTCTTATTGCTTCGTGTTGCAGTAGTAACGCATTACATTAACCCGCAAGAATCCACAATGTGCTTCATCTCAAGGTTTACTTTTGCCCCTGCTGTCATCTTACAAGTCCCGTCACGCCAAAATAAGCCGGGCAAGTTGAATTCTCCCGCCAAAATGAACGTGTGACAAGAAGCTTCCAAAAGTATTTTATGCGAAAGTTTTAGGACGATTACGGACGAGTTTGGAGACTGATAGAAAGTACCTTGTAGTAACGACGAATTGTCTCGCGTACTAAATTTTCACCACAATGATTCTATTTCTTCATGACCTATATCTAATTCAGATTAATTTAAAGAGCGACGAACTAAACGAAAAACGCCCCCGGACGCGCGGGTTCTATATTTTCAATAAGCAACAAAATTGCTCGGAAACCCCTCGCTATCTCTACATAAAAGATCCAGCCGAGATTGATTTCTGAATACTATATATATATATATATATATATATATATATATGATAATTTTACGAAATCGATAAGAGCCGCGAGTTAATCAGCTTCATTTACAACGCTTCTGCAGTTCAGTGTCAGGGTAATAACATGTTGACGCTTATGCCCTCTTTTTTCTGATAAGGTTGGTTGGTTGTTCCCAAAAGTCTTGGCGCAACCCACCTTAGGGGTTTGGCCGTGAAACTGACGGTACCTGATTTTTGAGATCGAGTTGCTTTACCAACACAGGTATTTATATAGGGATCTCTAAACAATGAACAGATTGTTAAACGATGGATTAGAATTAGAATAAACCGAGTTAATTAAAAAGAGAACATACAAGCTAATATGGTTTGAAATAAAGTCAAATTATGCCAGAGCTTATCATTCTATTCATTTTGTTGCCTTGACAAAATCGCAAACGACCTCACAAACGTTCCTGAGGCTAAATCCCTTTTCAGTTGCTCCAAAGTAAAGGATGAGCAGAAGGGATAAATTTACAGCTACCGACGGAGAGAGTATTTTAGCAGTCGTTTTCTTCTATGCATGGTAAGGGGAAATGATGCACAGATTCACTCTCGTTGCAGTGGAGGCATAGGGGAGACTGTGCCAGGCCAGAGCTGTGTAGATAAATATTCAGGGGAGGCGGGCGCTCGGCATCGTAGTCTCGCAATTGATATCTCCGCCATTTTTAGGAGCACAATTGATTTTCCAGGGGCACTTAAGATGAGAAAAATCAGATGTTCCCAAGCGAGATTTTTCAAACTGATCTAATATACCAAATGTTTCAAAGCAAGTTACGGTGGTAAATGTTAGCGTCGGCGATATAGAAATTATGAGACAATTATGTGAGGCCACTGCGAGTGCATCTGCATATTCATTGAGGGTTAACTTTTATGCCCTGGTATACACACCAAGCGAATGAGTCGTAGATGTTTTAAAGCATTGGCGCGAAATACTTTTAAAGCAATGAATATACAACGCGCAGGTAATGAACTACACACGGATTTAATGATTGATTGATTTGTGGGGCTTAACGTCCCAAAACCACCATATGATTATGAGAGACGCCGTAGTGGAGGGCTCCAGAAATTTCGACCACCTGAGGTTCTTTAACGTGCACCCAAATCTGAGCACACGGGCCTACAGCATTTCCTCCTCCATCGGAAATGCAGCCGCCGCAGCCGGGATTTGATCCCGCGACCTGCGAATCAGCAGCCGAGTACCTTAGCCACTAGACCACCGCGGCGGGGTAACTACACACAAAGAGACAGCTTGTAAGAACGATAGCATCTGTTATGGATTGATGAAATTTCCGTATTATCAGAGAATCGCAAGTATTTCCGCTTGATAACTAGATGTAAAACCAGGCAAACGAATTGAAAAAAAACAATCGAACACTGCAGGTGCAATTCTGACTGCTGCCTTTTCTTCATAAACTGAAGCATCAGTAACTTTACAATAATTATTTCTCATTTTGCAAATGGGTCTTTTAAAATTGCAATTAGGTACCTACTGGCAAGATTTTTGCAAATAATCTTCCCAGTAGGTACCTAATTTTTTTTGCAAATAATGTATGAAATCCAGCGACAGTCACTGGCGTCCGCTTTTGCGCGCATCGACAACAGCCAAATGTCTGTGGACACTATTCTGTCAAGTGCTCGAGAGAAGACATTGCAACAGAAGGCGACGAAAGCTCTGTTGAAATTCCTACGCGACAGGCGCTTGAACAAGCGACTGTAACAGCAACATCACACACCACAAAAGACAAGACTGGACTATGACTGAGTATGCGCGCGTGTGCTGCCGAATGTGCTGTGTTTCTCGCTTCCCTCTCTGCTCTCTATCTTTCATCTCCCCCATCCCTCTCCCATGCGCAGTGTAGCAAACCGGCTGCCTAGAGGCTTGTTAATCTCCCTGCCGTTTTTTCCCCCTGTTTTCCTTCCTTCCTTCCTTCCTTCCTTCCTTCCTTTGCGAATAATAAAAAAATATATCGTCTAATTCCATTTTCATTTTTTGAATAGGTGTTCTTAGTACCAGTACCTCACAAATGTTTCCTTGTAATGTCATCAAGAGGTTCTGTATGAAGATGACTCGTGGACGCCTTAATCTAGACCATTGTTGGTTAAAAAAACATGTCAGAGCATTGATGAAAACATACTGTGACCTCCTCTTTGGGGATGCATATATATTTTCAGGAAGGTACGAACTGCTAATATTTGGACCCTCGCACGAAGAAAAAGAAGGCGTTCTCTTTATATAAAACAATAATTGCGAATAATGTAGGAAGCCTAAGACATAGTCGTAACGCTTCGCGTTTCAGAAGTACCAGTGATCGAATTTAGTAGGCGAGTGCTTCAGAAAACAAGACAGAGCCAAACTGCAATATCGCGCAAACATGCATACAGTATATCATGACCAGCACATCCCGACGTAAACCAGATCGTTTACTGCTAAGTCTACGAAGCATCCCAAGCACCCGTGCTCCTTTAGCTGCGGCATTTTCTATATGTGGACTTCAATTTAGGTTTTCAATGTAAGTTACTCCAAAGTATTTATTCGATTTCACCTGTGGGAGAATGTCCTGTATATAAAGCACGAAAATCTGCACTGGAACACTTATCGGAAAAAACTACGGTGGCACTTTTCCTAATGTTTGTTGATAGAATAATGTCGTCTACACATATGTCATAATCATATGGTGGTTTTGCGACGTTAAACCCAACATATCAATATCATTAGCCCTCCCCACGCCGACGTTCGCCTTCACCGAGGCTTCGGCGTGCACCACCTGCCCAAACTGAAAACTGATCATTGCAGTTCCAGAGGCAAGAACTGCGCCGCCGACAAACTCTACAAAGCCTCGTCTTTTACCCACTAACAAAATAACTGTTTTTATTGAAGTTGCCGTTACAGCATTAATCCATGCTGGAGTGGCCGTGTCTGTATTGAGTGAAGCAATGTGTCGCAAGTTAAAAAAAGTTACGATTCCGCTTTCTGACTTCTCCCTGCGTACGGCAACCGCGAATCAAGTAAATCCTTCTATGACGCACGGCTCGGCTGCTCATTCATGACGTTCTGTACGTGGTCGAACTCATCGCTTTTCCATACTGCTCACGCGACGTAATATTAGGCTGGGACTTCCTTTCCACACATCGTGCCGTTGTTCATTGTGCCCGAGCCGAAATAGAATTACCATCACTCGCCTACGACCATTCCAGCAAGCCTTTCATTTCTCGTGTTGTCGTCGCCATAGACACAAATATCCCACCTATTTCTTCGGTTATCGTGCCGATCTCCAGCAACCATGCTGCTTTTTCGAACGTGATGTTCACACAGTCTGAAGACTTCACTTCTCGAAATAACGTTCTTCTACCTTTTGATCTTCTGATAGTCGAGAACACTTCCGCAACCATTTACGCCATGAATCTTCTTTCATTGCCAGCCAGATTATTTGGTAGCGAATGCATCGGCCGTTTCGAGGACCTTAATTGTGTTTAAGCCAGTCAACTGCTCGATCGCGCAACATGCCTGCAGATCGCCAGTGTTACTGCCGCTCTCACGCTCACCACATATTTCCTAAACACCTTCCTTACATCGCTTGATTCGGGCCTTCCTGTTGTCTAACGGACCCAACTCTTGACACTTCTTCACGTCTTTCAACTTCAAGCAAACCAATTTAAACCACACATCCCCCAATGTTCATCGTATAGACACCGGCACCCACACACCATTGCGTCAGCGTCCATACCGGGGCCCCGCCATGGTGGTCTAGTGGCTAAAGTACTCGGCTGCTGACCCGCAGGTCGCGGGTTCAAATCCCGGCTGCGGCGGCTGCATTTCCGATGGAGGCGAAAATGTTGTAGGCCCGTGTGGTCAGATTTGGGTGCACGTTGAAGAACTCCAGGTGGTTGAAATTTCCGGAGCCCTCCACTAAGGCGTCTCTCATAATCATATGGTGGTTTTGGGACGTTAAACCCCACATATCAATCATATGAATCAGCGTCCATACCGGGTCTCTCATGCTGCACGCCAAGTTGATCACAATCAAGTGTTTCATATGCTCAATAGTGGCGTCATACAGCTGTCCAACAGTCCGTGGGCCTCCCTGGTGATACTGATCAAAAAGAATGACGGGAGCATCCGATTCTGTGTTGATTACAGGTGCCTTAACAAAATCACGCACAAAGATCTTTATCCGCTCCCCAGAATTGACGAAACTCTCGACTGTTTGCAAGGAGCAGAGTTCTTTTTCTTCACTGAATCTTCGATAAGGATACTGGCTAATACCCATGAATGAATCTGACCATGCCAAGACTGCGTTGGTAACTCCGGACGGCTTGTACGAGTTCAACGTGATGCCGATCGGTCTTTGCAATGCCCTTGCCACCTTCGAGCGTCTGATGAACAACTTACTTCGAGGCCTCCAATGGCAGACGTGCCTTTGCTAGCTGGGCGACGTCGTCCTAGTTTTAAAAGACTTTGATACGCGTCCTTTGCGCCTCGCAATCGTCCTGCAATGCCTCACACATGCTGGGCTCCAAATAAATTGGAAAAAGTGCCATTTCAATGCCCGGAAGCTCACCATCTTGGGGCATGTTGTCAGTAAGTATGCTGTTTTACCTGACTCTGCGAAACTCTGTGCCATCGCCCAGTTTTCTAAGCCATCGATTCTGAAAGAACTCCGGAGCTTTATCGGCTTATGTTCATACTTTCGTCGATTCGTCCGTAGTTTCGCATTCGTAATGTCCCCTTTAACACAAATATTTTCTGAGAGTGAAGGAATTTTGGCGTGGTCTTCCGCTTGAGATGACGCATTTGCGAAACTACGTCATTTGCTGACATCTCCACCGATTCTTCACCACTTTGACCCAGATGACCTTACTAAAATCCACACCGACGTTAATGGAGTCAGCCTTGGCACTATTCTTGCTCAACGCGTCTGGCTTCGACGAGTACGTTTTTTATTATGTCAGTCGCACTCTTCCTAGGGCTGAAGTGAATGAAGAAAAGGAATGTCTAGCTAATGTTTGGAAAATCGTAAAACTTCGACCCTACGTCTAAAGCCGTCCATTTGACGTCGTTACTGATCACGACGACCTCTGCTGGTTATGGTCACTAAAAGACCCATCTGGCCGCCTGTCTCGTTAGGCATTGTGTCTCCAAGACTATGATATCCGTGTCGTCTACAGGTGGAGCCACAGACATTCAGATTCCGACACACTTTCCCGCTCTTCACTTCCGCATGAACATGGAAGTGCTCTGTTTCTAGTCTCGATGCTGCGGCACCTTTGTTCATTGACATGATCTCCGAGCAGCGCCAAGACGCTTGGATAGTCTCTCTGATAGAGGTACTGCTTCAGCCGCCCGAAGTTACCACCAATCGTTCACTACGCGTTCCGCTCGACATTTCGTTATCCGCAATGGACTCCTGTATTGTCACAACTACCTTTCCGACGAGTGCAAGTGGTTGCTTGTGATTCCTTGCCACCTACGAGCTGCTATTTGCGGCTCCTTTCACGCGGATCCTCAATGCGGCCCCGCCGGTGTGATCAAAAACGTATGCACGCTGTGGCTGTGGTAGTATTGGCGCGGAATGTACCTGTTTGTCCGACAGTAGGTACGTTCATGTTCCAGATGTGAACGCCGAGAAAGGCCACCGAACATAGCCAATAGACATGTGCAGCCGTTGCATTGCCCATCCCGACCTTTTGACAGCATCAGAATTGAATTGTACGGTCGTCTTCCATACACTCCTGTGCGAAACGCTGAGTGGTTGTCGCTACCGATCACTTGACACGCTATGCTGAAACTGCTGCGCTTCCAGATGCCACATCACGTGAAGTTAGCTTGTTTATCCTTCACAATCTTGTTTTTCGTCATAGCGTGCCTCGTGAGGTACTCAGCAACCGCAGACGCACGTTTGTTTCTGCAGCCGTACAAGCCCTTTTTCAAGAATGCCACGATGCTGCTCCAGCTCGCTCCAATTGACAGCTGGTCGGCTTTACCTCTGCGTTTCTGCCAACAAAACTGTCTTCGGCTCACTGCTAATGGCGCACTAACACAGTGAAAACTAACAATGATTGCATCAGCTACATTTTTGGTAAGCTGATCATTCGCTGATTTTTTTGCATAAAAGTAAATGACTGCGTGAGGCAAAGCCAAAAATTGGTCGGATTATTTTAAGAAAGTCTGGAAGTGAAAAGTAAAACAATGATGCTTTGCTTGTTGCGCTTTAGGTGTCAATTATTTCTGAGGTCTACCATAGTATTGAAAAGCAACACGTGTTGTTTCTTTTTCACTTGTTTTAGTTTTTTTTATCGTGGTCAATTTTAGGAATTAGAAGAGATTTTTGCGATTATTAGTAACCATTGTATTATGTACAATGTTTTTAATACAAAGTGACAGTATTTGTTTTTGATGAAAGCATAGATTATCAAAACATTATAGCAAGGTCTACAACTAGTGTCATTTTTCAATAATCAATAATTGCGGTATAATCACCATGACGTTGATTTTTAAAATTTGACACCGTAGTCCAATGCATCTTGCCGGAGAAAAACAGCCACTTGTGATCTGAAATACCTGACTCAACAGCGATGGAACGTTTAACAAAGCTGACAAAAATCAACAGTGACGAAAATAGGCGCAGAAGTTATTGCTCGCAAAGGAGTTTACATACTTAAATCGAAAATGACAGCAAATTTTATATGAAACATGGCGTCCGAAATTGCACATTTACTATAACAAAAATAGTTGCAGGCAATTGATGAAAAGTATTCCCCATTATTAGGATGCGTTGGCGTAACTTCCCCAATGTTCACACAATCTGGGAAGAAAAGACACGCCAGCACGAGGTGCCGTGCACAAGAGCAGACATCACGGCTTCGCCATTGCTGGAATGTTACTTAGGCCATAAAACAATGCAAAACCTCTCACTAGTCTGTCTGAAGAAAAGTCAGTCAAGCTGTGGTAACTTTTTTTTTCATTTACCGGCATCCACAGAACTCACCTTTTACTGCAGCCACTGCATTCTCCCTTTTCTTCAGCGTCTTTTGCTCGTGTTTTTTGTGGTCGTCGTCTTCTTTGAAGATATCCTGAAGCTCGCCAGTAACCTGCATAAACATTACGGTTATTCCTTCCCACAAGCGTGTGGCTGCACACGTTTGTGTGGCCTAATAGGATATCGAATTTGCACAGCGCCATCTGTTAACAATCCCGTAAGTTCGATCCACCATGTTTTCTTGGGCACAAAAACGAAACCATCTGCATATCACCACATTTATGGCGCTACTCACTGTTCATCATCGTTTTGCGATGACTTCCCAATGCTCTGTTCAATGTCCACGCCAGGACAATGCCCTGGCCGCCTCGATGATGCCGGGAACGAGATAGGGCTTATCGAACTCAGCAGCTAAGTGAACGAAGAAATGAACACAGCAACGCGCACTTTTTTGTCGAGAAAACGGCAGCCTATTTAGCTTCGAAAATTACCAGTGCGCACAAGCACTCTACAGAAACTCGGTTCTTATTTTTTGCATTCGATTAAACTGCTTGTCTGCAACATAACTAGAAGATTTACAGAACTATATGTTGCAACATATACACTTTGTACCAGACGGGCGACGTCGCACACGTGCAAGAACGCAAGATCAACATAGGTTTGTCGGTGCTGCATATGGACGAAAACAAGGGCCTAATAACATGTGTACAGTCTATTAATATATATGCCCTTAAGGCGCACATGGCATTACATAGAGAGAGGAGTTACAGCTAGTGATTGGGACAAATAATAAACAATATCAACGCTAAACAATATAATATTATTACATGGACAAGAGTAAGTAAACACGAAAGCGTTTGGCAGTTATATAATGGTTAAGAAAAAGCAATCATCACAAGGAAAGGAACGAAAATTGTATAACCAAACAATATATAATGCCACGTTCTTCTCCTGAAGTTTTGTTGTCACTACGTTTAGCGCAAACCGCTGACTGATTGCTTGATATTGCTACGTGGCACCACGGAAAACTTGAAACTTGATAAGAAAGAAGATGATGTCGAAGCTCTTGTGCAGACTGAGTTCCATCTTGTATGCCTGCTTGGTAAATCGACAGTAAGCATCATTCTCCGACGTCTTTTCCCCGTAACATTATGGTGGAGAGTGCGGGTCCTCACAGAATCAACATCCATGACGATTTCACGAAGCGAGCGTTCCTTGCCTGCCTCTACAATAAGTGATCACGACGAGAACGAGGATTCGTTGGTACCTTCCCCCAGCGTGTCTCGTCAAACCACGCAGCGTCCGACAGTGCCACATTCAGCCGTCACGAATCGTACCATCGTTCTGACGGCTTCACATGACCCGGGAACCTTTTCCGGCCACGAAAACAACCATGTCAAAAAATGACTTTAGCTATACGAACGCGTGAGTGCACTATACAACTGGGACCCGACGCTCGTGTTGGCCAATATTCGATTTTACCTTAAGGGCATGCACAAAGTCTGGTTTTCCAACCATGAAGAAGAAATCATGAGTTGGGATATTTGCAAACACAAACTCATCGACCTCTTTGGCAAGTCCATTGGACGTAGTCGTTCGGCGCAGAAAGAACTCGCATGCCGACTGCAGTCCTGCACCGAGTCATACGTGACATGCATTCAGGATGTGCTCGCCTTCTGCCGCATGGTTGACGACAAAATGCCGATATCCGAAATGGTCGCGCACATCTTCAAAAGAATCCCGGATAATGCCTTCACTCTCCTTGTGTTCCGCTACTCTTCGACAGTGGACGACGTCATTAACGAATGCCGACGCTTTGTAGAAGCGAAAAGGCATCGTATTACTCCCCAGTTTTCGCGTCTTCCAACACGGCTGCCACGTCTACCTACAAAGACGCCCGTCTCGCTTCAGCCACTGCTACTTCCAACAAAATTATGCGCATCGTCCGCCGTGAAATCAATCAATCAATCAATCAATCATTTTATTTCCTTAGATAAGGTGGAGTACAGGAATAAAAGCTCAAGAGCTTGACGAGGCCACACCTCTTATTGATGATCATGCCCGTGCCACCGACGATTCTCGTGCAACAATTTCACCTACATGCCTTACGGCGATGTAGGTTGAATGAAAAAAAAAACACTTTCTTTATTACAGACTGTTGTCCGCCAGGCACTGGCCAACGCCAGACTACAGACGCTCTGCCCAGTTGACAGACCAGACCAATTAATTACCTAGCGTACCTAATATGCCCCGCGGTCCGTACAACCGTCCACGTTACTGGAACTCGGCTGAATGGCAAACCTCCCATGATAGGCCTATCTGCTTCTGCTGCGAACGAGTCGGCCACATTTCACGCCATTGCCGTTTTTCCCGGAATCGGCAGCTATGGCTGCACTACGCCTACACCCCGCGCTCACCTAATGGTTGCCGCATGCCAACATACGTCGACCACGCCAATGCCTCGCTACCCATGCCTTCTCGACCAAACCGCTCGCCGTCGTCATCCGGTCGCCTGTCCCGCTCACCTAACCGTCGCCGCTCCCTTCTCCCTCCTACCATCACCAGTCCTCAGAACACTAGCGGGTGCAGCTCCTAGAGGTGAGCCTGCCTTGACTTGAAATTCTTCTGCGCACGCTATCAGGACACAAAAACTTGATCAACGTAGATGTAGACGGCACACCTGCAAGAGCACTCATTAACACTGGTGCTCACATATCTGTAATGAACTCTAGTCTTCGTGCTAGGCTAAAGAAAGTGCTTACGCCTGCTCCTATCACTGTAGTACTACTAGCTGATGGAGCAACGTCAGCTGTCACTGGAATATGTGCCGCCCACGTCACTGTGGCTGGAATGTCATACTTCTGTTTTGTTTTACGTCCTGGACCACTGCCCACATGTAATCACTCTGGGATTAGATTTTCTGTCGAAGCATTCCGCCCTAATTGACTGTTCTGATGGTGCTGTTAAACTTGCTTTACCACACGCTGTTGACCATCCTGCTGCTGCGCCACCAAAGCTATGCTCCGTCGAGTACATTCGCCTATAATGTCGAGCTGTGACGTATATGGACGTCTCTTCCAACCCCCCTGTGACCGATGAATATTATGTGGTGTCAACTAACGCTACCGTCCTCTCTTTTTTTCAATGTAACGTTCCCGCACACAATTATAACTATGAAAGACAACGTAGCACGCCTTCCTATTGTGAACCTTGGAATGTGCGCGCAAGTACTGCCCCGAAGGTTATGCCTAGCGACACTTGCCTCGGTGAGCGACTACAACATTTCCGCTTTAACAGAGGATACACCGTCCCCTCCCAGTCTTGAGTTAGGCACTACCTGAGATGGCACTACGACAATGATCGCATCTGATCTCCCTGACGAGCATGTGCACGCGCTTCGCGGCCTTCTTGCGTCGTAAGACATCTTTGATCTCCACGACTGACCACTAAGCGAAACGACCATCGTAAAGCATCGCAATAACACCGGCGATGCAAATCCGGTACATCAGTGGCCCTATCGGATATCCTCCATCGAACGCTACGTGATCCAGAAAGAACGCGACAAGATGCTTGCTAGGAACATCATTGAACCTTCGTCAAGCCCCTGGGCTTCGCCTGTCACTGTCGTCAAAAAGAAAGATAATAGCTGGCGTTTCTGTGTCGACAACAGGAATCTTAACAAGGTAACGAAAAAAGACGTGTATCCCCGGGCACGGATAGATGACGCCATTGACTGCCTTATTGGAGCGAATTATTTTTCTTCCATCGACCTCCGTTCCGGGTACTGGCAGATAATAGTTGATGACATGGACCGTGAATAGACAGCATTCATAACTCCCGACGGACTCTATCAGTTTAAAGTAATGCCGTTCGGGTTATGCAATGCCCCAGCTACATTCGAACGAATGATGGACGCTCTCCTTCACAGTTTCAAATGGTCAATCTGGTTGTGTTACCTAGATTACGTCATTGTCTTCTCACCGACTTTTGAAACACACCTCGAGCGTCTCTCGACTATTCTTTCTGCTTTCCGCAAGGCAGGGCTTCAGTTAAACTCGTCGAAATGTCACTTCGGCCGCCTCCAGCTCACTGTTCTCGGTCACCTTGATAATTCTTCTGGTGTTCATCCCCGCCCTGAGAAAATCCGCACAGTCAAAGATTTCCCTATGCCGACCTCGGCGAATGACATTCGGAGCTTTCTGGGCCCCTGCTCCTAATTTCACAGATTTGTGCGGAATTTCACTCACGTCGCGTGCCCACTCTTGGAACTACTGAAGAAAGATCTGACTTTTGTGTCGGGAAATGAACAAGCCAGAGCATTCGCTGAGTGGACCGCCAGGCTTACGACGCCCCCGATTCTCGGCCACTTTGAGATGCCCGCTCCAACCGAAGTGCGCACCGGCGCAAATGGCCATGGAATCAGAGCAGTTTCGGCACAAAGACAGCATGGCTCCGAGTGCGTCATTGCACACGCTAGTCGTCTCTTACCGCCAGCGGAACGAAATTACTGAATCACTGAACGTGAATGCCTTGCATTCGTCTGGGCAGCGGCCATATTTGTATGGACGGCCATTCACAGTTGTCACTGACCTTCACGCCTTATGCTGGCTGTCGTCCTTAAAAGATCCTAGTGGGTGCCTCGGCTGGTGGGCTCTACGGCTACAAGAATATTCGTACACAGTCGTTTACAAATCGGGCAACCACCATGAAGATGCCGACTGCTTGTCGCGTCATCCAGTCGACCCAATGGACGTTGCTGAGAGTGGCGAGTCTACGTACGTGCTGACACTTTCTGCCTTCGGCAACATGGGAGATAAGCAACGTCATGACCCTCACTTGAGAGATATCATCCTTCGGCTGACTGGTCCCACAACTCCGTCTCTCCCTATATTCCTGCTCGGAGACGGCGTATTCTACGCTACAGCATGCATCCTGACGGACCTGAGCTGCTACTGGTCATACCCCAACATATGCGTCAGACTATCCTCGCGCATTTACATGACGTCCCAATGGCTGGTCACTTGGAAGTCTCAAGAACTTATGTCCGTGTTCGACGTCGCTTTTTCGGCCTGTTATGTAGCGATCCGTCCATCGTTACGTCGTATCTTGTAAATCCGGTCAACACTGCATAAAGCCAACGACCCTTCCAGCAGGACGCCTTCAGCCCATTCAGATACCTTCGGAATCTATTTATAGGGTAGGTCCTGACCTACTTGGACCTTTCCTTTATCGGTCAGGGGAAACAAGTGGATAGCGGTCGCCACGGACTACACCACTCGGGATGCCGTCACGTGCACCCTTCCTAACAGTTGTTCAACTAACGTCACCGACTTTCTCCTAGAAGACGTCATACTACATCACGGTGCCCCTCGACAACTACTTACCGATCGGGGTCGCTACTTCCTGTCCCAGGTTATACAAGACATATTGCACTCTTGTGCTACAAGACACAAGTGCACAACAGCCTATAACACTCAAACTAAGGGGCTCACAGAACGGCTAAATTAAACTGTCATAGACATGCTCGCCATGTACGCTTCCACCGACTATTGTGACTGGGATGCGGTCCTGAAATTTGTGACATTTGCTTATAATAGGTCCTGGTATGTGTGATACTGCAGGTTTTTTGCCTTTTTTTATCATGTATGGACGAAAACCCACGCTACCTTTTGACACGCTTCTTTCTACCGTTACCCACACATCAGACTACGCCCGCGATGTTATCTCTAGAGCTTTACAGGCACGTGATATTGCTCGCCTATGTCTTAGTGATTCGCAAGACCGCCAACGACTGCTGTACAATGCTTGCTACCGCGATGCCAACTTCCAGCGTGGTGACACGGTCCTTCTCAGCACGCCATCACGACGAGTTCGCCTGTGCGAAAAGCTTGACTTTGACATTCTTGGGTCTGTGTCGTGTCGTTCGCCAAGTTATCGACCTGATCTATGAAATTGAACATTTCACAGCACCAGCACCTACTCGTGTTCTGCTGTCGCGCACGTCTCCCAGCATAAGCGATACCCCTCGGACCAACCAAGCACCGAGAGGTTGCTTTCGCCACCGGTGGGGGGGATGCTACGTGGCGCCACGGATAACTCGAAACTCGATAAGGAAGAAGACAACGTCGAAGCTCTCGTGCAGACTGGATTTCATCTTATATGTCTGCTTGTTAAATCGACAGTAAGCATATTTCTCCGACGTCTTTTTTCCGTAACAATATGTGGGGTTTAACGTCTCAAAACTACCATATGATTATGAGAGACGCCATAGTGAAGGGCTCTGCAAATATCGACCACATGGAGATTTTTAACGTGCACCCAAATCTGAGAACATGGGCCTACAACATTTCCGCCTCCATCGGAAATGCAGCCGCTGCCGCGAAAATTTGATCCTACGACCTGCGGGTCAGCAGCGGAGTACCTTAGTCACTAGACCACTGCGGCGGGGTAGCGCAAACCGCACCTACGATGCTCGAGAAGCTTCAATGCTGTAGTAGAGAGTTTTGTTAAGATAACCGCCACTTCAGGAACATTACAGATTATTCTGTGACCCACGGCGCCGCTAGCGATAACGCTAGAACATTCCATGGCAAGTGTATAAATGCCGACGCACTTCACCGCTTGTCAGTTGAACAACGGCTGACGCTCTGCTTGCCGCTACTAGTTCCAGTGTCTTACTGTAATCTGACTTTCCCTTTACGTGGGCACAAGTTAGGCCAGAATTAGCATGATAAGACAGACGCTTTGGGCTAGTTGGTGATTGGAAATCAACATATTTGCACAGCGCAAGACTACGAGTAGTTACGACATAACTGCAGAAGAATAGACAAGGACAGAAAGAGCGCTGACTTCAACTGAAATTTTAGTAGCGAAAATGCTGGAAATATATACTCTTGACAAATCATCACCGCGCCATCGCGCAACCTATTGCATCGCAGTAGGTTGCGCGATGCAATAGCTGGTGAAGGTGAATACCTTCACCAGCTAACATGAGAGATTATGGAGGCCAATGAAATACAAATGCTGGGTGTTCGATGTATCAGCACGCTTTCGCTTGCTTTGACTAAAAAAGAAAATTGAGTTTCTGGCTTTTACACAACAGATCGTGAATTTGTGCTGAGCTGTGGCGCTGTAACGACATAATGAGATGGTGATTGCCTTGCTGTGATGAAATAGGTTGCACGATTGCGTGGTGATGTTCAGCCACGAGAATATATTTCCTGCGTTGCCGCTAAGACTTTCAGTAGAAATCAGCGCTTTTTCTTTCCTTGTCTCTTCCTCTGTAGTTACGTTCCAACTACACGTAGTCTTGCGCTGTGCAAATATGTTGATTCCGAATAAACAGTTCATTATTCGATCATTCAGTTTCCTGCGTCCAGCAACGTCACGGCCCCTTGACAATATCATTTACGTCGGAAAGAGAGGGCCTATGTTTTGATAACAATTTGCTCGAAGATTTGGAAATGAACTCATATTAGTGGCTCTTGATACGCAATGTGCGGAATAATGAAAGCGGTGAGAAGTGTCGAGTAAAAGAATGATTAGTACGTGCGAAAGTAGGTTAAATTTTGTGCTGGTGATTGAGCAGTGAAGGTAGATATGAGGAGTTCGCCTAATATTGAATGTATTGTGGGACGACTGATTGTAGTGAAAGTTATGAAAGGAGGACAGTAGTGCCACCAACCTGTGCTTTCCAAGACGAACTAAAATAAGTGAAAATTTGAATGCAGGTACGCTTGATTATCGCAAGCAGTGTTTTGTGACGAAGCGAGCACCTTATTTTGAACAAACTTCATTTTCTCTTTGAGATAGGATTGATTCAGGTTCCGCATTAAGAAGACGTATTCAAAAAAGTGACTGCTTGGGTAGGTAGGTATCGCATTCTTATTGCATTATATTGTTTTAGATTTTTGGCCGTACTGAGGCATTAAAAGCAAAAAATTTAGTCTCAGAGTTCGCTGGATGCAAATTTCACCTTATGAAGCCAAGTGACCACGGTGCTTTACTAAGAATCGCGTCTATACGAGCGTTCTATGATAGGCCTGATGACAAATGAAGACCGAGGTACTTCATTGTGGAAGCAGAATGTTGTCCTATGTGCAGTGGTACACGTATGTGTTGACGTCTGTCCCAAACCTGACTTACGTTTTGTTTACGTTGCTTTGCCTTTCATGCTATTTATGCTACATACTGAGATATTCTAGGTCAAGCTGATGGTGGCTGGTATCTTGAGGGCTAGTAATTTGTCAGTAAACTATGTAGACCTGTAAGTTTATGAGCGAGCCACAAGTAAGTACCTTGTGAAGGGCCTTTGTGAAGTCAACAACTATAGCATAAGTGTAATGCAAGCAAACAACAGAGTGATTCAAGTTATTATTTCTTTCGAGCAGCTTTGTTTCGCAAGAAAGACCGTGCAGAAAACTGTGCTGACGATAAATAAGAAATTTTGCTCCGTAAGAGACTTCATGAACGCAGATGAAGTGACATGATCAAGGAGTTTGCAACACGTGCTAGTCAAGAAATGGTTAGCTGGAAAAAACAGAACGAAAGAGCCAAGGACACAGTAACACAGTGCACACTTTCTATTCTGCGTTGTTTTTGCTATCTAGCCTTCTCTTTAAATAGCCCATGTTACAAACTCCTTGAACATGCAGTTTAATCTGCTATCAAAATGTCGCGAAGTTCTTTTACGGAACACAATTTCTTCTTTATCAAGCAGCATGGTTTTCTGCATAGTATTTCTTGGGGAGAACAAATGTTAGATTTATTAATGACTTCTATCACTCCGTTCCTTATGTGCAGCGAATTCAACCAAGGAAAAAAATCACCTAGTTTGTAGTTTGCCACAAATTCATGCAGAGGATTGCGATGGTGAGAACTCCGACAGACATCAGAGCATACGCCAGCATAACCAGTGTTGCCACAGGCTGTGAAGAGTATGAAGTCAACGCATATATGGGGTGCCTAGACGACACATTCAAGAGCATCATTCGAGGAGTAGACCTCGACATCAATCCGGCGAAGCATCAGAACCGATTGCTTATGGCAGGAATTCAACAGCTCTTTAAGCAGAATTAACCAAACATTCGAAAGTGGTGGTGATTCTGTTCATCGGACTCACAATTCAAAATCATGGTATTTGTGCTGTGGGCATGTTCAGCTGCACACTGTTCAGAATACAGATATTTCCTACGGTGCCCGTGAAAGTGCCCGTGCCCGTGAAACAGTGCCCGTGAAAGAGCATAATTGCAAGCCAATTGCGAAACCTGTTGAGGCGCACATATCACAGAAGATAAGCCGTGCAATCAGCGCTTATAGATCCCCTATGTCGTGTGACACAGAGGGAAGGATACTCGCTTGCTGGATTCCGTGCCGACCGGTTGCGCCCTCGCGTTTTCCGGCGTCACCGTAGCTCTGGCCGACTGGGCAAGCCCTACTTCATCTGCTGACGCCGACGGCCTTCGACGACAGTGTATCTCTGACCGACTGGACTAGCTCTACGCCATCTACTGACACCGACAAGAGCTCTCGCAAGTGGTGCCCCGTCCTCGGACTCTTGTGACCGTGTTTACATCTTTCCTAACTCTCCTATCCCATCGATATGTCGTCGCTCTCACGCTTACCACCTCACGCCTATTTCTCTATACCTTTATTCCTACCCTTTTAATCCCTCCTCACCCCCACCCTTTGTGAGCTACTGTTGAGGTGTCGCTCGCTGAAGCAGACAGTTACGGGGTTCACTTCTCTTTTCCTTTCTCACTTAGAACCACTTAGAGAGAGAGAGACAGAAGCAAGGCTCTAATGTGCCTTTTCAGCAATACAACGGCATCTCATCTCTGCACACGAACACTCCAGGGGGTACAAGTGCTACCCAGCAAAGCCGATCCTACTCTACGGCAGCCGATCCCGATCAAAAGGAAAATCAGACTCTATAGCGAGGTCACGCTCAATAACTCCTTCGGTTCGCATCACAAATAAAGGAGCTTACTGAAGGTCAAGGGCTACCAAATCTAAGAGAATGACACAGCCAGAGGTGAAGGCGGATGCTGAATCCGAGCATGTTAGCTTTGAACTAGTTAGGGATACCCAAAAGGAGAATGCCGCGTATTGCTGGACAGCTCAAGGCTGAAATCGCGAAAATCAAGGGAGCTAAGGTGGTGAAGGCTGCTTTCTTATTGCGACCGATTAAGTCCATCGAGAACTTAGGTGGAGTCGCCAAGAGATGGGGTTTCTAGGTATACCCAATCTGAGCCTAAGCCGGCAAAGAGAAAGGCGTACTGAATACGTAGGGAATGAGGGTGGCCCTTAGTAGTTCCTCAGATGGAGAGACTCACGACCACAGACAATCTTATTGCAAGAGGTATTGGTGAATCGAGTTTATACTTCGGGCCATAAATCGTATGTTAAAAAGGACTGGAGGGTTGAAGAGGGGTCTTCACTCTGGTCACTAGCGAACACACTTTTATAGAGCATGGCTTAAAGATAGGCAAGTGCAAAATTTAATACCTTTTCGGCCAGAATATTGCGAGTGGGGAGCTAGGAAATTGCGTATTCATTCTCAACGTGTACAGTTCCCCTAGAAGGCAGCAGCATCACTTCACTTCATTGTTGGCAACGAGGGTTTTTATGGTGAGCAGAGACGGGGCCATCATTGTTGCGGCCAGAAATTTTAATGCGCACCATCAGGAGTGGGGTTACACACATGCGCCGCGCGCAAGTGTGAGAACCTGACGCCTCACGTTAATTCGGCAGCAGTGGTTCGAGAGACGCACACGCTAAAGAAATTCATTTTGCATTACAGCTATCGCAAGACAACCGGTGGTTTCCACAGCAACTTGCAGCGGGATATGGGCTTCTCGCGACCATTTCTGAAAAGCAAAGGCGTACGATGCCAGGCTGCGTGCCTGGCCAACCTACGTGAAAGACCTGCGCAGAAGCAACTGATATAAATGCCACAAGGAAACCGACTGCGATACATACCTGCGATTGCTCATCGATCGTTCAGTTCTTCAGCAGTGCTTCGAGAGACGCACATGCTAAAATATCAATTTTCCTTACAGGTGAGAATTGTTGTTTCACAAAATCTTCTAGTTTTGTTGGTTTTTCTGTGCGCTGCTGCCGAATACAACGTAAAATGTTTCTGATGCCAAAGGTAGTTGCAAAAGACACTACAAGTGATTCTGATAAGCATGCGGTATATGTAAAAGACTTTCGTGCGTTAGTTAAAGCATTTGAGTGAGACTGCAGATTGGACATGAGGGAACTGGAGGTTGGTGTATCGTTCTGTACGGACATTTGTAATGACGTAAAGGGCATAGTGAAAAACATCAAACAGCTCAGGCCAGAAATAATTGAAGTTGTAAACGAAAACGAAGCAGTGAAAGCAAAAAAAGAAGAGGCTTGATAAGAAGTGGGAAGAACTAGAACAATGTCAGCGCCTGAATGAAGTAGGAGTGAAGGCAGTGCCGGTTGGAGATGATCAATATTGGGGAAACTGTGAGCGAGGCTGTAGACGAAGCTAATCTCGACACATGTCACTGGGTACGTAGCTCAAGGCAGGGTGCGCAAAGCATTATGGCTCGGTTGTGCGATGGAGCCAACGAAACGCGTTCTTGTCAAAATGCAGAAAAGATAAATGGCTCAGTGCTTGGAAGTGAGCCGAAGACGCCAACCTCAGTAAACAAAAACCTCACACAGGCTAATAAAGCGATGCTTTCAGCTAAAATCCAAAGGAAGACCGCTGCCAACTGGAAATTTGTCTGGATGAACAGCGGCAGAGTTTTGGCAAGGAAGGATGACGGCAAGCCTGTAGTTTGTATTGCCACACAAGCGGACCATATTCGGATATGTGCTGATACTTTTTCGCATTCATAGTGGCATACTTGCTAGGGTACGTCTTTTGAGCACCTATTGTCCTCATTTTCCTCATGTTCGAGCTAGAACACGATAGAAAATAATACACGATCAACGCTTTCAACTCTGAATTTTCGCTCCCTGCAAAGCGTTTTTTACATAATTTTGCAGAAAGATTAACAACGAATTCGACGAAATCATTCACTTTATTCGCTCTCTCGTACTGTGACATTTAACGTGATTATGATCTCTGAAACTTAGAATGACGGAAACAAAGTGTGTTATCTATATGGATATCATTCTGAGCACCTGTGTGGCAGCGTTAAAAGAGAAGGGGCCTTGCTATTCACTTCAGAAACACGCTTACTTGTGAACCGCTGCCTCACTTTCCGTAATAAATGACGTCGAATGCTTAGCTCTACGCATTGGCAAGATGCGCGCAACGGTTGTGTATAGGCCACCGCTAGGGAAACTAGAAAATTTGTTTGTTTCTTTGAGACGTTAATCTGTGACAATACATTAGCTTGGGTTAATTTGTCACTATGGGTGACATAAACATTGATCTGAAATCATTAGATATGTACTTTAGAAAATTCACAACCAGGTTGGCCACGTATGCCAGTCATATTTACGCAGATATACCCACTATAATAAAAACACACCGTGCTACGCTATTAGACTTCTGCATAACAAACCTCTGCACAGAGTACTTAAACAGGTTGTCTTCATATTTGATATCAGTGACTACTCGCCAGTATTTCTACTGACTACTCTATATGAAAGTAAGACTCATAAGCAGATATTTTTTGACGAAATTTAAATAACATTTCATGCGAAGTGTTTAGCAACTTAGCCCAATGGCTTGACTAAAGTATTATATTAAAAAAACGATGCCAACATTGCCTACGACTCTTTTTTCTCCATTATTTATAGCTGTTTTGACAAAGCATTTCCTCTTGAGCGAATCGCTACGCGGCGAAATAAAAAGTGCCGTAAACCATTGATAAATAAAAGTCTACATCAAAGAATAAAGGCTAAGAACAAGTTATACCACGAATTATTTAGTTGGTGGGATCCTGAAGTATTTGGCAGATGCAAAATATTAGAGATACTCTGAATGTTGATCTAAGAAATGCTATGGATAATTACTACAAGGCAAAATTTGAGAACATCTACGATTAGCATAAGAAAGTCTGGCAAATGGTAATTGTAATAATTACTAAATATAAACAGTGCGGTGATATAAAAGAAATGACCCGTACGGCACAACGTTTTATGGTGAAGATGTGGCTAATTTACTGAACGCACCTTTTATAAAAGCAGGGTATTATAAAGTGCCAAATCAAATTGACTGTGACACTAACATCACAACTATACGCAAGATAGAACAAACAATATTCCTGCAACTATAGCACCTACCGCTGAAATGGAGGCGTGAATAAGAATGCTTAAAAGTAACGTTGGGCCACGCATTGACTAAATTGGTGCGAAATAATTAAAAGTTGTGTTTGCATTTGTTTTGCGGAAAATTGCTCACGTAACCAATCTCATGTTATCGACCCATGTGTTCCCGTAGCGACTCAAGATAACACGAGTTACAGCCATATTTAATGGTGGACTTCGAAACAACTTATCAAATCACCAACCCATATTGGTGCTTCCATATAAGTCCAAACTATTTGAAGCTGTGATTAACCAAAGACTGGTTCCATTTTTTGACAAACACAAAGTTCTCTCTAGAGGTCAATGTGGTTTAAGAAACAAATTGACTGAAAAATCTTTGTGCTATATCAAAAAAAGTATACTTACAAATATAATAGCACAAACTACAAACTTCATACCCGGTTTAATTTTATTTATAAAAAACGTTTGATTTCTTAAAGTATGATATCTTACTGGAGAAATTATCTAGGTCTGGGGTGCGGAGAGTAGCATTGAAGCCCATTAAAATCTGCCTGAGTCACCGGTATCAAGTTGTGCAAGTGAAAAAACGCCACATCATTGAAAAAAACCTGAACATAGGGAGTTCCACAGAGGTCAATACTGGGACCGTTTCTATTTTTAGTTTGCAATAATGATATTGTAAGTGTACATAACTGTCCTGGCATTACTGTGTATGCCGATGACACCAACATCTTCTTTTAAAATCCACAAACTTAAAAGATGTGCAAACTAAGGCCAATCAGTACCTTGCATCGCTCTAGACTTGGCTAAGGTGAAATAGGCTGCAGCTTAGTACTATAGCGAAAATAAATCATGTTATATTTCGAGCTATAAACAAAATCATCAGCCAGGAAATAGCCCTAACTTTTCAATAGCAACAATGAACTAGGGTTGAAAAGCAAGGATTTTCGGTGTCTGGTTCTAAGAACACCTTTCGTATAATGCTCATGTTAATTTTTTAGTTACCGAACTATCTAGCACTATTGAATGCTTGTATAAAACTGCCCCTTAAAACCTATATGTCTGAAAAAGAAACCTGTATAGTTGATCATTCTACTCGAGATTACCCTACGGAATACTGGTTCGGGGTACCACAACAAAAACCAGCTACAACATGCTTACTTTTCCACAAAAGAAGATATTGCGCATTTATGAAAACAATCAGGGACCGTGTTACCAACTGAGCTCGTCATCACTATTTTTAAAATATCTAATGCTTCAAGCAAGCAAGTTTATGATTTAAATACTACAGCATATACCTACCAATGCACTCATATAGATAGCTGCAGTAGCGAAATTCAATACGATATGAGACTAAAGAGATGACGAACAATAAAAACAAGTACTAACTATGGAAAACAAGCAACCAGCTACCAAGTGCTAACAATTCCAAAAAAGCAATATCATAATATTGACTTCAACACGGCTAGAAATGCATTCAAAAACATTATAAAGGAAATTTTACTAACACAGGCTTTGAGAGAGCGATAGTTAAAAAAGTAGGGTATGTGTGTGCATACATGTGTCTACATGTGGTTACTGTATACATATATATATATATATATATATATATATATATATATATATATATATATATATATATATATATGTGTATGGTTTATTTCCATAGAAATTATGTATATGGTTACATTTGTATCTTCGTCTCTGTATACTGTTTTAAATTATATGTTCAATGCTGCATCTTACCATATTTCATATTAGTTGCTTTTTCATCCCATCAGCATTTCTCGAGCGTTACGGTGAGTAAGTTTTTTCTGTTTTTTCGTTCTCCTGAATAAATGTATCGTAAATTATTACAATTTTGTGTGTTTCTTTTTTTCTTTCACTGTCGATGAATTACCAATATTTAATGCATTATGGTATATTACTATGTTTACGGGTGCAGGAACCCCTGTCAGGCGTTGCTCGCTTTTAGCTTCTGAACTTTTCTTAAGAAAAGTGTGCAAGATGAAATAAAAATTCATTTATTGTTTCATTCAATCACCTATTTCGACGTTCCCACAAGGATTGGCAACTTCGTGTCAAAGGATTCGACTTCCAACCTCACATTAATGGGGTTGGCAACAAATTCATGATGGAATAACCAACTAGCCCACCTGTCAACCCTACTGCAGTTAGCAACAAAATTTTATTGAGCTAACTTTGGGGCAGAATCGCCAAGTGATAATTTTATGGTAAGCACAGCGTTTCAGGTAGGCAGAAAGCCGGCAAAAACATAGATTGGGACAATTTCCGCAATATCAGAGAGGAAAGAGTGGGTGAATTTCCGGAAGTCTTCCAATACTGGCTAGCAAGAGTAAATGGGGACGTGGGCGAAGCGAACAAGTGAACAAGAAGAAGCGAACAAGCAAACAAGGGGACCTGGGAGAAACGTTAGAGAAGAGATGCGAACAAACAGAGCTCGAAGTTAGTAAAATGGACAAAAAAATTAGCACACCTATTAGAGGCCAACAAATCTCTACTGTCTCAATGAAAACGCAACAGCTCAATCATAGGCTCACAAAGAAAGTAGCCAAACTACCGAGCACATTGCCAGGAGCTCAAGAGACAGTAACGACTTGAGGTGTGTAACACGTTGGATAGGCCGATAAGAAAAGGTGGGAAATAAAACATACGCTAGCAGCTGCTATACGAAAATAACACCCAAACCAATAATAATCGGGTGTTGTATAGCAACCTGCATGGCACATTTAAAATCCCTCCCCACTCCAGCCAGTGACTGCAGCGCCACGGCAAATCATATTACGAGTGCTGTAAAGCTAGGGACTTAACTGGCGACCACACCACGACCATGTGCCGAAGTGCACGAACATCGTTATTCGATTTCGCTCCTAGCAGATCGCGGACGTCGACTATTTAGCGCTGAATGTTTTGTTAGTTTTGTGTGTAGTGCATTCGCACTTGCTCTATATTGGTGTTGTGCAGCGGTTTGTATGATTGTGGTGTTACTCTCTGCGAATGTGATGATGCGTAAGCGCTAGCTGTTTGGTGCAGATGACTGAGACTCAAAAACATTTCGTGAAATAGGAGGAGCAGAAGAGAAGAAAGAACAGCGCCGGACAGCTGTTTCGTGCAAGCGGTGAATGACCAAAAACTTGGGTCGATGTGATTTTGCCCGAGTGATGGTCGTTTTTTGAGCGTGTTCTGCCGGCGGTTTATATGAACAATTTCATTCTTTGCGAATTTGATTGACGTTAGTGTTGGCTGCTTCGTGCTAGCTGTAGTGTGGAATTACTAACATCCCACGTAAGCGTGATCATGCACAAGTGCTGGGTGTTTAGTACAGACGTGGTAAAGCACCACTGAACAGCGTGACCAGTAGCTCAAAGCGCGTCGCTGTGATTCCCTATCTACATAGGATTTCTCACAGTTTGAAAAAGATAGCTGATAAGGTAGATGTGAAGGTTGTTTTCTCTGCCTCAGAAAAGATTTCAGCGCTCTGCGAACGGGTGAATGTGCAGTCCGCACGAAGGAGCTGCTGCACAATCAAACATTGGCTATTCTTAACAAGTGTGATAGCCATCGCTTATTGGTTCCGTTGTCATGCGGCAAGATATAGGTTGGATAAACGGGCCGGTGCATAAATGAGCGTTTAAAGGAACAATAATACTCAGCTGTGGAAGGTCATTCGCGCATCCATTGTAGGGATTGTGGTTGCAGACTTGAATTCGAAAAGTGCACTGTTGTAGCCAAACAGCGTCACCAGCTAACACGGGAGATTGTTGAGGCCAATGAAATGCATATGGTGGGTGATCGATGTATCAGAATGCTTTCGCTTGCTCTGACTAAAAAAATCAAGTTTCTGGCTTTTACACAACAGATCGTGAATTTGTGCTGAGCTGAGGCGTTGTAACCATATAATGAGATGATTATTGCCTTGCTGTGATGCAATAGGTTGTGCGCGTGCGCGGTGATGATCTGTCACAAGTATGTATTTCAAGCGTTTTCGCTAATGAAATATCAGTTGAAGTCAGCGCTCTTTCTGTCCTTGCCTCTTCTTCTGTAGTTACATCGTAACTAGTCGTCTTGCGCTGTGCAAATATGTTGATCGCAATCACCAACTAGCCCAAACATCTGTCTTAACATGTTCGAAATTCCATCAGTATACCTGTCCGGCAGACTTTTTACCGTTATCACCGATCACCATGCGTTATGCTGGCTCTTGAATCCAAAGAAACCATCCGGACGTCTTGCAAGGTGAAGTTTGTGACTCGAGGAGTTCAATAAGTTTGTCATGCACAAGCGCGGAAAAAAGCATCCCAACGAAGAGCGTTTGTCTCGAGCCCCCATTGAACAACCGCTGACGTGTGCAGACAACGACACGGGTTTCCCGGATGCGATCACCACTTCCGACTTCGCCACGCAACAACAGGCCGACCGTGATCTCAGTTGTCTCACAGAACATTTCGAAGGATAATGCAATGACATCACCCAAGCCTTTCATCATGGCCTCCGCGCACTATGGTGAAGTGCTTGTAGGAAAGAACTTTGGCTCTAGAAAAACAAGCATCCGTCTCATCGTGCCGTTGCCATTACGCTGGGAAATCTTGCAGGCATCACACGATGAACCGACTACCAAGCAACTCGGCTGTACACGAAGGTTTGCGCAGATCCGCGAGCATTTCCACTGGCCACGCTTTCAATAAAAAGTCAAGCACTACATACGGACGTGCCGAGAGTACCAGTGCCGCAAGAGACTGCCAACAAAACCCGCCATACTGAGTGGAGAATGGGTGGAGAATGACGGGGTACTGAGAGAACTACAAAATGGGTTCTGTAAACGAGGGAGGTTGGAGGACAACTAGTTTCCATTGATGCAGTGTATTGAAATGGTCGAAAAAGAACACAGGCTCCTGTGGCTGGCATGTTTAGATATCAAGAGAGCTTACGATAGTGTGATTCAAGAAGACTTGTTGAGAATGCTGGACACACTAGATGTGGAAGATGGAATAACTAATCTTCTAAAGGATATCTATAAAAGTAACAAGATAGTTTTGAAATGAGAAGAACAGGTACCTGAACCTATAGAGATAGAATGTGGGCTCCGACAGGGGTGTCCCTTGTCACGTTTGTTATTTATGCTGTATTTGTAGGGACTAGAATCAAAATTAGAGGGGAGTTGACTCAGATTCAGCTTCCTTTTTGCCAATACAGGAAAACACATTGAACAGTCAATACCAGCATTGATGAATGCAGATGATATAGTATCATTAGCCAACAACAAGAGATGTGCAGGAATTGCTAGACATTTGTCGCAATAAGGGATATAGGTTAAATTCGATGTTCAGCAGAGAAAAATTGGCAATCATAATTTTTTATGATAACGAAAGCAGTGAGCATAAGATGCAAAAAGTTATGCTAGAAATAGTGGATAAGTACAAATATTTGGGTTAATAGATTAAGAACGGGTCCGAATTCCTAAGAAGCACCAATGATACATAATGACTAGTAATAACAGGAATGCAGCTGTATTGAAGAATTGGGCAGCGTGGAACTACCATAGGTGTGACGTTGTGGGAGGAATCTCGAAAGGTGCCATATTGCCGGATTTGACGCTTGGCAATGTGGTCTTGTGGATTATACCAGAGGTTTAAGCAAGAAGGGTATTTGAACAACGTGTCATAGGTAGACTTGCTTTGAGAGCACATGGGAACACCCTAAGTCAGGGGGTACAGGGGGATATGGGATGGACATTGTTTGAGTGCAGGGAAGCACCAAGATATAATTTGAGGAGCTATTGAGAAAAATCAGAGAGGAGCTTTAGGCTAGGAAAGTTTTCAGCTACTTGTTTATGAATGATGTTGATAATAAATAGAGGAGGCGAATTTGAAATTATTTAAGCAAATATTGAAACAACAGCAGAATACGAGCCGAAAAAACACTGTTTAGAAAAAAGGTGAAGGAAACAAAGAGGGTCACGTGGGAGATTGGAATGCTTACGAAATTGCACTTGAGATCTACCGAACGTTCAAGTAAGAAATTGCAAAAGAAATACGATAGTTTTCGGGGTAGTTCTCTGCTGTTCGAGGCCAAAATGGGACTATTGAGGACCAAGACGTACCGAGCCAAATACGAAGGCACAGACACGGTATGTAGTGTGTGTGGAGAGGAGGAGGAAACGGCTGTACATTTGATAATGTCTTTTAAAGGTCTTGTTTAAAGGGATACTGAAGGCAAAAGACACCAAACGAGTAGAAATACCAGGAAGGAGGCTAACTGATTGGTGGCTACATTCAAGGCGCGAGTGAAATTCAATCCTTCAACGCATATTGACAGCATTTTATATGTAGGTGGCGTTAGCCGTCATGCAATCTGATTGGCACAGCCAGATACATTCATCCTTCTATGGACTGCTGCAGCCAATTCAGCCCTCAACAACGCCCTTCGAGGCAATCGGAATGGACTTTCTGGGACCCTATGCGACATATAACGCAGGCAATAAGTGGATGATTGTGGTGAACGATTACTCGATGCGGTAAACAGAGGCTCGTGCCCTTTCACGAGTCACTTCCGAAGAAGCCGCCAGATACTTTGTTCTTTAGATATTCCTGCGCCGTGGAGCACCTGAGGCCGTTATCGCTGGCAGAGGGACGGCGTTCTGCTCTGAGCTAATGGAAGCAATCTTGCGACACAGCCATACCACCTATCGCCGAACTAATGGCCTCATGGAACGGCTGAACAAGGGCCTGGTGGACATGATGTCCATGTACGTCGATGTTCAACAGAAAACGTGTGATTAGGTGCCCCAATTGGTCGCTTTTGCTTATAATACGGCCGTTCAGGAGGCTACTGGGCTCCCGCCATTTTTTCTTGTTTATGACCGGGAAGCGACAACAACTGTGGACGCCATGCTACCGCTTGTAAACGGAAGTGACCCAAACCCTGACGTAGCGATATTTCAATAGTACGCTCAAGAGGCTCAGCAGCTGCTGAGCCTCTTGAGCGTACTGAAAGCAAGTGACGGATGCCCAGCGCTACAACCTTCGACACTGCGATGCTGCGTCGGTAGACAAGACCACAAAGAATTATGTGTCTGGTTTGTACATGGTGAAAAGGCCTAAAGCCACAACTACCGGTTTTTTCGATGGAGATATTGCTATTCCGTATAAATGAGCATTATGCATTTTTCATATTGGCGCAAACTTATGGTAGGCTTGCAAATAGCAATGAAAGTTACAGACCTTTTCGGCTCAAATCATTTATTATCAAGCAGCTTTTTAATCAGCAAGTTCAAGTTATCACATAGCACACTGTCGCATCAACCATCGATGTTTCTATAACAGAGGGCACTCTGACCTTCTGCTCGGTGTTCAGGGTAAAACATTACACTAAAGGCTGTTTCGGAAACAGATGAGCCCTCACACTCTCATTCTCGCAAATTATGATAAATTATGATTAGGCAAAATGGTCTCTCGCTTGCTTGAAATTGCTTTTAGGGCGAAAACTTATTCTCAGTGCACCCCGTGGGTATTTAAAGTGATAAAATAAATAAATAAATGCTTTGGAGGTCTTCCTGCTATTCTGAATAACGCCAAAAAATGCTGATGTTCTCGCGCACTGTAGTGAAGAAATACATAGAACGTGGCTGTATTATAAAGATCTAACAGACAATCATTCGAGTGGAAGTTGTGGGTATCAGGTATGCTGCACCCCATCCGTAGGTAAAGTAAGGAGTGCGCAGGCTTCACGTAAAAACAAACAACAGCATTTATTTAACTAAGTGTGGCATACGGTAGGGTCGCCCCAGAGACGCAACAGCGGCACGGTGACCATGATCCTCGGGCTGCTTCAATCAGCCAGCTTGGCAGATGGCACCTATGCTTCGTGGCAGCACCGGCACTTCTCCCTCGGGCAGAACGCAGGCTAGCCCTTTTAACGCGATAGCGTTAGAGCGCTGGTGTCGCAGAAATTCCACCGTCGGCATCGGCCCCGTTGAACTGTTGGTTGTGAGTGAAAAATCATCCGTGAGCGAAAAATCAAAAAGAAGCAAACAAAATGAAGATTGAAATTTATAGTATCACTGGGGATTAAGACTGGGCCATTCGCGTGGCAAGCAGGTGATTTACCACAAAGCTACATTGTTACTTGCGGGGTTTTGAAGAAAACATTAGATGTCATCAAGTAGAAGGAATCGTCTTAACGCATATTGTTTGACAGGTAACACGACGAAAACGGCCCATTCGGCGATTTGTAGCCGCGTTTCGGAGGTTATCAAACTACGTCGAAAAAGACTGAGATAGTGCAGCCATCGCCGCTAAAAACACATAGGAACTTTCAAACAGCTCTAAAAACTGACAAGTATGGCCATCTAGCAGAAAACATATAATCCTTTTCCAGAAGCGTTGAGCAAGCAAATGACAAAGGATGGATGAATGTATCCGGCTGTACCCTTTAGATCGGGTGGTGGCTCATGTCACCTAGCTATAAAGTTCAGTACTATCACTCTGTGTTGAAGATTGAATTTCATTTGCGCCTCAATTGTAGCCACAAATCAGTTAGCCTGCTCCTGGTTATTTTTAGCCGTTTAAAGCGTATTTTCGCTTCACTGTCCCTAAACACTAATGCTTTGAAAAATGCGGCGCCATTGTCTTCGATTATAGAGTGGAGCTCTTTACAGAACATTATCAAATGTTCAGCCGTTTTCTCCTCTTCTCCACACACACTACATACCGTGTCTGCGCCTTCGTATTTTGCTCGGTATGTCTTGGTCTGCAACACTCCCGTTATAGCCTCTAAGAGCAGAGAACTACCACAAGAATTATCGTAGATCTTTTCCCTTGCACTTCAATGCCTAAAGGTTTGGTGGGTATCCAGTGATGATTTCGTAAGCATTCCCATCTTCCACGTGTTCCTCTATGTTTCCTTCACCTTCTACTTAAACGATGTTTCTTTTTGCTAAGTATTCTGCTGTTGTCTAAATACGCTAGATAATTTGCTGCCACATGTGGGGCATTGTGAGACTCTTTATGCCCTCATCATGGCTGCCTTGATTGGCGCGCGCGGTGGTCGCGCGCACGCGATATAGGCGGCTATGGCACTCCTGCTTTAGATCAAAAACCTGTATGTACTATTCGCGCGCGCACCCTAGTCCAATATGTGTGTGTGTGTGTGTGTGTGTGTGTGTGTGCAACAAAACATAATAATAAGTATGCACTTAGTGGTTGAAAGGCTCACTAGAGACGAGATTTCGCTATCGCGTTCAACTCTTAGAGGCGAAGCTTAAGGATCCCCCAATGTTTCAAGAGCGCCAGTGGGCCACGCGCACCGCTACTGTACAACACGTGGCGCTATCTCTAGATAGCTGGTGCAAGAGATTACCACAAAATGTAGGGGGGTTAGTAGAAGTAATAGTAGTTAGTAGAAGTAGTAGAAAGTTAGTAGTGTGAGCCCAGTCGGCGCTGGCAGACTGGGCTCACCCTACGCTATCTGCAAACACCAACAAGAGCTCTCGCCCCACCCTCAAACTGCTACGACCATGCCCATCTTGCCTATCTTCTCTTTACTTCCTTAAGCCGCTTCCCCTGCACCACGCTCTCTCTTCCACCTCTCTCTATCTCTATACCTTTTAGTCCTGTCGTTTTAATCTCTCCATACCCCCCCCCTCGTGAGCTGCTGTTGAGGTGTCCTCCCCCTGAGGGACAAATACGGAGCTCATTTTTCTGTTCTTTTATTTAAAATCACTAACATTTTTCCTGTCCGCATCTTTTAAGCACACCTTCATCCTCAACATGCAGAAGAAGAGTTGCTCGATTTATAGTGAATATGTTCTATTCAGCTTTTTGACTAGAACTTAAAACCTTTAACCTGTGGAACCACGGACATATTTGTGTTTTTTCCTCTAAGCACACAACCTTTTTGAAGGCACTTTTTAAAGAGATCAGCGCTGATTGAATAACTCGCAGCCCGAATTGTTAGACTGAGAAAATATAAATCTTACAGATGTGATGACGCCAACTGTGATTGATTGATTGGTATGTGGTGTTTAACTTCCCAAAGCAACCATTTGATCATGAGAGACGCCGTAGTAGAGGGCTCCGGAAATTTTGACCTCCTGGGGTTCTTTAACGTGCCCTCAATTCTGAGCACGTGGGCCTACAGCATTTACACCTCTATAGGAAACGCAGCCGCTGCAGCCAGGATTCGATCCTGCGACCTACGGGTCAGCAGCCGAGTACCTTAGCCACTAGACCACCACGGTGGCGTGACGTCAACTGCGGCTGCAGGCTCACGCGAACTATTATGGTTTACTCTCGAGTAAGCTGTTCATGAATCAAACTGCCAAGTTGAACCTACTTAAAACTACCGCCCATGTTCACACCTAAAAGATAAGTTAGCTAGAAAGTGGCTATGTTCATTAGTCGCAGAAAGACTGGCGTTGAGTCATTTGCTCGCATAGACGAGAGTCCACTCGCCGGCGACGCTTTCAAAAAATCAAATGCAACGACAACGAAATGTGGACACTGCGACGTACACTTTGCGCCGATTCACGTTAATTGTGGCTATAATGTGTCCCATGTTTTTCGAACAGTACATATCCTTTATATGGTCCAAACTATTAAAGAAACACCTTTAAGATGAATTTTTAATGTTAGACTTCACGTTTTTCTACCCATTTCTAGTATCAGTATTCCTATCTGCCACGGATGGAAAGCGAGAGTGACTGATGTGTTCCCGGTAACAGGCGACCTTCGACTAGTCTAACGTCTGAGTATCGCCTCTGTGCCCTTTTGATGAAGTGGCAGAACAAATCTACGCGCTTTTAATGGGAATTCCAGTTTTCTCGAGGGATCGCTGCAGCGCAGGCGCTCTTTCTATTGTCATCGCTCAGAAAAGAGAACGATTTGACTAGCATACAAAATAATTCAAGCATGAGTACTGCATCCTGGTTTGATACAGCTGTGCTCGAGTGGCCGGCACTTCATCGTAAATATTTTATCTGCATAAAACATCAAAACAAACGCAGCCGTGGCCAGCAACAAAAGCTAAAAGCACGCAAAAACAAGCTAAACTGGAAGTCTTCGGGGGTGATTTACCGACGAACGCACAATGTTGTCAGAGATCGACCGGCTCTGACGAAACTGTCTATAGAGTGAGCAGAGACGCCATGCTTTAATTCAGAGTGTCTTATGATGAAATACTGATGAACTTTCAAAGTATTTCATGGGTAGTAAGTTTTAGGTAGAAAAAGAATATTGTAAGCAGCACTTATGGATGTACGAAAGTCATGTGGCTGCTTTAGCCACTCACCCAGTAGAAAGTGCACCGCAAACGCCATATATACGTACTGAGTCAACAATTTATCACTTTTATTTATTCACAGAATTATCCCTAAACTAATTTTTCAGATTGGTCTTAGTTTCATTTCAGTGCCCTGCCGCTCGATTCTTGACTCCTTACCCTTTTTCGGTGAGCGCCATCCATCTGAGGTCATCACCATCATTTTCGTCTACTAGCTTCTGAAGCACCAGTTCGCAAAACACTGTGTATGTCGTTGATACCTCAAAGCTGTATTAATTTTTTGATGCGCCTTCAGCGCCAAAAGGTTATTTCTTGTTCAAGGGCTGATATAGCTTACAAAATTAATATAGCCGAATACCGGTATACGTTCTGCGTTGTTACACGGGCTCGTAACTCGTACCAAGTAATGTGCCCGCGAACGCATTCCACTCAACGCCTCTCACCTTGCCATCTGTACTGTAGCTGCTGCGCTTCATAATGTGGTACTTCTGGTTACCACCACTGCCCCGTCGAGCTGAAGAAGTCTTGCTCCCGATCTTGGCGTCAGTATTGTGGACAGTGGCATTGCCACCCACAACTGGCAAAGGCGAACCTTTTCCGGAGGCCTGCTGTCCCGACCGGAAAGAGGTCGACGTCATTGAAGACGTATCCTCGAGCAAAGAGGCTTGCTTCTTCCCGAACGGCTTCGTGATCGGCTTACGCCGGAAGGGCGCGTCCTGGAGCTGGTGCCGTGTAGAGCGCTTGCGCTTTTCATCTTTGACGGCGTGCAGGCGCCGCTTGAATAAGGAAGTCACGCGTTTGCGGATGCCGCCGAACGCCGACGGGTTCATCTCAGCTGCCAATCAGGAGAAAAACAAACGAACAAATTAACACTATGATACAATTCCCTGTGATTCATGACATTTACGAGCTCTGCCGTCAGTGTAACGTCAATTGTTCTGCAATAAACTCCGAGCACTCACAGGTCCTACACGCGGTAAATAATATTAAACTGCACTGCAAAGAATTGATTTGCTGGCAGAGTACTGTCACTTGGTCGTGCCATAGACGATGGCAGCTGTCTGTCCAAGATGAAACTGTTTTTATTTGATAAAACTTGTGGACAGTATGCAGAAAATCCAGATACAGCAACACACTGGCATTGATGAGTGGCGAACAGAGCGTCGGCCCCCGACCAACTGATCTGCGCAAGGCGCGTCGACATTTATACATGCTGCGTCAATTGTTCGAGTATTATCACTAGTGACCGCATTTGCTCTAAAATCAACTGAGCTGTTCGCGTTTGCGTGACGCAGCCTTAGAAACGATTTAGAGATATCTCGAATACTCCAAGACATTGTGGTGTGATTACCGACATATGCGGTGAGCTGGCAGCATGAAACACAGAAAAGAAAGGAGCATGCATGGCAGTATAACTTCAGTAAAGAAACAGAAGTTGAAATAGATTAATACGGCTGCTCCAGCCGCGAGTGAATTTTAACTATAGGAGCTTCGCGAACGATTAGAAACTAGCAGTCAAAAAACTAAAGGCAAAGGACTATGCACCTGATCCTGCTGCCGAGGTACCATCTTTAAAACCAACAGCACGGCCGCTGAATATTTAAAGAAAAAATGCAGGCCTGCGCGGTACGCCCAGTACTGTCAAAGCGAAAGCTGGAAGAGTGGCCTTTCAGAGATTTTTTAACACTCTTCGGGTAGCGGCGCAAGCATACTTGCAAGTTACCCATGATTGATATGTGGGGTTTAACGTCCTAAAACCACTATATGATTATGAGAGACGCCGTAGTGGAGGGCTCCGGAAATTTCGACCACCTGGGGTTCTTTAACGTGCACCCAAATCTGAGCACACGGGCCTACAACATTTCCGCCTCCATCGGAAATGCAGCCGCCGCAGCCGAGAATCGAACCCGCGACCTGCGGGTCAGCAGCCGAGTACCTTAGCCACTAGACCACCGCGGCGGGGCGCTTGCAAGTTACCCACTACGCTATAAATCATCGTGTAGTAATTCATTGATATGTGGGTTTTAACATCCCTAAACCCTCATAAGAATATGAGGGACACCGTACTAGAAAGCTCTAGAAATTTAAACCACCTGGGGTTATTAACTTAGCACCCAAATGTGAGCACACGGGCCTACAGCATTTTCGTCACCAGCGAAAATGCAGCCGCCACCAACGGGGTCCAATCCTGCAACCCGCGGGTCAGCAGTCAAGTACCTTAGCCACTACAACACAGCGGTGGAGCTGATAAGTATGCAGGTACTCACTACGCTATCCTTCGTAATTTTTCGGAAAAGCTGGTACCCGCTGCACGCCTGCAAGAAACTTAGTGAGGTTTTTTGTGCTGTGGCTAATGATGATAAAGATGAAATATACCAGAAGGTTTTGTCTTATCCCCACAATCCTTCACTATGCGCCACAGATAGGGGAACAAGATGTAGCTTTTATCAATGGGTCGAGCATTCTTCGACCCACTCGTTGCGCAATTCGCAACGTGTGAAGCCTAGTTGTTCCTGTGCTGTTCTAAAATGCTTTACTACTAACATTAACACGATTCCTTTTCTGACTACAAGCCTGCCTAAGGCCAGTTTTCAAAGCAGTTTAAGGTTCCCTGGACTGTACGAAATGGTGTCTTCTACATGGGTGTATACGAGGATTATTTTGAAATAATGAATTGTATACGCATATATAACAACAATTGAGTGCATTATTTCTATGCAATAAAGAAAAAATTTACTGATGTGGCTCAGTGGTAGAATACCGGGCTGGCACGTAGGAGACATGGAATCAAATCCCATCGTGTCCTTGACGTTTTTCATTTACCTGGTTTTTGTTTTTTGCACAATACTCGTTACGTACTCCGGCGGCAGCAGCGGTGGCAGGTAGCTACTTCGCAGGCAACCGTCGTTGTTATCTCATAACAGCTTCTGCTGTAAAAAAAGGTGCAGTCTGTTGCATGCCACCGGGACGGTTGAGCCTACTTCAGCTCGTACCCGCTCTGGCGTCAGAACTATTTCCAAAGACACGCTTTCACAAGCATTGCTACGCGTGACAGTAAGTCCGATAATGTCATAAATAATGCTCTCTGTTGTTGAACAGCACAGGTTCAGTTGTGAAGGTCTATTAGAAGTACATATTATTCAACGTATTTTAACAGTTTGGTCTAGGAAGGCCAACATTTTGAAGAGTACAAGCCTCAGTGCTCTTCGTGAATACTGCCTCTTTGGCTCACCTGAAATGAAAAGGGTTACTCATACTATTCGTGGGGAGGCGATCGCCACACAGATGAGAAAGCGCGCACAATTTGAATGTAGGTTTTTCTATCAGCAGCGGCGGTTGTGGTTCAAAGACCGAGTTAATACCAAACTTTTATAACACAAACAAAACGTATTCCCAGTAAAGGCAGTACAAGCATTACGTAAACTTCCATGCTCGGCAGGTATCAATTACAAATCACAAAATTACTTACAGAACTATAAAACAACGGGAGCAAATTCAACATGCACCAAATGCAATTCCATGCAGCTTAAACTGCGCAAGGGTACTTAGAAGGCTTGAATATTCACCACACGTGTGTACTACACAATTGTTAACACGTTTCTGGAACGTTTCTGTCAGTGTTTTTTCTTCAAGAAAACACTGACACCATTGCAAATCCAACACTGATCATCGTCCCGGTTAAATGCGACAACACAGAACTCCCACGGCTGCATCACTTTTGATTCTTCAAAATCAACTGGGTGCACTGCATAACTTACTCGAAGCGCTCGAACAATATAACTTCCTCGCCAAGATCACCCCGTCTTACCCTCGCTCCTATCTTACATGGACCCTTCCTGGTTTCGCAAACATTCCAAGTAATTGTACGGCACGGCGCATAGAACGTACCACATCGACAGCCGAAAGAAAGCGTTTCGTCTCGCCCTTTTGTCGGCGGAGACGATCACCCCAAAAGAGGCTCCACTACGACGTCATGAATTATACCGATCTGCGCGGGCTGTCGCCTTTGTAGAGGGTAAGGGCAGGTCCAGAGTAATTGTTCATACTTGCTTCTTTAAGGGGTCGAGGTAAACAGCGCAAAATACGAAGACAGAATAAAGGAAGAACAAAAGACGAGGGCTGACTATCAACGGGGAAACTCAATGAAGGAACACAAAGCACATACATTTACTCGTGCATGCTCTCCCAAGGCAAGAAAACAAAAAAAGACACTGGAAAATGTTTTTGTGTAGACACGAGGCATCTCGCCTCAACAACGTTAGCGGTAATAATCTAATATGATATTTCATTATCTTGGAGGTCCATTGATTGTTAACTGACAAAGTTTTGGTCTGCTCTTTAAGTTTGTGGACTTAAATCCTATGGGCTACCTTTTCCATTCTGTAGGCTTGGTGCCATCTCCATTTGCACTAAGCACTTACCTCTGGACTTTAAAGCCTTGTTAGGTGGTTAGCACCCCTCTATCGGCCATGTTATACGAGTGTGCAATATTCTGAGGTCTGAATGGCACCGACAAGAACGCACGTGCCGTGATTGCCTGTTTGTCCAGCTTCAACAAATAGATATTCTAACGGGAGTGAAGAAAAAAAGATGGCGAGAGTACTGCGACTGAATTGACCACATGCAAACACCTTTTGGTCAAGTGAGCTAACTAGCCTTCGTGCGCAGAGCCCAATAAAATCTCGGCTATCGGGTGTGGTTCACTCTTGCGGTGATATCGTTCTCCTAGACTACGTTCACAACACCCTCGTCTTAGGTCCGAAGCTTGCCGTCGACCAAGAGGGGTCTGCACCCGAGATTCTTTTTATGGTGCGCTTCTTTAAATAAAGGCTTCTTTATTTAAATCCATATAAACTTTTTAACGATCGATGACACCTTCCTCATAAAAAACTCGCAGGTACTGAGAATTTTCGAAACAGTTAAATCAAACTAATGTGTTCGGTTTTTCAATTAACATAAATGACCTATACTAGTCGCTGCCTCACGATGAGATATTAAATTGTATAATGAAAAACATAGATATCTTCGGGAAATGGAACTTCCAATTGTAAACTGACATCAGTGCGTGAGATTTGTTCGACCTTGTACTGCTGTACCTTACCTCTACGGTCGCTGAGTGAAATGATTGCATTTATCTGCAGAAAAACAATGTTTCAATTGGATTGTGCATAGCACCTCTACTCAGTTCTCCACTCTTGGCCAAAATGAGCAATAAAGTGCAAAAAAAGTTAGAGGGTACGCATGTCGTCAAAGTATTCAGTTATATGGATGATTTTACGTTTTCTTTAAGGTCTAACCATTCTAGGTTCTACTAGATTGCTTCTCAAACATTAGGCGTGTTTGAATATTGTTTGAGGTGTATTGTGTTGACACATGAAGTTCCCGAGAATAACACGTTACGCTTTTTTTACTTAGGACTGTTTTTTAGCACACAGAATATTTGTTAGTGCTACGAACCACGCGCGCAGCAACCTTTGCTTCCTTTTTTTCCAATCAAAGCAGGTGTAAAGTGAGGCATCGCACGGACATGCCTCGAGAATGCCTTGAACAGGTCATGTTTCACAACGTTTCTGCGAGCTTCAAAGCTTGAACATCCCGTCTTATGGCTTCGGATTGTCCTGAGGCGCTTATCGCATCGGTCACTGAGTCTATCCTGAGAACAATGGGGCAGAACAGAGGCAGAGACAGGATCCGAGCAACAAGAATACAGAGCGTAAAAGGATAGCTGTTGTTTCGCACAAAAACCATATATCACACAAACTCAAAAAATCAGAAAACGTGTGCGCGTTCGTGTGCTGTTCCCTGCACCATCCAAATTAATGAGTCTCACGAAATCTATAAATCCCCTGAAAAAGTAGTCATCAACCCAATGTAGAGTTAAGAATGGGCGCAGGTATGTGGCACGTTCTCGGGTAGTCGTCTATAGTACCCCCCTTTTCTGTGGTGCCTGTTAAGTCGGCCCGGAAGGTGTTTCAACGATCGGCTGAGGGAACACGCTAACAATGTTAGAAACGGGAAAGGTGGTTTTCTTGTCCAGCACTGCACTCAGTGCAACTATGTGCCTATTTATTAGGACACCGCGACAATGTAAAGCTCAGAAATGAGCGCGCCCGAGTTATCGTCAAGTCCGCGCAGATGGCACGCGAACAGGTGTCATGCAGAAACAATCCTTTCGTCTCTCTCCCCGTATTCACATAAGCTCCTCGATTCAACTTTCACCCTTCATTTGACAAAGTTGGGCACTGTGCCACAGCTCGGCTCAAAATGACGCTGCGCTACTCAAGAATTGCAGCAGATTATTGCTTATATGCAGTGACTTGCCGTGCCTAGAGACGGCGCTTCAATGGACTTTCTCAAGTAAATGTGAAGCGTTGAGTGAAGGGACGTTCTAGAATATTGGTGTCTGTCCGAGAAGAAACTATGGTTTCACGAAGGATCAGTGCCCGCAACTAGTTATAGTATTTTAAGGACGATAGACTTTTTTGGGGACTTTTAACACAAAAATTTCGGTCTTTCTGTCTGTACGTTTGTCTGTTTGTTCACTCTTAACGGCACCGGGAATTTGAAACGGCTCACACCATCCGCAGCGCCCAGCAATTTTGCTCAAGGTTTAGCGTTCAAACTTGTGCAATTGTCCAAAAAAAAGCGATTATTGCGCATGTCTAGAGCACCATTACACGTATATATTCTGAATGTGTGCCTTTTACTAGAAAAGGTATACATAAGTAATTTTAGGCACTGCAGCCCTTATCACGCTGCGCTGACCATGCGACGCTTGCGCGGAAAGGCGAGTGTTTCCAACGTTTTGCTAAAACGAGAAGGTGGTGGCACCTACCCGTCGGTTTGCGTTCTACACCTTATCACTTCTGAGATGGGCACGCACACCCATCTCAGAGTTACGCGCTTTGTTTTATAAAAAAAACGGCCAGATAGGACTCATGTCTCACGTGTGACCTGACATGATGCGCTCGTTCGCCTCCGATACACGTTCTAGCCACTCTAACGCAGCACCTCCGGCATACCTGTCACCAATTTTCTTGCGCAGAGCATCAAATAAGTGTCTTGTTCACTCTCCCCACATGCAAGACTATCGTTTTTCGACGACATTTGCAGATTAAATGCAGATACGGGGCTAATTTTTTCTTTGAATTTTTTGCTTGTTTTTTTTCCTTTGCTCATGTTTTTCTTTTTGCTCTTTGTGTCACATGGTGTTTGTCGGATGGTTTTCTGTCTCCTCTATAAGTTTTCGCGCTCTGCGCAATAAACTCAGTTGGTAGTTAGCGCTCGTCTACTTCGTGTACAATGGGCTCCTCAGTACAGGATCCCAATGGCGGCCGCCGCAACTCAGGCTCGGTTGACCAGAGCCTTTTGGCTCGCCAGGTCAAAGCAGCCGAGCAGGGCCACCTCCCAGTCATTTCGGATGAGGTGTGGTTTTGGGGAAAGTTCAGGGTTGATTGGCATGCCTAAACCACGTGAAAAATTTTCCAAGACATCTTCGCACAGTGTGGGCATTTTTCGGTACAGGCAGAACCATAGTGTTTTAATGCAGCCGGGCACAACAGTTTATTTGTGTAGAGGTGGAGGAGTGTGTGCTCCTCTGTCTTTGTTAGACCCTTAAGGGACTTAGGATGAATTGCAAGAGTGAATTGGTGGAATTGAATAGCCGCTCGATAAGCAAAAGCCAGATTGTGTTCTGGATTCATTTAGGAAGGGTCGAAAGATATTGCCCGGACAAAAAAAACGCAAGGGCGGCGATTTTAGCTGTTTCATCATCATCATAATCATCATCATTTATTTTTATCTTGAAGCCTCTGTTAGGGTAGTACACAAAAGGGGGGTTACATACAGTGCTGTACATGAGACTTGTCAGGTCACAAATATGAAACACACACCTCAGTGAAATGGTATACCTGTTTAGATGCAGCATGAAAACATTACAGTTTAACGAGGCATGGAGAACAGTGTAAGGTCGTAATGAATATTACACGGTGATGTTAAATGATTGAAAAGCATGATTGAAAAAAGACGTTGAAGCATGCAACCACTGGATGCTGCAAGAATTAAAAAGACGACGAGATATACGGTGTGGACGGTTTAGGAGTTTACGACGAAGTTGAAAGAAGCTGTAATAAAGCCTATGGAACAAGCACAGCCTTACAATCTTACGTCAGAATGACAATGACTTGAGTCACAATGATGACATTAGAGCACGTATATAACCGTTCCGGCTTTACCCAAGCCCCGACATTCCCAGGAATCGCGTCTTACCAAATCTCAGGACCACTACGAAACCAATCTCCGGCCTCTGATCGCAGTGTGACGCCACCGCCCGCCCCTCGCGCCAACCGATCACCGTCTCCTCAGCGCCGCCACTCCACGCCTCCTACAGAAAACTAGCCTGCGCGGCCGTTGGAGGTGAAGTCGCCAGACAGTCTTCGACTTCAACAAATATGCCTCCGTTAGCTTCCATGTTTAGAAATAAGGTTCGAGTGCTTATCGATGGTGTACCAACAATGGCGTCGGCGGACACAGGTGCAACTGTGTCAGTGATGAGCTTAGGATTCACCAGCCTCCTTGGACGAAAAGTAATGTTTCGTTGGGACCATCATGATACGTTTCGTGGAGTGAGTGGAGAGGTGTTACAACCTGTTAGTGTCTGCACTGTGACTGCTAGTTTGGCATGCCAGAACGTTGTTGCAGAGTTTGCTGTTATCCCTCATACTACGGATGACGTTATTCTGGGACTCGATTTCTTGAAGCTTTATGGTGCCACTGTCGATTGTCGCTCAGGACAAATTACAGTAGATTTCGATATCCCAGTTGCGTTTATAGAAAACTCGCCCCGTCAGAAAAGTGCTCTTTGCGTGTGCATGGACACAACTGTGCCACCATTGTCTGCGAAATGGGTCCCTGTTGTTTATTAACCTGCAAGAGATAAAAGATTTGACGCAACTGTGGAGCCCGTGCATCTTAGTTGCATAAAGAAGACAGTTTTAATACCCTACTGCACGCTATCGGTTGCCCAAGGGCATACTGGTTCATAGGTGATTAACTGCTCTGACGAGCCAACAGTGTTGCCGGAGGGTCTGAAACTTGCAGAGATTCGTGAACATCAAGTATTCTCGCTTGCCATCCTTGAAGAAAGCAGCGATTGCCCGGATAAGACCCATTGCGATAATCTGCATGCCAGGGACACCACTATTATGGCTATGATTGACAGGTCACTCAGCACCAAGGAGCGTAATGAACTGGCGACTATTTTGCGCAAACATGCCGGTATTTTCGATTTCGCTCATCACAATCCACCATCATTTCCTGCTTCTCATATAAAGCACCGAATCGATACGACATCCCACAGACCTCTCCGACAAAAACCATATCGTGTATCGCCTACGGAACGTGCAGTGATCAATGAACAGGTTTGCGTGATGATGAACAGGTTTGAGCGAACGTCATCACTAAAAAAGACGTATACCCACTCCCGCGGATTCATGATGCTATCGACTGTCTATCATCGACCTCTTACTTTTCGTCTGTGGATTTAAGGTCAGGCTACTGGCACATTCCAATGCACGAGGAAAACAAGAAAAAACGGCATTTGTTACAACAGATTGACTATTTGAATTTATTGTGATGCCGTTTGGACTGTGGAACGCACCTGCAACATTTGAGCGCTTTATAGACAACATTTTGCGTGGATTGAAGTGGGAAGTGTGTATGTTTTACTTAAACGACGTTGTAATTTTTGGGCGCACCTTTTGTGAGCACAACACGCGCCTCGGCCTCGTGCTGGACTGCCTAAGCAAAGCTCGCTTGGTGCTCAACTCAAAGAAATATCGTTTTGGAGAGCGCCAAACACTCGTCCTCGGACACTCAGTAGACAAAGAATGCATACGACCTTATCCCGCCAAGACGGCCGCAGTGGAAGCATTTAGGCAACCTCACTCGGTGAAAGAACTGTGCAGCTTTTTGGGGCTTTGTTCATACTTTCACCGATACATTCCTGGCTTTGCCAATGTCGCATACCCGCTCACGTGTCTGCTTCAGAAAGGTGCGCGGTTTGACTGGACCCCTGAATGTGAGTCGGCTTTTTCGGACTTGAAGTTTTTTTTACGTCTTATTCAATTCATCGGCGCTTCCATTCTCTGGCTCCCACTGAGCTTCACACAGACTCCAGCGGTATTGGTGTAGGCGCTTTCCTGGTTCAACGCTTGGATAACCAAGAACACGTCGTAGCGTATGCAAGTCACTCACTCAGCAAGTACGAGCGTAACTACGCAGTCACAGAGCAAGAATGCCTTGCAGTAGCCTTCGCAGTGCAGCGCTTCTGGTCCTACCTGTACGGACGCCTCTTTACCGTCGTGACAGACCATCATTCTCTCTGCTGGTTGGTTGGTCAATTTGCATCACCCATCTTGTCGCCTGGCGTGCTGGGCACTTCGTCTCGAAGAATACGACTTCACGGTTTCCTATAAAAGCGACCGACGTCACGCTGACGGAGATTGTCTTTCGCGACTGCCGCATCCAACGACGGAATGTGACGCGGACAACTTCGCCACCTACATCGCATCACTGGACCAAGCATTTCCCGATGCCAAGACCTTTAAGGATGAGCAACAAAGGGACAGCACCATACAGCAAGTTCTTGCTACCAAACCAAAATCATCGCCTACACGCTTCTGCATCCGAGACGGACTAGTTTACAAAAATAACTACACCAGCACCGGCTCACGATAACTTCTGGTGGTTCGGAAGAGTCTTCGCGTTTATGTCTTACAGGCTATGCAGGATGACCCAACATCCGGTCTCCTAGGCACAGCGAAAACTCTTTGCCTTTTCCAAGAAAGATTCTACTGGCCCTAAATGCGCCAGACGACGGAAAATTATGTATCTAGCTGTAACGAGTGTCAACGCCATGAGCGCCCAACAAGTGCTCCTCCAGGGCGACTGCAGCCGGTGCCGCCCCCTAGAACTCCATTCGAGCAAGTCGGGAATGACCTTCTTGGGCCCTTTCCCCGGTCTTCTGACGGAAATCGCTGGACAGTCGTCTGCACCAACCATTTAACACAATACTGCGAGACAGCTGCCATACCATCGGCAACTGCAGCTGATGTCATCTCTCTTGATGCTACGTTTCGTATTTCTTCGACATGGACCTCCCAAAATTGTAATCAGTCACCATGGCCGACAATTCACAGCAGGCATAGTGGAAGAGATGCTTCGTGCCTGTGCCTCAAGGTTCCGGCATTCTACGCCATATCATCCCCAAACCAACTGTCTAACTGAACGAACGAACAGAACTCTCTCGAACGTGCTGTCTATGTATGTCGCATCATATCACAAGGACTGGGACAGTATTCTGCCTTTTATCACATATGCATTCAACACCGCACAGCATGAAAGTACCGGCTACAGTCCTTTCTTTCTTCTATATGCCTCGACCAACTCGTCATACCCTGAATACCAACGTCCCGCGTTTGGACCACCATGATCCCAGCATATCTGAGATCACCCGTCGGGCAGAAGAAGCTAGACGCCTTGCTTATTTGCGTACTCTTGCTTCGCAAGACCGCTCGAAGGCACAATTTGACCACCGACACCGACACGTGACGTGCAATCGCGGCGACCTAGTGTTGCTGTTGACACCAACTAGAAAACGTGGTTCAAGCGAGAAAATTTTAGCGCACTATGCGGGGCCTTATCTTGTTCTAGACCGTATCAGTGATTTATTTGACTGCATAGTGCTTCTCCATTCGAACGGCCGACGGCCTGCAAAAACTGAACTTGCTCATGCTGCACGTTTGAAGCGATTTATTCCTCGAGAGACTGTTTGACTCACCCAGTGGGCTTTGTCGTGCGGAGGGAAATGTTACCACATATGTAATTTAGGTATGTGCACCTGTCTAGCGGGGAACAGGGTGGTGGCATAAGAGGACGTTCGGTCAATAGCAAAAGCTCGCTGGTGCGCGTTGACTGCTGTATACCGTCCAGTCGACCGTTACGTCGGCTCTGAATAAACCCCTCTCGTAGACGTAACAATATATATATATATATATATATATATATATATATATATATATATATATATATATATATATATATATATATATACATATATATATATATATATATACCTTCAAAAAACGCGTTCGGTGCTATATATATATATATATATATATATATATATATATATATAGTTGAACGCGGTATTCGAAGGTCGTAGGCTCACGGCAAGTTATTGTTGTTTCACCCATATATATATATATATATATATATATACCAGGTTCTTTGAACGTCATTCACGCTGGACCCGACGTATTGTAGGCAAGAAAGGGGCGACGAAACTTTCGTGGAAGCGTCTTTACTAAACGTTTTCAGCTGGTGGGCCACTCTGACGAAGGCTGGTCCACCAGCTGAAAACGTTTAGTAAAGACGCTTCCACGAAAGTTTCGTCGCCCCTTTCTTGCCTATATATATATATATATATATATATATATATATATATATATATATAGCATTGAACGCGTTTTTCGAAGGTCGTAGGCTCACGGCAAGTTATTGTTGTTTCACCAACATTTCTTTCTTTATTGATTCTAATAACTTCCCCATACATTCTTTGGCAACATTGTCTGTAGATCTCATTATCAGTGTGTCAAAACACGGAAAAACGAGCCCTTAGGTATACACTTCTTTTCCTTCTATATGTATACGTATATATTGTAATGGGAAGTATTTAATAAGTGATCGCCGGGCGGGCTAACACTGCACACAGTACGCAAGGATGCAGGAGAAGAGGGCAGTTCAGACACTTGTTTGTTTGTTTGTAGCCTCTGATCCATGGCTCGTACCCACTCCGGAGTATTGGCCAAGAGAACATATGGTCTCATATGGACGATAACTGCATTATTGCTTACAACGAAAATAAAGGGAGGGGGGGAGTTGTATAGTGAAGACAGTATGTTAAAAAAAGAAAGAAACCAAACCTTTAGATATTGAGAAAAAGAATCAACAAGAAAGTAGACACTAATAGCTATAACTTGATTTTCGGAGCCGACGAGACAGCTGGTTTTGCCAAACACGACTCAGACACAGCCCCATAACATGTCGTCTTCATTTCGTCTGCGTCATTTCTGCACCAGCGCCTGAGGTACTTTTTATACCCGTGACATTACCCCGGGTGGCAAAGAACCGTCCCGGTGGCTGCTATTATTAAACGGACGGGTCACTATGATAAAACTTCAGGCGAGACACATGCACATTGTCACTTCTGGATGTAACAGTGGGGTTAGTAGTCGGAGAAATTTCTTAGGTGAATGGTGTGACTTGGCGCAGAACTCCGTAAGGCCTAACGTATTGCGATAAATGTTTTTGGCACAGGCCAACACGACGAGATGGCAGCGACAGTAGCACGAGAGAGCCAGGAGAAAAATGGGCATCGCTATGTCGGCTGCCGTAGAGCGCCTTCTGTGCTCTTTGGGACGACGAGAACCGGGCGCGCGCTACTTTACGTACGATCAGAGCACGGGGTATGGCATCTTGTGCGTACGTAGTGGTGGACGGAAGGTCATGCAAAAACAGCGTATCGAAAGTTAATAAGGAATGACAGCCAAAGAGAAGATAAAATGGTGAGTAGCCGGAAGTTTCATGACGGGACGAGTTTTAAGCGAAGATTACGAACGGAAGGGCAGTGTTCCAAGCGGTGTTGTCGTTAGAAACATATATAGCAAGCATGTCCGTCAGTGTGTGGTTGAGGCGCTCAGTAATTCCGTTGGTCTGAGGATGATAAGAAGTCGTAAAGTTGTGCCGCGTAGCACAGGATCTAAGGAGGTCGTCAACCACACGAGACAGGAAGCAACGGCCACGGTCCGTGACTAGGTGAGAAGGAGCGCCATGCTGAAGGATGATGTCATGGAGTAGGAAATCTGCGACGTCTGATGCGCAGCTGGTCGGTAGCACTCGAGTAATTGCATACCGAGTGGTATAATTTGTAGCTACTGCTTGCTATCCATATGTTTTCCATTGCCGATGTTGGGAAAGGACCTAACAAATCCAAACCCTCACGATGAAATGGCCCAGCGGAGACTTGAATAGGTTGTAGGTGACCGGCAGGGAGAGACGAAGGCTTCTTTCGACGCTGGCACAGGTCACGTGCTGCAACGTAGCGGCGAACAGAACGATAACGGCCCTTCCAGAATACCCGTCGGCGGACGCAATCATAGGTTTTGGAGACACCTAAATGTCCGGCAGTTTGAGCGTTGTGAAGTTCTTGCAAGATGTCCTTGTGCAGGTGCCGTGGGACGAGAAGAAAATGTTCTGCGCCATCGAGCTGTAAGTTGCGGCGGTTCTAAACCTTGTCTTGAAGGAAAAACAGGCTAAGTGAAGGGTCTTTGTGGCCGTATTGAAGACGGTCAATCATCAATAGCAGCGATGGATCTCGGGGTTGTTGGTCGGATATTTGCAGAAAATCTGTTATGCCTAGGATGTGGGCATCAGATTCTAACTCAGAGGAGTCAAGTGGATCAGCAGGGTTTAAAGATATGCAGTCGGCATCGCTGTGAAGCTCGCCAGACTTGTACACTACAGAGAACGAGTACTCCTGCAATCGCAATGCCTATGCCCGAGTCTTTTTGTAGGATCCGTAAGAGTTGACAGCCAGCACAGCGCATAGTGGTCTGGAGGACTCTAAACTTGCATCCATATAGGTACGAACAACATTTTGCGATGGCCCTGATGAGAGCAAGGCACTCTCGCTCAGTAATTGAATAGTTCCTTTCCGACTGAGAAAGTATGACACAGATTGTGTCATACTTTCTATGACATATGTCATAGAAAGTATGACATATGTATGTTTCTATGTCATACTTTCTATGACTATGACACAGATTGTGCTGTTTTGCATTTGTGCGAGTATTGCCCCTATGCCATGCCACTTGCGTCGGTGCGTAGCTCCGTTAGAGCGGCTGGGTCAAATCGAGCCAACACAAGAGGGGATGTGAGCGCAGAAATCAACGACGCGAAAGAATGTTCTTGGTCTTGACGCCAGGAAAAAGCCACGTTTTTTTTTGAGGAGATCACTGAGGGGCCGAGCAAGTTCCGCGAAATTACTTACAAAACGGCGGCCTTACGAACAGAGTCATAAAAAGCTGCATACTTCTTGCGTGGAACGTGGTACCGAAAACTCGCGCACCACGCGGACTTTATCAGGGTCGGGTCTTACACCAGCAGTGTCAACAAGGTGGCCAAGTAGCTTTATCTGACGGTGCCCAAAGGTGCACTTAGACGTGTTAAGCTGGAGGCCAGCACTGCGAAAAACGTCAAGGACGGCCGACAGACATGGAAGATGGCTTTCGATGATTGGCGAGAAAACGATGACATCGTCTAGCTAGCACAGGCACCTTGACCATTTAAAACCGCGAAGGAGGGAATCAATCATGGATTAAAAAGTTGCTGGCGCGATGCACAATCCAAAAGGCATGACTTTAAATTGATAAAGCCCGTCGGGTGTTATGAATGCCGTCTTCTCGCGGTCGTGGTCATCGACTGAAATTTACCAATATCCAGATTGTAGGTCCAGGGAAGAGAAATACTTGGCACCATGAAGGCACTCAAACGCATCATCAATTCGAGGTACAGTATAGACATCCTTCTTGGTTTTTCGACTGAGATGGCGATAGTCGACGTAGAACCACTAAGAGTTGTCCTTCTTTTTAACAAGCTCACCAGGTGATGCCCAAGGACTGGTTTAAGGCTCTATGATGTCTTTGTCGAGCCTTTTCTGTACCTCTTTCTGGATTATTTGGCGCTCTGAATGAAACACACGGTAAGGACGTTTATGAAGGGGACTGGCATCGCCAGTGTCGATACGGTGGGCTACGATGCTCGTGTGGCCAAAGGAATGGTCGTTGGTATAAAAAATGGCAAGGTAAGAAAATAGAAGACCACGGAGTGCCTCAACTTGGGACGGTGACAGGTCGTTAGATATCATTTTGTCTAGGGAAGCTATATCCGGTGCGCCTGCGACAGGTTCGGCCACTGTCTTGATGTTGGAAATGAGAGATGAAATTGTACATTGCTCCAGAGTGGAGAGTTCTGCTAAGGCAATACCTTGAGAAATGACCTGGGTCGACACGGAGAAGTTAAGGACATGGAGAAGCGTCCTATTGTCGCTAATTCCTCACTATATTATGAGAAATTACGATATTCTAGGAAAGGGTCAGGTCAATGAGTGGATCTGCCAAGTAGTCGCTATCAGGAACAGGTGGGAACGGCGACATAGAAAGGTACACAGTGGCCTGAGGCGGTAATTGTAGACACTCCACGGACCGTAGCCGTGTGCGAACTGCAGGAGGAACATTAGAGTACAAAGGCAACTGTAGCTGTAAAGTGCCGGTTGAACAATCAATGAGGGCTGAATGCGCGGTCAAGAAGTTCATTCCGAGAACCACGTCGTGTGAGCAAGCGTCTAGAACAGCGAAGAGGACTGAAGAGTGAAGGCCGGCGACAGTGACGAGGGCAGTGCACATACCAGGAACTGATGTTCGACTACCGTTGGCTAGTCGCACAGTCGAAGACATGGCAGGGGTAAGAACTTTTTTCGGGCGAGATCGAAGACGTGAACTCATAAGGGATATGTGGGCACCAGTGTCTGTTAGAGCTGTAACGTTCAGTCTATCGATAATAACACCAAGTAAATTTCGTCTGGAATTAGTGGTCGGTAAAAGTTTTCCGCTCCGAGTTGTCAATGCAGCGCCACCTCCAGGAGCTGCATCTGCTAGTTTCCCGAGAACTTCCCAGAATACACCGATGACAGTGAGCGACGGCGTTGATAGGAGCGGAGCTGGCGACAGTGAGGCGACGGCGAGCGGCTGGATTGGGTTCCCTGGTCGACGACATCGGCGTAGGATGGTTCGGAGCGTTGCTTAGAAGGGCTAGGTGGTAGGTGTTAAAGGTGGTCATCGAAAAAACGAGGTGGCGAATACTGCTCACGATTATCTCGGTGGTCGTCTAGAAAATTGTTGCCGGAAAGGCCATCTGTTGCGGCAGTGGCGAGAAATGTGGCCAACGCGATGGCAAGGGAAGCATATCGGTCGATCGTCCTCTGTGCGCCACTCAGATGAATTTCGGTAGTTCGATAAGAACTGCGGTACCGACGCGGCAGCAGCAAAATGTGCGGCGGCGTGGTAGTGAGCGTTAAAATTTATGGGCTGCGTTGTGTGGCTTGAGTTTTGGGGAACTAAGACGTCCATGTTGCAAAATCTTGTCACGCAACAGCCTGAATAACAGATATTGGGGCCGAGTTGACAGGCACAGGGGGTTATAAGCGGAAGGAGCCGTGGCTTCCAGCTCCTGGCGGACAATTTTTGTGATGTTTGGAGGATTCACGAATGAACGTGGCGCCACAGGATCCTCGCAGGAAGAAGTCGCAGCGGTGTTCAGGATTCGGGAAAAGATTCAGTGAGTTTCCTGGTTTAGGCTTGTTCGAACCACCGACAATCACTGACAATTGAGTCAATAGTGCTACAGCTCTTGCATATGAGATGTTGAAGGTATCGTCGGCTATGCCTTTCAACACATTGCTGTCCTTGTCTAGTTCGGTCATGTTTTGTCGGCCTTCCGACACAAGGCGAGCACATCTTGAATATAGGCGACGTATGACTCGGAGGAAGATTGAACTCGTGACGTGAGTTCCTGCCTCACTGCAATTTGTCGAGCAACTGAAGTACCGAACGAGTCACGGAGCTTCTGCTTGTACACGTCCCAACTCGTCAGGTCTTCCTCGTGCATCTCGTACCAGGCGCGCACAGTACCTCGCCGGTAAAAGGTGATGTTGGCCAGCATAAGCGTCTCATCCCACCTGTATTGCTTGCTGACGCGCTCGTATAAGGTGAGCCACTCGTCAACGTCAGTTGTGTCTGTGACGCAAAATGTACCTGGATCGAGAAGATGGGAAGGGATCACAGGTGACGGAGCAGGTGAACTGAACACAGAGACTGAACGGACGGCGCCGTGCCTTCAGACATCGTGGCTGGATGAAGCTGACGTCCGCTACGAAGATCGAGAGTCGAAATGTTACCCAGCACTTCCACCAAAAAATATGTAACGGGGAGTATTTATTAAGTGAATGCCGGGTGGGCTAACACTGCACACAGTATGCAAGAATGCAGGACAAGAGGGAAGTTCAGACACAGCCCCACAAGAACTTCGGCGTCTTTATTCTGGCCAAGCATGGACTCTCAGCGTGAGCGGGAGTCCGTGCTGGGAGTCTGTTGCCATTGCGTATGACTGGTTGCTGGTTAAAATTACGATGGTCTATTCACCGCTGCAAGATCGTAATAAGTTCACGTGCTACGTGACGCCAAACAGCCTCATAAAAAGTGTACCACACTCGCCACCACGGCGACAGGTGGCGCTTACTGAATCTCCCACGCTTAATTTCACATATATACCCAGTGAAGTGGCTGGGAGGATAGCCACCGTAGAACGCGTTTTTCTAAGGTCTCAGGATTGGTTCCTGCCTACGGCAAGTTACCTTTTCCTTCCACTTTTCTTTCTTCACATTTACCTTACAATTTGGTCTAATCAACAACCCTATACTTTCCTTGGTATAATTGTCTGTTAGATTTCATTAGTAGTGTCTGAACACGGAAGAACGAGCCCTCTACACTTCTTTCACAACACACACACACACACACATATATATATATATATATATATATATATATATATATATATATATATATATTGTGTAATGAATCTAAATAACGGACGCTCTGCTGGTAATAAAGAAGACGATGATGATCGGTGGCTGCAGTAGTAGCTCGCGGACGCCGCTCGCCATTAGCCAGACCTGCCTGATAAAGCACATTTTTCCAAGCTGCGTCTGAATTTTTCGCGACGTACAAGACCTCTATTTTAAGTGGTGGAGGAGCCGGGCTTCCCATCAACCTGAAACCTCTATCGGACGCTACCCTCACCGTTCACCATGACTGCTCCTGGCCCTTACCAACGATAGTCTATCGTTGGCTGATAGACTATCGTTGGCTGCCTTACCAACGATAGTCTACTGCACTGGCGTGCCTCGGCAACGCGACCCACCAATTTTTCGCGGCAATGACAAACAAGACGTCGAGGACTGGCTCGTCAAGCACGAATTCGTAAGCGCTTCCAACAAGTGGAACGCCTGCGACCAGCTCACAAACGTGCGCTTTTACTTCGCTGATGTGGCCAGCCTCTGGTTCAAGAACCACGAAGGCAAAATCACCAACTGGTCCGCCTTCAAGACCACCATCGCCGCGGTCTTCGGTCGTCCCGCCGTGCGCCGGCTTCGTGCGGAACAGCGTCTCCGTAGTCGAGTCCAGCGCAGGGACGAGACATTTACAAGTTACATTGAAGATGTCTTGTCTCTTTGCAAGCGCGTCGATGAATCCCTAACCGAATGCGACAAAATCAAGCACATCATCAAAAGAGTTGACGACGATACCTTCCAGACGCTCGTTGCTAGGAATCCACAGACCGTCACTGATGTTGTCCAGCTTTGTCAGGAGTGCCCCGCCGCGGTGGTCTAGTGGCTAAGGTACTCGGCTGCTGACCCGCAGGTCGCGGGTCTAATTCCCGGCTGCGGCGGCTGCATTTCCGTTGGAGGCGGAAATGTTGTAGGCCCATGTACTCAGATTTGGGTGCACGTTAAAGAACCCCAGGTGGTCAAAATTTCCGGAGCCCTCCACTACGGCGTCTAGCATAATCATATGGTGGTTTTGGGACGTTAAACCCCACAAATCAATCAATCAATCAATCAGCTCTGTCAGGAGTATGACGAGTTGCGTAAGCAGCGTGTCTCGACGCGCAGGGCCGCTGAAGATACGGCTGAAGTTTCCGCCCTCGTGCACGACGTCGCTGCAGATCACACTGTCTTACTGCCCCACATCAAACAATTCATTCGTGAAGACGTTGCGCGTCAGCTTTCTCTTGTAGCCGAAGCATCCACCCCAGTGACCTCGTTAGACCCACCTCTACGCCAGGTCATTGAGACACAGGTCACGCAGGCACTGCCTGCATCGCCATCTGTCCCTACGTCGCTGACCTATGCTGCCGTCGTTGCTAGAGCAGCCCCACCTGTCTCTGGCGCATACCGGGGCACCGGGTCCTCCTACTCTACGATGCTGCCTACATACACGGCACCCCATCCTGTTTCGCCCCCTGCACCTTCTGTCGTTAACCCATGGCGCACCTTGGATAATCGACCCATCTGTTTTGCATGTGGTTTCGTGGGACATATAGCACGCTACTGTCGCCATCGCAACTTCCAGGCTCCAGACCATGGGAATTCTGCAAATTACCAGGCTGCCCAGAATCCCCAGCGATCATCTTCTCCTATCACCGACTCATTGTCCCCACGACGCCCTGTCGATTCTCGCCGGTCATTACCACCCCGTCGCCGATCTGTCTCCCCGATGCTTCGGCGCAAGAGCCCCGCTCGAGAGGAAAACTGACAGCCACAATTCCAGAGGCAAGAACAGCGTCGTCGTCGAACTTTCTAAGACCTCCTTTTTGTCCAAACAACGAAATTGATGTGCTAGTAGAAGGTGTTGCTGTACGTGCACATGTCGACACAGGCGCCGTCGTTTCTGTAATTAGTGAAAAATCGTGACGCGATTTGAGAAAAGTTACAACGCCGCTTACGAATCTTGCTCTGCGTACAGCCACCTCCCATTTCATCGTGCCGACAGCTCAGTGTACAGCACGCGTTCTTATTCGAGATGTTTGGTAAGCCGTCAACTTTGTTGTTCTCCCACTTTCATCTTACGACGTCATACTATGATGGGATTTCCTTTCTACCCATTAGGCCCTCGTCGACTGCGCTCGTGCTGAACTCACGTTGATAAATCCATGCCTTGATATCGACCACCACAGTCCCTCGAAAGTGTTTGCCGCAGCTGACGTCCGCATCGCGCCGTTGTCCGCTGTCCTAGTGCCTGTGTTTTCTCCTGCTGCCACTAACTCGACACTCCTGTTTCAACCAACTATAGCTACCGTGCAACACCGAACCATCGTCCTCCCGTTTGCCGTCAACTTTTCCAATGATTCGGCGGTACTTTATGCGTGTGTAGAGAGGAAGACGAATGTGTGCCGCAGTGGGTCACGCTTTTAGCAAGAGGAGCCGAGCGCGAGCTGTGCCCCCGATCGTTGTGTTTCCTGCGTCGGTTGCTGCCGGCCGCTTTCCGCATCAATAGACCTGCTGTGAAAGTACTACTTGCGCCAATAAAGCCCGTTTCAGAGTGGTAGAGGTGCTGGGTAACTCAACCTGGAACTCCGCAGCAGGAAACTACCTGCCATCCCAGATACGGCTGAAGAAAACACCCAGCAAGGCACGACCCAGCCTCCGATGGTCATCGTGCCCACTGCGCTACGCGTGCGCGATCCACCTTTTTTCGACGGTACTGATGAGCAAGACGTAGAAGATTGGCTGTCGACATTTGAAAAGGTAGGCGCAAGCAACAAGTGGGACGACCCTTCGAAGCTGCGATATGTACCCTTCTACCTGAAAGAGGTGGCGAGTCTCTGGTTTAACAACCACCACTCGGAATTCGCCACTTGGAGTGCCTTTAAGCTACGCATTACCGATGTGTTCGGTCGCCCCGAGGCACGCAAGCTCCGTGCCGAACAGCGCCTACGGGGACGCGCACAGCTTCAAGGAGAAGGCTTCACATGCTACATCGAAGATGTGCTCGACGTATGCAAGCGCCTTGACCCTTCAATGATCGAGGCCGACAAGATCAAACAAATTTGAAGGAAACAGACGACGACGCCTTCCAGATGCTGCTGGCCAAGGGCCCACGTACCGTGTCCGAACTCGCCACTCTTTGCCATAGCTTCGACGAGTTGCGCAAACAACGGGTCATGACACGGCGTCCAGCGGCTACTGATGAAACTCTCGTGGCATTGAGCCTGGTTGGAGACCACAGCACAATCATGTCCGAAATCAAACGATATGTGCGCGAGGAGGTGGCCCGACAACTTTCGTGCCTGTCATATCTACCGGCAACGGAACCCTCTTCTGAGCGTCTCGCGCCCGCCATCAGGCAGGTAATACCGGCGCAGGTCTCTGAGGCATTGCCGTCTGTCTCTCAGACAGCACCCGTCACCGCGCCATTGACTTATGCTGCTGTTGCTCTACTCCACCACGACCTCCGCTTGGGCCGACTCCCCAGCCTGTACGAGTATCAACGACGCCATTTCCAGCAACACAACAGCGCTATAACGGAAACCCTTGGAGCACAGTTGACAATCGCCCGATCTGTTACGCATGCGGATATCCAGGTCACGTGGTGCGCTTCTGTCGCCGGCGCTTCGCAACAGGCCCAGCTGCACCTGCGAGGTACCCTGACTACTGTTTACCGGCCCCGTACAACGCGCAACGAGAACTGCCACGTCAATGCGACCGACAATCAGTGGAACGCGACCCGTCACCAACCGAACTAGACCACCGCCCTGCTGCCGACCACCGATAATTCGGTCCCCGTCGCTCATCCTCACCACGCCGCTACCGTTCTCCGTCCCCTCTGCGTCGCCGACCGAACCCTGTGGAGACGGAAAACTGACTGCCGCTGCTCCGGAGGCACGAGCTGCGAAATCGTCGCATTGTACAAGTCCTCGCCCGTCCCGCACAAACGTTCTGGAAGTGTTTGTTGAAGGTCGACGAACTCTTGCACTTGTTGATAAGGGTGCCGCCGTATCTGTGATGAGTCAGAATTTCTGCCGTTCGATACGAAAAGTAACGACGCCGCCTTCCGACGTTTTGCTGAATACCGCCAGTGCGCAATCAATTCGACCAGTCGGAGCATGTACGGCGAGAGTAAACATCCAGGACGTCCTGTACCACATCGAGTTTCTCGTGGTGACTACTTGTGCCCATGACGTGATACTTGGATTGGATTTGTTGTCACGCCACCACGCCGTAATTGACTGCGCTCGCGCGCAGGTGAAATTATCTGTGTTTTCAGATGCGCCATCTACCGACAATGAGCACACTCACCTGGGCAAGCTTCTAGTTGCTTCCGACGTCGATGTTCCTCCTCTTAGTTCCATCGTTGTCCCCGTCAATCGCACTGATGTGTCCGGCTTTACCGTTGTGTTCTCCCCACCTGACGTTTTCAGTCGCCGCCACCGTACGTCTCTGCCATACGCCATTCTGCCACCTCACCAAGATACTTCCGGAATCGTCGTTTGCAATCCTAGCTCATGCCCTCTCACCTTAAGAGCTCATGAAACACTGGGCTATGTTCATCCTGTTGATGACAACGTTATTGTGCCTACTGAGTCCCACGACCCTGGCCAGCAACTTCAACTGAACGCTGTTACTCCTCTTTTTACGCGGGAGGTATACTCCTCGGATATCTTCAGTCGTTCCATCGACAGCAAGCTTCCTCCGGATCAACGGGACCAGCTAATAACCCTTCTGCATGAATTCTGAGATTCATTTGACCTTCCTCAAAAGGCACTGCGTCAAACTAACACCGTCGCTCACACAATCTACACTGGAACGCACCCTCCTTTGCGGCAACGCCCCTACCGCGTATCACCCAAGGAACGAAGTGTAATTGCAGAGTAGGTGGATGATATGCTTCAGCGCGGTGTCATCAAACCATCTTTTAGCCCCTGGTCTTCACCTGTTGTGCTAGTGAAGAAAAAAAGACGGTTCGATTAGATTTTGTGTCGACTACCGGCGACTGAACAAAATTACACGGAAAGATGTATACCCTCTACCCCGCATCGACGACGCTATCGATTGCCTACAAGGTGCCGAATTCTTTTCTTCGCTGGACTTCTGTTCAGGTTACTGGCAGGTTTTGATGGCAAAGTGTGACCGTCCCAAAACAGCGTTCGTTACGCCGGATGGCCTATACGAATTCATGGTTATGCCATTCGGTGTGTGCGATGCACCTGCAACGTTTGAGCGAATGATGGACAGCATTTTACGCGACCTTAAATGGCAGATATGCTTATGTACCTCGATGATGTTATCGTATTTTCTCCTGATTTCCGTACCCACGTCAACCGTCTGCGCACCATTCTTCAATGTCTTACCAAGGCAAATCTCCAGCTTAACCTAAAGAAGTGCCGCTTTGGGGCTCGCCAACTTACTATACTTGGTCACGTTGTGTCGAAGGATGGAATTTGCCCTGACCCAGACAAACTTCGAGCCGTAGCCGACTTTCCGAAGCCGACTTCACTCAAAGAACTTAAGAGCTTCATCGGCTTGTGCTCGTATTTTCGTCGTTTTGTCCACAACTTTGCAACAATAATAGCCCCACTTACACAACTACTGAACGGTCACGCTAATCTTTCTAACTGGACCCCGGCATGCAACGAAGCTTTCCTTACACTGCGCCGCCTACTTACGTATCACCGATTCTACGCCATTACGACCCAAGTGCCCCCCCTGAAGTGCGCACAGATGCCATTGGCGTTGGTCTGGGAGCAGTACTCGTGCAATGAAAGCCCGGTATTCCAGAGTACGTCGTCGCATACGCAAGCCGCGCACTCACAAAAGCGGAGATGAACTACTCCGTAACTGAAAAAGAATGCCTCGCAATCATTTGGGCGTTAAGCAAGTTTCGTCCTTACTTGTACGGGCAGAGTTTCGGCGTTGTGACCGATCACCACGCACTTTGTTGGTTGGCGTCGCTAAAAGATCATTCAGGTCGCCTTGGACGTTGGGCTATTCGTCTACAAGAATTTGACATTCGTGTTGTCTACCGCTCAGGACGAAAACACTCTGATGCGGACGCCCTCTCACGATCACCAGTGAGATCCACCACAGACCTGCATTCGGACACCAACTTCTCCATCACTCCCATTTCCGTCACAAGCATGTCGTCTGAACAGCGGAAAGACTCATGGATAAAATTTCTCCTTAACATTCTTTCCAACTCTTCAACGTCTGCGTACCCACGCGCTCTTCGCCGCCAAGCCACACATTTCGCAATACGGGACGCGCAACTATACCGCAGAAGCTACCACGCGGATGGCCGTAAATGGCTCTTGGTTATACCACGCCACATGCGATCTGATGTCTGTGCGTATTTTCATGCCGACCAACAACATGCTCACGCTGGTGTGTTAAAAACATATCAGCGGATCCGCCAGCGTTACTACTGGCGTGGTATGTACACTTTTGTACGAAAATACATTCGGTCTTGTTCATTATGCCAGCGACGAAAGACAGCTGCCCATTCACCCGGGTTATTACAGCCCCTACCGTGTCCGGCGTGCCCTTTCGACCGCGTTGGTATCGATCTATATGGTCCCCTTCATTACACTGCCACTGGAAATCCATAGATCATTGTCGCCGTCGACCATCTGACGAGGTATGCTGAAACAGCTCAACTACCTACGGCTGGTGCACGTGACGTAGCCAATTTCATTTTGCGACGCTTCCTACTGCGTCACGGGGCACCACGTGAACTACTAAGTGATCGAGGGCGTCTCTTTTTATCCGAAGTTGTACAACAACTCCTTCAGGCATGCCGCACGGTGCACAGCACCTCTACAGCCTACCACCCGCAGACCAACGGTCTAACTGAGCACTTCAACCGAACGCTGCGAGACATGGTCGCCACGTATGTAAATTCCGACCAATCAAACTGGGATGTCGTTCTCCCATTTGTGACCTATGCGTACAATACCGCGACGCAGTCAACCACAGGCTTCTCGCCTTTCTTTCTTCTATATGGGCGTGAGCCACGCTCCACCCTTGACACCATTTTGCCTTATCGTCCCGACGTCTCAGAGTTCAGCCCTCTTTCTGAAATTTTGCACCACGCTGAAGAGTGTGGTCAGTTGGCCCGATCATTCACCTTGGACAAGCAAGCATTCGAAAAAGACCGCCACGACCACGACCAGCAAGTCAAGACTTTTGCCGTGGGCTCGCTTGTCTGGCTCCGACTGCCCTTCCACTCCCCAGGTCTGTCCGCTAAGTTTGCCCCCAAGTTTCACGGTCCTTATCGAGTCGTCGAACGTCAATCTCCTGTCACATACGTGATCGAGCCGGACACGCCATCTACGGACAGGCGATGCCTTGGTCGTGAGACTGTCTACGTGAGTCGTCTCAAGCCTTATCACGACCCACTCTTAATCTCGTCATCTTGACTTGCCAGGACGGCTCGTCTTCGTCGCCGGGGTATTGTAGAGAGGAAGAAGATTATGTGCCGCAGTGAGTCAAGCTTTTAGCAAGAGGAGCCGAGCGCGACCCCCGATCGTTGTGTTTCCTGCGTCGGTTGCTGCCGGCCGCTTTTCGCATCAATAGACCTGCTGTGCAAGTACTGCGTGCGTCTATAAAGCCCGTTTCAGGTGTAACGTTTCTGCTTGTCCGTACATCCTGCTACGCGGCGAGTGTCTGGGAAGCCTCGAGACCTTAAATTTTTTCTGGAAGACCAGATCTATCCAGACAAGCCATTTTTACCCACTTGTGCTATTACATCCGCAACTGACGCTAGTGATTCTACGGATGTATTCCGCAAGTCCAATGATTGCAACCTCACGCACGGGCAGCAGGAACAGCTGATCAAGCTCCTACAGCGTTTTCGAGCCTCGTTTGAGCAAAATCAGCCTTCCTTAGGTCGAGCGTCGTCTGTTGTTCACCGTATAGATACCGGTCAAGAGACGCCTTTACGGCAGCGTCCATACCGTGTGTCAACTACCGAATGCCGTGCCATCAATGAACAGGTTGACGACATGCTAACACGTGGCATAATCGAAGCGTCAAGCAGTCCCTGGGCCTCTCCAGTTGTGTTCGTGAAGAAGGACGGATCCATCAAGCTTTGCGTGGACTACCGACGTCTCAACCGAATCACGCGCGAGGATGTCTATCCGCTGCCACGCATTTGCGATGCCTTGGGATGCCTACCCAGAAAGTCCTCGCGTGTATTTCTGCCGCGGGGTTGCCACTGAATCTGAAGAAGTGCCATTGCACCGCTCGAAAGCTTACGATCCTTGGCCACGTAGTTTCAAAAGACGGCATTCTTCTTGACCCAACCAAATTTACAGCCGTTTCAGCGTTTCCCAAACCGACCACTTGAAAGAGCTCCGAAGCTTCATAGGTCTTTGCTCTTACTTCCGGAGCTTCGTCCGCAATTTCGCGACGATCATCGCTCCTTTGACCAAGCTCCTCGCCGGCTCTAGAGACCTTTCAGCCTGGTCTGCCACCTGTGACAATTCTTTCAATGAACTGCACCGCCTCCTCACGTCGCCGCTTATTCTGCGACACTACGACCCATCGGCACCGACAGAGATCCACACTGACGCTAGTGGTGTAGGGCTAGGCACTATTCTTGCACAGAAGAAAGACGGCTTCCAACAGTACGTGGTTGTCTAAGCAAGCCGAACTCTTAGCAAAGCCAAAATCAACTATTCCGTCACTGAAAATGAATGTCTCGCCATTATTTGGGCGATAGAGAAATTTTGACCTTACGTGTATGGGCGCCCTTTTGACGTCATGACTGACCACCACGCTCTCTGCTGGGTGTCGTCACTGAAGGATCCAAGCGGTCGCCTCGCCCCATGGGCATTACGCCTCCAAAAATATAATATTCGCGTGGTCTATCACTCCGGCCGGAAACAATCGGACGCAGACGTCCTATCCCGTTCGCCCCAACCCCCTGACCCGGACTGCTGCGAAAGTCTGACCTGTGATGCCACTGCCGTCTCCATCGCCGACATGCCATCTGAGCAACGCAAGGACCCTTGGGTTGCTTCGATTCTAGACATCCTTGCTGGGAAGACGGCTTCTCTCCCTTCTCGCATGTTGCGTCGGCAAGTCGAGCACTTCGCCACTCGCGACGACGTGCTGTACCGACGCAACTACGCACCCGGGGGACGTCAGTGGTTACTCGTGATTCCACGTCATCTGCGATCCGAAATTTGTTTCACGTTTCATGACGACCCCCAATGTGGCCACGTAGGTTTCCTGAAGACTTATTCTTGCATACGTCTCCGATATTACTGGTGTGGCATGTACCATTTTATACGACAATACGTTCGGGCCTGCTCGACGTGCCAGAGACGAAAAACTCCCCCTTATTACGCCAGCGGTACCTTGCTACCCTTACCATGCCCATCCCGACCATTCGACCGCGCCGGTATTGATATCTATGGTCCCCTTCCCAACACTGCTGACGGTAACCGCTGGATCATATTTGCCGTCGACCATCTTACGCAGTATGCCGCAAATTCATCTCTTCCCTCGTCTACAGCAAAAGACGTTGCGACTTTCGTTCTTCACAACATCGTATTACGTCACGGAGCACCTCGGGAGTTACTGAGCAATCGTGCTCGCGTATTCTTGTCAGACGTCATCACAGCATTGCTGCGTGATTGCCCCGTCGTTCACCGCACTACAAGCGCCTATCATCCCCAGACCAATGGAATGACAGAGCGCTTCAACCGCACCCTTGGTGACATGCTGTCTAAATATATCTCGTCAGACCACTCCAATTGGGACCGAGTGCTCCCGTTTATCACGTTAGCCTATAATACCGCCATTCAAAGCACTACTGGGTTCTCTCCTTTTTTCCTGCTTCACGGACGCGAGCCTTCTTGCACTATGGACACCATTCTTTCGTACAAACCTGACTCCTCAGAGTCCACGACTTTGTCTCAAGCCGCTACATACGCTGAATAATGCCACCAACTGGCAAGATCATTCACAACCCAAGACCAAGGACGCCAAAAGCACCACCATGACGCATCAAATAACACTACTTCCTACGATCCAGGTTCACTCGTCTGGCTGCATGTCCCTTCTGCTACACCTGGTCTTTTTACCAAATTGGTTCCCAAGTATCGCGGTCCATATCGTGTGCTACAAAAACGTCACCAGTGAATTACCTCATTGAGCCACTGGAGCCATCTTTTGACCAACGTCGTCGTGGCCAGGAAATTGTCCACGTCTCGAGACTTAAGCCCTGCCTACGACCCTCCTGTGTTTACTTGTCCATAGGTCACCAGGATGACTCATTATTTCGCGGAGAGTAATTGTAATGAATCTAAAGAACGGACGCTCTGCTGGTAATGAAGAAGACGACGATGATCGGTGGCTGCAGTAGTAGCTTGCGCACGCCGCTCGCCATTAGCCAGACCTGCCTGATAAAGCACATTTTGCCAAGCTGCATCTGAACCGTTCGCGACGTACACCTCTATTTAATATATATATATATGTATATATATATATATATATATATATATATATATATATTAAATTAGAGGTGTACGTCGATTCAACACTCGATCCAAGGCCAGCGGTTCTTATTCTGCCTTTGTTCTTCTCTTCTTTGCTCTAACTACTCACGCACCGAAGCGCCAGCGTCTTTGTTGGTCATGACACTAAGCCACGAGTGCGCGCGCGTGGAGCTGGCGGCAAATTTTCTGGTGGGCGGGCTTAGCTGCATCGTGGTGGTCAGCGCGGACCACAATGCAACATGGAGTGACGGTCTGAGGGAAGCGTCTCTGGTAGACGGCACTGGCTGCCTCGAGCTGGTCGCTCTTTTGCACGCCACGATGCCTCTTGAAAAAGTGCTTTGGAGTCAGGCGGCTGGCACTGGCTGCCCCGTTATGGCCGACGCTCTCGGCCTTGCTGCGATTTGGTCCCGGTATCTGCCAAAGGTAGATATTGCGGTCGATATACCGGCTGCATCTTGGAGGTCGGCCTTGGCCACGCTGCAACTGGATGCCAGAGTCTTCCACAAGTCTATCGGGAGGTCGAGACTGGCTGCATCGTTGTGGTCGGTCTCGGCCAAGCAGAGACTCTCTGTGGGAAGCAGCTAAACATGCACCTGACAGCTCGCTGCGGACGGGCCGCAAAATCAGCGGTAGACGTTGAACTCCGGACGAGGGTAGCCGAAAGATTATCCCAAAAGACGCGCTGGGTACGTTGACTTGTGTCGAGAATGGGTACGCAACTTCTAATTTGTGAGGCAGAGAACGTAATTCACGGCTGGTTTTGGCATTTGCGGCAGGACATTTTGTGAAGCTGTTATCGTATTGGCTGCTGTCTGCATCTTTTGCGCCAACTTTCTCCTCATGATCTTGGTCAGTGAGACCAGCAGTGGTTACCTTGGGCTCTACCGGTGCCATGACCATAGGCGGTTCAAGCATAGGCGATGCTGGTGTCTCCGCTTGCCTCAGTAAAGGTGATATTGGGGCTGGCTTCTCTAGCTGAGCTGTATGAGGACTGGTACCAGCCTCTTTCACTGACATGATGGCGTCGCGTACCGGCGCGGGTACTGAGAGCAGCTGTGGCGTGTCGCACCTGCGTCTGACGTCATTCGTAGGACAGGCGGAGAAGTTTTCTGCCGCGCGGCTGGAGGGATCCGAGGAACTTTCGAGGTGTTGCTCCACTTCAGCTTGGAGTGCGAATGGGGGTGCGTCGGGGAAGGGCAATTCAGCACAGTCGAGATGATTCTCTGCGGCTGTTTTGTTGGAGCAACGCCCTTCAAGAGGTCCGACTTCGGTAGTGGCCTCTGGCCGCAGTGAACTTGCTTCGGGTATCTACAAAGTGTCTAATTTCTCGTGTGGAAAGCTGCATCACACAGCTGCAGGCTCGAGGTGGAAAGCCTCTGAAACTTGCTCCTCGTTGGACGGGGTGGTGGTGGAGAGGTGGTATGAATTACGAACAAAAGCAGCTATGAGCTTGCAGCTCCACCCCGCCCATGAATGCTGCTTCCAGCCTTCATAGCAGTGCCAGCCGCTTCACCTTGCGGAAGATGGTCTATGGCCACATACCATTTCTGATTCTCTGTCCAGGCCGCGCGCATTGCTAGCGCGTTCCCGGTTGCCACCCAGCTGTCGGCGTCGTTCCGGACCCCGTGGAACTCCGGTAATTCGCAGACGACTGGTGATTGTGGGGTGGCAGGTGGCAACGCAGAAATCACCGACGCGAAGCAGTCGAGGTGGTGTGAGAGCTCGATGAGAGAAGACCGAAGCTGTCTGCGTTGCTCCGGTGTGCTTGTCTCAAGGTCGTATGAGGCAGCTACATCGAAGACTTCTATATTGTCACACAATGCTGCCAACATTGTAGTAGCCCGCTTGGCAATCAACGCTGTCAGTTCGTTAGTCTCGATGCGGAGTAGCGGGATGGTATGCCGCAGGTCCGCGGTGCTGTCGGGCGTTAAGCCCGAAGAGTCAGTGATCGTGGTCTTTGAGTAAGTAGCAATTCCAGCACTCAACCTGGTGAGGTCGATGAGCAAGAAAGCCTGGACGGCGTTCCGTGGCGGCTCGTTTGTTGAAAGAGTACCGAAGCGGGAATGTAGGCCATGGGAAACGTGAGCGGCATTCCCAAGGGACAGAAGCCGGTGCGGATCTCTGCCGTGAAACGGTGGCAGGGTTTCAATCAGGTCATGGCCTAGAACCACAGGGGAGGCCTGGACGCCGTCCACAGGTGGTCTGAAGGGTAGCTGAAGCGGCGGGTGGGAACCATCGCTAAGAAAGCGTGAACGGCGCTCCTTGATGGGGAAGCCCGCGCTGCCGACGAACCACGAAGACACGTACCGCGGCTTTCTGCAGAGGGTTCACTTGTCGGACTGCACCATTGTGATGTACTAGACAGAGAACACGAGACAACACCCGATCCTGGGTCAGCCGTTCTTATTCTGTCTTCGTTCTTCTGTTCTTTGGTCTAGCTACCCGCACGCTGAAGCGCCAGCGTCTTTCGACTATATATATATATATATATATATATATATATATATATATATATATATATATATATATATACTTTGACAGTAGCGCAATATAGGATACAAAAAATATTTTTTTATTTAATCGCAAGCATTTCGGATGGTGGTGCAGCCTGCTTCGGAGAATACAAGTGAAATAATACAAGTTCCACAATCCGTAGGAGGAGGGCACCCTCACAGTTTATGGAACCCCCCAAAAAGACTAAAAAACTAAGGAAATGATGTAACCAGGCAAGCTACAGACAACAAAAAAAATTTGAAGAATGGAACGACGGAGAGTAGCTGGAAGCGGGCAGGTGATTCATATATTGTAATTAGGGGCACATTAGACGCGTCACCAGAGAAGGTGACCAACGAAACAGGCAAAAGTGATGAATACTGCCGCTTTCTCGCATCCCCCACAAGAATGGCTCGGTGGCTGGCCCACGGCGTCGGGCCATACATACACATGTAGATACATATTACCCGCTCCAGCTTAAGGAAAACATTGGCCTTGATACAAAGCTAAATATGCGCTCTTCGCCCACCCCTTGTCCCGGCCTTCAAGGAGAAATTTGTATAACCAGTAATACTCAGAATAAATGAATGAATTTATTTAAAGAGATGAATAAACAAAAGCAAAAACAAATATTAAAAATTTAAAAATGAGAACGTTTAAAAAAATGCACTAAATTAACGCGCATCGATTGAAGCAACGTGATAAGTGTGCTGAGACCTGAGGCTTGCGTTCTGAGCCACTGATACCAACGCCAACACAGGAACGACCATGGCAACAGCTGTGAATCAACTTGTTCCACACGGAAGGACGCGACTACGTCCTCATCGTAAACTACTACTCAAGTCTTCTAGAAGTAGTCACAATCGGAACTTCATCAGCAAAAGCGGTCGTTGCGGCGGTTAAGAGTTGTTTTGCTCGTTTTGGAGTACCTAGACATCGCGCGGGCAGACAATAGACCTCAATGGTCGGCCAAAGAGTTCACCGACTTTGCAACGCCATATCGATTCTGCCACGAGATCAGCAGCCCTCGATACCCTCCGAATTATGGAGAGGCAGAGCGCACATGGTGCGTGCCGCGAAAGATTTACTCAAGAAAAGCCTGGATCCACGCCTCGCTCTACTCACATACCAAGACACACCTGGAGTTTCGGGCGTCTCTCTATCTAATAGGGGGGGGGCTACAAACTCGTCTTCCAGTTTCACCTGAATGACTTCTGCCAGCCTTACGAAATCACGAAGAATTCCAAACGCAGAATACTGCAGCAAAGCTGCAACAAGTGAAGGGCTACAATTGCCGTGACAGTGCTACTCCTCTGATTCCTCACAGTATGGGGAAAGATTTGTGGATAATGGATTTAGGTTCGATTGAAGAAGATGGATTTAAGTTGCAGCGGTCTTGTCCTCAGCCCAGCTCAGCGATCAAGGTCGTACGTGGTCAAGACTCCAAGTAGTGTTGTCCAGAGGAACGGTTGCCATCTCGTACCGTTTGTAGGTGACCACAAAAAGTCCAAGGACAAGCAGCAACGGCTTCATCACTGACACATGAAACCTTGCCATCAAGTCAGCCAAGAGTATCAGTATCGACCTCAGCGCCTGAAGCATCGTCTCCCAGTACTTCGTGCGCATCACCTGCGCCGCCTGTGAAGATGCCTCCCTCGCCTGAAGTGCAGACTGCCTGCGCAAACAAGTGCGCCTCAGTGTGGTGAGTGTAAGAGTACGCGTTCTGGTCATGCCGTGAATCCACCGCGCAGGCTGAACTTGTAACCATCCCGGATGAGAAGATGTAGTGGACGCTGAGAGCTATGTTGATACTCTAATGAATGGCGCGGGGAGCATGACGCGCCACTTCACGTGGGGTATATAGCAGGGGTGGAATGATGGGGCTTTTTGTTGTTTCTATAGGGCGTTCTCATGTCTTACTCACTGTCTCTGAACAAAACCCAGCGCAAATACTAACCCCGGTAAAATTAATGTAAATGATACTACTCACACGGGAGAGCACCTAGTCGTACCTTTTAATGAGTAATTCACATAGGTAAAAGCTTCACCTCAAGTTTCCTCTTCACTGCTTTGACGCTTCCCCCGTTTTTCAGAGTGTGTTCAATTCTCTCCATGTTACACCCTCTTACATCGCATAACTTACCCCTATTAATCAACTTCGAAAGCTGTACTAGCTCTATTTTGTCTGTTGTACTTGAGACTTTCATGATTTGACGCTTCTTAATGAGATTCTTCGTTTCCTGGGAAAGCTTGCCAGTGTCCTTTCTAACTACCCTGCCTACAACTTCCACTGCACACTCCATAATGATACTCATCAGATTGTCATTCATTGTATCTACGCTAAGGCTGGTTTCCTCACTAAGAGTTGAGTACCTGTTCAGTAGCGAAAGTCTAAATTCCTGTACTTTCCCTCTCAGTGCTAGCTCGTTGATTTGCTTCTTGCGTATCAGTTTCTGTCGTTCTTTCTTCAAGTCTAGGCGAATTCGAGACCGTACCATTCTATAGTCACTGCATCGTACCTTGCCAACACCTCCACATCCTGCATGATGCCTGGGAGTGCACTCAATTTAAAGTCCATTTCGTTCTTATTTTCGCCATTAGAGCTCCTTTATGACAATTCGCTGTTTTTTCGTTTTGGGTAGAAGGCATTCAAAAACGTAAATTATTACGTGCTGTGAATTCTACTAGTATCTCTCCTCCGGCATTTTTAGTACCGATGCGATAATCCCCTACTGCCTGGTCTCCAGCCTGCATCTTCCCTACCTTAGCTATAGAGTCTGCCATCAGTATAGTACACTGTGTTTTTGCTCTACTCATTGCCGATTGTCTTCATAGAAGCTCTTTCAACTGAAGCGTCATTATGGCTGGATGTAGGCGCGTAAGCCTGTACCACCTTCGCCTTGTATCCCTTATTCAACTTAATAACGATACCTACCACCCTTTCATTAATGCTGTAGTAGTACTCTATGTTGCCAGCAATGTTTCTGTGAATTAGGAATCCCACTCCCAGTTCTCTTCTGTTAGCCAAGCCCCGATAGCAAAGAACGTGCTCATTTTGTACCACCGTATAGGCCTCATCTGTCCTCCTAACCTAACTGAGCCCTATTATATCCAACCTAACACCCTCTAGCTCTTCGAATAGTACAGCTAGACTTCCCTCACTAGATAAGGTTCTAGACTTAAACAGTATATATATATATATATATATATATATATATATATATATATATATATATATATATATATATATATATGATAGTAGATGCGCTTTCACACAACTGTTTATTGTGCCGACGTTTCGATGGGAGCATAACAATTATTAAACATGTTCCGTGTCTTCTTATAGCCTGTCGAGACAGGAGGGAAAGGGTCAAAAGAAAAGGAAAAAAAGAGAAAAAAAAAGAAGAGAGAGAGAGAAAAAAAGAAGAAACAGCGAAACGGGAGGAGAAACTATAAATAAAGTATAGAAAATCTAGGAGAAGAAGCAAGACCAACACGGCGTAATTAGAGAGGGGCAGCATCTCAACAGAGTAGGGCAGAGGTAGATGAGCAATGTAATCATTGTCAACAATACCTCCTTCACACCCACTCATCCCCAAGTGGGCAGTGTGCTGCCGTTCTTGTATTTCACCTTTACGTGTAGTCCGCTGGCGGCTCGTTCCTCTTTGAAGTTTAAGACAAGTTAACGAGGAGAGCTTAAGCATTTCGAGTGCGTGCTGGTGGCGTCGGGAGGAATGGAAAAGCCGGTGATTGAGGCGCCGCCATCGATATTCAATATATGCCATAGCTGCTTGTCAGTGAAGGAACAAAATGTGCGTTAAAAATTAAAGGAGAAAAAAGAACAGGGAGGGGGGAACTGTATGACATCCGGGACAGTCACCACACAGTTGCGGCTCACTGGGAAGACATGCGCGCATGTATGAAAATGTTAACGAAACCACCTAGCTGTCAGCTCCTTGTCAGTGAAGGAACAGAATGTGCGTTAAAACTTAAAGAAGAAAAAAAAGAAAAGAAAAAAAGGGGGGACCTTATGACATCCGGGACCACTTATCTGTGCGTTCCTGCTGTGCTTGATAAGGCAAATCATTTCTATAATGTCAGATGCATAGGCTAAAAGCTTTGTTAGCGGGTAATATTATTGTCGTAATGAAACCGAACTGATTAGAAAGAAGCGTTTGCGTCTTTTAGCGGTCGTAACGCTGACAGAGTGTCTGGGTGTACATTTATTCCATACTTTATTGTGTTAAATTTGTAGATAAAATAAAATTCCCCTTGTTACCGTTCTCTGATTGTTCGAAAGTTGTTTTCTAGTATTGTAACACTGATGTCTACAAAGCTGTGTTCTTTTAATGTGCAGTGTTTTGAAAGTGGAAGGCCTGGCAGAGATCGTACATGTGCCCGATGGTTGTTGAATCTAATTCTAAACGGAGTGTCTGTCTGGCCCACGTATTGCTTGTTACATACCCCACAACCCAAGAGGTATATGACGTTGTCTGAGTCACAGTCTAGTGCGCCTCTGATCCTGTGCCTACAATCCGAGTGGGTGTTTTTCGCCACTGTCGTTGTCTGCAAGTGTTTGCATACCTTCCATCTGCTTTTTCCGCAAGGGCGACACCCAATTTGAGATTTCACAGCTATCTTTGAATTTATTAAATGATCCTTTATATTTTTCGGCCGTCTGTATGCAACACAAGGAGGAGAAGTGAAAATTTTGGATAGTCGCACGCTCTGTTCCAATATATTAAAGTGTTTTCTTAGGACCTTGTTTATGTTCGGTGGGTTGCTCGTGAAAGTTAATATCAAGTTTTTGTTGTGGTGTTGGTCAGCGTTTTTCTGGTGGCTAAGAAGAATCTGGCGGTCCAGATTTTCAGTTTTTGTGATGGCGTCATCGATAATAGCTGGCGGGTATTCTTGATTAAGGAGTACTTCGCGCATATGTGTGCTGTTTTTGTGAAAGTCCTCAGTGCGGGAGCAAATTCGTCGGAATCTTTGTGCTTTGGAATAGGGAATGCTGGTCTTGCAATGTCGCGGGTGGCAGCTTTTGAATTGCAGCTATTGTTGCCTGTCCGTAGGTTTTCTGTATACGCTAGTTACCAACGCACCATCGTCCACTCGAATGAGTACATCAAGAAAGTTTATTTTAGTGTTAGAGTAGGAGTGTGTAAAATAAATGCTGGGGTGTACCTGGTGGAATGCTTGTATGAATTTGAGGAGCTTGTTTTCTGAATGTGTCAAAATTAGGAATATATTATCTAGGTACCATTTATAGAATAATGGTTTGATATCACAATATGGAAGAAAATTGGACTCTATGTGGTGCATGAATATGTTAGCGTAGTTTGGGGCCATTCTTGTACTCATTGCCGTGCCGCGAATTTGAAGGTAGTACTGGTTGTTAAATTCAAAGCTGTTAAATTCGAGTACAAGTCTTGTGAAGATTTCAATTACTTTTTTGCTTGGATAAGCGACAGGGTTGTATGTGCCATACGATTCAACAAGCGCCCTTACACCATCGTCATGTGAGATATTTGTGTAGAGTGCGCTAACATCCAATGTTACGAGAAATGCACCGTCTGGAATTTTCACGTCTGCTATTTCCCGAAGGATATGGTTTGTATCACGCAAGAAGGATTCATGTGTGGATGGTATGTCTTTGATTAAAGAATCAATATAACTGGAAATGGGTTCCGTTAACGTTGCCGTGCCTAATATAATGGGTCTGCCAGGGTTATTCTCTTTATGAATCTTCGGCAGCATGTAAAAACGACCAGGCGCCGCATGTACCGTAATAAGTGCCTTTTTAAGCTTTGAATCAATGGTGCCTTCACGTGTGAGATCCTCTAGGGTTGTTACAATGATCTTTTTGTGCTCCGTGGTAGGGTCAAAGTAGAGGTGTTTGTAGAATCGTTTGTTATTTAATTGGCGCTTGCCTTCCTCAATGTAGTCCGATCTATTCAGAACAACAATCGCACCTCCTTTGTCTGCTGGTTTAATGACGAGATCTTCGCAGTTGCTCAACGTGAGTAGTGCCTCTTTTTCTCTTTTTGATATGTTATTCATGCTTGGTTTGTGCACCTTGCACGCATGTATAACATCTTTTTCAACCACGTCTATATAGAGATCCAGATGTCAATCTTTGTTGGCGTCTCGGGTCCATTGCCGTCCGATTACCGCACGAAAAAGTGCGTTATCTTTTTTGGGTTTATCAAAGAAATATTCCTCCAATCGTAAATTTCGTGCGAAGTCGTCTAGGTCTTTTAGGAGCGTGAATTCATCGTACCTTCCGTTGCCAGGCCAGAATGTAAGTCCGCGTGATAGTATACTGAATTCTTTGCTAAGTTCTTTATCGGAAAGGTTATAACGTTTGGCTCTTTGGAGTGTGGTGGAAAATTTTTTGGAACGTGAGATGGTTTGGTATTTTTTCTGTAAGCAGCAGTGGGCATAGCTTGTGACACATTGTCCCGCGCAAATTTTTTCCTTATATGTTTTTCATTTCCTCCGTTTTTTTGTGCTCAAATACGTGGAGTTCTTTAACTTCCCACTCCGAAAGAGAAACGTTATTTCTTTTATACTGCTCCTAGTCTGTAAGTGCGTTTAGAGTCTTTCTACAGTGTTCGATGGTGACCTTAGTTAGCTCCTGTGTGGCGTGATCGAGAATTTTGTTCCACCATTTCATTTCTCCTTCGGCAAAGTTATGCATCGATGGTGTTAGCGACAAGCGCAGCCCCTTCAGAGCCGTACCCGCCAGTACATATTGTTCGAGGCTTTGCACGTGAAGTTTATGCCGTATTCTTTTGTCAAAAACTTTCCTAAGTTTAAGAAAATTTGAACCCGCTCTATGGCCTAGTTCATCTGAAACGGACGGTGTTTGCCCACTCGCACAGCCAGTATGTCACTTTGCACAGACGCGGCGAATAGAGCCGCAAGGTACCCAGAGGTCGTACCTGGTTTGGGTTGGAGCTCCATCCCGTTGTGCCTCCCGTGACGAGCTGGCCTGTAGACGCCTGCTGTTGGCTGTTGGTGGTTGCTGCTTGCTCTTTGATAATGTTGGCTGCTGATTTTTTCTGGCGGGTGGTTGATTCTGGCCACTCGTTGCTGTTGATTGTGGTACAGCTGGTCGTCGTTGTTGGCCCGGATTAACCTTCGTCGCCGTTTCCGGAGTGTGTCTCGTAGGCGTCGACGACAGCCGCGGCAAACATGATGGCGGTTGTGCACTCGGTGAGGGGGTCCCGACGTGGTATGCTGGCCTGTAGAAGGGGCAGCGGCTGTTTCTGGGGCTGCTTGGTTCGTTTTCTTCCGTCGGCACAATAAACATTTGTTATGTGAAAGCGCATCTACTTTCATATTTATAACCTTGCGGCAACCGAAGTTATTCTTCTGCATATATATATATATATATATATATATATATATATATATATATATATAGTTATAAACTTTTAAAATAGTGCCGTATAGGAAACAAAACAATAAAATATTTATTTAATCCTGACAGTTTCGGCTGGTGGACCAGCTTTCTTCGGAGGATGTAAGTGAAATGGTTCAAGTTTCCGTAGCAGAAGGTCACCCTCAAAGATTGAAGACCCTTAAAAAAACCGAGAGAAACGGGCGAACGAGGTAGCAACAGGCAACAAGAAGCAGAAGAAGGAGAGGAACTAGAAAGGAGTGACGGAGAGCCGCCGGAAACGAGCGGGTAATTCTGGCATTGTTACTGGGTATAGGTAAGACGCGCCGCCAGCGGAGGCGACCAAGAAAAACAGAAAAATGTGGAAAATGTAGCCGCTTACTCGCACCCCACACATGGATCGAGTTTAAGTTCACGTGGTTCGGCGGCTGGCCCGTGGCATCGGGCCACACACACACACAAACACACACACACACACACAAGAAGCATACGACCCGCTCCAGCTTTCTGAAAATAATGGCCACATTGGAAAGCTAATGTGCCCTCTCTTGCAGAAAACTGTACAACCAGTCATACTGAAAATAAATGAATGAGTATTCTTGTAAAGGATGAACAAACAAAAACGTAAACAAAAAATATAAAAATAAATATTACTAAAAAGTACTCAGAAATGATAATAAAGTCTAATAATACTAACACATGCCGTTTGGTTCACGTAGCATTGAATTCGTTTAGTTTCACGCGCTATATTGACCAACTTACGTGTGCGACTACACGTATGCATAAATAAATTAATTGAGTAATTCAATTTCTGTGTTTCACGAAACGTCGCGGAGGCACGTCAGTCGCCCAGGGCTCTCGTTGATTCCGTGGGTAAGTGATCTGAATTTTTTTATGAAGCATGACTCCCGCTGTTCGCGCTCCCGTGTGTTCTGGAAGCCGGATTGTAGGCATATGACACTTACGCGTTCGAAAGAGTGACCAGGAAGATTGATATGTTTGGAGAACGGCAAATTGAGGAGGCCCTTTACGTGTGCCCTGTGATTGTTGAAACGCAAACGGAACGCGGTTTCCGTGTGTCCAATATATTCCTTGTTTGCACACCTCACAGCGAATTTTGTATACCACAGTGGCTGAGTCACAGTTAAGGTCGTCTTTAATTTTGTACACATAGTCTGAACAGGAGGCTTCGGCCGTATCTGTGGTCACCATGTGTGTGCGCACCCTGCAGCGAGGTTTCCCGCACGGTCTACGGCCCTGATGGTGGTCGGATTTGTGTGTTTTCGCCCTGACCAGTAAGTCTCTCAGGTTTTTATTTCTTCTGTAAACCACCTTGAGCGGAGTCTGAAAAACGGCAGAGAGGCGACTACTCTGTTTAAGTATGTTGAAGTGGCGGTTTAGTATAGAATTCACCCGAGGGGCGGCGGCGCAGTATGTGAGGATTAAATTTGCCCCTGAAGTTATATCATCTTTATTCCCGCCTTTTTCTCCCATTGTTGATTCTCGGTCCAAAGAGCGAGTGCGCTCAATTGCATTGTCAATTAGTTTTTCGGGGTGCTTTTGACGCAAGAAGGCTGCTCTCAATTCCGGTGCGTGGGTGTCAAATTGCGTAATTTCAGAGCAAGTTCTTCTGTATCTGTGGGCTTGAGAGTAAGGAACACCTGTTTAGCAGTGATGGGGGTGACTGCTATGGAAATGCAGATACTGTTGGCGGTCAGTTGGTTTTTATACAGGGAAGTAGATATGGTGGTGCCACTGAGTGATACAGTGACATCCAGAAAGTGGACACTCTTCTGCGAATACGTGTGAGTGAATGTTATCGAAGGATGCAGGGAGTTGAAACCGGAAATGAATTTGGAAAGATTATGTTCACTATCGGCCCACACGAAGAATATATCATCGAGGAAGCGTCGGTAAAATATAGGTTTGAATGGAGAATTTTCGAGGAAAGGAATCTCCAAAGAGGCCATGAAAATATTTGGGTACTTTCGGGCCATTTTGGTTCGCATGGCAGTTCCGTTTACTTGCAGATAATGTTTTTGGTCGAATTCAAAGTTATTATGTCTAAGTACAAGATTTGGGAGCACCTCTAAAGCACTTTCGTCGAATTCAGTCGTCGATTTACTTTTTCCATAGGCGGCGACTGTGGCGGCGATTCCTTCGGTGTGGGGAATGTTTGTGTACAGTGATGAGACATCCACTGTGACCAAATAGCACTCTAGAGGTACCACAAGTTTTGAGACTTCTCGAAGGAAGTGGCTGGTATCTTTGATGTATGATGGGAATGATTGTGGGATGTGCCTAATCAGAGAGTCAATGAAACTAGAAATTTTTTCAGTAGCAGTACCGTTGCTGGAAACTATGGGTCAGCCGGGATTGTTAATCTTGTGAATTTTGGGTAGTAAATAGAAACGCCCGGGAGACGATTTGCCAGGTGACATCATTTTAAGCATAGGGTGGGTTATTTTACCACTTTTACGTAATGATATTAGTGAGGCCTTAATAGTACTTTCATACTCCTCTGTCGGATCACAAGGGAGTTAATTATATAAATTTTCATCTGCCAGTTGGCGAAGCCCTTCTTTGATGTAGTCAGTCCTGTCGAGTACAACCACAGCACCACCCTTGTCAGCTGGTTTAATAACGATGCTCTGGCTGTCACTTAAACTGCGCAAAGCCTCCCGCTCCTCCTTGGACAGATTGTTGCGGATGGGTCGGTGCTTTTCATATTCCCTGATTATATCACCTTGGACGGCTGAAATGTACATGTCTAGATATTTGTCTCGTTGTTCACCTAGAGTCCAAGATTTATCTGAAAATTGATTTTGTTGCGTGCTGCTTCGATCATGAAAATATTCTTTTAGACGCATGGTTCTGGCAAAGTTGTCCAAATCTTGGTAAAGTTTAAACTCATCAATTTTGCCAGAGGCGGGGCAGAAGGTTAGACCTTTTGATAGCAGCTTTGTTTGCGCAGGTGTCAAAGATTTGCTGGAAAGGTTAACTACGTTGGTGACATCGGTGCTCTTTTGTGGAGATTCATGAGAGGTAACAGGTTGATCTGTATACGTTGTGGGAGGATTGCTGGTGGAGTATTTTAATGTCGGCCATGCACCGTCTCGCCTAAATTTCTTGTCCTTCTTGCCCTGAATTGTCAATCTCTTTTTTCCTTCGTATTTGGCCAGCTCTTCTGTTACTGACTGCGTCAAATTTGACTGTTTTAGTCACGCCTTTTCTTCCTCTTTAAGTTCCGCGGCCTAACGTGTACTGTGTTGTATTACGACCTGTGTAAGCCTAATAGATGCATCTTTTAAGATATTGCTCCACTGCCGCTGCTCATTTTTGTTGAAGTTATTCATTGCGGGATGCAGTTGAACAGTGAGACCCTTTGGTGCGAATCCCGATGAAAGTACATGTTTTAAGGTTTGAAGCATGCATTTCAAACCTCACGCGCTTATCAACATTCTTTCTTAAGGCCATGAAATCACGAGACCAACATGTGCTGGAGTGGGCTGTACCTGACGGGTTGTTGAGTCAGTCCCTGCGTGGGGGAAAAGCACTGTCACCGGAAGTCTCTGGGTGGCCCCGAGTCGTGTTGTAGGGGCTCTTGCTTCTTGATCTATGAGGAGCGCCACTCGGTGCTCATGGGGATGATCGTCGGCACGGGATCCCGCTTGCTTCGCGGATGCTGGGGTTCTCGCTCCGAGAATGACAATGTTCTCTCGGTGGGCCCGGAAGACTTAATGGTGCACGGTCAAGCCAGGTTGACGGCGACCTCACCATATTTCGCAGAAGCAGCGATCTCAGGTGGCTGGCGATGAAGGCAACACCCTCAAAACTTGGGTGTATACCATCGGCCGCCAGAACCCGGCCAGGCGGAAGCCATTCCAAGGCGTGATCGATGTAGAAGAGAGTCCCGCTTCGACTGACAGTGCAATCGAAAGAGGTGGTTGAAGTGGCCCGCTACTCTGTTGAACCGTACGACGAAGGGCCGGTTGAGGCACGCGCGCCTGTGGTCTGGGGCCCTCGGTAGCACCAATGTGGTGAAGATCTTCTTAATCTCCGGCCGCTGCTCCACGATTCGGCTCACCATGTCCTTGTATTTTTGAAACACTACAATGGCTGAGGAGGAGGCTATGTCATTCGTACCCACGTGTAACACCAGAGTGGTCACTGTGCGTGGAATAAAGTCCAGCAGTGAGAGTGCTTCCTGCATAAACAGTCCAGATTGAGTCACGAAGACGGGCGTGTTTGTTCGACGGGGGTCAAAATGGTTGTAGAGATACTTTGCTTGAGAGTCACCGATGATGGCTGTCGTTGAGGTATGGTGGGGGAACTTCCATGTTAACTGTTTCCTTGCAGCACTTGCAGTAGCCATGAGTATAAAATAGATGAAATAGAGGATCAGAGTTTCTTCCGGCTACCGTAACAAAAGTTATAAACTTCGAAAATAGTGCAATGCAGTATAGGAAACAAAGCAATAAAATATTTATTTAATCCTAACAGTTTCGGCTGGCGGACCAGCCTTCTTCGGAGGATTGAAAATATCAGCGTAACTCTTTTGCAGTCCGGTTTCTCAAACAGAAGCGAGCGCGAACAGTGTGAGGCATATTTTATTTTCAAATTTTGAATATTAGTAGCCGGCATCAAAGAGGACCCCGGAAAACTCAACTGCCTCCGAGAAGTAAGCCAGGAGGAAATTGGTGACAAAGATTGATAGCTGGAGACTATGCTTTTTTTCTGACTGACTTGTACGTGTACACTGTCCTTTCTTTCTTTTTTTTCTACATGCACATACAAAGTGTTTACGTTCGCCTACCACTTGATGACCATTGAAGGGAAACGGACGAAGATTAAAGATAAATAGCCGACCGACCCATTAAGGGGAAATCCTTCCTTTACGCACGCCGCACGCCGACCGACCCATTACGGGGAAATCCTTTCTGTACGCACGCCGTCACGGACCCTCACGGCACCGCGGCGACATTCTTGGATGGCCCGACACACGTCGAGAACTGAACAGCACGTGATATGAACCGTATGCGGACGTACACGGACAGTTGCTTTCGTTCTCAGTGTTGACAGTGGTTCTACCTCTTTTTTTCTTTTCCGTCTTTTTTCTTTCCCGTTTTTTTGTTTTTTTCTTTTCCTTCTTAGTTCCCTCTCACTCTCGCAAACATCTTTCAAGGCGAGAGGGACGCGGCAGCAGCGAAGTTTGGAAGCTCACGTCAGTATAACTCATCCCCTGATGAAGGGAGCACCCCTCCAGAAACTGTTGGGAAATAAATATATTTATCCTTGTTGACAACGCTCCCGTTGTACCATATTCCATACCTTCACGAAGACTAACTGGCCCATTGAATTATTACTCCCACTATATATATATATATATATATATATATATATATAGTGTGCGATATGGCACAACGGGAGCGTTGTCAACAAGGATAAATACATTTATTTCCCAACAGTTTCAGGAGGGGTCCTTCCTTCATCAGGGGATGACTCATCCCCTGATGCGACAATTGTCTTGGCGACAATGTCAACCAGCTGACGGCTTAGAATGATGACGTAGATAATATATTGCGGTGCCATATTTTGTTACTACATGGAATGGCGGAAACTCCAATTGATGAATAATGTGACACTGGTAGTAGTATTTTCAAAATTTTCACGAAAACGCTTCATATAGACTGCCCGCAAAGTGAAGGATGTCACATGATTGGCAGCCGTTTTCCAGATCGTACGCAGTGAATGATATTGAAACTCCCAGATTTCCGCGAGAAAGCTATACTATTCTAAAATTGCATCGCAGCCTTAAAGGTTGTGGTCAGTGCATATTGGAGGATTGCTCAGAAAACGTACGTACGGTCAGAAGAAAGTTATGAGAGGCAACAAATGTGACCGCAGCAGTGGCGCCTCTGTTCGTAAGTGTATAATAACATGTTTATTGATGATGTGTGCTGCAGCAGGCATCCGCATTCCGACACGATTTTGAAGTCCCGCAAGCGATGCACTAAGGCGTGAACTGCAGCTACTGCTTCTAACCGCCAATGATGTCCCCATGACTTCTATGATAACCTTTGCCTTTTAAACATTAACGCTAGAAGTTTAGTTATACACTCCCCGACTTGTCATTTTCTTTTTTCCCCATATCACTGGAGTTACTGTAACGTGGTTTCATGGAGACATATCTGATGCCGAAGTGTCACTGCCAATTTTTAATGTTATAAGAACTGATAGAGCTGAAGACAGTGGTGGAGGGGTTGCTTTATACTCGCATTCTGACCTGAAGTTTTCCGTACTTGGCGCTTCTTTGCAAACTGAGTAAGTTTGGTGTAGCGTGAATTTTAAATCACTTACTCTTGTTGTCTGCGTCTTCTACAACCCACCTACCTCCATCGTAGAAACTTTCATTCTCCTGAAAATATTCATTCAAGAAATTGTTCTACATAAGCCAAATAAAATAGGCATGGGTGATCTTAACGTTCCAGATATGCAATGATGCAATGGCCTTCACTGTCATCGGTGAATCATGACTCTCAAGTCAACAGAGAAGTATTGCACTTTTCATTCATTTCCAGCCTAAAACAAATAATTGGAGATGCCACAGGAGGTATGGTGGTTTTAGTTTTAGTCTTTCTTAACACCCGATCACTCGGGTCTACAACTGTGGGTATAAGTGCACTGTAGTTGACGGGATATCAAATCACGAGGCAGTTTTTGCATCCATCTCTTGTCATGTACCTAAACCGAAATATGTATATACTACTTTTCATGACATAAAAATGCGGATAAAGTTTCTGTCATAGATACACTTAGTACTTACTTCCGCCAGTTGGAAATAATTAGTCTCTTCAATTACGTTATTGCTTTAACGAAATCCTCTGGGACCTTCATAAGGTGTGCATTGCGCACTCCGTTCCACTGAAAACCAAGACGACCCATACAGAGCTGTCTTGGATTACTCGAGATATATTGCATCTGTCGCGACGACTCGGCAATTTGGGGCGTGTTAAAAATGCTGATGCTGCCGTTCATACTGCTCAATTCATTTTGCTTAAGGAGGAGCATCACAAGAAAATTAGCAAAGATGGTGATTTTTACTTCCAAGTAACGCTTCCGGCATTGCTAAGCGATAACTCTCCAAAAATTGGTGAATGCATTATAGCCAAAATAACATACGACTGATTATTTTGCGATAAATGAAACAGCTACGAAAGATATTTATGTCACTGCTAATGCATTTAATACTTATTTCGCATCTGTTTTTACCAATGACAACATCGTTGTTCTTGCTTCTTCACAGCAGTGTCAAAGTTCAAATAATAATATTTTCATTTCAAACCAGGGAATATTGAACTTGTTCTCAAAAATAGATTCCCAAAAGAAGGGGAACGCGAACAATATAGAGAATGCATTCCAGACTAAATATTGAATATGGACTAGTCACTATTTACCTATCATTTTTCAAAAAGTACTACAAACCTCTAATGTCCCTCAAACATTGAAGCCCGCTTGAACTCTCCATCTATTTAAGTCGGGAAACGAACAGTACTTACTGCATTATACAGCAGTTTCTCTTACATTTCATTAATGAAATGTAATCAAACTCTTATTTTATTCCCTACCAGCACGGATTCCGAAAAAGTTACTCATGTGAAACCCAACTTCTTTATTTTACTATTGACATAGCATCGGCTTTAGATCGCGGCTCACTTGTGCATTGCATTTTTCTTGACATTCAAAAAGCTTTCGATAAAGTACCTCACCAATTACTCCTCCTGAAAATTAGTGCCTTAAACATTGACCCGAACATTCTTAAATGGATTGAATGCTTTCTGACTAATCGCACTCAGTTTGTAACAACTAATGACTATAACTCACCTCTTTCTAAAGTAACATCCGGCGTACCCCAAGGTTCCGTATTAAGCCCTTTACTTTTCCTTATATATATTAATGATCTCCCCGACAGCATTAACTCCGCTATAAGGTTATTTGCAGATGATTGTGTAATTTACCGCGAAATAAACAATGAATCTGATAACCAATTTCTACAGTCAGACCTTGACACTGTCTCAACCTGGTGCAATAAATGGCTTATGACTCTCTACTCTAACAAATCTAAATGCATGTCAATAACCCGGCGATCTATTTCTCCCCCCTGTACCTACAGAATTAACGCCGTTCCCCTCCAGCATGTCTCTTCATATAAGTACCTCGGCGTTTACATTACCAACAATCTATCTTGGCACACGCATGTTACCTACATCTGTAATAACGCTAACCGAACGCTAGGATACTTACGCCGCAACTTTTCTCGCACTCCGCTGTCCCTCAAAATTCTATTATACCGATCACTAATTCGCACAACGCTTGAGTACGCGTCCGCTATATGGGATCCCATGCAGCAAAATTTAATCAACGCGTTAGAATCTGTTCAGAACCGCTCAGTTCGGTTCATTTGTTCTAATTATTCCCGTACTGCTAGCATATCAGAAATGAAATCTAACCATGACCTGCCCAATTTAACTGTCCGGAGGAAACTGGCGCGACTGCATTTTTTTCATAAGATATTTTTTCACAATCCATCAATGAAGCGAGACCTCATTTCACAACCGTCATACCACTCATCGCGCATTGATCACCAGCATAAGGTTGCCATTCCGTTTTGCCGCACCAAATTCTTTTCAGCAGCCTTCTTACCGAAAACAGCCGCCGATTCGAACCACCTTCCCTCTTCCGTTGTAACAATAACAGACCCTTTGTTATTCAAGACTGCAATTTCTCAGCAATGCTTGTAACTATACGCGGTTTCCATTATCTATCTTTGTCTTGTATGTGCTTGAATTCTTACTTATTAATTTTTAGTTGACTTATGTTGCCTTCCTGATTTGCGCATCTGACACTTGTTTCTTTATTTTGTCTTTTTTTCTTGTGTGTTATAAATGTTGTACCCACCCCCTCTGTAATGCCCTACGGGCCCTGAGGGTATTCTAATAAATAAATAAATAAATAAATAAATAAATGAGGAATTCTCGAACACATACACTGCAAACAATCATAGAATTTCTGGGGTCAAACAACATTTTATACGCCCCGCCGCGGTGGTCTAGTGGCTAAGGTACTCGGCTGCTGACCCGCAGGGCGTGGGTTCGAATCCCGGCTGCGGCGGCTGCATTTCCGATGGAGGCGGAAATGTTGTAGGCCCGTGTGCTCAGATTTGGGTGCACGTTAAAGAACCCCAGGTGGTCTAATTTCCGGAGCCCTCCACTACGGCATCTCTCATAATCATATAGTGGTTTTGGGACGTTAAACCCCACATATCAATCAATCAATCTATCAATCAACATTTTATACGATGCTTATCGTGGTTTTTGACATGGTCACAACACCCTAACTGAACTCAGTGGAATGCTACTCTGATCTACTACTCTGTGGAACTCAGTGGAATGCTACTCTGAAGAAACTCTGATCCTCTATTTCATCTATTTTATACTCATGGCTACTGCAAGTGCTGCAAGGAAACAGTTAACATGGAAGTACCCCCACCATACCTCAACGACAGCCATCATCGCTGACTCTCAAGCAAAGTATCTCTACAACCATTTTGACCCCCGTCGCATCTATTCTCATGATATCAATTCAGCTCTCGATGTAGGTGACCAATTTGACGCGATGTTTATTGATTTGTATTTCACGTCGGTATATGTATCATGACAGCAAAAAGTGTGGTGGCGATGTCCTGGATCGTGAAAGTGGAGTACATGGTGATCCAGGAAGATCCATGGCCGAGCATGCTAGAGCATTATTCTGTACTGTATCGTGCTCTATACTTCTAAACAGCTGTTCGTCATCCTATAATATCGATCATTAGTTATATGGGTTTTTTATTTTTTCAATAGGTTTCAGCACGTAAAATATACCTCTTTTCAATAATTTGTTGCTTCAAGGCTTTATACAAGACCTCTACGTTTCCGATTTTACATAGATAATCCACCACATAACATTCCCGTTAAAATCGGCATGTACGCTGCCGACTGTGTCTTGTACCACACGATTAAAACCTTCAATGATTACATCATTCGTAATAATTCATTCGCAGCAATTGAATTATTTTGTGAGACTTGGCAAATGCAAATTAACTTCGACAAAACTGTCTTCATGTTATTTCCGAAATGATCCTGTTTCCTTTTTCTTTTGCATATTCGTTTCGTGGTGCACCTCTGAAAAATGCTTCTGAATACAAACATTTAGGCCTTTTATTCACTACGAATTTGTCTTGGTCAAATCACATTGAAGTTGTGTGTAACCATGCCCTTAGACGACTGGGGTACACAAAACGTGCTTTAGGTTTGGCCTTAACTAACCCAAGGCTCCTGACTTATCAAACCTTAGTTCGCCCAATACTCGAGTACAGGTCTGTTATATGAAATTCTCACAAAATACCCGACATCAAAAACCTTAATATGCCCCCCCCCCAAAAATCGCTCGTGTCTTTCGTGTCCGTCTTGTCTCTGTGTCGTCGTTTTGTTCTCGCACTATAACTATCGTCATGCCATACCAACTAGCCAAAGCTGCCACACTTCTAATGTACGCTTGTATATAGTCACTACGACAAGTATTTTTCACCTAGTTCTCATCTTCGTTGCCTTCAGCTTATCTCTCCTTTTGTCCTCACGTCCGATCATTAAAGTTATTTTCCAAGTCACTTAGAGCCCACAACTTCCTTCACTAAGCGACTACAACACGCCTCCAGACATCATCATGAGTTAAACATGTCTCTGTTTAATCACCGAGCAAACTCGTATGAATGTAGTTTTTCTGCCGACACAACTAAATTATGGAATAAAGTGCGTGGCCATGGTAAATATTCATCACGTTACCAATTCATTCTGTGCATCAGGAACCACTGATCTTGATGCTCTGCACTTCTTGCGATGTATTGCACTATATGTAGTATTCAGTACGCACTCCGGCGATAGCCTACCAAAGATGTAGTGTGTAAAAATGAATGAATAAAGAAATGTTGGTGGCCTGCATATTGGGCCAGTCAAATACGTTGCCGCTACCACAGCTTCCCTTGCCGATAACAAAACGGGTGGAAAACATTGGTCAACTTCGTAGACCTGTCTGACCACGACTGTTGCGTTACGCCTTTGTATGCATGGCGTGCCTTGGTGCCATAGAGAAGCGATCGATGGCCACCAGCCGTTTGCCATATTCCGGGCAGGCATGGAAGGTCCCGAGCAAGTTATGGTCGAAACCTACTCGAAGGCGTCCTGAAAACCACGCAATACCGCGCAATACCACGCAACAATACCGCGCAATACCACGCAAACAGCCGACGATGGCAAAGTGGCAGGCAAGAACCCGAAGTTCAAGAATGCTAAATCGTCTAGTCGCTGCGATAGTTGCGAGAGTACACGCAAGTGCTCAGCGCCATTGTCGGGTGGGGCTGACGACGAGCGCTTGGCGGTGTTCGCGAACCCCGCGGTGGTCCAGCTATTCCCAGAGGCGTCACAGGACGAGCAATTAGGAGACCCAAAGCTGCCCAGCGTTGCAACAGGTGCGTAACAGCGCCAATGATCTGTGCTGAAACTTCGGGCGAGCCGCCCGGGAAGTCGGCGGTCGCGGAATATGTATCATCGCAGCAAGAAGTGTCGCGGCGACGTCCTGGATCGTGTAAGTGCATTGTAAGGTGATCGCAGAGAATGGCTGAAGACGCTAGAATGGCGTCCATTTTCTTGGACAAGTAGAGGTGCACTAGGCCACAAAGGAGGCCTAGACGGTGAGTAATCAGGTGTCGGGGATGCCTTCACGACGCTGTTTTCCTTACCGTGCTTAAATGAGGTGTTTTTACGGGGTTCTGGCCTTCGATTTGCTTCTAGTTACCAGCCTTTTATTTTGAACTTGTTAACCTTTTACTCGATGCTGTACCGCACTGTGATGAACGTTGCACGGACAAGCCTCCGTCCCGAGAATACTTCGGCTTCAAGGTAGTGCTTTCAGTCGCAACGGTATTATTTCGTCATTTGCAAAATGGTTATTCGTAAGGAATGCTTTTTTGCAGCGAAAAGCACAGCTAGATATCACCTGGCGTCAAGCTCTTAGTCTTCTTCATAGGTTGGCAAACTTACTCATGAGTCGACTCACTCGGACTCACGTCGAACCGTCAGCCTGTGTCTGAGTCAGTTCTGGTGATTATTATTCTAGTGAGCTTCAGTACAAGTTCATTAGAAAAAATGCTCGTTGTTGGGAATCTGACTGAATGCTGCTCAGCAAAGCTTTGGCGAGTGTGAGTCCGAGCAAGTACAAAGCACAAGATGTATTTATTGAGTTAGTCTCAGTTACACCTCTTTTGCCGACCTATGTTCTTTTCGTCTACTATAAGGATGAAGAAGCTATAGTACGCATCTATTCTTTGAGACAATCAGAACTACCTGATCATTGAAGAACTGAAAGTTATACAAAAAATCGAATGGATTTAATTGTCAGTTTGACAGACAATAAAGAAACTTCGTACACCACCCCTTCTGAACAATGAACACAGATTTTACTGAGCTTTGTGCAACATAGTTCTTGCATCCTAGCCCCCGGGTTTCTAATTCGACACAGCTTAGACAGCCTGTTTGATACTGAACATGAGACGTTAACGTCTCATGTTCAGCCCTATGTACGATGCGAAAGTCTTATTCAAAGCACCAAACACGCTGTTTGAGCGCTGGTAATTGACCAACTCGAAGGCAAGTGTGCAACAAATCTGTCACACAATACACAGCAGAGCTTTTTTGGTTCAGCAGAAAAGGTGGTCTATGAAATTCTTTTAAAGTGCAGTGAAGTGCACTAAAATTCTTTTAAATCCTTTTAATTTGCAGTACGCTGAGCAAACTAGGTCGATAAGCTAAGGAGCATGCGAACAACGTAGAAAATTTAACAGTGGCTTAGCTTGGCTATACCTGTAGGCCCGTGTGCTTAGATTTGGGTGCACGTTAAAGAACCCCAGGTGGTCTAAATTTCCGGAGCCCTCCACTACGGCGTCTCTCATAATCGTATAGTGGTTTTGGTACGTTAAACCCCACATATCTATCTATCTATCTATCTATCTAGCTTGGCTATACGGTGATATACGAGGCGTGAGCTGAAATGGCACCGCTAAGCTCAACGTTTCCCTCATTTACCATGCATCAAGTATTTCATGTGCCGCAACCTTTACACGCATGGCACGAACGGAGTGTTTACGAAGTTTGCCCCGAAGGTCCGAGTCGCACTGGCACTCTCGCAAAACTTTCGTTTGAGTTTAATCAACCACGTGACAAGTACAGTAAAACACATTGTATACGTAGTTAGCTGAAAAGGCAAAAAAGCTACATACCGCAACTTGACTGGTTCCTCCACCGAAAAATTATCCAAGTTACAAAGTTACACAATATTACAGACAAAAAAATTGCCCGCAACTTCCCTCGGGGGAACACTGAGGAGGATGCGGAGCATATATTTGGTTAACGGGGTGTTAAAGTGCGACTTACTTGGGTCGATGGCTAAACTGGTTAACGTGGTTGTGAAATGGGGTGTTAAATTGCGACTTACTTGGGTCGATGGCTAAATTGGTTAACGTGGTTGTAGGAGGGGGTGTTAAATGAGTGAACACGTACACACGTATGCCAAAGGGCGGCGCTGGTCGAAGAGACGTCGATCATTGTGTTTGTGGATTCGTTGGAATTCATTTCACCGCGACCTTGGACGTCGACGCGCCGTACAAACCAACCGACGAGCGGCAACTGAGCGAGCGAGCGCCGACCTTGAGTATATATACAGCGCGACTGGCGCATGCACTGTCAGCTGTTGAATGTTCTCGAAGCGCGACGGCGCATGCGCGTCCACTGGAAAATCAGGAGAATTGTAGATGTCGAACGCGGTGTGTAGAGGAGGAAGGGTGCACAGATGGTGGAGGAGTGAAGCGCGCGCGGTGTGTAGAGGAGGAAGGTATGCACAGATGGTGGAAGAAGGAGGAGGAAGCTTGCGGACGGCGCCGCACTACAAGCCTCGAGTATTAGATGAGGCACTGCGCCGTGCTCCCGACCGGGTTGCAGAAATTAGGTGCCTTTTCTCATCTTCTAACCACTACCACCACCACCTATTAGATGCTCCGCATCTAAAAAGGTGACAATACAAAAGCAACGTGCATGTGGCCTATGACAGCAAATAGATAGCAACCCTCAAAAAGATGCAAAACTATTCATAACAAAGCAGAGACAAACAAATTAAACTAAGTACCCATAACAGATATAATCCATCATTCACGTTACCGCACCAGTTTATACAATATTCGTGAATTATCAAGTGTTAATTTCTATCTGTTCATCACACTTGGAAGATGGTTGTGTAGCATTTCAAATCTATAGTTAGTGTGAGCACGAAGTACATGCCAAGTCTCCTTATATCAAGTGATTGGACTAGCAAGATTAGGTTGCAAGGTGGTCAATGTGCGTCAAAAGTTACTTCCTTTGTGTATTTTAGAATTGAAAGTTAACAGAAGCTAATATTCATAGTAACTATCAATTATTCATAATGTATAATTTGCAAATATTGGAGCAGTAGCCACTGTAGAGCCAGCCAATCGGCGAGCCTTGACGTCATCTTGTCGCTGTTGAGATAATAGGGCAGACATTTGGCACACATTTGTCTGCCGTTTTGGCAGACATTGGTGCTTTTGCTACGATGTCTCCGCAGAACGTTTAGCCTGCTTTCTTGTATTCTTCCTACGCTGAACCACTATTTGGCAGGCAACTACTTTGAGATTAAATTCTCAGAGCTTCCCCACTTCTCTGCACCACTGAGCACAACAATTTTGGTTCCCTTCATGGTTCTACCTTACTGTGAAATGCCCCGCAACATCTGTGTGTGATGGTGTGGATTGCGTAGCTGCGTGACAAGGGCAAAGATGCAGCGGCAGTTTGGCGTAGAGCTTTTAACGGTAAGAGAGAGAGTATAGACGAACAGCGAGTGCGGTGTGCGGCTCGAGTGCATAGAGCGTGGCGTGATTTGAACGCCAGCTCACTGCTCGGTGATTTCAGTCACGGCGCTAGTGCACCAGGCGTCCTGAAGCCATATGGACTTGCCGATCTCGCTAAAAGCTGCTCCTCTCGACCGGGTGTCCTGAAAATATGGGAGCTTAGTGCGTGGGATGCCCCCTCTGCTCCTGGTGACCGGCAAGATCTTGCTGGCCTGAGGACTTCGGGGCTAAGGATGTACGTGGCTTCACACCAGAGTGACAACCGCCAGCGCGTGGGTGTTTACGAGGTAGCAACAGCTTGTGTCAGCGATTGGCTAATAATTTCAGTTGCCTGGTGTCCTGTCATGATCTGGTCAAGCCATTGAGAGAGGCGCTTGTCCTCTGACGGCCTGGTTGAGAGTCCACAGCGTGAACCCCGACGCAGTGACAACTTGCAGTTAGAGAGAGAGAAAAACATTTTATTAAGTACATTTAGGCAAAGGATGTGGGAATGAACCCCAGTCCGGGTTGTCTATGATAATCTCGGCGACCAACCTGGCCCGTAGAACCAAGGCCTAGCGGACCTCGGGAGGCCCGTCACAGAGGGCATCGTCCCACAGCTCTTTCGTGCAGACGGGGTGCAGGATAGTGGGAAGGGGAGGAAATAAACTTTGGCGTACTCCACTGTGACATGAAATACTTTTGGGGAGCTGCCACAACCCGTCCAAGAGTCTGCGTAGCGCTCAGGGTATAATTTATGCGTGAAGGGGAGGCTGGGCAACGTATGTGGTTGGAGTTGGTGGAGTGCCACCTCTTCCTAACGTGAGAACGACTGTGACGGTGGGTGCATGGTGCACCCAGCTGTGGTGTAACACGCCAATATATTTCGGCGTGTAAGTGGAGGGCCAACTTGATCTGGACTTCCAGCCTCGCCATGCCGGGCAGCTCGGTGGATAGGTTCTCGAGCGACAGCGTGAGCATGCTCATTACCCGGCATGGACGTTTGAGAAGGAGTCCAGAGCAATTAGATATATTATGAGCTGGATGTTTCGATGTTTGATGCTTTCAGTAGGATGTGGGGGGCTGCCTTAGGAAAACCGCGTCCCATCAAAAAAGCTCGGCATGCATGCTGTGAATTGGTTAGTATATAAACCTCCCCAGGGATGCCAAGAGCGTGTCGGACAGCAAATGCTACACCAAGTGCTTCACCGTCCGCAGAAGTAAAACATTGCAAAGAGGCAGCTGTAAGTATTGTCGCGTTGCCATCCAACACTACCGCGGCGTACCCATTGCTGCGTCGGGCAGAATCGGTATATAATGCGTTGCCTTCAGCTATGTCACAGAGCATGCGCATCAAATACCCAACACGGGCGCGCCGGTGTCCCTCATCATGCTCAGGACTCATGTTCCGGAATAGCGGATGCACCTTCAGGGTACGACGTATCCAAGGCGGGACACCAATAGCGGTGTCTTCAACGTGATTGTGCAAGACTAGGTATCTTAGTCGCGAGAGCAGGTGTCGCCCAGTGCTTGTGAGCAAAAAGCGTTGCCATTGGCTGATCCACTGAGCTTCCAATAGTTCTTAGAGTGTTTTATGGGTCCCCGGGGCTATTAAACGTGTCCTGGCAGTGTATTGCGGAAGGCCGTGGCCGAACTGGTCGCCTTTCGCAGCCTTACGTCAACCCGCGCATGCTACGACTGGGTAAGTGTGCGGAAAGAAAGATGGTATGTGATGCGGCTGATTACACAGGCCTGCACCAGCCGCAGCAGATCACGCTCTCGTAGCCCTCAGCACCTATTTGATACGAGTCGTATTATGGCGAGAATCTGTTCGGTTTGTCGAGAAAAAATACAAACAGTGTAGTCCGCTCTTCCGTTCGCTTGAACGTGCAAGTTCAGTATGCGAGCACGCTCGACCTGAGGGACGGCAACGCCATCCACGTGCACGATGATCAGGGGTGGCGGCGGGATGATACGCGCCTATATAATAACAAGCTCGGACTTTTGACGCAAACAGGTTAAGCTGCACTGTTGTGTGTAAGCGGTAACAATGTCGGCAGCCTGCTGTAGGCGATCCTGAATAGCCCCGTCTGAGCCTCGCGTGGTCCAGATTGTTATGTAGTCTTGGGAAATTGCATAGGCGACATCGGGGATCTGATCTAGCTGCTTTGGCATTCGTGCCAGGGCAATTTAAATAGGAGGGGGGACAGAACTGATCCCTGAGAAGTGCCGCGACCTGTAAGGCGAATCGTGACCAAACGGTGTGTCCCTACCCAATGCTAGCTGTTCTGTCACGCAAAAAGGAACGAATGTAATTATACATGCGGGTGCCGCAATTAGATTCTGCTAGATTTTGTAGGATCAAGTCATATGCGACGTTAGGGCGCGAAGTACCGACCATGTTTTCGCAGTGCCCAGGGTGCCTGAAAAACACTGAAAGAAATGCCGCCAGCTGTTGCGGACAAGGTTCTTGCTGCGTGGATTCGTGTGCCTCCTGCGAAAGTTATTCAATACGCCGGCAAAGCTTGCGATCGAGGCGTTGGTTTTTCCAACGCCGCGTGAGCCCTCTACGCGCCTCCTACAGTAGCAGAAGATGTGGGTCCACGTCCGGGTTTGCGGTTCTCGTAACGACTGCACGCGTTCACGCATCTAAGTTATCAGAAAAAGACTCCAGCTTTTTGTCATACTGTAACTCTTCGTGAAGGTTTTGTTGGCGCTCTCTGAACCGCACCCAGTCCATGATACGCACCTTCCACTCGGGACAGCGTGCAATGTGTAGTGTTAGTAAAGTCGCCACAATATAGTGGTCACTGCCAAAATGTTTGTCGAGAGGACCATGTGATGTAACTGGTCCTGTGTTTTCGAAGAATGAAGAGTCGGGGCATGTGTCTCGTGAGACAGCGTTCTCTTTGCGAGTAGGGTGTCTGGGATCTGTATGCAATGTGTATTGCAAGTTGCATATATTGTCCCAGAGCCTAGTTCTTTTTGCTGCTCATTTGCGGTAACCCCACACTGTGTGCGCAACGTTAAAATCTCTGCACAGAAAAGGGTGCGGCCAAGACGCCAAACTTCGATTAGGAGTGGATGAAATGAATGTGTTCATGAGCAGGGAGAGCTAGACACGTTGTGTATATAGAAACTGCCACTTTTCTTGCCTTGGGTGATTAATGCAAGGATTTCATGAGGAATACTGATGCTTGTAGTGCGAGTGTTGCATGTGATATTTTTTGAAACTAAGGCTCCAGCGACTGGAGAGTTACCTGCAAAGGGTTGAAACGAGATAGAGTAGGGGAGCAGTTAGGCTCCTGTAGGAGAATTACATCTGGAGGGTTGGTGGCCATAGCAATGTACTGTTGCAGGGAGTTCCTCTTTTGTCGGCATCCCCGGCAGTTACATTGCAATACCACGATTTACTGCTGGTCAAGGGGCGCCATCATCATCGTGAGAGGATGTGGTCGGGCGGGAGTATGGGTGCGTCCGCCTGGCACCTGTGAGTGGGGTCTGAGGCCGCACGGCATGATAATTTGGTAGGGAAGCGATGGACTCAAACCATGAGACTAACTCCGCAAAGAGGAAGTGCGTTTGCTCCTCTGATGCCTATATGATGGCTATTATCTACTGCCAAAGCGCCAGAGACTCCTGTTCACACTCTCTATAGCTGCTTGAATTCCAGCATTCGTACAATCTTGCAGAGTCCAGCTGCGCATGCATCTGTGCGTAACGCGCTTTTATGTCACGGCGATGCTTTGAAATTTCGGAGAAAGGGTCGGAATCGGTATTCAGTGGTGGAGGGGTGGGACGTACTTTTGGGTGAAGGTTTAAGGCTATTGTGCTGTCCGGGACTCTGCCCCCAACTTATTTCCCGAGATGCCGCATTGGCTTTGCTAGTCTCCGAAGCTTGATGTTGCTGAAGCTCCGTGGTAGAGGTTGTAGTTGCCTCCTTGCCTTAGAGTGCCTTCTTGTAGGGTGATGGGGATGCCTCTGATGCCGGGATAGTAGGACGCTTCACATGGATGCTTAATAAAGTTGACTGGGAGAGGGATCGGGATCGGGACTGATTCTGTCAGTGCCTTGCAGCGGGATGTAGAGCGCGCCTTCGAACAGGACCGCCCACTATTCGTCAGTGGTGTCGCAAATATATCAGTTGTTGATGATGGTGAAAGAGCTTCATCGGTGGAACTCATCGATTTTTGTTGTTCCTTGTGGATGCCTTTCCGAACCCAGGACTTATTGAAAGGTTGTCGCTTGCGTCGCGGGCACCGTGGATCAATTGTGGCATGATCCCCTCCACACGATTGGCACCGTAGAGAACACGGGTGCGGTAGCTTTGGATTAGAGACGCCGCAGTGCTCACAAACGGTGAAGTCCGGAGTGGGGCAATGGTCAGCTCGGAGTCCCAGTTTGAGGCACGTTTTGCAGACCTGGTGTCGGAGGCGGTGGAGGTAGCAGCGTAGCTCTGCTCCAAGGAAGCGGATGAAGCCAGGCACACGAAGGCCTTCCAAACTGACGAATGTAATATTTGTATGACCCATCCTTCGAGCTTGTAGATTCTGGATTCCAACCCCTTGGAGTTATTCTGCCAACCTATGTTAGCTGGTACCTGGTTCTAGTCCTTGAACAATACATTCGCACGATTTGTCGGGGGCTGCCAGATATGCACATACAGTGTAGGTGCGCCAGAAGAGTGACAGCTCTTGACCTTCAGGAGGCGTATGCGAAGCGTGATGATGGGGTACTTATGACGGTCAAGTTTCGCTCTGGCCGCGTTCGTACGATGAGGTTTCTGCGGTCATTCGGACTCACTCCAGCCGCGGCTCATAGTACAGTGGTCAAGGTTGGTCTGGACCATTGATCCACTCTGAGGCTTCCGAGTGAACGCAGGACCACCTTTTCGTCTCTGATTGATTGATTGATTGAAATGTGGGGTTTAACGTCCCAAAACCACTATATGATTATGAGAGACGCCGTAGTGGAGGGCTCCGGAAATTTAGACCACCTGGGGTTCTTTAACGTGCACCCAAATCTGAGCACACGGGCCTACAACATTTCCGCCTCCATCGGAAATGCAGCCGCCGCAGCCGGGATTCGAACCCGCGCCCTGCGGGTCAGCAGCCGAGTACCTTAGCCACTAGACCACCGCGGCGGGGCCCTTTTCGTCTCTGAATGGAAGAGGAGGTAGGCGCTGCGCCGCACTCGGCTTCGGCTTGGCCTGAGGGTTCTCTAAGTCAGTTGGGAGGGGCGACGCTGCTTCGAGAGCTGCGGCGTTGTGGGTGCGTCACTAGTTGTGGATCACCTTCCACCAGGCACCATCGTACGCGTCTTCCTCCGCCGTGTTTGGGACGTCGTTGAAAGCGGTGGAATCTTCGGCCATGCCTTCCCCCAAGTTGCTGGTCATTGTTATGCGCAGTAACATGAAGACTAGCAGCGTTGGTGTCGGATGATGTGTCGATAGCACCGGCTTTGTCGGTGTCAGTGAGCGTCTCCTCAGTGTCACTGAGCATCGTAGGTGTCGTTCGCTCGCAGTACCTAGCAGGAACTGCGCATAATAGCGATGATGATCTTAGACGTGGCTTGCGTTGATGGTCGTAATGGTTTTCGCCAAGAAAGCGATATGGAACGGTGTCTACTGCAAGCTAGCGGCATGAATCCGCGTCGCCATGCCTAGGCAGTACCGACGCCGGCACAGTTAAGCTTAACGGGGAGTTCGCCACCTCGGGATTTTGAACACATGTGAATCAGCTAGAAATATGCTTACAGTGTCCGCAGAGCCTCTCGGGAGCTCCGGTCAATTGGTGCGTCTAACTGTACAGACAAATCAATTGCCACGCTTGACGATCGTTCGAAAAAGATTGACACGGAAGCCCGTGTGAAACGCGTTCCACACACTGTGGCCTACTTGCGGCAAATTAGGACAGTATAGTTTCATTGGCACGTGAGTCTTGGGATAGTCTAAAAGACGGTTATCAGTGCATGATGTATTGTTTGTGAAACGTTCATTGTAATATTGTCAAGTGCTTGCTCAAGAAAGACGATGGCAGTTGTGCATGTGCCACGAAGGACTACGAAATGGACGAAGAAGAACTCGCTTGCGTGTTCTAATTGAAAAGATCGACCTGCTTCTGGTGTCTCAATCTCTACGGCAAGACCTCTGTTTTGACGTCGTGACACCGGTGGAGGTGCTGGAGCCTACAACCGGATGCAGGACAGTCTTGCTCGGACCCGTTTACATAGTCCAGAGACCCAGCCCCTCGTCATGACTCCGGTGTACCGATTCAGTCGGCGCCTACTAGGCCTAAGTCCGGAATCCGCACCTGTTCCGCCTCTAACCAGCATGGCAGCTCCTACCACATCCACGGCTACCCTTTCATCGCAGACCACTCTACCCTGGCAGGTGACTCTTGAACATCCTCGCGTTCCTGAAGTTTTCCATGGGGAAGAGTACGAGGATGTCGAGAACTGGCTCAAACAGTCCGAACGGTCCGCTGTATCTAACCACTGGAACCAACAGCACAAACTTGGCCATGCATATTTCGCCCTGGAAGATAGCGCTCGCACGTGGTACGAGAACCACGAGGCCACTTTCCAATCTTGGGAAGATTTCCGTTGAAAGCTCCTCGCCATATTTTTGAACACCGACCGACGGGATCGCGCACAGCAACTGATTGAGGCTCGCACACAAAAACCCAACGAAACAGCCGCCATGCACGCAGAGGGTATGATCCGTCTGTTTTGACGAGCTGACCCTGACATGCCCGAGGCGAAGAAGGTGCGTCACCTAATTCAGGGTGTCAAAGAACCAGTGTTTGCGGGCCTCGTACGAAATCCACCTACAACAGTACATGAATTCATGAGAGAGGCGACTGTCATCGAGCGCGCACTGCGACAACGATACCGACACTTTGACCGCCTGCCGAACCACACGGCAGTAAGTGCTGCAGCTCAGAACACTGCCGTGTGTGAAAGTTCCCTGCGACAAATGATTAGGGAAATACTGCGTGAGGAACTTCGGGCCCTCTGCGTTCCTCCTACTCAACCGCCCGTCGCATCTGTTGCCGAAATGGTCGACCAGGAGTTGAGCCAAGCCGTTACACCACCGGCACCAAGTGCTGAGCCACATCCAGCGAGCTACGCTGATGTGGTACGTCGTCCTCCACCGTCATTTGTGGCGACACCCTTCCAGCCATGACCCGCGGCCGTACCTTCGTGGCAACGGGATTCCATGAGACGACCACTAGTTCGCCGAACTGACTTGTGGCGCATGGCCGATCGTAGACCTATTTGCTTCCGCTGCGGAGAACCAGGTCACATTGCTCGCTATTGCCGTCATAGCGATTTCGGCTTCGGGAACTTTTCTCATCTCGCTTCTTTCCGCTCTGAAGACCGTCGTGCCCACGATGCTGATCAGCTGTCAACTGGCCAAGCAACTACACCGCGTCGCTGGTGATCTCCATCTCCTGTGCCTCACCGTGACTTCCCTCAGAGCTACGGAGACGTCACCAGATGCCGTACGCCTAGCCCGCGCCGGGGAAACTAACTGCTGCGACCTCCGGGGGCAAGGTTGTTAATCGTCGAGACACCGAAAAGTTCCCCCTATCATTGCAAGAAGATATGACGACAACCACGACGAATACGACGATGAATACGACGACGAATACGACGACGAATACGGCGACGAATACGACGATGAATACGACGATGAATACGACCACGAATACTTATGCCGGTGAAGTTGTACGTGCTGATCTTGGCGTTTTCATTGACAGACATCACGTTACAGCACAGGTCGACACTGGCGCCGACTTCTCAATCATGCGACAAGTACTCGCCGACCGCCTTAGAAAGGTCAAGACACCGTGGACAGAGCCACACATATGGAGTGCTGGTGGTCAGCTGATGATTCCCACGGGTAAATGCACCGCTCGACTTCGCATTGGGGATTGTAGCTTCGTGGCCACTTTCGTCCTGTTGCCAGACTGCTGTAAAGAGCTAATTTTGGGCATGAATTTTCTTCGAGACCATGGCGCTGTTATCAACATCCCTCAACGTATGGTGACGACAGCAGCGACGAACTACGCTGCAGTTTGCGAATAGCCGACGATGTGACGCTCCCACCGAGATCCTGCTGCCTTGTGTCTGTGTTCAGTGGGTGGCCTTCATATAAGGATGTAATAGTGGAGCACATAGTCGCTCTTTTGCTCGTGCAAGGCGTTTCCATCGCGAGAGGCATCCTAACGCTTACTGGTGGACAGGCAGAAGTGCTCCTCACAAACTTCAGCAACGAGCGCCGTCAAATCCAGAAGGGTACCGCAATTGCCTACTTCGACGATATAGACCAAGCCGGAGATTGCTGTGCTTTGCAACCAGATGACGCGACAGTCCCTGCCTCGACAACTTCGTCGGTGGGCATCTGCTCCACGCTACCACCCTCTGATAGGAAACGCCTGCTTGGACTTATACACCAATTGGAAGACTGCTTTTCGCGTACGTCAAAGGTCAAGTGGACACCATTGACCAAGCACCACATCATTACTGAAGACAACACGCGACCGATTCGGCAGAACCCCTACCGTGTGGCTCCGAAAGAACGCAAGGAGATTCAAAAGAAAGTACAGAAGATGCTCGTGGATGACGTCATATAACCTTCGAAAAGTCTTCGGGCGTCCCCCGTGGTTTTGGTCAAGAAAAAAGACGGCAGCTTGCGTTTCTGTATTGATTATCGCAAGTTGAACCAAGTCAAGAAGAAAGACGTTTATGCACTGCCTCGCATAGACGATTCACTGAATCGGCTGCGTCATGCGCGCTATTTCTTTTCAATGAACCTCCGAAGCGGCTACTGGCAGATAGAAGTCGACGAGAGAGATCGCGAAAAAACGGACTTTGTGACGCCTGATGGCCTTTACGAATTTAAGGTGCTTCCTTTTGGGTTGTGCTCAGCGCCAGCCACTTTTCAGCGTCTCATGAACACTGTACTATCGGGCCTGAAGTGGCAAACATGCTTGTTCTATCTGGACGATGTTGTTGTATTCTCAGCATCATTCGAGGAACATCTCAGCCGTCTATCCACCGTACTCGAAGCCATACGCTTGGCCGGCCTGACTTTAAAACCAGAAAATAGTCATTTTGGTTTCAACTAACTCAGCTTCCTAGGCCACGTCGTCAGTCACGAGGGTGTTCGACCTGACCTGGCCAAAATAGACGCCGTAGCGCAATTTCCGGCACCCCGTGACAAAAAGGCTGTGAGACGCTTCTTAGGGTTGTGCGCCTATTATCGGCGATTTATCGAGGACTTTTCGTCTATTGCGGCGCCATTGACACGACTCCGCGTGAGGACGTCCCCTTCTTTTGGGGTGAACAGGAGTAAATGGCATTTAATGAACTGCGAGATTGCTTGCAAACACCTTCAGTCCTTGCGCACTTCGACCAGGACGCCGCTACAGTACTTCACACTGACGCCAGCATTGTAGGTCTAGGTGCCGTTCTCGTGCAGTGGCAAGACGGCTGCTAAAGAGTAATAGCCTACGCCTGCAGAACTCTCTCTTGCACGGAGGAGAACTACTCGACCACCGAGAAGGAGTGTTTCACTGTGGTGTGGGCAGTCATCAAATTTCGTCCGTATTTGTACGGCCGCTCTTTCAAGGTTGTTAGCGACCATCACTCTTTGTGCTGGTTCACCAACCTTAAAGATCCTGCGGGTCGTTTGGCGCGCTGGAGCCTAAGACTTCAAGAGTTTGACATGACCATCGTCTGCAAATCTGGGAAGAGGCACACCGACGCCGACTGTCTCTCACGGTCCCCAGTGGAAACTGTCGCTCCTAATGACGAAAACATCGACGCGGCATTCTTGGGATTTGTTAACACTAGTGCCACTATTGCAGGAGAGCAGCGCAGTGACCCTGAGCTGTTACCACTCATTGAATATTTAGAATGACAACGTAAAGACGTGCCGCGGTTATTTGCTAGAGGACTGCCATCTTTTTGCTTGCGAAACAATGTTCTCTATAAGAAAAACTTTTCACCAACCGGCAACCCGCACTTGCTCGTCGTTCCTGCCTCTCTTCGAAAAGAAATTATGGAAGCGTGCCATGATGAAGCAACTTCTGGTCATCTAGGCTACACCCGAACATTGGGCCGACTATGATGCAAGTACTACTGGCCACAGTTACCTGCTGCTGTTAACCATCACGTCCCAACTTGCACCGACTGCCAAAGACGCAAAGCGCTTCCCAGCAAGCCAGCTGGTCTTTTACAACCAGTCGAAGCACCAGAAAAGCCGTTCACCCAGATTGTAATGGATTTCATGGGTCCCTTTCCAACTTCCACAACAGGGAACAGATGGATTATTCTGATCATTGATTACCTGTCCCGTTATGCGGAGACTAAAGCTATGCAGCGTGGCACAGCAGCAGAAGCCGCTCAGTTTTTCATCGAAAACATCGTCCTTTGGCATGGCGCTCCGACAACAGTGATCACAGACAGAGGACCTGCCTTCACCGCAGAGCTTTTGGAGTCGGTTCTCAGACTCAGCGATAAAGCTCACCGGAGAACAACTGCATACCATCCGCAGACAAACGGACTGACGGAGCACCTCAATAGGACCCTCACAGACATGATCAGCATGTACGTTGACACGGAACATAAAAACTGGGATCAGATATTGCCGTACGTGATCTTTGCTTATAACACCGCTCGACAAGAAACCACTGGAATGACACCATTCAGTCTGATCTATGGTCGCGAAGTTACGACAACATTGGATGCCATGTTGCCGCATAAGTGTGACGAAATCCATGTAGACGCCGAAGAATTCACTCAGCGTGCCGAAGAAGCCAGACAGCTCGCGCGCGTGCGCGTCTGTCATCAGCGCATCAAGATGCACAACGCTACGACATCCGACACAAGTTTGTTAGCTACACACCAGGCGACAAAGTGTGGGTCTGGATTCCGATACGTTTACGTGGACTGTCTGAGAAATTTCTAAGACATGCTTTGGTCCATACAGCGTCACGCGACGCTTGAACGACGTGAACTACGAAGTCGTTTCCGACACTAATTGTAGTTCTAAGCGCCAAAAGCATTTGCCCAAAGACGTGCACGTAGTGCGTATGAAACCGTATTTATCGAGTTAATTAGCTCCCGGTTACCGTTTTCGTACGAACACTTCATACGCCTGGTAGAGCACCTAAATTGCGCATCGGGACGATGCTTCTTTCGGAGGGAGGCAAATGTCACGTGCTTGCTCACGAAAGACGATGGCAGTTGTGCAAGTGCCACGAAGGACTACGAAATGGACGAAGAAGAAGAACTCGCTTGCGCGTTCTAAATAAAAAGATCGACCTGCTTCTGGTGTCTCAATCTCTACGGCAAGACCTCTGTTTTGACGTCGTGACAATATAGTCTGTGTTGTCTGCAGAAACCTAAACATCGAGTCAATTATTATTATGAATTGTATAGCTATCGTATAGCATACCTTATTTAAGTCCTGAAGATCAGTCTATGACTGAGGCTGGCTGCTACCACGTCGGTACAGAGAGGCCAAGCCACTCTGGCGCCACACGGGCCCTCTAGACAGCCCTGAGTTGGTCCGTCAGCGCGTCACTGTGCAGCAGTCGCTGCCACAAATTTTCACCGTGAAAAGCCGCAACGACCTTTTGCGAGCAGCGACAGAGCATGTGTTTAAATCTGCGCAAGCCCGCACACTTACTACAATAAATCGAAGCCCCCAGTCCGGATTATTTCATTCATAAAAACCGGGTTGGCGTATTTCCGCGTCTGCAGAAGTCTTAATGTAACCGCCTAGGGCCTGTTAAGTCTAGAATGTGGCAGGGGGAATCCCCTGCGTTCTAAGTAATAATGTTTGGTTATATTACTAGCTGGTACCTTAACTCTGGAGTGGGAGATTCAGCCGACTCAGAGATTGTACGGCACACTAATTTTCGTGCCTCCTTGTGCGCCAGCTCATTAAGATTACGTGGGGCTCCCTCCACTGACCCCACGTGCACCGCGAGCCAAGTAAAGGTATGCGGAGTGATGTCCTTACTATGCAGCAGTCTCTGAGCTGGTTCGCTAATAAGTCCCATCAAGGAGGTTTCAATTGCAGAGTGAGAAACCCTAAATACTAAAACTCTTTCCGAATCAATGAGTGCTAGGGCAATAGTCATGTGCTCAGTGACCCCCAGATCTTTAGTATAAACGGAAGTGGCATTTCAAACGCTCCCATTTCCATCTACCACCACCACCGAGTAAGCATCTTCGCCGTTAATCCCATGCTGTGTCAACAAACGCAGACTCTTCCTCCTGACCGTTCTCTGCATTGTTCATTCACCGTCAGGTGTCGACCTCCACAAAGCTTGCAACAAGGCTCACAGTTATGGTTCTCAGCAGAATTCTGAGCACCGCATCGTCGCCATTCAAGGCAATTGGGCACAGGACAGACATCCGCTCGCTGTCCAAGCTTTCCACGCACATAGCATACTTCGACTTGCTTGCAGTACAAGTAATAACGGACCAAAGTTGGCACATACCTTAAACTTGGGGACTCTTAAGCCGTCAAACACAATGACTACCAAACCGGTATTCTTGATCCTTTTGACGGCAAGAGCCAGTGTATTGCGTTCATTTACGATGTTCCGCTCAAGTGCAGCAGGTTTATCTCTAATGTCCACATGGCGAATGACCCCTTTACACGTAGAGTATAAGGCAGTCTCGTATGCACTGACTTCAAAATCCTTGTCCTTCTCTCTTACTGACCTGATTCTGACAAAGCGTTCGGCGTTGCTCCTCTCTGGCGTACTAGCCCCAAATATATTTAGTCTGGAGTTGGGGCAAATAATGTCTTTTTGAATCTGCTTAGTAATGAGGCCTGCCGCGTCAACGATTAGCCTTGCCCACAGTTGTAGAACCGACTTTCTCCAGATACAATCTACCCCGGGGTGAATTACTATCTTGATGTGCTCTTGCGGCATCGGTGGAATTCGCGACGCCTTCAGAATGCATCGCCTAATTACGAAGCCTCTGTGCCGTCACTCTGTGCGTCATCGTTCAGCCAGGTCACATTGTGAACCGCCATCCCCTGATGCAGGCTTCGTCGGAAGTCTTGATTTTCGGTTGGACACCGTCCGCCATCCTAGATCTTCAGTAAATTTCTCTGCCGACAGCACTTCTTCTTCTACTTGCATAGCTACCATGCCGGACGTGCGCGTTCCACCACGTAGGGCTGCCAGACGCTGTACCTAGTACTTGGCCAACGCGACGGCAGCACAAAAGTTGAGATAATATCCAGAAAAGCAGTGGCCCACCTCAAGGTTGGACATGTGCCGAATCTCGTCTTCTTCACGGATCGGATGATCTCAAGTATGGACCACACAGTGACGAAAATGCTGCGGAAACATTAGCAAAAGACGTAGCCGAAGTGAATGTGTCCACTCGTCTCGGCGACCGCAGCGTCTCTACTTTACGGGTAATGGGCCCGCCCTTTTACTCATAGCAGTATTATAGCGCCGCGGCAGACACGACACAAAATGGAGAGAGCAACGTGTCTCGAGGAGTATGAGCCACGGGGTACGATCAGAACGCATCTGCTACGGCCATGACGTCAATCCCCGGGATTGAGCGGCCCAGCTTGGTGTACGCAATGACTGCTTCTCGCACATGTACAGCACTGCTCATTGTACACCGCGCTAACCCACTCAACCTGGCCAGTGTAGCTTGGGCACCCTAGTGTAGCTCAGGCTACAAAACTTCACGTGACGGAAAAATTTTGAAGGTTTTTCTGCTAATCATTGCGTAAGCTGCCAAGATTGATCAGCCCACTCCAGTATTGATTCCGGCAGTAAAAAGAGCAAAACACATTTCCCACACAAAATCACAGAATGAGAAAGAACTTGCTATCTGAAACAGGGCGTGCCTTCTCGTGCTTTCTCTGTTGATCACGTTTAAAGAGATGGCCTACGTGCGCATTTGGGGTAAATGACGTCGGTGTAGAAGAACACAAATACGCGCGCGCTTTCTAAATAAAGGTTGCTGAAAGTTGAGCGATCAGCATCGTTGTTTCTGTTCCATTGCTTACGCACAAATATAATGCACTAAGAAGTTCAACTCTCGCTACTGTAATTTTTATCAACTAGCATTTGTAAACGTGCTCTTCAATCTAGTTAAACTGGCCTCAAACATCAGCGGCTTCATAGGGAATAACTGCCCGGTATCAGATCGTACAACCTTAGCGTCGAGCACCAATATCACCGTGGTGGTTCAGTTACGCTATTCTAAAATGAAGAAGCGTTTACTTTGTCAAAATTAGCTGTCATAGTGTAGTCAGATCTCCCGCTACAGGGTGCTTAGTTGACCCCTTGCAGGGTCAATGTGCCTCTCCCAATATGAATGTTTGTTTTCATTTCCCTAGCCATCTTGTTTTTAATTGTCAGAATGAACCAGCAGCAACGTCTGGCTCGTTCACTCACCTGGTTCTTGCATCCTCCTCCTCGGGCTTCCCGCCGTGGAGTGCACCACACGTCTCTTGGGCAGGTACATCATCACTTGGTCGGCCTCTTGCTCGCCTCCCTGCTCCTTCTGCTCCTTCTCTCCGGTCGCGTCCTCACCCGCCACGTGGCTGGCTGCGCGACCAGCATCACGGCTGTCATCATCGAAAAGGGAGGCGCCGACCACGGGAGCTTCTCGGGCGTACTGCTGCTGCTGTTCACCCAAGAGGGCGGGGAGCAGTCGAGCCATGCGGCTAGAAAGCAGCCGGTAGTAGAATCTCTCTTCTGGGCTGCTGCTGCTGCGGGAGGGCGCTGCAAGGGCACGCCCATGGAGCTCCTGGGGGTCCCTCCTAGGAACAGAGGTTCGCTTGGAGGCGCCGTAGTGGTGCTGCTGGCCCTGTTGAGGAGAGGCGCCGCCGGGGAAGTGTGATGACCTCTGGATATTCTCGAGGTCGAGGCAGAGCCCCAACCCCGACATCAGAAGAAGCAGGGAGCCGCTGCGCAGCATGCCGGCGGCCGCGCCTTAGCCTGCACAGTAATATAAAAAGGGTGGTCTATTGTCTTACCTGGTAATCATAAATTTTTGTCCTTCTCTTTGAAATGGAACAATGCTCCCATTGGCCACAACATCGCTCAGTTGACTCAACGAATGCACCAAAATATTCCATTCGCAAGTTAAACACTGATAATAGAGGTCCACTGCATCTTCCAATATTTTGACCTTCACCAGGATTGTCTCGCATAAGATGAATACTCTATTGTAGTCCGGGAAATCAGTCCGCGACCGATGCTGGCTGCGTCAAGACAGGATGGCCAAGATGATTTGTCAAAGTGAACAAGCTGTTGAAATAAACGAATGAATGAATGAATCATTAAACTTCATTTTCGTATCCAGCATGTTTGTGGGCTGGGCTAGACCACACAAGGAAGTACCGGAAGACCTTGTCTCTGCCCAGCCTCCCTGGCCTGCTGGATAGCCCATTTTTGGTCTTCAACCTCCGAGTTGAGAAGCACAAGCCGCCGCTGCTCCCTGAGGACCTCAAGAAAACTTGTTAATAAGTTGGAGGATTCCCATAATATATGTTTATAAGATGCCTTTTCTGTTACACATAGCTTACAATTATTGTCCAGGTATAAGTGTGGGTAGCTCTTGTGAAAGTGCACAGAATTTCGAGCAGAAGTTCGTCTGTAGCAGTCGATATTACGATGCTTCTTGCCTGTTTAGACTCGTTTGTGTGCGGGAAAGACGCACCTTGGTTCTTTGCAGTGTTACATATATTCGCCACCTCGTTCGAATTTGATGTACCAGTCTCTATGTGCGCCGAGAATCATACGCGGTGTTTGGATTAATCTACTTTGTGTTGTTCTTGATCATCAACAAGGATTCTTAGGGGTTGTGTTAAAATCCGTCCTTGCGTAAAATTTCTGATGGCTACTTGCGAATCGCTCCGTATGAGTGTTTGTTGGAGGTGATAGCCATGGCTATGGCTACCTCATCAGCCTCCTCTGTATTGCTTGTTATGACAGAGCACGCAATAATACAAATGCTGCACGAGTCGATCACGAGAGCAGTGTGAGCCTTTTGTTCAGGGTATTGGCTAGCATCTACAAAAAAATTTACTGTTCCAGCCATGTGCTTCTAGCACTGCTTTTGCTCGGGGTTTTCTGTGGTCCATGTTTTTAATGGGGTTCATGTCTTTTTGGAATCGGGTTAGAGATGGTCTTAGCTCTGATTTGATCAGGGATGTCATGTTCGACACCATGTTGTGCATGGTACATAATTCCTTATTTGCTCTTTATGCTTCTTCATGTTTTAGATTTAGTGAATGTTTCAAGCTGGGATATGCGCTGAGCTATTACATTGCCTTCAAGCATGTTGTGTAGTCCAACATCAAGAAGTAGGTCTGTGCTAGCATACTCAGGTATTCCTATCGCTTGTTTGTAGACCTTCCAGATGAGTGCATTTATTTTGTTAATTTAAGCTTTCTGCCAGTTGTGGTATGCTGCTACATACGTTATGTGGCTTATGACGAAGGCCTAGATTAGACATATGTGGTCTTCTTTCATACTTCGGTGTTTGTTCGTGACCCGGCGAATGAGTCTCATCGTATTTGTGACTTTGGCACTGGCAGTCTGGCCGTTGGCGCCGTCAGCCTCGATGACTAATCCCAGTACCTGTATTTTTGGGACTATCGGTATAACTGCGCCCTTCTGTGCATGAATCCTAATTTCCTCGTATTAACGCTTGTTTCCCTTTAACTTCGGTGGTCTGCCTCTGATTGCTGGCCTGTAGAGAAGATCCAATTTCTCCGAAGAGCTTGTGAGTTCTGTGCCTTCCAGGCATTGCTCAGCTATTCCTAATGCTTCTTGGAATCTCTGTTCTATGTAGCCGTCGCTGCCGTTACTGACCCATATTGTGATATCATCCGCGTATATATAGTGATATACTTCTGGGATTTTATCTTCCGCTTTGTGTAGTTCAATGATGATTAGAATAAATAGCATTGGCAATAATAGGAGCCCTGTAGAGTGCATATGCAAGTCGTAGAATCGAATCCCGGCTGCGGCAGCTGCATTTCGCATAGAGGTGGACATGTTGTAGGCCCATGTGCTCAGATTTGGGTGCACGTTAAAGAACCCCAGGTGGTCTAAATTTTCGGAGCCCTCCACTACGGCGTCTCTCATATTCATATTGTGGTTTTGGAACGTTAAACCCCACAAATCAATCAATCAATCTGTAAACTGCCTCTGCAGCTTAATTCTTAGAGATCAGATGTAAGGCCTCCTAAGCTGACCCTTGTTTTCCGGTTAGGTTAAGAAGTTTCTGACGAAATTGTAGGCTCGCTTTACCATGTTTAAGCTCTATATGCGGCAGGGAATCGTTTCATGAGCCGCATTGTAAAACGACTTCTTGCGACCCAGATCGAGTATGCCTCGTGTGAATGTTGTGGGGTAGTCTATGATTTGGGGTTTAATCTGTAGCATGGCGTCTTCAGTGGCTAGGTGACGACGGAAGCCTATCATTGTGTATAGGCAGTATTCACTATTTTCAAGACAGTTGTTGGCTCTATTTTGAAATTCATGTGCCATCAGTTTTGCTACGCATGACGTTATTCAGATGGATCGGAGATTCAGTTTGTTGGTTGGCTTTCTAGGTTTTGGTTAAGTATAGTCCTAGCCTCTTTCCACGCATCGAGTATTTTCGCTTCAGTCCAACATTTGTTCATACACCAGTTAAAATTCTATGGATTCATTGTCCTAGGTTATGTAATGTTCGGTTGGTAACTCGATCGGGTCGTCCAGGTGCTGATTTTATATTTAATTTGTGGAGCTCCGCCGTGATCTCCGATGCGTCAAAGTTTTTGTCCATTTTGGGGCTTGCTTCACCTGTATAGTTTTTATGTTGTAGTGGTGGCGATTTGGGCGTGTAGATATTTTGTAACTCTGTCATGAGCTGTTCGTCGTTTCCTTAGTATTCGCGTGTGAGACGACTACGAGTGTGTCTCTGTTCAGCTTTGGCACTGATGGGATCCAAGAGAAACAATAAGAACTTCTACGTTTGTGATGTTCCAATATGGGTGCCCATGTCTTTACAAATCTCCGCCCATTGTTGCTCACCCAGCTGCTTGCAGTGACTTTCAATGTCTTTGTTGAGCTGTGCTATTTTTCGAATCATTCTATTGTTTATTTGTCTCCGCTATTTGTGTTGTAACGCTTCTTTAGCTCGCCACGAGGTAGATGTTACCGATGTGCTCCACTGGAATATCTGTTTGTACTGCATGTGTGGCTTTTCTGACGGTGTATATTGCCATGTTCCATTTCCCAAGTTTTTGTTATCGTTCCGAAACACCACTAGATTCTCGGCGCAAACCGCGCCTGCAGGTTTCGAAAAGGTTCCGGACTGTAGTAGATCATTTCGGTAAGATCACGCCCACTGTGCGAACGGTACAGATTGTTCTGGAACCTACGCCACCGCCAGCGATAACACTAGAACATTCTACGGCAAGGGTATAAATTCCGACGCGCTTCGCCGCTTGTCAGTTGTTGATCAAAGGCCGACGCTGCGTTCGCCGCTATCAGTCTGAGACTGCTATCTGTGCAAGACTGCTGCTGTAATTAGACTTTCCCTTTACCGGGCACAGGTTCGCCCAAATAAACAGTTAAATCCCAACACGAAGTTTCCTGTCTTCAGCCACGTCATGCCCCACGACATCTGGTGGAGGTGCTGCTTCGTTCATGTACCGGACGCCCCCGTCAAGCCGTGATCCCAGCCCCCGTCGCGGAGAAGACACCGACGCCAACCAAGAGCAGCGAACGAGCCGCCGACAGCAAGGTCTCCCACCGGAGTACGCCCTTCTACAAGACAAGGCGCGCAAGACCAAGACCATGACCTCGACTGCAGCGACAATGACAACCGGAGCGTCCCAGCCCGCGATCGTCATTCATCAACCCAGGGAACTACCAACGTTCCGTGCCTCATCTTTCGAAGACCCGGAAACCTGGCTAGCAACACACGACCGTGTGGCCGCCCTCAACCACTGGGACAATGAAGAAAAGCTCCGTCGTGTGTACTACCTTGAAAACACCGCAAGGACCTGGCTAGAGAATCGGGAGTCCACGCTCTGAACGTGGGATGTCTTCTGCGACGCATTTCTGCAAACGTTCGCGAGCGTCGCTCGCAAAGAGAGGGCCGCTGCTCTACTCGAGACCCGGGTACAGCTACCAAATGAAAAGGTTGGAATTTTCACAGAGGAGATGACCCGCCTATTCCGTCACGCTGAACCAGACATGCCTGAGGAAAAGAAAGTTCGTTTCCTCATGCGAGGGGTCAAACAGGAGCTCTTCGCGGGACTAATGAGGAATCCACCGAACACCGTCCAAGAATTTGTATCCGAGGCGACCACCATCGAAAAAACGCTGGACATGCGCACCAGACAGTATAATCGTCGCCTGACTCCAGAATGCGCTGCTGCTCAAGCCAGTGACTCCGACGACTTGCGTGAAACGATCCGAGTGATCGTGCGAGAAGAGCTGTGCAAAGTGTTGCCTTCGGCGCAGCATCAAGTGGATTCGATCGCCGACATTGTGCGAGAAGTCCGGAAATCGCTTCAAATTTCCAAAACACTGCCGCCCGAGCCAGAAACTATGAGCTACGCCGGTGTAGTGCGCCACAACGCTCCTCCCCGTCCACGCCAAAACGCCGCCCCGTCGCACTTCCGTCGACAGACGTCACCGCCGCCACCACCCCCACCGACGTCATACCGTTCGCCAGCGGCCCAGCGCAGTGCACCGAGGAAGACGGACGTCTGGCGCACCCCTGACCATCGCCCGCTCTGCTACCACTGCGGCGAGGCCGGACACACATACCGCCGTTGCCAGTACCGACAGATGGGACTGCGTGGCTTCGCCGTCAATACACCACGTCCACAGCCAGGAATCGCCGACTACCTGACAGGAACACGATGGACACCATGAAGCCCTTCGCGTTCTCCGTCGCCCAGCCGCCGCACGTTACCGCACCACCGGCAGTACTCTGGCCCTACGCGGGGCCGGTCTCCTAGCCCGTATCCGGGAAACTAAGGGCAGCAACCGGTGGAGGTGCGGTTGCTGTGCGACGAACTACTGAAATTCCGACGACGACGACGCCGACGCGACGGAGCTTTTTGAACACAACACCAACCAGGCAAAGCCCTGAAGGCAAACGCTCACTTACCGAAGGTGGCCGGACGACGCAACATGGAAGCATTGGAACAAGCCGATGCAGCCGTGACCCGACGCCACGCCCTAACTGTAATGCGAGACGGCGAACTAGCGACATCGACGTTCTTATCGACGGCCACAGTGTGACTGCTCTCGTCGATACTGGAGCCGACTATTCTGTCATCAGTGGGTCGTTCGCCGCAAAGTTAAAGAAAGTTAGAACAGCTTGAAAAGGCCCTGAAAACCGCACAGCCGGAGGTCATCTCGTAACGCCTGCAGGAATCTACACAGTGAGAGTCAACATCAACGGCCGTATTTATCCTACAGACTTCGTAGTCCTACAGCGTTGCTCGAGAGATGTCATCCTTGACATGGACTTCTTATGCCTCCATGGTGCTGTCATCAACCTAAAACATGGTCGATAACGTTATCCACAGAAGAAGCACTACCGCCGCGCACGCCGTCAGGACACCATGCCTTGAATGTGCTGGAAGAACAAGTCACTATTCTGCCTCGCTCAAGCGTCATTATTTCAGTCGGCGCTCCTAAATCACCTGACTTGGAAAGCGTCGTTTAAGGCAGTCAGCATCTGTTGGTCACCCAAAATATTTGCGTCGCAAGAGGAATTGCAGAGCTGCGGGGAGGCAAAGCGACGGTTATGCTCACAAATTTCAGCAATGAGTACAAACATGTGAACAAAGGAACAACGGTCGCATACATCGAAGAAGTTGTCGAAGTCACCAGTGCTTTCGCCCTCGCCGATTCTGCGGAACCTGCTCAGAGGAACCAAGCCCCTCCCATAGTTTTCGACGTCAGTCCCAGACTTCCGAACAATAAGCAAGAACAGCTCAAGGCCCTGCTCCTGCAATACGAAGATTGCTTTTCGTCGTCATCGAAAATTCGCCAGACCCCAATCACGAAACATCGAATCATAACCGGAGAAAATGCCAGACCACTCCGTCAGAGTCCGTACAGGGTTTCGACGCGAGAACGTGAGGCCATGAAGAGACAAGTTGATGAAATGCTGCGAGATGACATTATCTAGCCGTCTAAGAGTCCGTGGGCATCCCCCGTGGTCTTAGTGAAGAAAAAGGATGGCACCCTACGTTTCTGCGTCGATTATTACCGCCTGAACAAAATCACAAGAAAGGACGTGTATCCTCTCCCACGAATAGACGACGCAATTGATCGGCTCCATAACGCCAAGTACTTCTCGTCAATGGACCTCAAGACTGGCTATTGGCAAATCGAAGTCGACGAAAGAGACCGAGAGAAGACGGCGTTTATAACACCGGACGGCCACTTCGAGGTTAAGGTGATGCCCTTCGGCCTTTGCTCAGCGCATGCAACTTTTCAACGCGGTATGGATACAGTACTGGCAGAATTGAAGTGGCAGACTTGCTTTGTGTATTTGGACGACGTCGTCGTGTTTTCCTCGAGTTTCGACGAGCATTTTCGGCGCCTTGAAGCTGTACTTCAAGCCATCAAGACGTCCGTACTCACACTGAAGCCAGAAAAGTGCAGATTTGCGTATGAGGAGCTCTTGTTTCTGGGGCACGTTATCAGCATGTCTGGAGTTTGTCCCGATCCACGGAAAACAGCTGCCATCACCGACTTCCCGCCGCCCACTGACAAGAAGGCCGTGCGGCAATTTCTGGGCCTGTGCGCCTATTTTAGGCGGTTTGTGAAAAACTTCGCCCGCATCGCCGATCCTCTCACTAACCTTACCAAGGCCGACTCGGAGTTCAAGTGGGAAACGCCACAGGAACACGCTTTCCAGGAGCTTTAACATCGCCTCCAGACGCCTCCGTTACTTGCCCATTTCGACGAATTCGCCGAGACAGAAATACATACTTACGCAAGCAGCGTAGGTCTTGGCGCCGTTCTTGTGCAGCGGGCTGACAGACTTGAAAGGGTTATTAGTTACGCCAGCCGATCGCTATCCAAAGCAGAAGCAAATTATTCCACAAAAGAAAAGGAGTGCTTCGTCATCATCTGGGCTACGTCGAAATTTCGCCCCTACCTCTACGGCAGGCCCTTCAAAGTTGTGAGCGACCACCACGCCTTGAGTTGGCTAGCCACCTTGAAGGACCCTTCAGGTCGCCTCGCACGATGGAGCCAGAGACTTCAAGAGTATGACATTACTGTCATTTACAAGTCTGGCAAAAAACACTCCGACGCTGACTCTCTCTCTCGTGCACCTGTCGACCAACCGCTACCTGACGATTCGGATGACGACTACTTCTTGGGAACGATAACTGCCGACGACTTCGCTGAACGACAGCGGACCAACCCGGAACTTAAGGCCCTAATAGAACACCTCGAAGGCCGGACCGCCGAAGTCCCGAAGGTATTTAGGCGCGCACTTGCGTCGTTCTTTCTACGAAACGGTCTTCTACAAAAGAAAAACTTTTCACCGCTTCGAGCTAAGTACCTCCTTGTGGTGCCTTCAGCTCCGCGACCAGAACTCCTGCAGGCCCTGCACGACGATCTGACGGCAGGGCACCTCGGTGTTTCCCGCACGCTCGCGAGGATACAAGAAAGTACTACTGGCCACGTCTTACCACCGACGTCACTCGTTATGTGAGGACATGCCGGGACTGTCAGCGATGCAAGACACCGCCGACAAGGCCAGCGGAACTTCTGCAGCCAATTGATCCACCTTGCCGACCTTTCCAGCAGATTGGTATGGACCTACTGGGGCCGTTCCCGACGTCGGCTTTCGGAAACAAGTGGATCGTGGTAGCTACCGACTACCTCGCCCGCTACGCTGAGACAAAAGCCCTGCCAAAAGGCAGTGCATCCGAGGTAGCTAAGTTCTTCGTCGAAAATATCGTCCTACATCACGGCGCCCCGGAGGTCCTTATCACCGACAGAGGAACAGCTTCACTGCCGACTTAACTCAAGCGATCTTCGCATACAGCCAAACAAACCACCGCCGGACGACAGCGTACCACCCACAGACCAACGGCCTCACCGAGCGGCTTAACAAGACGATCACCGACATGCTGTCAATGTACGTCGATGTCGAACACAAGACGTGGGACGCCATTCTTCCGTATGTTACCTTCGCATACAACTCGGCGGTGCAGAAGACGACGCAGATATCTCCATACAAATTGGTCTACGGAAGGAGCCCGGCAACGACGCTCGATGCCATGTTACCCAACGTCACCGACGAAGAAAACTTCGATGTGAGCGAGTACCTTCTACGCGCCGAAGAAGCCCGACAACTTGCGCGTCTCCGTATCAAGAATCGACGACCGAAAGCCACCGTTACAACCTTAGACGACGCTTCGTGGAATACCAGCCCGGTGAACGTGTTTGGGTGTGGACGCCGATATGCCGACGTGGACTAAGTGAAAAGCTTCTGCGACGGTACTTCGGACCGTACAAGGTGGTTCGACGTCTCGGCCCACTTGATAACGAGGTTGTCCCCGACAGCATCACGAACTCTCAACGACGCCGATCGCGACCTGAAGTCGTCCATGTCGCGCGCCTCAAGCCATTTCATGCACGTTAACAAACTCAAACAGTGTTTTTGTATTATTGTTGTATTGTAATTTATTCATTGTACTTTCTTGGATTATTATTGTACCTTCATCTTTAGTTAAAGCATCGGGACGATGCCTTTATTTCAGAGGGGGGCAATGCCACGTCTCATTTCCCAAGTTTTTGTTATCGTTCCGAAACACCACACGATTCTCGGCGCAAACCGCGCCTGCAGGTTTCGAGAAGGTTCCGGACTGTAGTAGATGATTTCGGTAAGATCACGCCCACTGTGCGAACGGTACAGATTGTTCTGGAACCTACGCCACCGCCAGCGATAACGCTAGAACATTCGACGGCAAGGGTACAAATGCCGACGCGCTACGCCGCTTGTCAGTTGTTGATCGAAGGCCGACGCTGCGTTCGCCGCTATCAGTCCGAGACTGCTATCTGTGCAAGAGTGCTGCTGTAATTAGACTTTCCCTTTACCGGGCACAGGTTCGCCCAAATAAACAGTTAAATCCCTACACGAAGTTTCCTATCTTTGGCCACGTCACGCCTCCGTGACAATATTATGCTATCGCATCATTGCTGGATATCGTCAGGGTGTTCAGTAATTTTTCTCTGATCTCCCGAAATATATCCCCGTCAACTAAACGTCTCGTGTTACGCTCGGTCGTAATCCTGTCACTGTCGGTGAATGGTAGGTGCGTTTCGAGTACGCGATGGTCACTGCCTAAATCATCTAATGATGTTGTACTCTGTAGCCCCCGGGGCATTCCTGGTTATTGTAAGCTCCGGTGTTGTGTTTCGCTGGGTGCTTGTACGTATGCGTGTGTGTGCATGCGGGTGTGTTTTCAGAGTAAGGTGTTCGTCTTGTATGCTCTGCCATTACCGTTTTTCTTTGGGGTGGTGAAACCATATCCCCATGCATCGTGTGGGGCGTTCAAGACCCCTGTTTTGATGAGCGGGGCGCTGCCAGCTGATGTCACGGCCTGCCTAAATAGAGTGTAAAATTGTTGTATGTGATTTGAAGGATTGCTATTTACGTTAAGAATAAATATGCTGCTTCATTTTGCTTTCCTAGTTAAAAGTTTTTTCATTATATGGTTTTATCCACATTGTAGATTATGGGTTCTGACCCTAATGTCCCTCTATACTATTCTAGTGAGAGCTTTATTTCCTTCTTCGTGACCGAGACTTACTGACTGGTATCCTGGAAGTTTGGCGAGACTATGTGTTTCTTGAAGTAAAATAACACCTGGCTTGTTACCTTGTCTAATGTCTTGGGGGATGACAGATCTCTTAGCCCTGAATCCTTTACAATTTCAATTTCATATGCGGAGCTGTCATTTGCCACGCCTCATCATCGCCGTTCGTTATCTGTGTGGGGGGCGTGAATATAGGTGGTTGGATGAGAGGGGTTGGTGATTTTGTGGGAGTTGCCTGCAGGGGATATGGAGCCTGTGGTTGTTGGTGAACGTTCGTGACTGCACCCTGAAGGTCTACAGATGTTTTCGCGTTGTGTCCTCGTTCCGGCGTTTCTAACCTGGCTGCTTGTGCCGTAAGGTCAATAGGCGTCTTAGTGGTGGTTTTTAGGATTGATTGGAGCGCGGTTATTAACTGTTCCACTTTTTTCTCAATGTTATCCTACTATTTGCTGCGAGATGATTTCTTGTTTGATGTTGAGGGATCTGTAGTTTTCTACGTTTTTGCCTTTCGTTTTAACAGAAGGGCAGTTACCTCTTTGAGATCGTCGGCTATGAGTGTTTCCTCCAGCATCACAGTATTGGTTATAATAAGGCTTCTGGTTTTGCGCGATTGCGTTTCATAGTGAGGAGTTTCATTTGAGCTTGCATCTCTTCTATCATTTTTAAGCGTCTGTTTTCATCTTTCTGCCGTTGTAGTTCTTGACACTTGCTTTCATTGCTACTGTTGTGATTTTTAACCTCCTGTTTTTCCTCCGTTCGCAAGCCATGTGCTCTCTCTGCCCAGCTCACCTTGTTTGTTGGTCCCTTAGACGCCGATCCCGACCTAGAACTGGCGTGGGAGCGTGCAGGGCTGTGGTTCCTTGAACCGGAGCGAGATCTTGTTTGTTGTCGTTTTCATTATCTCTATGTCGAGTGCTCTCATGGCGACGATGACTCATGAGTTTGATGTTCTGGTAGTCTGGCTTATTGCCCCTGTTTTACAATGTAGTTTCTTGAACGTGGCCATGCAGCTTTTATCGGGTTTAGCGTGGTCTTTTCCACAAATTCAACAGCTACTCTCGCATCTGTGGTCGTCTTTGGGGTTGGGAATGTCGCAACCAGCCCAGAGTTTGTCTTGGGGGTAGGGGCACTCGTCCCTTCCGTGTCCCAGCCTGTTGCACTGCTTGCAGTAGTCAATTTGCTTTTGGTATAGTGTGCACGCCATTATTACTCCATCACAGCACACTGGAGGGTGCCGTGTTTCCTCTGAGGAAACGACCGTTGTTGTATTCTGCAGTCGTTTATCCGTGATGACGATATGGTTTCTTTCAGTGACAGTGCCACCCTAATGCTGTCAGGAGTTTCTTCTAGTGGTATTCCTACAATGATACCTTTGGCTGCATCTTCTGTGGCTGTTTCGTACGCTGCCACTTCATTATCTTTGCCTTGTACACGTATTTCCTTGCTTTTTCTGTACTGGTCAGCTCGGTCAGGGTCTGGGGTGCTTACTACCATGATGTTCTTTCTCTTATAGGGTGATATTACGTCGAAGTGCTGGACTTCTGGTGGTGTAGCCGCGGCTTCAAGTATGCCTCTGGTTAGATACGTTGGGCGGAGTGCGGCTACGCGTAGACCTCTTTTGCCGAAGTGACAACGCGAGGCCATACAGAAACAAGTCGACGAAATGCTACGCGACGACATCATTCAGCCTTCAACGAGTACATGGGCGTCACCGGTGGTGTTAGTGAAGAGGAAGGATGGAACTCTACGCTTCTCCGACGGCTTTCACCTCCTGAACAAAATCTGAAAGAAGGACGTGTACCCTCTCTCAAGGATTGGCGACGCCGTAGGTTGCCTTCACAATACGAGGTACTTTTCTTCGATGGACCTGAAGACCAGCAATTGTAAAATTGAAGTCGACGAGAAATACCAAGAAAGGACCGCCTTCATACCACCGGACGGTCTGTTCGAGTTCAAGGTGATTCCCTTCGGCCTCTGCGTGGCACCTGCGACTTTCCAACGAGTCATGAATACAATCCTGGCTGGCTTGAAGTGGCAGACTTGCCTTGTTTATTTGGAGGATGCCAATGTGTTTTCGTCGGCTTTGACGAACACCTTCAGGGCCTCGTATCCGTACTTCAAGCAATCAGGAGCTCTGAACTTACACTAAAGTTAGAAAGATGCCGCTTTGCGTACAAGTAGTTCCTCTTTATGGATCACGTGATGAACAAGATAAAAGAGCGCCCACACCAGCAGAAAAGAGCTCACATTGCTGCCTTCCCACCACACACCAACAAGAGGGCCATGCGCCAATTTCTCGGCTTGTGTGCCTAGTACAGACGCTTTGTCAAAAACTTCACAAATCGCCGAGCCACTAACACAACTCACAAAGACCGACGTCGATTTTAATGAAAAACAGCGCAATATGAAGCATTTCAGAAACTCAACAATACTTGCGACACAGCCGGTACTTGCGCATTTTGACGAATATGCCGAAACAGAAGTACACACTGACGCAAGCAGCGTAGGACTCGGCGCCGCCCTTATACAAAACACCAACCGCCTGTAAAGGGTTACCAGTTATGCTAGCCGGTCGCTATGAAAGGCCGAGGACAACTATTCCACCACAGAAAAGGAGTAGCTTGCCATCATCTGGGAAGCGTTGAAATTTAACCCTTACCTCTATGGCAGGCTTTTGAAAGTTGTGAGCGACCACTGCACTCTGTGTTGGCTAGCTATTTTGAAAGACCCTTCAGGTAGCCTCGCACGATGGAGCCTAACCCCCGTATTCACAAACGCTCCTCGACTCGACTTTCACCCTTCACTTGGCAGAGTTGAGCACTGCGCCGCCGCTCGGCTGAAATTGGCGCTGCGCTCCACCAAATCGCAGCAGATTATCGCTGATGTGCAGTGACTTGTCGTGGCTAGCGACGGCACTGCCATCGGCTTTCTCAAGTGAAGGTGCAGCGTTGGGTGAAGCGACGATCTAGAATACGGGGGTAAAACTTTATTTATATATTCAATACTGTGGGCCTTTTCAGGCCTATACAGGAGAGGGCGTACAGAGCAATCAACCCTTCATATCGTGGAGATGAAAAGAAATGAAAATATGCTACAAAAACCGCAAAAACAGCGGTATAACAGTATAAAGCAATAAACGAACAATGTACATGTGTTTCACTGAGAAGAAAAAAAAGTACATAGCATGATAACATCAACGGTAACATTGATATACAGATGCAGGTGGTTAAGCAAGTGTAGCGATGTGCGAGCACATGCGCGATACACTGTTTCAACCTTTATTTCGGCAAAGATAGCACAGCATTTATTGCAATGCCTCTAAGTGAATTTCCAACAGCGATGAAAATGATTCAGGTGATTGTGCACAGACAACGTCGTTCGGCAAGTCATTCCACATCTCTATAGCCGCGGGAAAAAAATACTTCTAAGTGCTACAACGGGACAGGAATGGGCGTATGCATTTGTCGTTGTTAGTTCTACTGGAGTAACGGTGCGGAGCTTTAAGGTAATCCTCCTTATTTAAATTTGACAGGTTGTTTGAAAGAAGAAAAAGAAATTTGAGGCTGGCTAATTGTCGTCGGCTGGTAAGAGTTGCGACACGTGCGTGCAAACGCAGCGCGGAAACTCTCTCCTGCCTGGCATTCTTTGAAAAAATAAACCTAAGAGCCCGGTTTTGAATCTTTTCCAATGCAGCATTTATGTTCTTTTGGTGCGGGTACCAAATTATTGCTGCATATTCCACGACGGGTCTAATGAGCTTCTTGTAGGCTGTTAGTTTAACTTGAGGGGAAGTTCCGGTCACTTTACGCCTTAAGAAACCTAGTTGTTTACATGCACGTGGAGAAATTCGATTATTGTGCACATCCTACTTTAATGATGATGCTATTGTGACCCCCAGGTACTCTACGGTATTCACGTGCTTGACGTATGCCACAGAGAAGGTGTACTGAAGGTGAAGTGGTGTCTTTTTATGGGAAATCGTAATGCACATGGTTTGGTCTTTATCAATTTGCATACCGTGTTTTTCAAACCATTGCCTAATATTTTTTGAAGATTTCTCAAGTTTTAGCTGGTCTTCTGTTGTTCTAGTGGGAGAGTATAAGACGCAGTCATCTGCAAAAAGCCTCATTGTAATACCTAGTTCCATAGCAGTGTAGCTGTCATTGATGTATATGAGAAAGAGTGTTTGTCCTAATACAGACCCTTGGGGAACACCAGAGAACACGTCGGTACGGTTGGACTCAACATTGATAAAAGAAACATACTGGGTGCGGTTAGAAAGATAAGGGGCAATCCAATGGACGATTTGTTAGTTAACCCCAAATGATTCAAGTTTTTGTATAAGCAACAAGTGCAAGACGCGGTCGAATGCCTTAGAAAACTTCACGATGCCACCCTGGAAGCTAAAACAATGGCGTATAAAATGAAATCTTCCAGTACCGACGTATGAAAGTCATCAATAGGAACCGTACACCAAAACAAATGCACTAAAATGTGAGCGTATACAAAACAAAGCCTTGCGGTTCATTTTCAACTCCTATTCCAGAACTCGGTCTATTGGTGAGCTTAGAGACAAAGCCGCTTTAGTGATGGTGAAATAAAAAAATGGCAGCATATCCACGGAGTGAATGATGGAGAGGGGGGCGAAGCATTCGTCCGTCTATGCGTCCGTCTGTGTGACCGTCCATGCGTCTGTTCGTGCGCCCGTCCCTCCGTTCGTTCATGCATCCGCCCCTGCATCGTTCATGCGTTCATCCATGCATCTGTCTGTGTGTCAGTTCGTCCATCTATTCAACACTCCAAGTCCCACCATCTCGCATCTTTTTATCATATATTCCCCATTTAGAAGCACCGCCATTCAGTGGACATTTCAAGGACTAAGCTAGAGGTGGCACACGCACAGTTTTTTACGGCTTGCGTTTCGGGTCTACTTCCCACCTTCAACCACCTTGAGTTCATGGTATATACTAGTTCACTGTATTCATGGCACTGCGGCCCAATGCTCACTAAACCTTTCTAAAACCAAGGAGGTTACACCCAGCGAGTATAACGTAGCAACCTTTTTCCTGTCAGATAATGCTCTATGTACATGCCAGTGGCTGCTAATATGAAATGAGAGACAGCAGGATTCAGCTTTTAATTTCTTACGGCTTGCGCTTCGTATCTGCTTCCCCCCTTTAACCACCTCGAATTCATTCATGGTTTATACTAGTTCATAGTATTCATGTCCTTGCGGCTCAACGCTCGCTAAACCTTTCTAAAACTAAGGAGGTTACACCCAGCCAGCATAACGTAGCAACCTTTTTGTCCGATAGTGCTCAATGTACATGCCAATGGCTGCTAATGTGGATCGCAGCGTGCGCGTTGACTACTAAAAGCCGAATTCTCTTGTCTCTCATTCCCCATTAACAGCCATTGGCATTTACATTGAGCACTATTTTTATTGTTAAACAACGCACAGAAGAAATCTCTCACCGACACCACATTGGAGGTCATAACTTATGCCTATTTCGGGTATGTGCCACTGGTGGTTACGTTCTACGAAGGACGCACAAGCCGCGCCATAAGGAGTTTCACCCCTAAAAATGCAACATAATCAACTGATAATCTATTCACATATTCAATGGAGACTACAAGGTTCACCTCAGGGAACACATCTTACTACAGCCATTTACCACATCCAGAACAAAACACTCGAAACGTATCACACCACTTAGCTACAGAACAGATTTATTAAAGTATTCGCTTTTGGTTCGGAGCATCGATAACTGGAGTCAATTACCTCAATACATAGTCGAACATTGCGATTTAGAAAGGTTCGAAAAGGATTTGTCAGAATATTTGTAACCAAATTGCTTGTTCTTTGTTGGTTGAATATGTTCAATGTACCATATTAATATGTTCAATATTTACTATATCACTTCAAATCTTTTTTCTCTTTTTGGTGACGTGTACGAGATGTACTCGAACATGTTTCTTTTATCCGTGACCTAAGCGGGATCTATTCTAATATAGTTTTCCGTTTTTGTTTTGTTATTTTCATATAGTGTGCGTCTTGAACGTCCAGTGTGAAACTTGTTTCCACATATATTCTTTGTACATGCCAGATATCTAACCCCAACTCCTGTCTTGGCCCTTTGGCTGACAGTATGAATAAATGAAAAAAATCCATAAATATTGCATATATTTGCAGTCTCGAATTAGTAGCTAAAGCAAAGTCATCAGTAATCTCTAAAAGTTGTGTAGTGGTCGAAATCTTCCTTCTAAAACCGTGTTGGTTGGGGTAAAGCAGATTATTTTTCTCTACATAGTTCATAAGTGCTTTGTTTATTATATGCTGCATTAGCTTGCAGCATGTACTAGTTTGTGATATTGGCCTGTATGTGTTTATCAGTTGTTTGTTCCAACTTTTATGGATAGGAATTACTTTTGCACACAACCAATCATCAGGAAGCACCGCTGTATCTAATGATAAGGAAAATATCTTCTGCAGAAAAGGGGTTTGCTGAGCGACATAGCGCTTAAGCAAAGCATTGAAAATTCCATTCGGGCCTTGCGATTTTTTGACATCGAGTTGAAGAAGCAGGTTAAGTATGCCAGAATCTGTTATTGTTAACTCTGGCAGGTGATTCTCACTGTTATACAACGGTAAAAATGAAGACTGCTACGCGTGAAAAATGTTTGGAAGTAAATGTTGAAAGCATCAGCAATAATCCGTGCATCTTCAAGACTACCCGATATTTCCATTTATTTACTGTGCTATTTGGCTTTGATAAGTACTTCCAAAATTTTACGTGGTTAATTTGTCATAAACACACTCCGAGTGCTTGAGAAAAAGTGGTCTCTTGCCATCTTTATTTCGGTTTTTAAGTGACGTGAAAGCTTATTGAGCGCAGCGGATTTCTTTTTATGTTTGCGGAGTCGCTGTACTTTTTAGGTTGATTATGTTTCTCGTAATCCACGGCGTTTGACGCTTACTTTGTTTAGCCTAATAGGTATAAAGGTTGATTAACAATGCGTTATTCCAGATTTTAGCTTGTTTGTTCCATAGATCCATGACACCCAATGACGTATAGAAGAAATCGTCTTGTGATGCTTCATGAAAATCTATAACACTTTCCTCATTCGCTCTGTAGTAAACTTTAACTGATATGCGCGTCGTTGCATGCGATACGTGCCGCCCATGTCATGAAATGTCAACAGATTAAGCTTGTGATGAGAGATTTCCTCTTCAATACTTATTTGTTATGTTAATGAGCCAGACACAAATGCAAGATCAAGCACTGAACATGCCGACCCGTGGACGCGAGTCAGTTCTATCACCAGCTGTGTCAATGAGTAACTAAACATAACATCCAAAAGTACATCTGAACCTTTACCAGCAGTATTGCCGATGGCAAAAGTGTGCCAGTTTTTTCCCGGCGTGTTAAAATCACCAGTAAGTATTAGTTTCGTTCGCTCACCTACACAGCCGTGAAGAAAGTTCTGTAGCTTTACAAGGTATTCATCAGGAGCACCCGGAACCCGATACACACCAACAATCATTTCAGAAACTCAACCATGCCTGCAGACACCGCCGGCACTTGCGCATTTCGACGAATATGCCGAAACAAAAGTACACACGGACGCAAGCAGCGTAGGACTCGGTGCCGTCCTTGTAAAGAATTTGATATTACCATTGTGTAGAAGTTTGGAAGGAAACACTCCGACGCCGGCTGCCTGTCTCGTGCCCCTGTCAGATGATCTGGATGATGACTACTTTTTGAGAATCATAGGTTCCAAGGACTTCACCGAGCGAACGCGAGGCTATCTGGAACTGATAGGGCTAGTAGAATACCTCGAGGGCCGAACCAGCGTCGTTCCGAAAGTTTTCAGGTGAGGACTAATGTAATTATTTGAAGAACTACGTCCTCGTGAAGAAGACCTTCTATCCTGCCCGAGCCAGCTACCTTATCGTCGTGCCTTCGGCAATGCGACCGGAAACTATGCTGGCCCTGCACGATGAACGACTGGCCATCTTTGTTTTTTCGCACACTCGCGAGAATAAAAGAGAAATACTGCTGGCCATGCGTTGTCGCAGATGTAGCTCATTAAGTGAGAACATGCCGCGACCGCCAGCGACGAAAGGTATCGCCGATAAGGCCAGCAGGATTTCTGCAGTTCATCGAACCACCTCGCCGTGTGTTCTAGTAAATCGGTATGGACGTTCTTGGGCCGTTTCCGACGTCAGCTGTGCGAAACAAATGGATCGTCGTAGCTACCGACTGCACTACCCGCTAACCTGAGACAAAAGCCCCACCGAAAGGTAGTGCATCTGAGGTAGCCAAACTCTTTCTCGAAAACATCGTCCTGTGTTACGGCACCCCGGAGGTCCTCATCCCCGACAGAGGTATGGCATTTATGGCAGTGCTAACCCAGGCTACTTTGGAATACAGCCAGACAAGCCACCGCCGTATGAGGTGTTACACCCAGAGATGAATAACCTCACCAAGCACCTAAACAAGAACATCGCCGACATGCTCGACATGAATACAAGACGTGAGATGCCATCCTTTCGTACGTAACCTCCGCATACAACACCACCGTACAAGAAACGAGGCACATGACACCGTACAAGTTGGTCTACGGAAGGATCTCAACAGCGATGCTCAACGGCATGCTGCCAAATGTTGATACAAAAAAAACTCGACGTCACTGTCTACCTTCAGCGCGCAGAAGACGCTCGTCAACTCAACCGCCTGCGCATCATGTATCAGCAGGTGGCCGACAGCCGTTTCGGCGAAGTTTCATGAAGTACCAGCCCGGTGACCGTGTCTAGGCATGGACACCAATACACCGACGTAAACTCAGTGAAAAACTTCTACTAGGTACTTTGGACCATACAGAGAAGTTAGACATCTCGGCGCACTCGACTATGAGGTTGTTCTTGACGGCATTACGAACTCACAACGGCGCCATGCACGACCTGAAGTCGTCCATGTCGTACGCCTTGAGCCATTTCTGGCAGGAACCTGAGTACTATACTTTGTTGTTGTTACTGTTCTTTATTGTTTGACTTAATGTTTATTGTCTTTATTATTGTACCTTCTTCTTTTATTAAAGCATTGGGATGATACTTTTTTCAGAGGGGGCAATGCCACGTTCCTTTTCTCAAGTTTCTTATAATCCCGTTACACTATACGCTCAGCACAAACAGCACCGATGATGTCTGAAAAGCATCGAGGCTGTAGTATATCGTTTTGTTGAGATTACACCCACCTCGTGAACATTACTGATTATTCTGGACTCTATGTCACTAACAGTGATAACGTTAGAAGATTCGATGACAAGTATATAAATGCCGACGCGCTTTGCCGCTTGTCATTTGGTCGACGGCTGACGCTCTGCTCACCACTATCAGCGCCAGCGTCTTGCTGTTCTCTGACTTTCATTTTACGTGGGCCCAAGTTAGGCCCAAATGATTAGTATCCGACCTGCCGTCTGCTCTCTTCTCATACGTCATGACCCCCTGACAATAATATAATTGAGCCTACACGTGTCACTTTAGATGCTGGAAGCCTTATCGATTTAATATCACTAACGACATAAGTGATACAACTGTATCTGGCACTGTTATTGCCTATACTAGGGATCACTACCCTATACACATGTTTCACAATCGCAACGAATATCTTAATGTTATGAATGTGGCAGCTCCAGAGTCCTACAAAGTACAAGAAATAATAACAAAGCAAGAAACAACATCAGGCCTGACATCGCTCAATTGTTTTGGATTCGATCTATCAGCTAACGCTAATGGAGCGTACAAAGTATTCTTGTGCCTTTTAACAAAAACCTACTACAGACGCTTTAAATTTTAAACCGTCCAAGTCATCAGAAAAGGTCGGAAACAATGGGTGACGCGAGATTGTCTGGAAATCATCGAGAAGAAAACTATACTGCAAGCGAAATATGTGAAAACAAGAGAGCCTAACAATCTTTCGGAATTTAAGTGGTATCGAAACTCTGTAACAAAGCACTTGAGAAAAACTAAAGATGCATACTATGGAGCTTTTTTCAAAAAGGTTAGCAGTCGTGGTGTCGTGCTTTAGCGAGAAATGATTGATTGATTAATAGAGTTTATTGGCGCAAGGGACAGGTGTGGCCAAAGAGCGCCAGACCGATGTTAATGAACTGTGCGTCACGCAGTGTGGATAAAATAGATGTGACGTGGCTGTAAATGGGCCTAAAAACAGTCGCTTTAAGTGCTTAAAGAGTGAAAATATGGCAATTACAGACTATGTGAGCTACGGAGACATAAAATAATTAAAATGGATACGTGTATAAAATAAAAACTTGGCGTGGAGCCCTAGTGCCTCGGCAGAGCCCTTAAAACAACGTCATGGAGGCCTGGGCTCATTGAAAGCTGCTATCACAGAGGCATCTTCTGAACAGAGGATGCGCTATGAACTTGTTGGGCTAAAATAATTTTATACTACATGTTTTAGAAAGCCTAGGACTGAGTTTGCATAAAAAAGCGGCTCTTCGCCGAGAAACATAATAGAATGTATAGGAAGTTGATAGCGGTATGTTAAAGGAAAATATTTCTCTCTCTTTCAGCTTCCGGACACTCAAGGAGGACGTGGAGGACCATAAGCCTCTCGCCACATCTACTACAAGTAGGAAGCTCATCGCCAGTCAGCAGAAAGCTATGGATATGTGTGTCCTATTCTGAGGCGACAGAATAGGACATCAGTTCGCCGTGTTCTTGTAGCGGAGGGCCAGAAACCTACCCGCGGCTTTATCAAGTGAAGCTTATTATTTATTCCCGTGTCTCACAAGAGTTGCCAGTGGCTTCGCAGTTTCTTATTTAGAAAGAGTTTTATATCTGTTGCAGGGACAGTTGCGATAGGGTTAATAGCGCGAAATGTAATTGACGTGGCCATTTGGTCAGCTAACACATTGCCCTCGATGCTTCTATGGCCAGGTAGCTAGAAAATAGTAAGATGCTGGTTGGACATATACGCTATACACAGAACGGAATACAGCTCAATTATTACCAGATTTCTGAATCTGAAAAGCGATCTTAATGCATTTACGATGCTTAACGAGTCTGAAAATATAATTGATTTTTGTATGTTTGATTTTCGATTATGCTTCACAGCCGACAATAGTGCATAGCCCTCAGCCATAAAGATACTTGTTTCCGGGTGCAGTTCACCGGATTCCGAGAAGGATGGTCCCACAGCTGCATAAGCCACCCCTGCATGCGACTTAGAAGCGTCGGTATAAAATTCTACGCATGAGTAGTTCGACTGGAGTTGTCGGAAATGCATTTTAATATGTGCTTCTGGTGCGTGTTCAGTGATCTCTACAAATGAGGTGTCACAATGTATAAGCTGCCACTGCCACGGCGGTAAAAGTTTCGCTGTGGGCATAGGACAAAGTTCTAGCAGTGGAGCACCAATTTCTTCACTGACACGCAAAGAGAACAGCTTTCTCGCAGCGGGTCAATTATGGAAGAGGGTGGCAGCGGTCATTGTTTATAGTTGAATAAGAAGGATGCTTGATGTTTTCGCGTACCTTTTTAAAATATGTGAAACTGCTATAGGATCGCTGCAGGTGAAGTGACCACTGATTCGACTCTACATGAAAACCCTGGATCAGACTTATCCTGAAAGCACCGGTTGCAAGTCGGATACCCAGATGGTGAACGGGGTCTAAGATTTTTAATGCACTTGGTGTTGCGGAATGATAAATTATAGAGGCAAAATCAAGGCGCGACAAGAAAAGGCTTTTGTACAACTTCGAAAGACACTTTCGATCACAACCCCATGTTGTACGTGATAGGAGCTTTAGGAGGTTCATCGCTTTCAAACATTTTATTTTTACATATTTAATATGGGGAATAAACGTGAGCTCAGAATCTAAAGTGGTTCCCAGGAATTTATGCTCGCTGCTTACAGAGAGTTGGTCTCCTTTGCTCGCAACATTTGGTAGTGGCATTACCCCTCGTTTGTTGGAGAAGAGTATACAAGTACTTTCCGGGGTGTTTACTTTAAAACCATTCTCATACGCCCATATGGAGAATTTATTCATTCCAAGCTGCACTTGTTCGCAGATAGACATATTGCATGACTTGAAACTCATCTGCACATCACCAACTTACACAGAATAAAACATAGCGCTTGGTATCACTGACCGCACGGTGTTCATTTTTACAATAAAGAGTGTGCATTTAAGCACGCTCCTTGCGGAACACCAGTCTCTTTGGTAAATGATCTAGAGAGAGCATTTCCCACATTTATGCGAAAGGTTCGCTTATACAGATAGCTTTCAGTTGTGGTTAACATGTTCCCATGGATTCCCATAGCGGCAAGCTCGCGTGGAATCCCGAATTGCCATGTGGTATCGTACGCTTTCTTTAGGTCTAGGAATATCAAATGTACAAACAGCCTCTGAATAAATTCATCTCTGATGTATGTCTCTATGCGAACAAGGTGGTCCGTTGTCGACCTCCCCTTTCTGAAACAACAATGAAGGGGGTCTAGTATACTGTTACTTTCTAGAAAGTTGATAAAGCACTGGTTTAACATTTTCTCATATAATTTGCATAGGCTGCTTGTTAACGCTATTGGCCTGTAGCTTGTGGCCAAGGACGGGTCTCTGCATTATTTGAGTACAGTAATGACTATCGCTTCTTACCATGACAATGGAATATACACAGCTTCCTACATGGTATTGAAGAGGGTTAGGAGTGTTTTTAGTGCTTCGGGGTGAAGGTACTTGATCATTTTGTATATTATACGATCGCGACCTGGCGCCGAGTTGTTGCAGTAGGTAAGAGAAAGAGATGCATTAAGTTCAGCTAAAGTAAATGGCCAGTTATAAGTCTCACTGAATATACATTTACATTTAAGGGGTGTCCGCTATTCGCGTTCTTTGAATCTTAAGAACGTTTCTGTGTAGTGTGATGCACTTGAGACATAATCGAAGTGTTCTCCTAGGCACTCCACATGCTCCTTCAGGCTTTCCCCTCGGCTACTTACCAAGGGTAAGGGATGTGACTCCCCACCCATTATTTTGTTTACCCTATTCCAAGCCTTCGTTTCCTCGGTGTAAGAATTTATACTGGAGATGTACCTATTCCAACTTTCTTTCTTTGCAAGACGACGCGTTCTTCTGGCTTGGGTCCTAACCTGTTTGAAATTGACGAGGTTTTCGGCCGTGAGGTAATTTCAGAGTAATCTCCAAGCTTTATTTTTACTATTGCGCGCTTTCCGACAATCATCGTTCCACCATGGAATACGACGCTTATTAGTCATTCCGTTAGTTTTCCTAATACATTTCACTGCAGCGTCAATAATAAAACCTGTTAGGTATGCCACAGCATCATCTATATTAAAATCAGCAATGTCATCTCCGTCTAAACATGTAATTCCTCAGAACAGTTCTCAGTTGGCTGACTTAGCGTGCCAACGAGGAAAGTCAAGAGAGCATGTATCTTTTTTTGTTAACTTCAACATAATCGGTAAGTGGTCACTCCCAAAGAGGTTCTTGAGAACTAACCACTCCAGATATGGCGTGGTTCGTTCTCGAGACAATACTGGATACAATGCTCCGGTCTATAGAAGAGTATATGTTGTGTGTACTCTAGACAATACTCAGGGCTATAGAAGAATATGTTTTGTGTGTAGTGCTATAATATGTTGATTCTTTTTTGTTCAGTTAACATACACCTGACGAAAACAGAAAGTGTTCTATTAGGAGTCCTCGCGCATCTAAACGGTAGTCGCCCCATAGGGGAATATGTGCATTTAGATCACCAACGCCTATATATGGCAGAGGAAGTTCATCAATGAAGCTTTGAAATTGTGTCTTTGAAAGTCGATAGCACGGAGGAATGTAAATAGAAGTAATTGTTAGTAGCTTCCCGATTAGCACTGCTCGGACAGCAACTACCTCAAGAAAAGTTCGGAGGTTCAATTGCTTACAGGCAACACTTTATCAACTCCTATAGCGACACCGCCCGATGAGGCGGCAGCGTCGTCACGATTTTTGTGGAAATTGGCATATTGCTTTAGAAAGTTTGTTTGAGTGGACTTGAGATGTGCTTCCTAAACACACAGCACCTTTGGAGTATGTTAATAAGAAGTTCTCTAATGTCATCGAGGTTATGGAGAAGTCCTCTCACATTCCACTGTAAGACCTGTGTTTCCATTTTAGATGTGTTTTGTGCTGTGTGCTCAAGGATGAAAAATTAGCTCACGGACCCTTTCCAGGAGCCGCGACACGAGTTTTTCTCTTGCGATGCGCTGGACACGCGCTCTTGCGAGCGCTGGGTTTGTTTTGAGGGCCTTGCCTCAAAAGACGAGACCTTCGCGTCCCCCAACCCGAAGGTTGGTGGGTCCTTCTTGGATGGCGGGGCAGCACAGGCTGCAACCGCTGATCGGGCGAATGGCGTCACCGCTGGCTCACAACGCGTGTGCCAGACAGCTGCCGGAGGCCGTCGTGGTGAAGCTGGTTTCTGGTAAGAGGACAGCTGCTTTTACGCCTCCTCGAACGAGATGTTTTGTTTTACTTTAATTGCGACAATTTCCTTTTTTTTCATGCATGGGCATGACCGTGCGTATGCGGCATGTTTCCCACTACAGTTCGCACAGTGAAGAGAGTTTTCACAGGCATCAGACGTGTGTTCTTCAGCTCTGCATTTCGCCCAAGTTAGGCAGCCTCAGCAGTTCTGTGAACTGTGGCCGAGCCGCTGGCATGTGAAACAACGGAGAGGGTTTGGTATATATGGCCTCACTCGAAGCTTGATATACCCAGCCTCAACGGAGTCGGGCAGTACACTTGAATGGAAAATAAGTATCAGGTGTTTAGTCTGGACTTTGCCATCACGCCTTATCCTACTTAGTTTCACGTTGATGACATTCTGTTCGCTGAAACCCTCCAGGAGTTCAGCCTCTGTCAGCCCTAACAGGTCATCATCTGAAACAACGCCACGGGTGGTGCTCATGGTTCAATGTGGGGTTACTATCTTTTGGTATCTCCGAATTTCGCAAGATTAGGCAGTCTCTGATATTGTTTCAGGTCGCGGAGCTCCAACAAGAGGTCACCACTTGCCATTGTCGATGCTTTATATCCTGGGCCAAAGATTTCCGTCAAAGACTTTGAAATCAAAAAAGGTGAAAGTGTTCGCACTGGTTTGCCGGATGTGTCAGCCTGGATAACGTGGAATCAGGAAAAAGATACTCTCTGGTGATCATAAAGAAAAAAAACTGAAAACTTCATCGGTGTGCCCTGTTTTCTGAGGGCGATCAGGAAGTGGGGAAAAGGAACTAGCTAAATGTAAATGTTTAATTTTTGGCAGTGGTGCCAGCCACTCACCATGGAGTTCTACAAAGGGACGCTGCAGGGTATATAAGTAAAGGCCCCGCAGACGCCAGCTGTACGCCACCACTATAACCGAATATGGTGTATCCAAGGTAGGATAGCCACACATCGTTAACCCTTGCCGCCAGGAAACACGGAAGTCTATGGAAGAGACTAGAGGACAGGAAAGATATAAAGTAATAGAAAAGACGAAGATGTGAGGTGCTGATAGGAAAAGGCAATTGCCGAATCCCCCCGGGCGGGTCAATTCGGGGGTGCCGTCTACGTGAAGCCGGGACCAAAGGGGTGTGTTGCCGCCGCTGGGGGCCTTAAAGGTCCAATATCCCAGCATTGGCTCAACCCCCAGGATCTCCTTTTCCCCGGACACGACAAAGCTACGCACGGCTAGGCGTGGGAGGGGGTCTAAACCCCCCTCCCCCGTTAGCTCATGTTCGTGGTGTCGCTACACACCAAACGCCTGCTTACGCAGATTCCCCTGCGGGCTTTGGCGAGAAATAAATAAGCTTGTACGAAGTGGTTCCTCTACAAACAACGCACTTGAATTAAACATAGATAATGAGATGGTAAAAAGAAAAGAACTTGCTGATAAATTTAACATGAACTTCACAACGATAGTGTCATCCGATTTATCTAACCCTTCTGGGAACCACCATGATCATTACAGGGACGGTTTGGGTGTGCCGAACTAGTCCACTGTACACGTTTTACACAAAACTCCTGAAGAAGCATTTCTGCTATTTATGTCAATTAAAATAGTACAACTACTACATGACTTACAAATTAAACCCATAAAAGCAGCACTTCATCTTCTGTTACCCGTTTTTACCTATCTTTTCTTATCAACAGCAGTTTTTTCAGAAAGGTTGAAACCTGCGAGAGTAAGTTTATTATACAAACCAAGTGACAGAAATGTTTTTATAACTATCGCCCATCTCCATACTTCCTGTTATAGCCAAAGGATTAGAAAAAAATTGTATACAAACGTGTCATGTATCTTTACGAAGGTATTCTATATTATCTCTATATTATTTTGGCTTTTGAGAGCGTTTGTTCACAGAACTGGCTATACTCACACAAAAGTAGCTCATAACTAATTCATTTGAAAATGATCTGCTAACACTGGGTGTTTTTACTGACTATTCCAGAGCATTAAACAGAACTAAGCATGAAATACCCAATGCTAAGTTGCGTCATTATAATATTCTCAGAAGGCCCCTTAAAGTTAATAAATCACACCTATAACAATAAAGCAATTGCAAGTTTTAAATGACACCCAATGCTCTAAACAAACCATAACGTCAGGTGTACTTTAGGGCAGTTTATTGGGGCCCCTGCTTTTTCAATATTTATATCAACGATAAAGCAAGGATGAGCAATAGTGTTGATTTTATAAATCATGCAGATGACATTAGAACATTGTTTCACGGTAATGATTTGTTTAAGCTTGTAGATACAGCTAATTACATAGTTAATGATATATTCATGCGCAGTACCACAAATTATTCACCAATCAGCACAACAAAATCCAAAGCGGTGGTGTTCGCACCTGCGCAGAGAGCTCTCTGTCGTGATTTGTATATACACCTAGGTGTCAAGAAAATTCAAGTTGTAAAAGAAGTACTGCCATTAGGGGAAATTTTTAATGAAAATCTTAGTTGGGTCCAACGCGTTAATAAATTAACTAGGAATATTGCGAAGCCGTGTGGTATACTGTCTAATTTTTGACAATTGTTCCTAAAGACAATCAAACTTTTACTTTATAATGCGTTATTTTATTCTCACACAAAAACTAATGTAGGCTCGCTTGGGTGGATACGTCTGAAGAGAATCAAAGTAAAACATTTTAATTGAAAAAAAAGAAGTCATTCGTCATATTACAAACGCACGACGTGACACACATACAAGTGATATATTCAGAAAATATAGCATTTTACTCATTGATCACGTACACAGCTTTAATTTATGATGAAATGCAAGCAAAGCTTGCTGTCAAACAACAACTGTTTTTTTTACAATGTACGCTTAGAAAAATTACACAATTTCATTGAAGCATTACGCAAACACCTTCCTGATTCGTATCATGGTCTCGAACTATGTTTTAAAAAGACCTGAGCACTGTATTCCTTCTTCTTTTACCATGCTTAAAAATAAAAACGTGGCCATCTGTGATACACGTAAAAAACAACTTAACAAGTTGCTGATACAGAATGGCGGCATGTATGGTTTAATTTCTCCAATTTTTTCGGCAGGAACATTGTGTCTACAAAATAGCCTTTAATGGTACTCATGTGTGTAATCAAGTGTTTCTACGCTGTTGCTTCTTATATAAATGTTTTTTTCGCTTATCAGTGGTTTCTATTGTATCTCTTCAGAACTTGTAGTTTTTGTATGCTTAAATGTTGTACGCATTTTTGACAATCTTGTAGTGTTTTGTTAGCCGTTTAGCAACACGCGTACTGCTTTGACAATTGACTGTGTGCTGTTTTATTGTTTCAATTTTTTGTGTGTATGTGCTCTGCTAAATTCTATATAAACCTGAAACTTTGATGTGATGTGCAGTGCGGTATTGTTTCATAATTTGCTGAAGTATGGAAATCGATGTGAAATTGTTTTCATAATTGTGCTTCGCAATTTCTCTGATGCAAAGTACAAGGGGTAGGAGCCTCGTCATGCTGCTAACATAGTAGCTTTTTGCTCCCACCCTTGCAATTTCTTTCCGCTATATTGCGAAAAAATGCTTAATAAACTGAAACTGGAAATGAAACTAATGCGACCAGCACACCCTCGTGCAGGTCACTGCCTAAGTACTCCCAACTATCGTAAACTTGGTAACCCATGTCTACCAACCATATCAGTTATAGGTACAGTAAGCGAACATATATCAGAGTATTTGGAAAAAATTAATGGCGGAATACCTTGAAATACTGCATCGTATTCAAAGACACGACACGTTTTAAGATATTGCACAAGTGTGACTGCCGAGATATTCGTGGTCAACTAACAGTGGCATGCTGGCATGCTGTCTTGACTCGCAAGGCTATTGCCACACCATCCCAATCGCCCAGCGGTGTTTTGCGCTGTTGTCAAGCAACACATTTCACGTCCAGCGATGATACCACAGTAACGCTGCCGCACAAAACACGCCCACAACACGGTGCACATAGGCGTGCAGCACAAATGCGCCACTCAGAAGGCGAAGGTTATCCTGGGATGGCTTCGCTTCGCTATCGCTCACGCACGTCGCTGGGGTAGCACAGAACACCTACCAGTTTAGAGAACGGAAACTGTACCTTTGGGCTGCTGTATCAAAATAACATGCAAATGTGTAGCGTCGGCGTACTGATCTGCAATACCGCGAGGTAAAATGGCGCTGGTAGTACTATCATCATCAATAAACAGACGCATCTTTTGCTACAGGGGGGGGGAGGCGCGGCTGGTTCGCGCTGCTCGCTTGCTGTGTTTTTTCTTTTCGTTGCTAAATCGCGCTTCGCGTCTGAAGTTATCACCAGGTGACCTAGCTGGCTTCGACTGGCAAATACAACGTCAATAAAGTAAGGCTTGCTTCGTTTTTTGTGAGTGTCCATGCCGGTACAATCAGTGTACACGGTCGGGTCCGAACAAAACAAGTCACTCATACATATCGACAGCTTTCAAACCATGTGTAAAGACTCTTGAATGCTAACAAGCATATTCATATAACTGAACATAGAGGTCACTGAATGAGTGTCGCAGTTACGGCATTCCGAGTTAAGCCTGGCTTAATGACAAGGGTTCTATTCTGCCGTCAGATGCAGCGCTTGCCCTGTACTGCTGATCTTGACGGAAAGTGAATGCATGATGTGGAATCGGTAAGGAAACTTGCACGTTGCCGATTGACAGCTCGCGCAGCGATATCACCGTAGTTTTGCTAAATTTGTGAAATAATCAATTGCGAATGCGTGCAGTTTCGAATCATTCTCGCTCTGTAATGCTACACTGAGTACTTCACAATTGTGCAATGTCGCGTCGTGGCGACAGAATAGGCACTAGTTTTAATTCTCCGCCGTGAGCCCGTATCAAAGATAATATGTATATAGGTGATGGGCCTTCAAAATTTATTGTTAGAGTCAAGTTACACACTTACTGCAGCTAGAATTTCTCGTCGCAGGTAATGACCGGTCCGCTGAGTATGCAGCGAACATATATGCTAAAGGAGCACTTATGAGGTGTGTGCTTACAATCGAAAAGGCCTAATTCTAAGAAAATAAGCTTTAGGCATGCATTGTACAATTTTCTTGTAGGTACATCTTTGTTGGTTCTTTTACAGTACACTATCTGCTCAGCACTGAGCACAATCCGTTCTTGCCTAGACTTATCGATAGAACTTGAGCACTTCTTTGCCAGCAAGCACTCCCTGAAATCACTTGGTGGTACATGATGTGAATCTGTCCAAATACTGAATGAATAAAGGTCACAGTGATTACACACTTGTTCTTGTGTTTACTTTTTCAGTATGCTCGTGCTTGAAAGCTAAAGTTGTTTTCTCCCTGCTACTTTTAACGGTTAAGACTTGAAATACGCACCATCTTGCAGTGTGGCAGTGGATAAGTCAAGATCATGTATGTTTCAACTACCTGTGCCATTTCCTAGATTTTTCTCATGACCGTAGTGCACAAAATTTTATTTCCTAGTGGTACACTTTATAGTTATGACAAACTAATTTAAACATATGCAAACGGGCTCAAAAAAATCTGGAACGCTTCTTTGCTATATGAAAAAAAAACAGTACCACATGCAATGAACACAATCTTGCTCTTCACCACAGCATTCACTTCTTTGAGGAAGCTGTGCTGCAAATGCTCATCACCTTTACGATTTAAGATTTCAGGAGCCCATTCAACATATGTGCACAGCTAAAGAAATTGAGTGCAGCGTTATGAGCTTTCGGGCATCTTTTTGTAAACTTGTATATAAGTCAAACACACTTAATTAAGACAAAACAGTTCTGGGCGTTGTTCGTAAACTTTCACAAGGCGCAACTAGATGTCGGAAAACCTGTTAATGCCCCTCACTGCGGGGGTGTTAATTTCGCAATTAAGAATTTCTGATGATTCACAAGCCAAATATGAAGTGATCGTGAGTTGTACAGCAGTGGGCAAATTTAGATTGATTCTGGCTTCCAGGGGTTCAAACAAATGACATTGTAGCCTCACAGGAGACAAGACTGTTTGTCGGAACATTCGCTCTGACACTTTGTGTTAACATATTTTTCATATCTTCAAGCTTCCATCTTTTAAGAGATTGTTTAGTTCACCTGCACCAATCGGAACTGGTTCACAGCTGTGCGCGAGAAGTACAGCACTTGTGCAACACGAGTTCAGCACTGTGGCATCACAAGGGAATGACAAGCTGCCGACAATGTGGAATCCTTATTTTTGTTCACTTAACTTAATGAGGTGCAAACATGTTGGCAAAACACTCCACATTTGTAGAGGTGGGTGCAGTACCTATGTCTAATGCCATGTTGTTGGTTCAGCTGTGCGTGCGGCTACACCAAACCAGCGCCGTCAAAACAGAAGGTACAGAAAAGTATAAAACGAGTTTTGGTTCTGTACCTCTCCTGCGCTTTTTGAAATGAATCGCATGATTTAGAAGATGTCACTGCTGCGCCACTGAAGTGAATGGCGAGGTGCAACACTTTGAAAAATGGATCATGTGGTGCAGGCTAATCAAACAAACCTTTAAGCACACAAGCGTCTTGGCGTTTCACCCCCATCGAAATATGGCCACTGTGGCTGGGATCAAACAGTGTGTTGTCGAGCTCAGCAGTGCCGCACAATCCAACTATTAGTGTTACAGTTCCGACATTATTGAAGTGTATATTCCATGCCACGGTAGACAGCCAATGCTTGTGGCCAATCTAAAGCACCCCTTCAAGATATGCGCAGTAAAACATTCACGAATACAGCATTACATGTGTGAGTTTAGAGATGAAATGTTGTAGTGGAGATACGGGGGTAATCATCCTGTAATTGCATGGCAGTCTGGAAAAAACAAGTAACATCACCAGATATCAATGCATGAAATTTTCTAACGTAAACAAATAAACTCAGTTAACCAGTAAACAGGGGTATTTTATACATATATGTAATGGTACCTCATAACACGTGTATCACTCAGGGCTGCTTCTTCACAAGGCATGTCAAGTAGCAGGTTCTTGCCCATTGTACACAGCTGCTTCTACGTCAGGTGGGCCAGGAGGCTGTGGCAGTGAAAGTAGTCTTTCTCATTTATGTGACGCTTTCCTTGTCACACAATAGCAAAACCAGACCCATAACTATGTGATTTTTCTCAGACATGACTGCGGTAAACTATCAACTAGTAAGTTTTCGCAATAATATATGGGCTAGCTACGAGAACACATGCAAGGCGACAGTGATTTATTTGCCTTTTTTCATCGCAATGGGCTGGTTGCTGTTACCTAGTGAAAGAATTTCAATAAATAACTATTCAGTCAGCGACTCGTTCTCACGTGAAGCCACGGCGCAAGTAACGCACGTTTTCGCGGTTAAAGATTGAGATGGTAAACAATTTTAAAATTTAATATTGCAATACGCTGCCACCGGGTGTCGCCTACGCAGTCATTGGCAAAAAAAAACTACATATTCTGAAATGAACCAACCAGCCCCGCAAGCAACCGTCCTTAAAAAAAACTCAAGTGATTTCTACTCACCGGACGGGCTTGCAACGAGTGTTCATTCGATGAAAGCTTCAACGGTCGCTTCGTTCTCCGGAAGTCACCCGAATTCCCTTCGCGAAAGCATTTGAACGAGTCAAAATACACAGAAAGAGAAAGAGTGTGTCGGTCAGCAGAGGCTTGAAATATTTACAGCGCAACGAAACAGTCCGAGACACATCCGAACGTACTGCGAGCTGTTACCTGCTATCGCAACCGTTCGCCGCCGCAAACTTTGAAATGAAAATAATGATGTCAATAGGCTGCTTCTGACCTCGAGTGAGCTGGAGCAAAAACTATTACAAAAAACATGATGACGCAGCACATGTTTAAGGAAAACTACTTGCTAGAAGATCAAGTTTTTTTATGTGTAGCGAAACGCAAAGATGTAGTATTTGATCATTTAAAATTGAAACTTCGCCCCGATGAGGGCGCTTCTAAAAGAAAGTGCAATAGCGCGAGTCTCGAAAGAGGTCAGTATAACCACTCTGGGTGTTTAAAGCAGAAACTTGCCACGGTTGATTTTTCGTCCCCTACAAGTGATCACTTGAACTTGAGAGTTTCTGGGGCTTGGGGTACTATCCTAATCTCCGCTGGCATTAAGGAGCTTGAATGGCTCTCTTTTGCGTATCCTTTTTTCTCCGCGTGTGCACGGCACTGAGCGCGTGCGTCGGTTTTCCTCTCGCGAGGGGCCGTCGCTGTTCGAAGGTCAAAACAGAGATTGGTTGAAGGGCATATTTTCTTGTTCTTAGCGGCTGCTTCAGAGGGCTGCGTTATTCTCTCCATTTGTTTCTTCTTTTTTTTCCGCCTCCGGGTCTCCTGAACACCTGGGCTGTGTTCCAATACTCACCGTAGACGGTTCAAAAGACAGCTAAATGGACAGCAGCCATCTTAAGTCCCATTCCAATTCTCACGTAGCAGGCAAAGGAGGCAGCTCAGAGAAGACCGCATTGTAGACAACTACGATGCAGGCTACTTTGCTGTCTCAACAAGATGGCGGCTCAGCGAATCGCTCATATAGATTGAATATCGCAAGAATGGCCGTCAGCACAGAAGCAGACGCTTTTCCAGGCGCTCTATGTGAGTGACGTTTATTTGTTTTGATTTCAACATGAAATAAGCCAGAAATTAAACTGTTGCGTTTGTTTTTTGTAGCTTTTTCTTCTCGACGCGAGGTGGCGCATCGACACGTAAAAGCTGTCTAAACGTGTTCCGATTCTCGGACAACATGGGCTCGGCGTGGTCTTCTAAGCACTATGCGTAGACTGTCTATGTGCTGTCTAAGAATTGGAACACAGCACTGGTTTTATTCTATGTGTTGATGCACGCCGTGCCTGTCTCATACGTTATCCAGAAGGGTATACTGAGTGTGGTTGTGGTGCCGATCAGCCGCATCAAAGGTCTGCAGGCTCTTCTTTTAGCATTATATTGGCTTGACGGTATAACAACATACGCCAAGTTATTCTGTGGTCGCATTGCTGGTTGAACCCGAGCCCAGTTCTCTGAAGTGTGCCCTCTGCAGCATTCCGTACATCGAATATCATTCGAAGATACGAAGAAATAAATAATTGATCAGCGTGTTGTGAATTTGTTAAGCATTCTGATCAATTTGTTTTTTCGTGCGACAACGCACTTCTTGCCCCTGCACAGTAGATTGCATGTCAAGCAGCACTGAAGGCAAATTGCAGAGAGCTCCGGAAACAAATAAAAGCAAAACATCCGACAGAAGTTGAAAGTAGAGTTTTCTGGTGGTCATGTTCATGATAATTGACGTCAGATCATGAATTTATCTCAATTCTCTCCTCATTTATCCTTGTTATTGAGGTCGTAGAACCATACTATTCTTGTTTTTTTGTTACACCTTAAGAGGGTATAAGTGTGAATAAAGGTAATATCACGCCCTTAAAACGCCCAATTCGGCAAGCTTGGGTGTACAATGTAGACCACCCCCCTCAATTTTCCGTGTGGTGAACTGCTTGTCGAATGCTGTCGAGCGCGGCCAACGTTCCTTGAAGTAACACTAAAGCACTCAGAAGGTACGACCACCCAGGACGACCATGTGTTTGTACTTTCGTATTTACGTCGTTAAGCAGTGTTTCAACAATGCATTTTTGCCTGCTAGCTTAATTTGTTTCCTATTGCAATATAGCGCTTTATGTTGCCGGAATAGAATTCGTTGGCAGCATATGTCCGCATTCAACAAGACAAATGGTGGCTGAGCACTTCAGCTAGTGCGTCTGTTATTATACAGTATATGACTCCAGCGACCTCTTCAGCCACCTATACTTTACTCCACAAACCTTTGCAAACAGAGAAGAGAAAGCAAATGTGGCTCCACGAAGTAAAAGTCGGGTCAGAGGAAAATGCAGTCGCAATGACCATCAATATGGCCTAAATTGCACAAGCCCACCAGACGCACGCACCTGTGGCCGTCTGCTGTAGTGCTTATGAGCAGACCGAAAAAATTCCAGCCTCTCTGCCGGTGTTTGTCTCCTGGGAATCCGCGGAAGGCGGCTGGTCTGCACGGCCAACTGTCGACATTATTAACGTAAATAAAATAAAAGGTTTTCGGTTTCAAGTGCACCCCTCACATTTTCTGATCATGTATATCCTTTGCAATTCACTCTATTTGTGGGTCTTTTCACAGACGTTTAGCTGTTATCGGATGCGCCCATATTACATTCCACGTGGTTGAAGTATGCTGTTACGACGCCCAAAATATATTGAAGTTTGTAAACTACGCAATGTTTTATAGCACATAAAGTACTACGCTTGGTGCACGGTGCCCTCAGTACCATGACAATCGTCGTCAGCTTGATTCCGTGGCAACGGCGAGCACTCAATGCCTACGAAAACAGTATTTTTATGATTTACTGCAATATTATAAAAAACGTTTCATTTCTGGTAATAAAACCACCATATAAAATTCTACTGTATTTCCGGACATTATAAATTTATATCAATATCGAAGTGCTTGGTAGTGTGACACATTTATTTTGTACGAGTGAATAAAGGACAAAATAATCAAGTGCGATTTATTCCAAGTCAGCTGGCGCAACAATTGTTAATTGAAAGGACAAATTTGAATCTTATGCGCTGTGTCTGCTGAATATTTCTTTGACGACAACTTGATTCATTGTGTTGCTAAGCAAACAGCAAGAAAAACGGAGGAGGGGAATAAGGGGATAGGCCAATGCCACAGAGAAAAATATTTCAGGGCTGCTCACAGCTCCGGACATGTACTCCGACGGCTTCTCAGTTTTTACCTTGATCTCCTTTCAAGGAGACAAGCGCATGCATGCTCATGCTGGTCAAAAGGGCAGTATCGCTGCGCATTGCTATGCCTCTCGTGGGGTGATGGTGCTTCTTTTGACCACTGTATGAAGGTGACCGTGTGTGTGCCAAGTGCTGCGTGTGGATCTGATGTCCCTCGTTTTTTAAATTTTTGTGTAGCGTAGACCTGCAAGTTCTCGCAAAGGGTCAGTGCTGCGAGTCCAACTGTCACCGATATTAGTAATGTGCCGAAGGCCGGAGTGTTTTCACTTCCAAAGACTTACCGTACAGCGATATAAGAGCATGTCGTTCGTTGGGATGCGTTTTCTCCGTGATTCGATGGTATGTGTGTATACTACTTGCTTCTCTGAGTAGGTTTAAAAGATCCACATTTAGAACATTCATTTCTTTCTATACAGTGCTGTCGTGTGCGATTCTAACTTGTTAAGGGAAGCCTTGACCGTGGAAACTTTTAGTAGAGCTTCGCTGTCGTTCACTCCCGCGATAAATCAGCGTCCCGAGAGAGTGCTAAAAAGTATATATATTTAAACCCGAACTTTCCCGAACCTCCACTTCATGCATAAAATATGCCTGACTCGTTACGTCAATGACAGTCCAGGATGTGGCGCTATCTACACAACTTTTCACTTTACCGTACAGTGCCCCACAGCTGCCCACGTTTCCCCCCTCCGACCAATCCTGTGGTCCACTTGTACAGCACACCATTGGAAGGGCACCCTTCTCGCCCCCAAGGTCTCTCTCATGCTCGTTCTTTGGACAATGGCTGTGGCAGAGGTTGCCTCGTAATGAAGATGCCCCCCATTTTTTTATTTGCATAATAAAAAGTTTCATCATAATTATTTGTAAGGGGCGTGCGCTGGCCGAGACGCGGTGCGCTTGGTCAAAAAAGGATGGTAAAACAAAACAGACTCACTTTCACGCTCCACTCAAGCAACTTTCACAAGTTGAGTGAGAGAGGCGTCTTAGGTTTCGCTGCTTGAACCCCAAACACATTAAATTAAACCAGTAAACGCGCGCGGCAATATTTTTTGACAACAGGCGTCTTACTTCAGTGTCATTGAACGTTGGGCTACTTGCATCATCAAACAATAATCTTCGTACCACTAAAGAAGGTAATGAATGTTAAACGAATTTGAAGATATATTTAAATTGCGCGAATAACACAACACGCCAAACATAAAGCACGCACACACTGCGCTTCGTGTGTGCGTGTTCAACGTGTCTAAAATGTCGTCTTCCTTGCACAGTTTATATATTGCTAAAGATTGCCTGGGGTGCCCATTCAGCAAGTGTTCTGAGTATAGAGTTACGCAAGCAACATATACCGTTATGAGTCGAAGTTAAATGGCGAGTAAGACCAGTGCCCTATAATGCGTATTAGAAACAAACGTTCTCTCTGTGTGATAAAAATATGCCTGTGGTAGCAGTTAACACTGAGAGAAAATGGTGCGACAGCCGTCACTGAAAGGACGCCGAGCTAAGGTAGCCTACTCTCGGCGAGTATTAACTGTCAACTCGCAACAAACGCGTGTCATGCCTACTCCGCCTGCCCGCCGCGATTTTTTTGCGGGGTGAGCGTAATGGGAGAAGCACACGCGGAGATATGTTTGGTATGAATGGGTGCTATGAGCGAGGCCGACACTATGATGAATGAATGTATAGATATGGCGGTACCCTTTAGATCAGGTGGCGGCTGACGCCACCTAGGAGTAATACTTAGTGAACAAAAACTAAATTTATTTTCTCCACTCTAAATACTCAAGTTACGGACTGGCACTTCAGATTGAAGGATTCAATTTTCACTTGTGCTAGATTGCAGCCACCAATCAGATAGCTTCCTCCTAGTTATTTCTACCCACCTAAAGCGTATTTTGCCCTCTCTGTTCCTTAACCGCAGTGCTTTGAAAAACTCTGCTCCATCATCCTGAACTTTAGAGAGAAGAACATTATAAAGTGTTTGGCAGTTTTCCCCTCCTCTTTACACGCACTGCATACCGTGTCTAGCCCTTCGTATTTGGCCCGATAAGTTTGGGTTCGCAATACTTCCGTCATGAACCCAAACAGTAGAGAACTACCCCGATAATTATCATAGATCCTTTCATTGGCAATTTCCGGCTTAAAAGTTGGATAGATCTGTATTGCCGACTTCGTAATCATGTCCATTATCTACACGTCGGTCTTCGTTTTTTTCACCTTCTTCTCAACCGATAGTTCCTTTTGGTTCGGCCTTCTGATGTTTTCTAAGTATTTACCCGTGAGGTTTCTGACTCAATTCCTTCATTTAGTATCGACATTCTTCATGTACAAGTAGCTGACAACTTTCCTAGCCCAACGCTCCTCTCTCGTTTTCCCCAATCACTCTTCAAATTCTATTTTTCTGCTAGCTTTTCTGCACACGAACGATGGTCGTTTCACGTAATTCTGTACCCCCTGTGTGGGGTATACCCGTGTGCTCGCGAAGCAAGTCTACCTATGCCACTTTATTTAATTTTCAATCTTGCTTCAACCTCTGATTTCCCGCACAAGACCGCATTGAAAGTCAGCCCCATGACCATGACACCTTTCCAAATTCCTCTCACAACATCCCACCTATTGTAATTCTACAGTGCCTTATTTTTCATCACCACTGCATTTCTGTTGCCTTTAGTCGTTACGTATCTTTCGTGCTCCTTAGGTACTTAGTCCACATATTTATTTGTACGCTAAAATATTTGTATTTATGCACTATTTCTAGCGTGACTTTCTTTATCGTATGCTCACTGCCTTGATTATTATTAAAAATTATGATATCCGGCTTTTTTGTGCTGCAGATCTTTTTTGTTGTCGGCTATTATAACTATATTATCTGCGTACATCAATGCTGGTAATGACCGTTCAACGTGTTTTCTTTGCTTGACAAAAGAGAGGCAGAAGTCAGGTCGACTCCCCTCTAATTTGGCTTCTAGTTCTTGTAGATACCGCATAAAGAATAGAGGTGCTCGAAGACATCCCTATCGAAGCCCGCATTGTATGTGTATAGGTTCGGATGTCTGTTCTATTTTATAACCACCTGGTCACTTTTATAGATGTTCTTCAGAAGATTATTTATTCACTCTTCCACATGAAGCGTGTGCAGTATTTCCCACAAGTCTTCTTAATCACACCGTCGTAAGCTCCCTTGATATCTAGAAATGCCATCCACAGTGGCCTGTGTTCTCTTTGCTGTATTTTAACACACTGCCTCGATGAATAGCGCACCGCCGCCAAGGTGGCGCGCTATCTAGTGAGCTCTTTTGAAACGGAGAGCACAGCTGGTCCTCTAGCGAGAGCAATGAGCACTAGCATACACAGCAGCGCAATGACGAGAAACAACCCCTCAGCAGAAAGAGCCAGCTCGGAAAGGCAAACTGTTGCATTCCTTAAGGGGACAACCGGCAACAATAGGTAACATTGGGAAAAGTGATTTCAAATACAATAGTTTTATTGTGTTTAAAATGTAGAGGACTAGGATCACCCGGCACTGCGCACGCTTGCGAACGCTGTTGCACTGTCAGTGCACAGGAACCACTTTCAAATGAAGTCAAGACATACGTGTGGTTATCATCTAGTGACACAAAATTATTCCTTTTAAGGTCAACTCTGATAGATTACTCGAGTTTCAAAATCTCAAAAGAACGCTGGAGACGCTCTTGTTTTGGTTTGGATGAAAAACCCAGGAGATGCAGATTGCATGGATGGTACAGAAGATGCCATAAAAGTACGTCTGTTTTCAGCGTTCCAAGGGAATACACTACACGCATTTAGTTAGACCAGTGAAACTGTTAATCAAGTTAAAGCGATAGCTAGAGAGATGCCAAGAGCTCCACGGACACCACAAGCTCTCATGCCACAGCACTGCGTTGTGATGGGTATAAGGTCAGCGCCAAACCGTTTCAACAGCATCATTTGTTTTCATTGACGTGTAACGCGTTAATATGTTACCCCTTGACAGCAAGTCAAACTACTCGCTTATCATACACTAATCAGACCAAAACTTGAGTACGCATGCGCTGTTTAGGACCCTCATCAGAGTAACAATACTAAAAAACTTAAAACAGTGCAAAGCCGCACGGCAAGATTCATCTTTTCAGATTATTCATATCAGTCAAGCGTAACCGAACCTAAATCTCGTTCTAACCTCGCCACCCTTTCATCATGCCGCTGTGTTGCTAGTCTGTGCCTGTTTTTCAAATTATATCATGAATCACCTCGTAATCCCATCATCAAGGCATCCCATCGTCATTCAGACCGCATAAATCACGGAAAAGTGTTTACCTGCAAAGTGCTCATACCACTGCGCACCTTTCATCCTTTTTCGTCAAGACCGCACAAGATTGGAATGGCCTTCCTCCTCACGCTGTACAGCACTCCAGCATCATCAACTTCAAAGCAGAGTTCGAACATCTACCCCTTTAATCCATTGTAAAAGCCCACCCCCTCATGTAAAACCCCTTCATTCGGGCTTTTGAGGTATTGTCAATAAATTGTAAATAAATAAATACATAAATAATTACCTAGTAGATTAACAGACTAATTTATTTAAAATAAACGTTACACTGAAGGCACCACGTGGTCAGTGGAGGTGCGAAGAATAGTAAAGCTGCTCACGTGCGTTATTACACAACCATGGATAAAATATATTGATATAACTGAAGTTTGCACTGTTTTCACTGGCTAAAAGCTTTGCGAATATGTTGTACTAAGCTTTTGCATTTCGTATCAATACGTGAATTTAAGGTTAGCAGCTGCCGTTTAATCGTAATTTTGTTGAACTTCCTATGCGGACAGCAAACCATCATTACGATCAACAATTACTTCTTTAAAAAGAACGACCGTTATATTTGGCATTTGATATTGAGTGCTGGGTCTATTTCATTTGAACGGTCAAGCACTGCGTTTGCGTGTTCATTGGGGTTGAGTAGATTTACTGCAATGCCTTACTCCAGATGCGGCCTGAGTGACGCATTAGCGTTTCAAAGGTGCACCGAAAAAAGCCGGTAGCTTACCTTGTCCGTCAGTTCAAAATTATTGGGGCTTTTGAGGTATTGTAAATAAATTGTAAATCATTAAGTAAATCAATAAATAAATAATAAATTGAGAGACTAATTTATTAAAAAACGTTACAATGAAGGCACTACGTGGTCATGGAGGTCCTCAGAATAGTAAAGCTGCTCACGTGAGTTATTATACAACCATGGATAAAATATATTGATATAACTGAAGGTTGCACTGTTTTCACTGGCTAAAAGCTTTGCGAAGATTTTGTGCTAAGCTTTTGCATTTCGTATCAATACGTGAGTTTAACGTTGGCAACTGCCGTTTAATCGTAATTTTGTTGAACTTCCTATGCGGACAGCAAACCATCATTACGATCAACAATGACTTCTTTAAAAAAACGACCGTAATATTTGGTATTTGACATTGAGTGCTGGGGCTATTTCATTTGAACGTCCAAGCACTATGTTTGCGTGTTCATTGGGGTTGAGTGGATTTAGTGCAACACCTTACCCCAGATACGGCCTGAGTGGCGCATTAGCGTTTTAATGGTGCACCGAGAAAGCCGGTAGCTTACCTTGTCCGTCAGTTCAGAATTTCCTAGCGTTCGCTTGATAAGGCGGTGACTTCAGCCATACAGTGGAGCCGAGGCTTTGACAAACAGAGGAGCGCTGCGGAACAACGGCGCCCGAATGGTAAGGGGGGAGCTTGGCAGACAGGAGAAGGCGAAGGGCGGTGGCGTAATAACCGCGCGCTGAGCAGAGTGCGCAAAGCGCCGCCATTTTGTTCCCTCAATTCTGTTCTGTTTCGTCTGGGTGAGCGCCACGTGTTTGCTTCAACACAGTACTAGATTGTTTCTTCATACCAACTACAAAATGCGTCCACTCAATCGTAAGCAGCTGGCTGATGAATTCACACCTCTTGTCATTGTCTGTTTGTCAAATCTACTCTGAGGAGTTTCAAGCAACGACCTTGCGTTTGAACAAACGACAAAAGAAAATTGTAATCGGCATGCTTTTACCCCCGGGTGTAAACAATGACCAGTATAAAGCGAATACAGAATGATTAAGATTGGTCAAACTTTTTTTTTGCCTACTCGCCATAGTTTGATATTAGACCTGTGGTATCGATTCGTTCTCTCTTCGGGCCGGAACCAACAGGTGGACGGAAACAACAATCTTAGCGTTATAGCACTTCCCATTCAACGCTTTTCGTTATACTACCAGGCAATAAGAAAATTGCGCCCTCGTGGACAGTCGGCTTTTTTTTTATCACAATGTGATCGAAATTTTGTAAGCATAATTGTTTGCGAACTGCGTGGGAATCACGGCGGCAGGCACAAATATGGCGACGCCTCCTTCACTCTGCTGTTCCGCGCGCCAATACCCCGGTGCTCTGGCGTAAACGGAGACGACCGATCGATCGCCGCTGGCAAGGCTAGTGGGCGGGGTGTGCGGGGAATGCACCGCTGCGAGACAAGACGCTGTGTTGTACTGTTGCTATCAGCGCCACCTGGTGAGCACGCAAATGTTAAAAGTCAGTGAAAGAGTGCCCACCGTGGAGACGAACGTATCGAGCTGCAGGGTGGAGAGGAGATCAGGAAATTTAAGTCGGCTGGAACTCGCGTCACAGCGTTGTCCGTCGTTGACTTCCTGTGTAGCGCTAATAATCGAGAGTTGGCAGGGTAATTGTGTCCTGCATAAACAATCACAAATCACACGCAATGACGACGACGCTGTTATGATCCCTGACCAGCTCAAGATTGCTGTTCTACATAGCACACCAGGATTTCGTCTCGAGATATTTTTAGAATTTCGCTCCGTCGGAAAACTCACTTGATAACAGCAGAACTTGGGACTGATGTTCGTTTTAGATGCATTTTCTTTTCTATAACGCGATGCTTCCGACAACATAGTCTTCACATTTTTTTTTTCGAATATTGTTACACTAAAGTCTGTAAGGCGTAGGAGAAAGAGAAGTGGAGTACAAAAGCAGTATAGTAACGTGAACAGTGATGATATTAAGCCCACTTTTCTGTGTTGGTTCACCACCCTCATAGAATCGAGCATGTTTCACCAATTGTACCCGGCGAGTGCGGTATTACTTAACAGATCCCACTTACGTGTCGGTAGTAGTTCGCGAGCCAAAGTTACGAGAGTACAAATATTCGCTCAAGAAAAGAAACGCTTCGCATCTGCCATCGCATTGAAACCCGCGGCTCACTGGTTTTTACACTTCAGGGATACTGTCGAAACACAGTTCTCAGCCTACTAGACAAATGACAGAGACATTATAAATTAACAAAATGAATGACGCATGTACAAGTGAAGCATCTTTTCTCTTACGCACAAGGAGTTTGGCTGTCTTCTCCGCACGTGTGCCATTAGGTTATACGCTACGTTAGTTTCTCATTGGTTTTCAAGACTAAAGCGCAATATAAATGACCGCTTTTTTAGTTTTTAAGATCTTGTTTTTTTTTCTTTGAAGTAAATCTGTTCAGTGGCGAGTCAACGCTCGTTCACCTCGCGTCTCTTCTATTCCATCTTCGTGGTTCTCGCGCTATACCTAAAGCTTGTTAACTACTTCAGCAACTCTAAATATTTATTCACGATCATTGACATTAGTCGTCGGGATGAAAATTCGGCCCTGAATGCCAGCGTACCTGCATCCATATAAAACGGTTCTATAGCTGCCGAGCACGGAAATACATAGTGCAAGCTCACATTTGTCAATGCACAATAAACATTCGAGTAATTTCAATGGGACACGTCTCACTTTTGTTTCGAGAGGGGATAGGTTAATGAAAGAGGAAGAGATAAAAAGGACGCTATTTTCTGCCTTCCGTCTCGGGGGCACGGCTCAGTGCCTTTAGGTATAGGGGGAGGGGAGGATGTAAATATAACAGAAAGAAGAGAGGAGAGAAGTAAAAAGTGAAAGGCATGGCAGGAGAACGTCTTGTCAGTACAGTCTAGAGAACGAAATGAAAGCGCTCGGTTCCTATGATGTAGGCATCAATCATGTAGTATTTATTGACGAGCAGGTTCCTCAAAAAAAAAGTAGGCGCAGTCAACTTGTAGCTTCCGCAACGCATCAAGTGTAACTAGCTGATGACTATGCGCATTGCTGTTTAAATGCAACCACTGCTTCGAATTTGTACGCGCAGCTGGCTGCCGTCGTCTACCTGAATATTCGTTGCTCAAAAACAGTTCTGCAAAATAGTTATACTTCAAAATTTGTTGAACTGACAAACATGTAATCGAACCAAAATAAATTGGTTCAGAATTAGGCAACCTACTCATAAAAGAAGTACGATGCTGGCCATGGTTATCTTTTGATGATTACCCCAGCTGGCCATGCATTGAGTAAGGTGACCTGTTATGCAATGTTGCAATGTTTTTTTCAGAATGTAAGAAATGAAGGTATTCATATGTGTGTATAAATTAAAACCTCGGCAAATATTATATTGGAGCCATTTTTAAAAAACATGCAACAATTGCTGAGTAATATTTTACTAACCCAATTCGCTCGATTTGACCAATTTCTATTAAGTTTTGCTAAGCCAAATATAAATATCTTATCACACGTTATCCTGTCTTTATATTTTATTGTTGCCGCTTCGTTACAACGTTACTCTGCCTTGCGTAAACCATGTTCGAATGACTGTAAACAATATTGTTAGAACTTTCCGATGACATTACGTGCTCAACGCGAACATCAGATTGAGTTTTGAGCTTTTTTTCATTTATTTACCCTGCGATCTCAACGTGGGCATTACCAAGGGGGGAGCATAACAACTCATATGAAACTCTAAAAGGTGTATTGAAAAAAAGCATCTAAAATATTGAAGAGAAAATAGAAATGTCTTGCAGTACACTGCTTCTTAGCTCACGTCATCGTACTGCGTTTCCTTCGGTATAAAAAAAACTACATAAATTGTCTTGCATATACAGGCTTCCCTACTACAATATGGCTAGAGTAGAATTTTTTTCGTGTTTTAGAAATCAGCACTTATAGGCTAAAATGTTACTTTCTCAAACACTTGCTTTCAATAATGAGTGGCCAGTTATTTCAGCTATGATACCTGGGAAACAATCCCACTCGGAGAGGGCGAAATATTGGCATGAAAACCGTAATTGGTTAGTACGTGTTAAAGGTTGTTCCACCCTATGTTTGTAGAGATAAGCGGAAAAATACTTTTGTGCAGGCAAGATGTGTGTTTACACATCTTACCCGCCATTACGTGGCCGCTTGTGATAAAGCTGAATTGTTCGACGATACATGTGTAAAAGCCGACATGCTCGGCTCCTTGTAAGTTTATCGATGACCGATGGTGTATGCACTGTTGCAAGCCCGGGTCTACTTGACACGTCCCCGCTTACGTGGGTCGCCGAGACGTTGGGGTTGCGTTGGAACCAGACTCCTGTGGTAGCGTGCAACAACTTCGGATGGAGCAAACGGCGCTGACAAGTTGGGGGTAAGGAAAAACAAACCGGTTTACTGGCGCTACAAATATTTACAGCATAAGAGGTTAGAGTTCCGCTCGTCGTGGATGAACCATAAAACCATGGTTCAGAGTAACGTCGAGCACATTTCAGCGTCGACATAAGACTTGTCGGGCTCCTCCTCATTCATTAAAACATCATTCACACACATTACAACACCCTCCGAGGCATCAGCCAATAAGGCATGGCTGCCTATTAGTAAATGCAATTCCTGACGCCGTGCTCCTCCGGTCAGTTTCACTAACGAGAGGGAAGTGCGGTCCTCCACGGAACAAGTTGTCGGATGAGTACTTTCTGCCTTCTTTATCTGGAGGGGCAGCAAACGATTAGCAACTCTAATCACTTAGGATCATGACCTGTGGAGTCAGTTGGCCATGCCGCCTCTCCAAACAAGCCATCATTGAGGAAATACCTGTAGAGGTATTGGCGCACGGACCATCAAAGTTGCCACATATTCTTATTCCTTTGTTGATTCCCACCGCTGGAAGCTCCTTCCTAGAGAAAGGTACAGGGGTTTCAGGATGTGGGAACGCGGCCCCACTATGCTTCTCATGGTCAGAATATCGGCGACGAAAGAGAGCCACAACAGCGTCGAAGTCAGTGTACAGCGTGCATTGCTTGCTGTAATCAGAGTTTCTGTTTCACGGCCACAAGTTTGGCCGAAAATGAGTTTCACCTTCCAGACAGTGACTTCCATCATGTGTCATGTCCCCATAAAAATATATATTTTATCTCTTTGGAGCTGTATCCAGGCTACGTTTACGTTTGGCATTCAGTGTCGCATCGAATTGTGTCGCATTGAATTGAATCATTTATATTTTGTGTATCAGTTATTTTTATACAGGTTTTCGCAGTCCTTTTGGTATAGCCACGCTGCCTCACTTACCTGTGCCATCGGTAGTTCCTGTATTACAGATAAAAATAAAAACTAAACTTAGTTATCCTACGTACCAACTTTTATGCGTTCATCGGCCACATCGATTGAGCAAAACTATGCGTGGGTTAGTACACGCAAGAATCACAAATTATTTTTAACGCGCAGATGCAGGTCGCTCGTAATTCAGTGAACCTAAATAACAAACGTTATTGCAATCAAGGTTATGAAAAGCTATGAAAAAGTGGCCTGTGCTAACTGAAGTCAAAGGACGAATGGTGATCCGAATGAATCGCTAGGCGTTAATGTGATTCTGGGAGTACTAGCAACAGGAACATATACTGTCTCCATAAAATTTCCACAACCAACGGTTGCTTACTTAAGAAAAATGTGTTTATGCTGGAAATGATCCATGACAGAGCAGTAAGATTAATCTATAATGCCTCACACAATCCAGATTCACCTTCCTCACTGATGACTGCTAACAACATTCCACTCTTGAAACAGCGCAGGGATATGCCCAGGATTAAATTCATTTTTGTGCTCACTGATAGGCAATCTAATACCGATCGTGGTAAATCTGGTCAGCGGCCAATCCTGATCAGTCAGCGAAGCAACATAGTGCCTGTAACTACGCTAAAAAAGCCCATATTTTTGCTTGTACAGGTGCTGGCCGCCATTTCGTCCAGACCTGTGGCCGCACCCCATCTAGAATTATGCCCTCCTGATGTCTCTCGTGCCTTATTTGTGGCGAATAACGCAGCAATTAAACTTTAACGGACTACTTAAGTTTCATAGAACAACCCAGCACTTTGCGCACTCACGAGTCATGCCTTTACCTTCCTTCGCGTGACGTCATCCGGCCCAGAACATGCGTATACTTACCGCTACATCTACGCATCCTCAGTGGGCGAGACGGCAGCGTGCCTACAACTATATGCTGAACAAGAATGTCCTTTTCCTCGTACAGAGTAGTTACCTGAGTGGTGCTATATGTTTTTGAAGCAACTATATTTTTAACGTTCGTCGATATGTTAACATTCGTCCACTGACGTCACACCCTTGAAGCGGAAATTGCGCGGTCGACCGAGATTCTCTCGTCGTCAGTAGGCGGTGGGCGTCGTGGTTCTCAAGTTCATACCAGAACGTTGCCTGGCCTAGCAGGTAACTGCCAGAGACATTGCAGCTCGGTAGTCGGCACTTGGTCTCATGCCTGGCGCCACGATGAGAACAACGCTTTGGTGGCTGGCGTGAACAGCTCCAGGACAGCCCCCAAGACAGAGTCTCGCTCCGTGACGGGGACACCTGCCAACCGCGCGAAACTTCGCTCCAGTCCAAACCCGTAGACAGATAGGCTGATGCCAAGCCCAGAAAAAAAAACGTGGGGGTGGTGACGCTGAGAGGAAGCCCGGACAGGCCGGAAGTGACGAGCAACCGGCATGTGGCCCGAACCTCGAGCGGCGCCCTCCTCACGAGCGGCGCCCTCGCGCACCATACACTCATTTCATTCTTCTTCTCCGGTCATTCTTAAGCGCGGTTTTACTAAATTGTTCCCCACTCATCGCAGAATAACTTTACGATGCTTTCTCTCACAGCGGTGGCACTTGTGATGTAGACGCTTTGTGGGTAAAACAAGAAACATAGTTAATGCCTGCACACACCTTTTTGTACCACTCAGAACTATAAAGGTAACATATCCAATCCTTCGATCAGTCGGCAGATCATTTATCGAAAAAGCAAGATTACGCATTTGAGGAAAGCGAAGAAAAATCGCCACCAAGACGCACACCTTCATAATCAATTCTTATGTATATGTAAAGAACTTAAAATGAAGATGCTAAAAGGGAGAATATTTTCAAATGTTAGGCTTAGTAAAATGATAAGTCTCCTGCCTCTTTTTAGACATTCATAAAAACAGTAATCCCTCATTGTGATACCTTCTTAGTGAAAAATGTCTCTACCTTTGATGCTACTGCAATTTCCAGGGAGTGTAATGATTATTTAAAAATCTGTATTCGTCAGAGATCTGGAGTACATCGCATTCGTTATAGCTGAGTATATAAAAAAGTCTTGGTCCAGATGAAATACCCAATGCATTTTTAAAGCGGTACGAATTATGCTGCGCAAAGTATCATACATTAATTCATAGCTCATAACTTAGCGTTCAGTTTATAGCGCACGGTAGTCCACAGATTTGGAGACTCGTAGTAGTGATCACCTTGCCACACAAGTTCAATTTAGGTCATATCGCTGCTCAGCTTCTCGCTACATCAGTGAAACAGACAGGACATTGTTCAAGACATCTGTTTAGATGGGCTGTCATCACACAACTCTATCATCTGAATTACGGGGCATCATTGCTTCTCCCTGCGACAAGACGAATTGAATTTACAGCGGATGTGAAACGTTAGGTGTAATCTTTGATCCGCATTTATTGTGGGACAAACACATCGAACGCGTTGCAACACGTGTGGCGAAAGCATGTGGAGTATTGTGTAGACTTCGGGATGTTCATGCATCAAAATACAGCTATAAATGCATAATACAATATTTATCTCTCATGCTAATTATTGTTGTTTAGTATCAAAAATCGCAAGACAATATCTATGCTACAAAAAAAGCATTATGGCATGTTGCGTGTGTTTCTTATGAGAGCCATACAAGTCCATTATTTGCTCAATTTATTGTTTTCTCATTTTTGTTACCATTAAAACTTTAATTTTGCTATGAACTATAAAGAAAGCATGAAATGAGGCCACACTGCACTTATGCATCATTGTAACTTAAACAAACCACATCACCTCAATTATGACATTCGCGAGCATGTACTTGGGTTGTCCCCTTTTCGCGAACTGATCATGGAAAGGACCGGCTGTCGTACCGTATATTTTTTGTACATACTACAGGCCCTAACCGGGCCCATGCTGGAGTGGATACATAGAGATAACATGAAACACAGTAACGCTCCGCAAAAAGAAAATAAAGTATTGATACACATAGAATACTTCATGATTCACTGTATACATTTTTAGAAAAATATATCTCTTCTAGACAGTTGACAAAAAATTCCAGCGCAAAACAATTCACAGCATTCACTGGCAACCTATTCCAAAAACTAATGGCCATTAGGAATAAAGAGTACTTATGTGTATTGACACGACGAGCAAGTTAAAAATAACTTTGTTATGGTTTGTCCTGAGTGAGTGTGCAAAGAGGTCTTGTAAGTACAGATTGCGCTGTATCTTAAAATTACCGTGATAGAGTAAGTATAGGGATTTTAACATAGTAATTATACTTGGTTTGGAAAGTGGCTGAAGGTTTGCTCTATTAATTAGGTCGGTGACGCTTGAATGCCGCGAATAATTAGAGTAGATGAACCGTGCAGCTAATTTGTGAATGCGGTAAATTCTGTCTATTAGGTGTTGTTGGTGGGGACTCCATATTATGTCGGCATACTCTAAGGCAGGCCGAATAAGAGTCTTGCATACATTTAATTTCACTCGGGTCGGAGCTTTTCGCAACCTTCTTCTAAGAGAGAATAGGTTCCTTACCGTTTTTTTTTGCAGACGGTGTCGATATGGGGTTCCCAACTTAAGTTTGCTGAAAGCGTGACACCAAGGTATTTCACCTGATCACTTTTAGGGAGTTCAATATTTTCTAAAGTGTACGAAACATTAAGCGTATTCTTCGTGTTACTGAATGCGAGGCATTTGGTTTTAGATGCGTTCAGTTTCATGCCCCATTTCTGGCACCAAGCGCAAATATTTGAGAGTTGTTCAAGCCGATTTGGTTCTCTGAATCTCTTACAACTGTATAAACGAGACAATCATCTGCGAAAAGCCGCATCTGTATTGGTGACTAGATACAAAATTGGATATCATTGATATAAATACGGAATAGTAGAAGCGCAAGGACTGAACCCTGCGGTACTCCCGAGAACACAAGGAGGCTATCGAACGTATGCGTGTTTATGGCTACACGTTGTGTTCTGTTCATTAGGAAGCTGGAAATCCACAAGATTATGGTGTCATAAATACCAAAAGCCTGTAGTTTTGCGATTAAATCTTCATGTGATACCACGTCAAACACCTTTGAAAAGTCTGAGAATATGGCATCAACTTGACTGTAGGTATTAACAGCGTTGGCAAGTTCATTAGTAAATTGGGCCAGCTGTGTTAGTGTTGACAGCCCAGATTTGAATCCAAGTTGTTGGTTATAAATAAGGTTATTCCTTTCTTGATGAATGATAATAGATTTAAAAAAAATATGTTCCATCACTTTACAACACGTGCTTGTTAATGATACAGGTCTGTAGTTGCTTGGTCCAAATTTAGAGCCAGATTATAGTACTGGAATTTTGTTTGCCCTGCGCCAGTCATCAGGAATTCTCGAGGTATTCAAAGACACTTTAAAAATTATAAGTAAATATTTTGAAATACAGGCATCATATCGCTTCAAGAATGCATTAGAAATAGTGACGAGACCAGTGGACTTCCTTAGGTCAAAGTTATTCAATAATTGTAATATTCCTTTTTCACTTATAAGTAATTTTTCTATAGGCTGCTCAACAGTATAGGCTGCCAGTGGCTATTGTGATGCAGTATATGTGAAAACTGGCTGGAAATACTTGTTAAGCTGACTCGCGATGTCTTTAGGGTCATTCAATGTTCTATTCCCAGTTTTGGTTTGCGCAATGGCCCCGCCGCGGTGGTCTAGTGGCTAAGGTACTCGGCTGCTGACCCGCAGGTCGCGGGTTCCATTCCCGGCTGCGGCGGCTGCATTTCCGATGGAGGCGGAAATGTTGTAGGCCCATGTGCTCAGATTTGCGCGCACGTTAAAGAACCCCAGGTGGTCGAAATTTCCGGAGCCCTCCAATACGGCGTCTCTCATATTCATAGGGTGGTTTTGAGACAATAAACCCCACAAATCATGGTTTGCGCAATGGTTGGTCTATCTTCTGACAAGTAGCGCCAAAATTTTTGAGGGTCAGCCTTTATAGAACTTGGCAAATTTACACCGTAAATTCGTGATTTCGCTTCACGTACTTTATCAAGCATAGTGCCAACGACACCAACGATTTCAGATTACAAGTTGCTTGTCCTGGCATGCCCTATCACAGTTTTTCGCTTATCTACCTAACGACCATGCCTTTACGTAAAATATGCGCGCGCAGACGATGACTAAATATCAGACATATTAGAACGCAAATTCGACGAATTTAGCACACTGAACAGTGTTTCGGAATTGTGAATGCGTTTCAAATAAAGAATATACCTTTGCGACACGACTTCAACCCCCAAAGAAAGAAACCGTTCAACGAAGATTACCCATGGCTAACACGCGATAATTCAGATAAAACGAAACCTGAAATGGCGACGTTGCACAAAGAGAGAAACTGAACGGTTTCTTTCTTTGGGGGATGAAGTTATTTCGCAGAGATATAATTTTCTTTGAAACGCATTCACAATTCCGGAACACTGTTCAGTGTGCTAAATTCGTCGCATTTGCGTTCTAATATGTCTGATATTTTGTCATCGTCTGCGCGCGCATAATATTTAACGTAAAGGCATGGTCGTTTGGTAGATAAGCAAAAAACTGTGATAGGGCATGCCAGGACAAGCAACTTATGATCAGAAATACCTTCTTCTACGCTAACTGTGACGTTTTGAAGCGCATTTCTAACGAACACCAGGTCTAGAAGAGAGGAGGACGACGCCCCAATTCTTGTATGTTTGGAGATAGTTGGTTCAGCGAAAAACTGAACGCAGTGAAAAGCAGCGATTCCACACTTCTGGCATCTCTGCTGTCGTAACACATGTCAATCCAGTTTATCCCTGGGAGATTAAAATCTCCTGTGATTATTATGTTTGACCTTGAATTTGCGTGATGGGGAAGATAGTCGTGAACAGCGGACACAGCATTGGGTGGGCGGTATACGCCAGCTAGTAATATCACCTTTCCAGATTAAAATAATTTGCACCATAAGCTTTCGTGTTCCGGAATTCCTTCAAAACCAGAAAACTTGAAGTTGTTTTTAATGGCTATCGCTACGCCACCACCTCTGGAAGTCCTGTCGTTACGGAGTAGTTTATATGATGCCGGAATTACTTCACAGTGCAACACAAAAGCATGCAGCCATGTTTCGGTAATTACCAGCACGTGCGGGTGATGACACAGAATTAAATTTTCGAATTCGCTGAGCTTGTTTACTAGGCTGCGGGAATTGAAGGACAAGATTCTCAAGTTGTTGGTCTTCCCCTGCCAATTCGTCGTCTGAACGTCAGGTCTTGCCCCTGTACCTACTTTCAGTCGAGAGTACCCTGCAGCAGCTTCTACTCTGGCGTTCTGTGCGGGGTCCCAGACAAACATTTTGCCATCAAATTTTAGCTTGTGGAACACGAGGGACACCTTCGCTCCTCGTGCTGTCTCGTCTTTGGCAGAGCGCCACAACTGACTGCGCATATGTCGCACTCTTTTCGAAAAATCTTCCGAAATCGATATTTCTGAGCCTTTTAGTTTGGTACAGCAAGAGAGAATTTTAGACTTTTCAGAGACATCGAAAAGTCTTAAAACATTTGGTTGTGGGCGTTTGCTAGAAGGATTCATACTCTTTGAATCATTTCTACATATTTCACGGCAATATATTTTACTGAGAAAATAGTTCGTTGAACCTTTTTCTTCAGCGATTTTGAGTCTTCATCAGGCTCTTCAGCCACTCCCAATAGTACGAGATTGTTGCGACGACTTCTGTTTTCCAGATCGTCAACCTTAGCTGCCAGTTCTAGTATTTGCTGAGTCATGCCCAGGAAGTTTTTTTCGTACTCTTCTAGTTTTTCCTTACATTGCTTTAGCTGACCGATTTCATTTTCCATGGCAGTAATTTTTCCTCAATAGTAGATACCACACCCTCGATTTGTCTCACATTAGCTGTAAGTTATTTATGCGTTTTGGTGTTTTCGTTTGTTCTTTAAGGATTTTCATCAACATAGCGTTGGTTGACGCGGATTCCATCTCTGAGTCAGGAGTTGGCCTTGGGTTCTGTTCCACGTCATCAGATGTTAGTAATACCAGTCTAATAACTTGGAAACAATCAAACATAGTGGCAATAAGACACTGTGGGCTTGGCAGCACCGTAAGGGTTACACCATCGTCTCGAATGGACGATATTGAATTTTTCTCACTAACCTGCGTTACAAAAAAGAACTGCATGAGCGTGTGTCCCAGGTCGGTGCCACCAAGCGCACTGAAGTGCCTGGCCGGTTGTCTCCAAGTTATATCCTGGCGCGGTGGTAGTTCCGTTGACGTCACCCTTGCCAGAAGTTGATATTGAAGATACCCGTCTGGTTGCGCATCTTGCTTCGTCCATGAATTCCCAAGGATGGGGGGCTGGGCAGCCGAGAATGCTAATCCGATGTCTTCTGACGGAGCATGCGTGGCTGTTCCGGTAACGAAGGCTACCGACCATGAAGCGATCTGCGTTACAAAAAAGAACCGCATAAGCGTGTGTCCCAGGTCGGTGCCACCAAGCCCACTAAAGTGCCTGGCCGGTTGTTTCCAAGTTTTATCCTGGCGCAGTCGTAGTGTTGTTGACGTCACCCTTGCCGGAAGATGATATTGAAGATACCCGTCTGGTTGCGCATCTTGCTTCGTCCATGAATTCCCAAGGAAGGGGAGCTGGGCAGCTGGGAATGCTGATCTGATGTCTTCTGACGGAGCACGCGTAATTGTTCCGGTAACGACGGCTACCGGCCATAAAGCGATCTGCGTTACAAAAAAGGACCGCATAAGCGTGTGTCACAGGTCAGTGCTACCAAGCCCACTCTCAAGATTGTTAAGCAGTATATCATTACTGCGTAACAATGTTGAGAGGGAAACATAAACTTAAATTCTACTTCGCGTCGGATGATAAAGCAGTATGAGCCATGCGACTTTAGTGAGTAATTTTATGCCATGTGTGTGCTTGCTTTTTCTTGCTTGTTTCTTGGGTATGGTACTAATTTTATTTTGGTGGTGTGTGTAAAAATCTTCCTACATGCTCTTATGTGCTTGAAAATCTGTATGGTTTCACCATGATACATATTTTCTGTGACTGTGCTCGTATACTTTGTGAACTGTTCGCAAAAAAAAGAATGTGCCTTCTGATCGAGAAAGAAAAATGAAATTTTGCTGCGCTGTAAACTTTCAACACACATATCAGTGTTGCATTCGTGTTTTTTGTCGAAAGATAATCTGTATATCATAGCAGTTTTTGTGTACGTGTATTCTCTCCTGCCGAATTCTGTAGGGACAGGGGCCTTTGTCAAGCTAATATGATAGCGGCTTTCTGCTGGTGTCCTAGCGTTTGATTATTGCTGAAATAAAGAATCTGAATATTAAAGTACTGAGGCAGAGATTGAACATCGACTCACAATACGAGTTTTTTGATTGATTGATTTGATTAATTTGTGGGGTTTAACGTCCCAAAGCAACCGTATGATTATGAGAGACGCCGTAGTGGAGGGCTCCGGAAACTTCGACCACCTGGGGTTTTTTAACGTGCACCCAAATCTGAGTACACGGGCCTACAACATTTCCGCTTCCATCGGAAATGCAGCCGCCACAGCCGGGATTTGATCCCGCGAGCTGCGGGTCAGCAGCCGAGTACCTTAACCACTAGACCACCGTGGCGGGGCACGAGTTTTTTGAGGAACCCGTCACCATGCAGAAAAATGACACAGAAAAATAAAATCAGCTTCAGACCTTTCCACCTGTCACCGAGATCAACGACATGCTTTTCTCGACAACCTTGCCAGCAGCGCTGGAGGATTCTCTTCGAATCTCTGGACCCAAGGCTACTTCTGTTTAGGATCTGGTGGGTGGTACGAAGGCTGTCGACTACTCCTGAACGAAGTCAAGCATTCCGAACCATGACTCTACATGAAAGTCTGAGAGAAACTGATGTAGCTAGCGACTACTCCAGCCTCATCTCACTCACGACGGGTGTTATTATCGAGTCTCTTACCATCATTGTGCCGCCATTGTCTGACGAGCACCTCGATATGTCTTTCGCCATGCATAAGCTTGACGCTGCAATTTCGGCACCATCGACTGACAGAATCGCGTGCGCTGCTCTCCACCATGTTTATGTCTTGCTGTCTCATTGTTCCTCATATCTCCCTATCTCACTGTAACATCTCGTGCGAGTAGATAAATTACTGCGTTGCAGACACCAGGGAAGTGTCCTTGCGCACTGCGGCAGTCATAGATGAGACGTAAAAACGGCCCCTAACTATTATCTGTATATTTGTACAGATCTCGTGTGCATCGGAATCCTAGCGCCATCCTGCAAAGACGCGCACGCGTAAAGCTGGCTACTCAAGCATCGTAATTTCTGCGTTGCCTGCAGCGGTGCACCATATGCACGGGTCACTGCCTTAATAGAGGATAAATTGATGGATGGTGCTATCAGCGTCCCCTCTCTAATGGGGCGGTGACATGTGTGTCCCCAGGTGCGCAAGAAAAAGAATAAAAGTAAAACTTCCTTTTTATGCTGGCCTAATGGCTTATCAACTTGCATTCGGTCGATTTTATTATAACAAAAAAAGGTTATAAATTTATTGTCAATCTCTGTGTGTTTAGGTAGAATAATGCCATTTTCTCACTCTTTCTGTCCTTTATCTTTACTTTTCTCCCATCAATACTATAACCGTCTCTTACTTGCTTCTGTCGCGGACGTGTTCAGCTTTCTATGCCTGTTCTTAAACCTCAGTGTCATGTAGGGTTGTACCCCTACGTATACCTGGGTAGATATCGCCGCATTCAATCAGAACTTGGTCCATCGATTCCCTAGCTCCTCCACACCATGTACATTGTTCTTCTGCTTTACTGAGCCTTGCCTTATTATTACGCGTTTTAGACAACCTGACCTTATGTAAAACTGCTGCCATATGTGGGCCGTCGTGTGCGTAGCCGTTATGTTAGAGTGTTACCAGGGCTGGCAATGGCAATGCCGACGATTTGCTGCGTCTCTTGCTCCACAGAGAGAGGAACTCGGAAGGATGAAGGGAAGAGGTAAGCCATTAAGTATGCCCCTTGTTATTTTTTTCATGCCAATGTTGTTTTCAGCGTGTGCACCAGTCACTGCTGCTCAAGAGCTTCATTGAGTTCGCCTTTCTAAGTAAATAAGACGTGCGATAGCATGTTTACTCATGCTCTCACAAACAGGCGCACCACGAAGGAAGGCAGCTTTTGCAACGCTTTCGCTAGTAGCCATTCACTAGGTGAAGGCGCCTCGTACGCTTCACACAGAAGCCGCTTTCATGCACAAAACTTCATATTAGCTAATTGCACATGCCTGCATTTCGTCAATTGTAGGAGCGTATCTAATGCTTAAAAAACGTGCGCAAGTGATTCCGCTAAGCGGTAGCTTAATTGTTACACTTGAGAAGAGAAAACAAAACAAGATGAAAGAAGGATGCTTCACCATCGTCACGCCCTTCTCCGAATGAACCGATGACGCGCACTTGCTCAGCGTGTGCCGTTAACCAAACGCAATAAACAAAACAACAAGCACGCGATAAAGCTCGATGCGTGAAGGTGGCTTCTGCATGAAACATACTAGTCGTCTCCACCTAATAAGCGGCTGCTAGCAAAAACATTGCAAAACAAAGGCTGCCTTACTTTGTCGTGCAGCAGTTTGAGAAAACACGAGTACAAATGATATTGCACGTCTTACTCGCTTAGAAACCAGAACGCTAACACGTGTTTCGGGAACAGTGGCCGGAGAATATGCTGGAAACGCCGTCATCTTGAAAGAAGAACAACGGGCACGTTTTACGCTTTTCCTCCAGCATTCAGAATCCTTCTCTGCGTGCAACAAAGGAAGCAGACATACGGCGGCGTTGCGATTATCAGCCATTGCAGGCCTCAAGTCGATACGACGTTTAACTCTACGTAAACACACGCGGACCTGCACGAACTGTGCGTACTGCGACGCACTGAACATCTACGATGGCGACACGACGGCGAGGAATGGCAGAAATTTCACACAACGTTTACAACAGCCTGCGCTGGAATGGCGGTCCTTTCTTCGGCAGCAGTGATTGAGGCTTGAAGAATTCCCCCAAATATTCTCGGTGTGTTTGTACAGATATCGTGTTCATCTAGTTTTCGGCGCCAACGTGTGTGAACGACGCAATATACTATTAAGAAGCGCACGCGCAACACCTTTCTTACCCTTCATTCTTTTCGAAAACATTACTTATGATGAACTTTTTTTTCTGCCCGTTACGGAAACGCTGAGATGTATTCCGTCGCAGATGTTCGCGTCAAATGCGAATTTTCCCCCGACTAAACTGTCGAATGGTGAATTTTGTCGACAACCAGTGATTGCCACCAGGCCACAATGAGTGCCAATGTTTTCGCAAACAAGACGCATCATTATTCACACAGTTAAGTTATATCTAGTTAAAGTTATATCTGGTTACGATACAGTTATTTACGATGCACTTGCAGTTACGATGCACTCGCCACACGTAAAGGTGCACATGTACGTACGGCGAGCGGGAACCTTACAGAAACAGATTTGGGTGCACGTTAAAGAACCCCAGGTGGTCTAAATTTCCGGAGCCCTCCACTACGGCGTCTCTCATAATCATATAGTGGTTTTGGGACGTTAAACCCCACATATCAATCAATCAACCTTATAGAAACATGCATTCCCGTAGCATGGTAAATGCACTTGATTACCTGAAAATATTTCTCGGTGGCAATTTTAGTCATACTATGTAGTAGCAGCGAATGTGATTTATGAAAGACGTTGTTGCAAAATAGTTGTACTAAAGTTGTAAGCGGCAAACGCATAACTTGTTCTGAAACTATTTTGAATTAACTTTGTTACAAATTGTGCTATTCCACATTTAACCAGTGTTTCCCAGTGCCTGATCACAATGTAATCAGTATTTTTATTATTCGCCCTACAACGGCAGTGTTGAAAATGCAGATGCAGAAAGAAATATTGGAAGCCATATTCACAAAAAACAATAAAGAGCTCAGAAAACTTTCGTTATTTTTTTAAACGTACATCAAGCCCTTCACCCTCAAACTAAACAAAGCAAATCTTGGTCCAATGTCACAACTCCAAAGTAAGCTAGTGCAGAACGTCAAGAAACTTGACAAAGTACTTATGTAAGGTCTAATAAAACTCGCGGAAATTCTCTCCTCAAAGATTTCAAAGTTTAAAGTGGGGGGAGGTGCTGACACCCCTGTGGGAAATTTTCCGCCGCGTGGCGCACGTGTCTCGCACAAAGGCCGCATTTAGAGGTCCCAACTACCGAGTGGTAGGTGGCGTGGCGCTCGCGAGCGTTTCTTATCACCACCATATACATCAAGGTTAGAACGCTAGCGCCGGCGGTAGCGCCTAGCAGCAAGCCTAGGTGGCGGCACACAAGAAAGAAGCGGGACTCTTTGTCTCGTAGTGGTGGGCGTGAACGGTTACCTCTAGCATGGGTCCTCGGTGCGCGGCACCGCGGTTTACGCGCCGAGGGCCCTCGTGGTAAGTCAAGCGTTGGCGATCACCGCCGCCTTGAATGTGTTATTGTGTCCCTTATGTTGTTGAGTATTCTGGACTATTGTGTAAGGATGTTATAGCGTGTTGATCAAAAGTGATCTTCAATAAGTCGGTTGACTATATCATCGTTCTAAAATTAGTTAAATAAACATGTGTTTGGTTCGTCCCAATCGCGTCTGCTGTGTCCGTTCACTCCAAGAGTGTGGCGCTCGCCATATCGCGACCCCACACTGGCTGTCCAACGTGGAGCTCATGGAGGATTAGACGGCAGTGGTCGCGGTTCCGTGCAAGCTTTTGTTTGAGCCGGGAAAGAGTAGGCCTACGGTGCATAAAGGGACTTCCATTGCTAGCGTCGGCGGTGTGCTTTGTTGATAGCGAGGAGATTGGTTGTTGTGACGTGTTTGAACTTGTCGGCACGTTCACTTTTTTCTGCTCGCAAGTGGTTTTTTTATTGCGGTACGTTTTCAAAAACGTTGTTCAGTTGGGACGAGAACCATGCGGTCTGCATCCTGAGGTAAGCAAAGCTCAGAGCACGTGGATTGCAGGCCAAGCCAGAAGCGAGTGAGTACAGAAGCCTCGCAGGTGGTCCCAGTTTCTGTAAATAGCTTCTCCTATCTCTTTGGGCTGAGAGCGCCGGGCGTAGTTGCTGTTTTGTCTGGCGGCTCGACGCCTGGACGTCGTGACACTGTCCGGGATGGTGGACGCCGATCTCTCGGTAAGCTGCTGCGTGTGGTGAGCGAGTAGGACCACCTTAGGGTCGTTCCACGCGCTTCCCGCAAAGCCGCAATGCACGTTTCGGGACGTGCATTTGTAATCTACAGAAAGCTCAACGCATGGCAACCGCAGCGGCGCGCTATTGGCCAAACTCTCGCAGGGTCGTCACCGCAACGTGCGCCTAGCAACGGCCACCGCGCCTCATGACGAAATACTCGTTCTTGGAGTGCGCCCTGAAGGAATCCCTAATGGCCGTTTCTTCTAGTATGAGATGAAAAAAGCTTGCGCTGTTTTGTTGATTGCGCCAGCGCCCCTGTGGAATTTTCGTTTTCATCTGCGCACCGTGGACTGCTGTCCCGTTGACTGAGGAAGAAGCGGTTGGCGTGGAGTTGAACTAATTTGTGGTCTAGTGTGATTTTTTCGTGTGAATTGTTTTTTTATAAAAAGTTCGGTGAACACGTTCGCCCATGAACATTTGCGTTGACGCCTGCGCCTGTTTGTGCCTTGGCCCTTCAGTCAGAAGTGATAGTTGGAAAATAAAATCGTTTCTGATTCTGATTCTGATCTGCGGTTGTGTCCTACTCTGCGATTATTTTAAGTGAACGCGCTTTGCTTTTATGTATATCGGCTGCCGCCAACGTCTTGAGCCTTCGATTGCAAGACGCAATCGCCTTTGTGTTGAACTGCTCGCGTCCGTTCTTTTTTTTTAGTGCACTTTTTAATTTAGTCCACAAGATTAATTTATGACCACCCGTTCCCAGACGTGATCGCCGCGATCGCAGTGCGTTGTACGGCTATGGCCACTGAAAGCAGGCCACTGAAAGCAGTGCCACGATTGAATGCGTCAAAAACAATGAGAGCTCATCACCTGACGTCGACGTGCTTCGAGCTAACATCACCGATGAACGTCACGCCTGCAGCTGGGTAGCAGACTACGGCTTGAATACGCGTCATGGGTTGTAGACTTCGTCAAGCCTACAGCAAGATGTGAAAGGTAATGCAAAAATATTGTCATAACTTCAAAAATACCTTAGAACGTCGTTTCTGGTGTATAAACTTAATATTTTTAGGATTATGTCCAATCATGAGCTGTCTCAATGGTTGTAGACAAGGTGGAGATAATTTGTAGTAGAGGGCTAGACTCCGCTCATACAGTGACATTTCTCATTTCTATAGAAATAGCGAAACCTGCATTCCCACCTCCTAGCCGCAAACTAGACACCTTTCAGGTGATTCGCCGGAGACGCCTTCAAACCAAAACCTAATGCGCTTACAAGTGTCCTCGCACGGGGGACAGAAAAGAGCGCATTTTTCTTTTTCTCATAAGTACACAAAAACGAACGAAAACCTAAATAAATCTGGTAAAACATGACTATGTTTTCGCAATTACATTCCCGAGGCCGAACGTATCTTCTATAATAATACAGAAGACACCTGAAGCATGTACCTTGGGACTGTGAAATAGTTTAAAAGAGAGCGAAGGGGGTATGACCCTCCGTCCAAGATGAACTACAGGCACAGTAGAGATAGTAGTGACTAATTTAGATCCCCAATACCAAATTTTAACTTTGTGCCGAATCCAGGAAGCATCCATGGGAGTGTCTCTCTACTCACGCGGTTTGGCTGATACAAAAGCAATTGATTAGCAGAATATTATTAAAATTGTCTCACTCACTGATTATTATGCCGTGAACTAAGTGGTTAAATCCCAATTTCCATCACTTGTCAGAGCCATCAAGTTGTAGCATAAAGTTGCAGCTTGCACAAATAAAAGCTGATGGTCCCAGTAAATTCGAATTCGGAGTTGTGGAGGCTATAAAACTGTGATCCCTTGTTCAAATTTCAAGTGTTGTAGCAAGCTTCTAAGATGTGTCCACGGTAGCTAATAGCTTTCAGTCAGCACTGGAATTTTCGTGATTTATTTATCCTAATGATGACACTGCAGTCACTCACCAAGTGAAAATGAAAACACACGGGAGACACCCTGAGATATGTAAGATCCCCTTGATTACCACTAAGAATCAGTACTAATCCCGAAACGTGCCTTATTCTTTTTTCGCCTAAACTTGTTGAGGGACTGGAACTTCATTTTCACGTTGCCTCACCACCTGAACTGTCATCAAGCTCTCACATGCAGGCTGACAGTGTCTTATATGTGCGTTGGTCATGCAAGGAGTAAATTTAATGAGTGCGTTATTGGCAGGTGTGTTGAGGTAATCGTTTCAGATGCCACTTTTAAAGAACTGCCTGTAAATGCGTTAAATTTTCACAACTTTATTTCAAGGCTGTCTATATTCTATTGCCACAACAATGATTTTATAATACATTGATTTATGCATATTATAACAATTATTTTAAATTGAGCTTTCAAATAATATCTACTTATTCTAAAGACATTGATATTTGGTTCTTGCATATATAGAACAAAATCTCAGACTAGAAATATAGTGGATATTGGTTTCTCGTTTTAATAATTTTAAGAAAATAAAAAGATATTTCGACGTGCCTCTAGTGAAGCGCCGCATGGTATGACTCGTCGACTATGGCAATGATTCTGGAAAAGTAATTATACGCAACAGTAGGGGTCAAAACTGAAGAGAAATGAAGACAAGTTTAATATGAAGGAGGTTTACTATTTCATCTAAAACTCATTGTATTTTGCACTTTTCTAGCCCCTAGTTGGCACAATGAGCAAAAACAAGTGATTTACACAATTGTGTACAAAGTGTCTGAAAGGGTTAAACACACTGCAAGAAGATTTGTGCAGGCAACTAGTAAATGTTCAAGTAACTGGTGTATTTGTTCTTTGATAAAATGGCCTTTACAGGTGAAGCAGACCCCTTTCGTTGCTGCTAATGTCACTAAAAGTGTAAATTAATAATGCTTTGCAGGATGGCGTTCCACAAAATATGGCACTGCAAAGAGGAAAAGCGTGAAAAATCATCTGATGGGGCTGCAGCACACTTCCCACCAAAGATTGACCTCAATATCAAGAAGGTCAACGGAAATGCAAAGCGTAATGATGCCTTTCTACGTGAAGAAAGGCCACTGCCAGCTGTGGAGGTGGTTGACGGCAGCTGGAAATAACATAAGTGGAGAGCAGAGGAGACATGTTACGTCAGCGTTTCACAAGGTTGGTATCAATGTTCAATTTTTGTTTCTACACAACATTCTTGCAAACATATGTTTTCTGCCAACAAATATACTCATCCATGACTACATAGAGTTTCATACAATAATAACTAGAGAGGAATCTGTCACTGTGATTGTGTACCCTTATGAGAATTGTGTGAAGTGCAGGCTTCGGATTGGTTTGCGGTAGCCAGCGAACTGTCCAGGGATCTTTTTCTACAGTTTCAGTTTCGTTCTTCGTGTAGAGTCGGTAGTGAGATGGGTGCAAAGGACTAAAGCCGCGCTTTTGTTGTTCAAAAGAGCTGAAAAATGTTAAAATTACTGCAATGCTGGAGCTCTATAAGGTGTGCTTAACAGCTTAAACGAAGCGTCTTTACACTCACCGGTATGCATAGGTGTAGCGTCCCATGCCAGTGCAGGATATGACATCGGGTTCACGTTTGTTAGTGCGTGTTGCCAAAATTGGTTGAGATTAACTGCAAAACAATGGCCACGTGAAGTCAACGCAACGTCATACTCTTTCGACTTCACAACAAAATGAGAGGTGCGTTGGGGGCAGACCACTTGAACAGACGCACCTGGCTTAGCACGAGAGGAAATCTTGTTTCTCACTTAGCACTATGCTGTTATTTCCATAAATAGATACTGCCTACTTTCGAGCACAAAACCAAATTGTTTTGGAATATTTTAAAGAATACTTCAATAAATCTTGATGCCAAATCTGGAACGCAACGACAGAGCAATGCATATCCTGGTGGTTAAATCTGTCCAGGTTTTACTTTTACCGCCTGGTCACAAAAACCTTTTGCAATAAACTTTGTGTTCAAAACATAAAGCAAGTTTCAATTGATTTCAAGTTCATATCGCTTTGTTTTACACTTGGTGAAGAAGCTTCACGAATCTAAACAGCGTGATTCATCCGAAGCAGATCCGAAATCTGTACTTTGCACAATTTCCATGGGGGTACACGCGCCCCTGAAGAAGCCCGCGTAGATACAAGCGCAAGATTATCTTCTAGTTAATATTGTATTTAACTCTATGCTAGACTAGGACAGGTTTTAGAGTTCATTAGGTGATATAATATCTCGAGCCAGATCATTTGAAGATGGCCACAGGTTATAAGGTGGCTATAGTATAATTGCTATAGCACTGGAGGGCTGCACTGGTTTCAAGAGAGGTGGAAGTTGTACTTAAGTATGTGTATAACAAATAATGCGTATGAAACACCGTTGAACAAGAAGGTGTAACACTTACCCTTTAGGTTCGGAACTACTGCTTTTACCTACAAATAGCTCATACAGGATTTTTTACAGCAAAAACTGTTATAAGATCACAACTAGGGTTGCGCGATTGTCTGCCGCAGCCACTGATGTCCGTAGCCACATCGCACAAAATTAGAAAAAAAAAACCTAGCACCAATGACACAGTAGGACTCAAACCCAGGTGCGCTAGTCCCAGCCCAGTATTCTACCACTGAGCAACGCCGGTGCTTGTAACTTGTTGTCAAACTTGCCTCAGGCAGGCTTGACCTAGCAGTAATGACACAGTGGGGCTTGAGCCCGGGTGCCAGCCCAGTATTCTTCCACTCAGCAACGGCGGTGCTTGTAACTTGTCAAACTTGTCTAAGGCAGACTTGACCTAGCACCAATGAGATAATGGTGCTCGAACCAGGGTGCGATGGATCCCAGCCCAGTATTCTGCCACTGAGCCTCACCGGTGCTGAGGACTTGTAGGCAAACGCCTTAGGCAGACTTGATGTCAGGAGAAGAATCACATTAATACGACTTATAAAGCGTTTTAAAACAGCGGCAGAACAACAAGTTGTCGCACAAAGCGAATAGCGTAACGAGACGTCCAATGCTCCAACCCATTACAAAAGCTTGTTCTTGTTACCTTAACTGTGGTGCATATCCACTTCAGCCATGCTTCGTCATCGTGCTCAACCACTGCATTAACAATTGGCACAAACTTCCTCGCAAGTGTTTTGTGGATACCTTAATTGAATGGATGAAGAAGCCTCCCAGGATTTTCGAGGTGGACAACCGCTACGTCTGGCAGCGGCTAGGAAACGTGGGACCACCTCAAGTGTCACAGACAGCGAGGCAACGGAGCTCTATTCCGACGGTTTCGAGTCATTGGATGACGACTACACAGTCGTCATGAGCCGCAATGCAAAAAGAAGAATGCTACGAACATCGTCGATGGCGAGTATATTCACCGTGCAGGCTACCGCACAGCGTTGGCCACACACTATACTCTTCATTGCTGTGGACCCTTCAACCAACCTACGGCAGCTTAACAGGCAAGTCCTCTCAGATGAGACTGTCTGGATATGAGTGCTTTATGTCTTCTTTCCTCGGAGAGCGCAGCAAGGTCGTTGTGTTCATACGGCACAATTTATCCTATGTTCATCACCCTGTACCCCCTGACGAAGAAAACCAGTACGTTTGCCCAGCAGTAAAAAAACAAGGACACCACATTCGCCATCATCGGAGCCTACTTACATCCATCAAGTCGTCTAGACCGTGAGCGCTTGCGCGGAATTTTGAATTCAACTCTCCAGCCATGGGTGATAACTGGCGACTTCAGTGCCCACCACTACTTATGTGGAAGCTCCAGGGTCAACACTACAGGTAGACAGTTAGTGTCTTTCGCTTGTGGATGTGAAATTATCCTCGTGAATGACAGCAGCCCTACTTATCTGCGTGGATCAGCCTATACCAGTTGCCTGGACCTCACTTTCGTCTCACGCTCGTTCGCCAGCAAAGTGCACTGGTTTTCAGATTTGGAAACAAGAGGTAGTAGTGACCACCTTCCAACATACCTGAAGATTGACGGCTTTCCAAGTCTGAAGTCCTCCAGAGCCGTCCAGTGCACCGATTGGCAAAACTACAATTTAATCATGGAAGACCATGTTGGCGCCTCACCTTTCATCCTAGAGGACGCAATAAAGAGTGCCCTACAGTCAACGACGCGTTCACTTTCGATGGGCTCATCTTGATATGGACATTGATCTCGAAAAACTCCGAGCGATTCGTCGTCGTGGAGAACGACGTTATAGACGCACGGGGTCACTTGATGATCTGAGAGTGGCCAGACGCACATAAAAGAAAATACAGTGTCACATGGACAAGTTGGGCAAGCAGTGATGGGTATCTTTTTGCGAGTCTTTGGATCCCAGAAAGCCTCTGTCACTAATCTGGAGAACTGTCCAGGGTCTTCGTACAACCATTACTCAGGGCTACCCATTAAATCCCTGGCACTTCAATTACGCTGCGAAGAGATTGATGTCGCAGATTCTTTCTGTCGAAAGATTGCCTGTCGGTCAAATTCAACTGGGACGAAGACGCCCCACTTTTCTGTATCCTCACGTGATCCTCGAATGGATATTTCGTTTTCAATGGACGAACTAAAAGCTGCGCTTGCTTTGTGTAGACGTTCTTCAGCGCCAGGACCTGACGGCATCACTTACCGCGCTCTGTGTCACCTAGAAGATCAAGCTCGGAAGGCACTCTTGCTGCTGTACAATGACTCCTGGCAAACTGGCATGGTTCCACAGGAATGGAAGTCAAGTCGCCTGATTCCACTTCTCAAAGCCGGCAAGTCACCTTTGGACATTTCCTCTTACCGCTCGATTGCCCTTGCATGCCCCGCCGCGGTGGTCTAGTGGCTAAGGTACTCGGCTGCTGACCCGCAGGGCGCGGGTTCGAATCCCGGCTGCGGCGGCTGCATTTCCGATGGAGGCGGAAATGTTGTAGGCCCGTGTGCTCAGATTTGGGTGCACGTTAAAGAACCCCAGGTGGTCGAAATTTCCGGAGCCCTCCACTACGGCGTCTCTCATAATCATATAGTGGTTTTGGGATGTTAAACCCCACATATCAATCGATTGCCCTTGCAAGCTGTGTGGGAAAAGGTATGGAACGGATGATTTTAACGCATCGGGAATGGTACTTAGGGTTCTACGAAATATATCCAGAAGCCATGTCCGGGTTCAGAGGAGGCCGCTCGTCACTTGACAATGTAGTTGACTTGGTGACATATGTAAAACACCAGAAGGCCTGCAAACGGTTATCTGCTGCTCCGTTTATTGACGGTAAAGGGGCATACGACAATGTCACCCACGAAGCCATTCTCAGCGCACTAGAAGGAGTGGGGCTCGGTGGCAGGATATATACGTAGGTTCAGAGCCACCTAGAGAATAGATCATTTCACGTGCAGACAGAGAATGGCCCGACACCTGAGTATTACTGCAGCCGAAGAGTCCCGCAAGACGGAGGGCTAAGCCCGACGCTGTTCAACCTAACAGTCATTGGACAAGTTGGCAAGAAACCAAGCAGCGTACGACTTTCTATTTTTGGTGATGTCATCTGTGTATGGACATCAGGTGTGACTCGACTTCAACTTCGTGCTCGACTTCAGAAGGCAGCATCAGTAACATCGCACCACCTACGCGAACCAGGGCTCGAAATCGCAAGTGGAAAGTGTGTAGTCGTGGCTTTCACCAGGAAAGCAATGTCCACTTACGACATATCAATTAACGGGCAGGTGGTGTCATGCAGCCGGAGTCACAGGTTCTTAGGAGTCGTAATCGACCAAAACCTGTCCTGGACACCTTACGTAAACTACGTGAAAAAGCGGCTGACGGCCATTTGTCACTTATTCAGGTTTCTTGCAAGGAAAAGTTGGGGAACGTCAGTCGAGTCTATGTTACAGCTGTACAAGGTATTATTTATTGGATTTCTGCGGTATAGCCTACCTGTTATATCTAACACGTGCAAAACGAACCTGCGCACAATCCAAAATATTCAAGCTCAGGCGCATAGGTTATGCCTTGGTTTACCCCGCTGCGCATTGACAGTTGAAAAAATTGCCATTGCACAGGACTACTAGATCATGACGCACATCACCATTGAAACGATGCGTACGTACCTCAGGCAACATGCTAGGAATCTTTCCCACCACTTGTCAACCCTCACTACTGAGAGGCCCCACACGAAATTTAGTGCAATTGTCTGTGCACATCGTGCGTCGTTTACGTCAGGTTTTACGCCTTCTGAAAAACTGGTGTATTCTCCGTGGTGCCTGACACTACCGCAAGTACGCATTTCAATTCAAGGAATACAGAAAAAATCAAATTTGCCTTCATCAGCCCTAACACAATTGAGCTTGAACCTTCTGCACGAAATGTACAATAACCACGTGCACATATACATTGATGGCTCAACCACAGCGTCTGGTTCTGGCGGTGCGGTGGTGATTACAGCTAGAGGAATCACTCTGTGAATCAAGCTGTCACACGCCAGTACGTCTACGGCGGCAGGACTTGCAGCTTTGCCTGGTGCCCTAGAGTACATCAAATGTCAGAGACCGAGTAAATGGCCTGTGTTTTCAGACTCGAAACCGGCCCTACAGAGCATGCAGTCAGTCCTTCGACGAGGTTGCCATGAACAGTTAACCTACGAAGTTGCCAAGCTTCTTCACCACGTCACAGAAACAGGCCACGAGGTCAAGTTTCAAAGGCTTCCTGGCCATTGTGGGATCAGTGGCAAGGATTCTGCAGACAACGCCGCTCGCACACTGCACCAAGAAGAGCACATCCTTCCAATTCCTTCGTCAAGGACTGACGCTGCAAAGCAACTTCGTCGCCTGGCACGTAGTCTGTGTCTGCAGGAGTGGAACACCACAAGCATAAGAAATATGTGGGCATGTCAGCTGGCCTCGCGTCGACATCATGTCAAATGCGTTTATTTTCTTCATGCAGCTTCTCGTCTTGGGTTCGACGGCGACGGTCTGAGAGACGCATTGCACATTCGTCCTCGCTGAACCCCTGGAAAATTTTGAAGACTGCGCAGGACAACCAGTGCATTACAAGCGGTGCTGGGAAGGATGAAAGGTGCCATGTGCGGCTACATCGACGTCACCGGACGGAGATATAAATTCACGGCATCCATCGAGCTTCTTCACTGGGCATGTCGGCTGACCTCGCGTCGACATCATGTAAAATTCGTTTATTTTCTTCATGCAGTTTCTCGTCTTGGGATCGACGGCGATGGTCCAAGAGACGCATTGCACATTCGCCCTCGCTGAACCCCTGGAAAATTTTGAAGACTGCGCAGGACAACCAGTACACTACAAGCGGTGCTGGGAAGGATGGAAGGTGCCATGTGCGGCTACATCGACGTCACCAGACGGAGATATAAATTCACGGCATGCATCGAGTTTCTTCAGTGGGCATGTCGGCTAGCCTCGCGTCGACATCATGTCAAATCCGTTTATTTTCTTCATGCAGGTTAGTGATGATGTTTCATCTGTCATATGTGACGACCCTTTCTTTGTCCAGCTGACACGCCCATGTAGCTTAAGCAGAATCTGTTCTAGTGTACGCGAAATGCTTCTCTCTTTGCTTTTACTGTGTGGCGACGTCGAGCCGAATTCCGGCCCTGACGTTCAGAAGTTGCTTGCTGAGCTTTTGGATGGTCAGAAAAGCATTCGGAAAAGGCTGGGTGGCATTGAGCTGAAGTTAAAAAAGTTGAAGAAGTTGGTACGGCTGTAAATTAGGTGAAAACAATGGCGTATAAGTTGGAAAAACGGGTCGTAAGCTTGGAAAGCAAGCTAGCTGATCTTGAAGATAGAAATAAGCAGAACAACTTGATCGTCTTCGGCATACCGGAAACAACTAATGAAAGTTTCGATAAACTCAGCGAAAGTGTTTACCGATATCCTGGTGTAAGGAAAGGACTTAAGGACGCCGAGGAACGTCAAACCAGAACAAGAAGACGAGCGGAGGGCAGGTAGCACGAAGGCGACAACAAGGAATGAAGAGGAGAAGAAAGAACGTGCGGGACAAGGCACGTGCGATTACGAGGCAACTGTGCTCCAATCAGCTGATGACCTGTGGTGGCCCATAGAAGTGGCGTGCCACGATTGGGCCACGTGTGATCATTACGTGGCAGCAGGCTTTGTGGCTGGGGACGAGCCGAAGCAGCGGCAGACAGGAGACAGCGGGCCGCAGCGTCGGACGCAGGTGATCCAGGTTCCGGCCGGGGAACGTGGCTGTCCGCGCTACTGTCGTCCAACTACCAGCTCGGGCGGCATTGCCGGCACGAGTACTGCATCTCGGGCCGCGGCCTGGCCTGCTATTCTCTTCCTTGCCGAGGGCATCGTGGATATCGGCGAGGCGTCTCCGCGGTCAGCCGTTCAACACAGCGATGAACGTGGCCTGGCTAATGGTCACGGTTGCTTCAAGCATCGCGTCTCGGCGCACGCTCTTCGCTGGACGGGCTGGCCATTCCCCACATGGAGCATCGCATCTCCGATGCGTGTTGACTGCTCAGTAGTCGCACCCATGCCATCAAGCGCCGGTGTCACCAGAGCGTCGCACTTCGGCAAGGGACGAGCGAGATGTTCTGCCGGGCGAAACGCGGGCGTGTGTGTGGAGGACCACGGAGCCGGGTGAGGTTCAGGGTGCACCGCTCGAGAGGACGAGTTCCTGGCAGCGTTCCTGAGCCGGGCGTGGGACCCGTACGTGTCGGCCAGGTTGAGTTCCGTTGGTCTGTTCGAGGTCGAGTCCGTCGGCCTGTACAAGGTCCAAGGACGGGGCCTGCTGAACGGCTCTTGCCTGGGTGCAGTGGCCGGGAGCAGGTTCGTGGGCGAGGCCTACCAGGTGTGGTCCTCGTGAGCCGTAGCCTTATCCTGAACCTCAGGAGTTGCGACCCTGACTGCTGGGTTGGCCGCGACGTCCAACGCAACGGCGCTGCACACGGTAGCATATCCGTGCGCCGTCAGCCGTTCCAGCCGTGCCACCTTTGCCCTCGCGCACGTCGACGACCGCATCATGTCGGGACGACGAGGACCCAAACTGTTCCCGTGCAGACAAGTGTGGGAAACGTTTCGCTCAATCTCATTAGTGGCGACATCACCTGCAAGGTAATGACATGCAGATGCAGGGAAGATCTCGCTATGGCTATGACTGCTTTCAAACCGTGTACGGCGACTCGGATGGCTCGAACTGTCTAGATTCTACACTGTTCTCATTCACTATAAGCAAACTTAGTGACGAACGTCCCTAACCATCACACCTGGCAATACAAGTGTCGTCTGCGGAAAGAATTCACAGAATTGGGCGCAAACAACTACGTAAGCCTCGCCCAATAATTATAAAGTTTATTGATTACCGTGACAAGGTTGCTGTGCTTAAAAATTTCTTCAAACTAAAGGGCACAGGTTTCTCGATTTCTGACTTCTCGGAAGCTACACGACATAAAAGAAGAAAACTTTGGGAAAGCACTGCGGAAAAATGAAGGGCAGGCGAAAAGGTGAAATTAATCTACGACAAAATCCGAGTTAACGGTGTTCTGTTAGTTTGGGATGCAGGGCGTAACGAACGAGTGCCACTTCCAGGTAATGTCATTAAGAAATCTCAGCAGTGAACCGAAGCACAATCAGGCAATTCACCTCGCTGCATTCATTTTAACGCTCGCAGCATCAGTAATTAACTTGATGACCTGGAAAGTATCACAATAGCGCATGCACCCCATCTGATTGTAATACCAGAAACCTGGCTACATTCAGATATTAAGGATGACGAAATAGCGCCCCCAAGATATGGCATTTATAGGAAAGATAGACCATCTCGTGGTGGTGGTGTGGCCATCCTGTTTAAAAACTACCTCCATGTGACTAGGCTTTCCGTTAGAGACGACATTGAAGGTGTCATTGTTAAAATACACCTTGAGGAAATGAACCTGGTTGTGGGTGCATTTTACCGCCCTCCGTATGTCGAGAAGGCTTTTTTTATGGTATTAATGATTTTCTTTGTTCATGCAACGCAAGCAGTTCTAATATATTGTTAGCTGGCGATTTTAATATTCCCTAAGTTAATTGGGACGCGGACTTCCCGGAACCGCTTTCTAGTGCTGCTCAGCCCTTGGTCGACATTGTCCTTTTTCATAACTTAACACAGTTAGTAAAACAACCCACCCATGTTCAAAGTAACGCACAATCTATTCTGGATCTGTTTCTTGTGAGTGACAGAATCCTTCGTCGAAATCCTGCTTTGTGCGTCTATGACGGTGTATCCGATCATCGATTGTTATTTTTGAGCATTCCACTCCACGTAAGAAAAGAAGTGAATGAAAAAAGCGTAGTGCCAAATTTCAATCGTGCTGATGACGTCGCCGTTCTTGACCTGTTAGATATATTGTTTTCAGATTTCGGTGATATGTATGAATCAAGTAGTTGCTCTGTCGAAGATTTGTTGGGTTTCTTCAAGAATCTTGTTATGAAATGCGTCTAAATTCATGTCCCCTCAAAGATTATCAGAACGCAATCTGCTCGCCCTTACACGACGAGGGAAGTAGTGCGAGCGGGACGCAAACTAAAGAAGATGCGCAAAAGACTGCGCCAGAACCCGTCATCTTCTCATGTATCAAAATTTTCTAATATGCGTTGGCAGTTAAATGAAACCATGAAGAAGGCAAAAGTCTACTTTTTCAACATATCTTTGAAAAACTTCTTGCTTTCTGCTCCTGCGAAGTTCTGGCGACACTTGTCACCTAGGAAGCAACAGGCATATAAAATCCTCATTAATGGAGAATGGGTAACTGATGAATCACTCCTTGCGTCATCGTTTAACAAGTTCTTCTGTTCAGTCTACACAAATGACGATGGAAAACAACCAAATTTTGCGATTTCTCAGGACATACCCAAAAATTTTGACCTAATGATAAGTGAAGAGGGTGTCTTATCACTGCCGCTTAAAGTCAATATAAGAAATCACCAGGAATTGATTGCATACCGAATGCATTTCTAGTAAGGTATGCAGAATGGTGTTCAAAGTATCTATCTATTATATTAAAAAAACATTGTCCACTGACGAACTCCCGAGAGATTGGAAGCGCACGAAGGTTGTTCCGATCCCTAAGGCGGATCGGAACACCCGATCCCTAAGGCAGAAGATCCTTCCCTAATTACGTCTTACAGACCAATATCTTTACTGTGTACCTGCTCAAAATTGCTAGAACATATTATTTTTACGCACTTGTCAAAGTTTCTGCAACAAAATAAATTGATTGATTGCCGCCAACGTGGTTTCCGTTAGGGAATGTCGACGGTTACCCAACTCCTTGAGACAATACACGAGTTTGCCTCAGCCTTAGATGAACAGAGTCAAATTGATATAATTTTTTTGATTTCCAGAAGGCATTTGATCGCGTCTCGCACCATAATCTTTTGTTAAAATTAAAGCCCATATTACAAAATAACTCACTTCTCTCATGGATAGAGTCATGCTTATCGTCTAGGAGTCAATGCGTATCAGTTGGCGGCTCGTGTTCACGCCCGGCGCCCGTGCAATCAGGCATTCACCCAGGGTCGGTTCTCAGGCCACTATTCTTTTTAGTTTACATTAATGATATCGTAAACGATATACCTGTCAAAATCAAACTGTTCGTGGACGATTGCATCCTTTATCAGGAAGTAAACACACCTGCCCACCAGGCATTATTAAGTAGTGCCCTGGACAAACTGCATATTTGGTGTGAAAAATGGCAGATGAGCATCAATACTACAAAAACCGTCTCAATGACAATTTCAAGAAAGAAGGCACCACTTACTTTCCAGTATTCAATAAATGGTCGCTGTCGTAGTGCTGTAAATTGTTATAAATACTTAGGTTTAATAATCACTTCAGACCTCCGGTGGAATGAGCATATCACTTTTCTAGAAAAGAAAGCCATGAAAAAGCTTGGATATCTTAGAAGATCGTTACGACAGTCTACGCAAGAAATAAAACTATTAGCATAAAAACCTAAATTCGTCCCCTTTTGGAATATGCCTGCGTGGTCTGGGACCCATACACAAGGTAAATCATTGATAAACTAGAAAATCTACAAAGAAAATCTGCTCGATTTATCTGTCGCTCATACAATCGCCTTACGTCAGTCACTGCTTTGCTTCAGACAGCAAACTTGGAAGCATCACATTCGCGGCGATATCGCGAAAGACTAAAATATATGTTTCTGCTCTACCACGATAAGCTTGGCATTGATTCAAGTGGGTATATTGAAAAAGTTGTGCGACGACCCACGCGGGCGGATCACTCAAAAAAATTACAGGAATTTTCTTTCAGAACGAAATTGTACATTGGCTCTTTTTTCCCACGAACTGTACGCGAGTGGAATCACCTCCCTGGTGGGATTGTGGAGGCGGCGACAGTGGCATCAATCTTATCGGAGCTAAAAAACTTATAGCATGTCTTCGTGCCATATTTGTACTCTTTGTTTTGTGACGTTGCGTTGTTAGTACACAAGTGATGTTAGTACGCACTTATATAGGTATTATGCTATGCGCAATTGCGTGTCATGCGCTGTATATTTTTCTTTTTACAGCGTTAAAACCTGTGTGTCCGCGACATTCTCTGTGCGTAATATATCGTGAAAATGTTCAGCGTGCTGTATCTATATTTATATGATACCCACTCCTGCTTATGGCTTCACTTTGAAGCCAGCAGAAATCCTGTAAATAAATAAATAAATAAATATGAGACTCTACCAAATAAACCCTCGACTGGAACTTCGACCTCCATCCGGACTTCGTCGACGTGAAGCTTCGCTTCCTTGTCGCCTTTGGTTGGGGGTTGCCTTCACAAAAGCATATATAACCCTCATCGGATTGACCGACAATGTGGAATGCGATGTCTGCTGCGCCAAAGAAGACATGGTCTATCTGATATGCCATTGTCCTTGATTTGCTTTTGAAAGACAGAAGCTTTCGGACGCATTGCGACAATTGCACGCTCGGCCACTCTCTATGCAGACGCTACTGGAACACCGTCCTTGCCTTTCGTCGGCTCAGAAAGTAGTCAAAGCTGTCTTGTGCTTTTTGAGGACTACAGGCCTACGTGAAAACCATTAACTCTTGTGTAGTGCCACCACTGGATACGCGCCAGCCGATAGACTGACAATCCTTTTTTTCTTTCTCTTTTTCTCTTCTCATTCCCCTCTCTCTCATCTTTATGTCCCCTTCCTATTCCCCCGGCGTAGGGTAGCAAACCGGGCATGTGCCTGGTTAACCTCCCTGCCTTCTCTCTTGTTGTTCATCCGCCTCGCTTCTCAGAAGAATGATGAAAAATAGCCTAGCTAATGCCGGCCCAGGACCCCGACAATTGAATAATATTGACCTAATGAGTATCAAGCGAGTGTGTTTGTAGTAGTTACCGAATAAGTGTTTCTAAAAGGCTCTAAAAGGCCACTTTTCTAGCTTTCGATGTGACTGTGCTGCGCCTTCCACGCAGTCCTGGCTTTTATTTTTTTTTGACAAGACAGTTTTTTTAAAGAACCAGTCGTCAGCCTTCGAATCTTCGTTTACAGAACTCAAAGAAGCTAAGCAATTAATCCTACGTTGAGGCGGAAGTTCTTCGCCGCAAATAAAATTACATTGACAAGACCACTCAAAGGAAGGTGTTGAAGGGGTACTCACACAAAATCATGGTCTTGCATTTTTTATGCAGTGCGTTGCTGGAGACCTGTTAGTCATAACAAGGTAAAACCTTTGCTGGTGCATGCGACAGATAAATAATTACAGACTCCTTCAGTACTGCCCAGTGTCAATTTCATTTTGACAGAACTTCAAAAACAAGTCACCCAGTACAACCTTCACCATTGAGCATGTGCAACTTTCAACCATGTCAGCACAAAGAACTGTGACGCACTTCAGCATGGTCCGTGTGAAAAAGTCCTTGTCCTTTCAAGCAGAAAACAGGAAAACAGTGTTGCTGAACAACAACTTTTTAATATGTGCTCCCCAGCCATGCACACAATAGCAGGTACAGAGTAATAGTCTGCTGGTGCGAATGCAGCAAAAAAAAACGGCGGCTACGACGTCGTCATAATTTGTTGTGTAGCGAGGTCTTGCGAGTGAAGGTGTGTCGTTAAGGTTATCTTTGAGGGCGTCAATAGCAGGAGAGTGTCGGTAGTTTATACAAAGTTCAAAATATTTCAAATACCTTCCAAGCTACGTTGATATTTTGAAGGTGGTATACGCATGTTATCAAGAATCAATCAGCAGGGAAATTTCGTGTCAGTACTCCTTTAACTTTTTAATTCCTGGCTGGAGAGCAGTTGTTCAGCTTATAAATTGTAGTGCTTGCCAATTTATGGAATCTTGCAGCACAAAACTTAAACGTTGTTCAACATATTTATAATCGAATGTTAAAGGACCAACAACTGCTTTTTTAGATGCGGAGCATCTAATACTCGAGGCTTGAAGTGCGGCGCCGTCCGCAAGCTTCCTCCTCCTTCTTCCACCATCTGTGCATCCCTTCCTCCTCTACACACCGCGCGCGCTTCACTCCTCCACCATCTGTGCACCCTTCCTCCTCTACACACCGCGTGCGCTTCTCCTCTTCACGAACATTCGCTAGCTGTATAATGTAGCACGCATGCGCCATCACGCTTCGAGAACATCGGCAGCTGACGCGCGCGCATGCGCCGTCGCGCTTCGAGAACATCGGCAGCTGACGCGCGCGCATGCGCCGTTGCGCTTCTCCCCCTTCTCAAACATTCGACAGCTGACAGTGCATGCGCCGTCGCGCTGTATATATACTCAAGGTCGGCGCTCGCTCGCTCCGTTGCCGCTCGTCGGTTGGTTTGTACGGCGCGTCGACGTCCAAACTCGCGTGAAATGAATTCCAACGAATCCACAAACACAATGATCGACGTCCCTTCGACCAGCGCCGCCCTTTCGCATACGTGTGTACGTGTTCACTCATTTAACACCCCCTCCTACAACCACGTTAACCAATTTAGCCATCGACCCAAGTAAGTCGCAATTTAACACCCCATTTCAGAACCACGTTAACCAATTTAGCCATCGACCGAAGTAAGTCGCACTTTAACACCGCGTTAACCAATTATATGCTCCGCATCCTCCTCAGTGTTCCTCCGAGGAAAGCTGCGGGCAATTTTTTTCTACCCAGTTTTCTCCTGCAGGACAAAGAGCTTACCCTTCGCACTGTTCGCAGCTGCAGTGGTTATTTCCAAAAATACTTAGTTATTTTTAAAGCAGTGTTTTTCAATTTGAAAGGCTCTGAACACTGACGCGCCCTTTTGTCCAGCAACACCGAGAATTGATAGCAATGCTGGTAACGCTTCTAGTGACAAGTGCACGCTGTCACTGTCTTGCTTTCGCAGGAGTTCCAGTAACTATGCTTATCCACGCTTATTTTAAGGTTTACCAATATTTTTGAAAATAACAAGCCGTTACAATGAGACGACGTGGCTTTATACAGCTTCCCTGTATTTGTGTTGCATTACGTGCGCCTTCGCCCAAGGTGGATGCGCCTGTTTCGTGGATGGCTCGTCCCGTTGTCCTTACTCTCTCGACACACGAGCCAAATGAAGTCACCGAAAACGCCACTGCGCGCAATCTCTAAGGCAAAGCGTAGGTAAAAAATAAGTCAATCCGAAAACGTAGTGACTTCAAAATTGCAGCATGGTTTCATGAGCGTTGTAGAAAAGTTGATGAAGACGCGCTGATGAGCATGAATCATTACGTAGTGTGAAGGCGGGGCCACTTTTTGCGCACTACTAACGCCGGCCTATAAGTACATTCTTATAGAGTAATACGTTTTACTATAAAGAAGCAAATTCAATACTAACTGAAACAGCGTTTCCTGCGAACACTAGTTTACGGTCGCGTAACAGTGCAGCTCGGATAATCGAAGTTGTGGCCACCAGGTGGCACCACAGGCTAATTGCGAATCTTAATGAAGAAATAGAAATAAAGCTCCACTTCCCACGAGAAAAATGGGGTTGGTATGAGTTCCATTGAGGGACAATTTCTCCATCAATGCAGTCATCTGATTTCCTATTCTGGGCAGTTGTCGGTTCCTTTAAGGGCGAAAATGAAACTGAGTTCACCTAGTGCACGGCCTTCTTGTTATGTCAGACAAAAGCTACTCATGGAAAGTATCGGAATGAGAATAAATATGCGACATGGCCCTATCAGTACACTAAAAGCAGAATGTCATCCCAGGTGCACAGCGGGACGTGTTACCTTAGCGCGTAATGCTTGGTGTTCATCTGTTTTTTTTCAATTGTGTATAAGAAAACTACTATGTGAGCCTTTTTGTTCTCCGTGAAGCATAAAAACTCGGACTCAACCTTTTCATCACTCCTTTTAGGCAGGAAAAATAGTTGACCCTCCTCTCCATGGATTGAAGAACAGAGAAGCATTACACATCTAACCCAAAAAATCAGCTGTCTAGATGTATATTTCATTGTGCCCGCCAATTTTTCAAACCGTATTTTGTTTTGGTCTACCTTGATTTCAATTTCATACCTTCGTTGTCAAGTATAGTTCCAGCCTCATATTACACGCAGCTGAAATGGCACAACTGCCCCAAGTTTTGTCTCTGCGCCCTGAAAAATATTTCTCAGTAAAATGTGTTACCTAACCAGCCTGAGACATTTTTGTTTTCCCAACCCCTTTACACTTCACTTGAAGGTTTTTGTTTATTTTGCACTTTCTTGCCTCGGTCGAGCTTTTTCTTATTTTTTATTATCCTAGACAACTATCAGCTTTCTGGTGCTGAATACGTGTGACAGACAATGATACAAAATGTACAAAAACACTATATGAAATTGGCGCTTGGGCCTCCCATGTCTATTTTTCTGTAGTTAGAACTATATGCAAAAAAATCATACTTATGGATTACCAACTAACCTGAACCAACATGTCCTAGATAGATATTTCAACTTCTTTTCAAATCCGTAGAGCTGGGCTGTAGGAATAGGCTGCCACACCCAAGTTTTCCATTCTGTAGTAACGAAGGTCTAGCCTTGTCATTCGCAAAGCCTCTGCCTGCCTTTCTGCACTTCACCACATCACCCATGGCACAATTTCCCGCAGTTGTTAGTTTCTTGTTACTGATTAAACGTTCATAGGCTATTCATACACTAGGACTTTCACAATATTCAAACTAAAGATAGGTTTATTTTCAGACGTTTCAGAACCCTCTCATCGGGGAGGGTTCTGAAACATAAGAAAATAATCCTATTTTTGGTTGGAACATTGTGAAAGTCTTAATCTCTTGTTCCTGTTATTCATTGATGACATTGTTGAATCAGTAAACGCTAAAATTAGACTGTTTGCAGATGACTGCATGATTTACAGTGAAATCAAGCACATTGACGATCAGGTTGCCCTTAACAGATCCCTAAACGACGTAGCCCAGTGGTGCCAAGATTGGCAGATGGATATTATTTCTGAAAAAAAACGGTCGTGATGAACGTAAGCAGAAAGAAAAGCAAACTATTATTTCTATACTCGCCTAATGGTGTCACCCTTCGCACAGCAAACCAGTATAAATATTTCAGGCTTCTAATATCATCTGACCTCAAATGGACTGCGCATGTACAGAAAGTGACGAAAAAGGCAATGAACAAGTTGCTTTTTCTAAAACAGACCCTACGCTACGCTACCACAGATACGAAGCGCTTATCCTACATAAACTTTATAAGACCTATGCTAAAATATGCGAATATAGTGCGGTTTCCTTTAACAAATACTGACATAGCTTTGCTCGAGAGCGTGCAGCGCAAGGCGGTCAGATTTATCTTTAACCGCTATAAGCGACAGATTCACCTTCCCAGCTTCTGCTCCAAGCAGATTTGCCTGCGCTCTGCGATAGAGCAAAAATACATCGGTTGAAGTTTTTTTACCAATTGTTGAACGGCCACTTTAAAACTAATGCCTTCGCCTTCGCTACTATAAAAGCAAAGGAGAAAGTGCGCCGAAAACACGACCTGATCTTCGAAAAATATTTGTGCCGTAACAATACCTTCAGGTTTTCAGTTTTCCCTCGCGTAATAAGAGAGCGGAATGGGCTTGATTCAGCTACTGTAGCAAAGCCAACACCCCAAAAATTTTTAGAAAGAGTTGTAAATCTCATGTCGGTGCCCCCAAGTTCTATGTGCTAACTTAATTGCATACGGGTGAAAGCATCCACAGTCTAACAATTTATTTTATTTTCTTTATCATTTGGTTGTAGGCAATGTATTGCTATTCCTGTATGATATATGCATTAGTTAGTTCCATGATTGCGACGCTTGCACGTCATGATGTAATTACTCTTGTGTTCGTTTCTTATGTACTCTTCTTGTATTGCCACTGCAATGCCTTGCTTGTAAAAAGTTTGTATCTTTTCCACTCCTGTGATAATTCTCAAGGAGAGTTTACAGTATTTTGTAAATAAAATAAATAAAAATAAAATAAAGGAGGAGGAATAAATGAGGAAGGACAGAGAGGTTTAACGAAATGAAAGACCAGGTGGGCAACCGCGTCAGTATGTTCAGCTTTATTCAGACATTGTTCTCACATTTTTGATTGCCAGTGTCTTAATACCCAACAAGCACAGTTATAGCTTATTGAATATGAGTACATAGGACGAGACAAAACTTCTAAATTAGCTGGATTCCAACTCATCGAAAGCGTGAAAACAATAACTAATATTCTGCTACATCAGTAGACTCTCGATGAATAAGTAAATTTTGTACGTAACTTGGTGTGCAGCGGTGCGCCAGCTGCTATTTTCGCGGTTCTGTGACTTCGTCAAAATAACGATATTCAGACTCCCATGTTTATCAGCCCCTAAACATACTCTGCACTTCTCTCCTTTTACGTATACCTCTCTTTCATTACCATCACTACGTGCCTATTCAGATAGTTCTTTCACAAATAAAGTGGCGGGCTACAAAGAGTTTGTGCATCGCAATGTAGAATACTAGTTTTGTGTCCGCATTCCGACCTCACCTAAAAGCTTTTCATATTCAACAGCTTCCACCACGCTGCAGTTTTGTGACACTAAGTGTGCATTGAATAGAATTAAAACGAAGCTGCCGAGTGCCAGATCAATGTGCAGATAAAGCTGAGGTCACTAACTGAAGAAGACAGTGTTGCAGATTAGACCACCTCTTTTCGGCAATCTGCAAATGCTATTTTCAATATCTTGCGTTGACCTTTTCTATGTTTTACTTTTTGTTCGCCCCAAAGATCCTCCGAATCAACTGGGTTGTGTCCTAATATGACAGAACAACGAGAGTTTGATGGCATTAAACAATGCATCTGGTGGCCAAGACTAAGGATCACATCAACAATGGCCAATTTTTTGAATTATTGAAGGTTGAATTAGGAACCTTTACTGTTTTCATGTAATTTTTTCACAATAATAAAAAACAAAGCAATGCCACCTATGCGCACCCCCTCAGTTCCTATCACAATATTTCAAACATAATATTCTTTAGTAAAGCTTTCAATTTCGCATGTGTTTTTCCCCATCCCACCATATGTAAAGCTTTTCTCCTCCAGTTTCTAGAGCGGGCAAGACATACATGAAAACATAGCTAAGGAAAGCGGCTGCTGCCTTGATGAAGACAGATCCCTTGTTGTTAGCTTCAGCAATATGTTTATCTCCTTGCTTGAGAGTTTGTCATCACTTCAGGCTTCTATTCCCAGAACATTTGCCTAATTTCAATTGTTCTTAGGTATGTACCATGGTGTAAAAAATGGCAGCATATCCATGGAGTGAATGATGGATAGTTGTGTGACGCATCCGTCCGTCCATTCGTTCTTGCTTCCGTTCATCTATGCGTGCGTCTGTGTGGCCACCCATGCGTCCATTCGCTTGTCAGTGCATGCGTCTGTTCGTGCATTCGCACGATCTTCTCTGCGTCCGTCCCTGCTTTCGTCCATGCATCCGCTTCTGTGTTCTACCATGCGTCCATCCGTCCGTGCAGCCATCCGTGCGTTCGTCCATGCATCTGTCTGTGTGTTCCTTCGTCCACCTATTCAACACTCCAAGTACCACCATCTCGCATCTTTTCATCATATATTTCTCAAATAGAAGCCCCGCCATCCAGCGGACATTCCAAGGACTGAACGAGAGGAGGCACACGCACACTTTCTTACAGCCTGCGCTTCGTGTCTACTTCCCACCTTTAACCACCTCAAGTTCATGGTATATACTAGCTCACTGTAGTCATGGCACTGTGGCCCAACGCTCGCTAAAACTTTCTAAAACCTAGGAGGTTACGCCCAGCGAGTATAACGTAGCAACCCTTTTTTGTCTTCTGTGCGTTGTTGAACAATAAAAAATTCGCAGCGTGCGCGTTAACTAAAAGCCAAATTCTCCTGTCTCTCATTCCCTCTTAGCAGTCATTGGCATGTACATTGAGACCTATCTTTATTGTTCAACAATGCACTGAAGAAATCTCTCCCCGGCACCCCCTTGGAGGCCAAAATGTTACACTTGTTACACGCTACTACAACTGCTACGATGGACGAACGGGTGCCGCTATAAGGAGCTTCGCCCCTAAAGAATAATTTTTTGTGTGAACACTGCGCTTGACGGCGCGTCCACATAATGTCGCCTCTTTTCTCCTCTCGGCGCCTATATCGCAGGGCCGCCATAGAACGTCGGCCGGAACATGAACTGTAAAAGACTAGCTGCGTCCATAGCGTTCGTAACGGCGTTGTGCATTACAGAACGCAGCGTTAGAACTATAATGCTTTTTTCGTCTTGCACTGTGCAGCGAATAGTGGCATTTTTCGATCGTGAGAAACGCACTACGCGTTTCTAGCTCTAGGTGCTATCGAGCACGGTTTAACAAAATACTATGACGTGAAAAAAAAAGCGCGTTCACCTCGACACGCTATAGGTTTTTTAGGCCCCTATGTCACATCACCCCCCACAAAACTTCCGTTGGCGCGTTTACTTAGGGCGCAAAATATCTGAACGGTTTGTTCGTTGACGGTGGAGATATGTTCACGCCTGAATTATTTTTCTTACTTCGTGGTGTGTACTAGGAGAGGCTCACCAACAAAATTTGAAAATTGCTAGCATTGCAATGTCCACAAAACTGTTCACAGATTTATAGCTTTCTCATGTAAGAGATCCCTTTAAAAGAACAGTGAAAGGACAGGCAAACTCTTAGGCAGGGCTGGGTTTGAACATCAGCTCCCACGCTCCAAAGGCAAGTGTCTTACCACCAGTTGATACGCACACATGCTAGCAATATATATATATGTTTAAATAACTATGCGAATTAGGTTTAGCCATGGTACAAAGCAACAGTAAAATAACACTTTCTAAAAAGACAGTACTGAATTTCACAAAAGTCGAATAAGTGCCAGCTGTATGAATTCATACAAATTCTGCATAAAAATGACTCACATCAGAAAAATTTAGAGTGTAAAAATGAGAAGCTGCGAAACTTGATTCAATGGTTCTTGGGGACATGTTTCAAAAACCTATTCTGGACCTTGATAGAAACTAGAAATAAGATAACACATGCCATGCTGAGGCTGCCGAAAGTAACATTATAGGGAAGGCTGCAACTATATAATGAAACTCTTACACATCACATACGCAACTCTTGAAAAAGATTGTGAGCAGAATTTTTTAAGACTGAAATAATGTGTTCTAGGATCTTTTAAATGTATACTGCTATTTGTTGAACACTACGAAAATGATGATGTAGACAGTTGAATTGAACATATGCCTTAAATTACTTTTTCCAGATCATGTATGCGGGCAGCCCCGCCAAGCTGGAAGAGGCAGGGACAACCTCAGAGCCAACTCCAGTACTGCATACGTATCGCGTATGCAAACATCTTTACACCAGAAGGAGAAGTGGGTGCTTCTGTATCACACGAAATTAAGAAGACGTGGCCACAATACAAACAATTTTGCAGAAGCCTCCGTTAGAGTTTTAAAAGACATTGTGTTATCTGGACCTAAAGCGTTTATTGCTGTGCCGCTGGTCGATTCTATTTCGGATGTGTGGGAGCTATGCTTCAAGAACACAATCTTGAAACATGCGAACAGCCGTGTCTACACCTACCAGCTTCTATATGACAGTCTTCTTGAGAAGACACCTGAAGGCAGTGAAGCGTGGGTGATTTCATGTGGAGAGAACTGTTTTTCTGTGTCAAGTTTTCAGAAGGATGGCGAAACGTGTGAAGTGTGTGGCGACAAAAACACATGCACGTGTCCAGCTAGGTGCACAGGTGCCTTTTACAAGCACCAAACACTTGTGCACGAGGTATTTGGTGGAAGTTTCCTCCAATTCCTTGTACTACACATGACCACCATGAATTAAGAAAGCTTGCTCTTGGAGATGCGTGCTCAAGCATAGAGTTTTTTGCAAACTCCAAGGACACCATCAATGCACAAGGTGAGCAACACGACCCAGTGCCTCGAAATGAATTGGATACTGCTACTACGCTCCAGGATGAAGAGATGCCAGACTCTGAACCCGTTCTTGACACAGAGTCCTGTGCATCGATTTCACACCTTAAGCAGCAAGAAAGTGAGGTACGTGCCAGCTTCCATGCTCAAGTAAATCAATTGTGTTTGTAAGGTTGATGCATGACTGAAATCTGCATAGCAAGCTACACGCAACTGGCTAAGTGAAAATTGATAAAGCCCTGCTTGGAACCTGTGGTAGAGATGAACTGCAAAAACTGATTGTACAGAAATCCATAATAGCTACTGCCTTGTGCGTGTGTATAAACTGCAGGAATTGACGATATGACTGAAAGCTCTATCTTATGCAAATTGTTTTGGCTTCTGATTATGAAGCCATACACATGATGGTAATATGCTGTGGAATTTTATATGCAAAGCAGCTTGGGATCGAGCTTAATCCGGCGTGACCATCTTTACTAGACATGTGCGTCCACCCACCTTTCTCTCCTCTATGCATTCCTCTCCGAAATGTTTACTCTACTTTGTGCACGCGCCCCCTCTCCTACGCTCCTTCTCTCTCGCTTTGCAACAGCGATGCAGGCAGTGCCTGCTAATGTAGTTTCTTGATTGAAAAAGAAATCACATGCTTGCTGTGCACAACTGTTCACGGGCCACACTATATATATTGCCCCTGGTACTCTAAGCTAGTGCCAGTGGGAGATTTCTCCAACGCGTTGATAAACAATAAAAATTCACAGTGTGCGCATGAACGAAAAAAAAAACGAACTGCAGGTCGTTTGTCCAGTCGAAGACTTTTGTCTCTCATTACTTATTAGCAGTGATTGGCATGTTCTAGTAGGAAACACCCGTTTATCACTGTGCTTTGTGCCTCCTTAGGTCTCTCTCCTGTACAGTGGCGCCACGAGCACCACCGTCAACGTCGCCACCAGTGTAAGCGTAGAGCCCGCTGTTTCGCATATACTTGATTCCCTGTAGTGGGAGATGGTGATTTTTTTTTTCTTTATAGCAATATTTATGCAGTCTAACTAGTGAGTGCAGCGAGCAAATTTACTGACTTTGGCAAAAGTGGTTTTAAGAAAAACTTTTCGGAAGAGGATTTCTCGCTGCCAGATAGCCAACTTTCTCTCACGAGTGATCCCCAACAGCTGCAATAAAAAATATATGCGCACAGCCAATCTACAAACATCGCTCACTAAAGGCAATCAGAAAGCGCCGTTTATGGCGGCTTGCCCAACTGCAGTGACATTTCACAGCTGCTTGTGCATGTTTAATGTTGAAATTTTGTGTATTGCTGCAATAATTTTTCAGCTTGAGGTTTATACAATATGTATACAATAGAACAGAGAACTTACAAAATATCCTTGTGACTCATCCAATTTCCCTGAAATTAACTAGTGGCTAGACAACATTCACTGCTGGATGGTTCCGTATGTATGGTAGGTGTGGCCACATTTTACAGGAAGTGAACTTAATGTGCAAATACTGTGTGCCAACTGGCCCCATTTATTTATTATTACTTATTTGAAGAAGTGCTGACATGAATTTATAATATTTTTTGGTTTTTTACGCAAAAACACTTGTGTTGAATACCCCAAAAAGAGTGTCAAATTAACCGGGCCTGAATTCACTTTATTGAATTACTGTAACTACTGCAACCTTAGAACAGGGATTTCGATTGTGGCATCGTGACGGCAGTTTTGCATGCCCCGCCGCGGTGGTCTAGTGGCTAAGGTACTCGGCTGCTGATCCGCAGGTCGCGGGTTCGATTCCCGGCTGCGGCGGCTGCATTTCCGATGGAGGCGGAAATGTTGTAGGCCCGTGTGCTCAGATTCGGGCGCACGGTAAAGAACGCCAGGTGGTCGAAATTTCCGGAGCCCTCCACTACGGCGCCTCTCATAATCATATGGTGGTTTTGGGACGTTAAACCCCACAAATCAATCAATCAAATCAACGGCAGTTTTGCATGGGCTTGTCCACAGAAGTCATCACAAGTTGACTGTGGGTCACAACATAGCAGCAGCCACTGTCATTCTGCTGTCATATGCACATAATCACCTAAAGGATGAGTAAATTGTCATCCAAAGACTCTTACAGCAGTTTCTGATACATAAGCTGCCTGCAAGACACAGGTTTTGCCTACTTAGTAACTGTGTTGTTTTGTGATAATCTGCTCTGTGGAGGTACTGGCTTCGAGATGCTCGGCAAAATTACTTTAAAATCAAATTTAAAAAGCTTAAATCAAGTTACCGGGCTCCTTTTTGCGGAGATTGTTAATAGCGCACAACATAGAAACGAAAAACCTTTTTTTTTCGGTGTCTGAATATTATGTTGGCACTCCTTTATGGCATACAATTGTAAATAAAGATTTGTTATTGCTCCTTAATTTATCAGGTGTATCTTGATAAAAAAAAGTATCTTCAGTGTTCTTAAAAAATACTGAAGTGTGTACTTGGAAACCATTGAGAAAATATTGTGCTTCCAGTATTTGGAAACCTAACTTTGACGCTATACCTTATAAAGTGACGATTGTTATAGGATGCGGACAGCAGCCTTGAAGCGCTGATTGAGCAGTTGCGGCGAGTTCATGCAGAAGAGAAAAGCCATGTGGCATACAGAAGCCACCTCCTCAGTGACCCTAAATGCTTCCGAAGACTCCAGAAGCATAAGCGTGGTGTTGGTGCCATGATGACAATGCTTGCTGCTTTAGGTCTGGAGTTACATAGTTGACGATATAATAAAGTGCAGCCTACAGGAATTTTGAGACGATGTCCAGGACTAACTAGAGGCTCCAAGTGAGTAGTGGCAAGACGACCAGTGAGTGGCCCTTCACCCGAGAAGGCAAAAAACAGGTGCAATGTGCTGCAGCACATTGTGAGGCTGAACATTCCCTATGTGAAGCTGCACGATTATGACCATTGAGGTGATGTTCTAGTGACTACCTAGTGAGTACTTGGGGCAGAGGATTGAGTGTGTGTATGTGTGTGGGATGGTGCGCGCGCGTGTTATTTTTCGCTGAGGCTGGATGCTGTACTGGATGCATAAGATCATGTTCATGCTCTGAAAGGACAGCAGTCTATGGTCCAAGCTTCCAGGGATATTAAATTTTGCAGACCATATACAGTATATTCTCATTGAATGGAATCTGAAGGGACCGGGGAAATATGTTCCAATTAACAGGAGCTCTTTTATTGAGAAGTTAAGTGAATTGCAGCATTCGAGTATGAAATCGAAATTTGTGGAGAAAATTCTTTCATGTAAGCAGCAGTTTCGTTTTAACCGAGTTCTGTTTACTGAAAGTCTACTGTATGCTAGAAAAGATAGAAAAGCATACATAAAGGCAACCACAGTGCAAGTGCAACATCTTTCCCAGAAGCTTACGGAAAAAGGCGATCAAGTCGGCAAGCCTCTCAGTCCTGTTTTTGATCTATTTATACAGTATTCTTTTTTTCGACTATGTCTCCTGCAGAAGAATTTCGCCAGAAGGGTTGAGCAATTTATTCATGTCTAGGTGTTCGTCCTGGTAAAGGAGTTCTGACACCTTGTCACCGATGCCTGCAGGATTAGCAATTGATGTGTCTTCTCTGGAGAGCTGTAACAGACGCCCTGGCAGCAGGTCAATAGCAGCATGATGTTTAATGCCCAATTATTGGTTGCTTCCCGCTGCCTAGGTTGACTCCTCTAGATGGCTCATCAGGCTTGCCAATCACCATTCCTAATGCCTGCCGATTCGGAGTTCTCTCCCATATGTGCCGGCTACTTTTTTTCTTGCAACCATTTATTGTGCAGCAGATTCATTGAGGAGCCTATTGCTCCTCAATGAGCTCGTGCTGTACCTTTGCCACCAAGGGAGATGCTGTCATACCTTCTCTTCTGATTCAAACAGCCACTTTCACATCTCGTTCAATTCTGAGGCTATCTTTGTACTTACGACTCGTGCTCCTTCATCAAGCCTGCTTGAGCAGCCTTCCTAATGATTTTTCAAGCTTATAATTTACTTTGTTTTGATGTTGTCGCCCCTCAGAAGGAAAGCTTTGAAATTCATTCAACTTGATCATACTGTCACCGTGTTCCCGTTCACAACCCATTTCTCCGCGCATGAGGTCAATCGGGGATTGGCTATCTTGACTTCCAGTGATGCTGCTCAGTCCATGTTACACTAAAGATCAATTTGATGTGGAGCAGAACCTTGCAGGGTTTCGAATTGGCGAGAGCCATGCCACGCTCTAGGAGTGAACGGACACAAAAGACCAGGTCGGTACAAACCAAACTACATGCACGCATTCATTTAACTAAATTACAGCGAAGATATCGTCCACCGACCCCGCAGGGGCGCCTGCGCAAGTAGGCGTTTGGTGTGTAGCGACACCACGGACTCGAGCTAACGGGGGGGGGGGGGGGTTGGCTCCCTCCCACGCCTAGCCGTGCATGGCTTTGCCGTGTCCGGGGAAAGGGGGATCTTGGGGGTTGAGCCGACGCTGGGTGATTGGACCATTAATGTCGTCCCCCGGCAGAGGCAACACACCCCTTCAGCCCCGGCTTCACGTAGACCGCACCCGTGGGCTGACCCACCCAGGGGGAAATTGGCAGTCGCCTTTTCCTATCTCTCTCTCGCGACATCTTCGTCTTTCTTACCTTTTTAGCTTTCCTGTCTACTTCTCTCTTCTGCTTACTTCCAGTTTTCTCGGCGGCAAAGGTTAAGTCTGTGCAAAAAGCCTACCCTGGCCTAGGCGCATTGGGTTATAGCAGAGTTGCACCGCTGACGTCTGCAAGCTATCAGCATCCGCAAACTTGCAGCGTACCCTCGTTGGGCTCCGTGGTGGGTGGCCGCCAACGCTGCAGAACAACATACAATTAGCATGCACAAAGCATTCCCTTTACTTAGTGTCATTGCCTCCTGAAAGCGGGTACGCACCAAAGAAATCAATTTTTCATCCGGCCAAGGCAAATCTTTCCTCATTTCCACGTTATACACTGCGAAAAAACTAACAAGCAAGCCAGAATTGTATCCCCCTTCGTAGTGGCTAGGTGCTTAACCGAAACTCTCCGTGCCGGGTACAAGGTTACCAAAATGGCCAGCGGAGATCTAATCCCTAAAATACGCGACAAAGACCAATTCGATAATCTGAACACCTTCACAACGTTTGGAGACGCACCCATCAGTATTACGCCACACAGGTCCATGAACTCTTCTCGCGGGGTCGTATCGGACGCAGATTTGCTTGACCTGACCGAAGCTGAACTTCTGGAAGGATGGAAGAGCCAGAAGGTGACAAACATACAGCGTATTAAGATAAGAAGAGATCAAGAGGAAATACAAACCAAACACTTAGTACTGACCTTTGCTTGGAGCGATTTGCAGGAAACAATTCAGACTGGGTGTACAAAGACATCCGTGAGGCCATATATTCCCAACCCCCGCCGTTGCTTCCAATGTCAGAGATATGGCCACGGCTCGCAAAGCTGTCGTGGCCGGAAAACTTGTGCTCTGTGTGGAGTCGTGGGCCATGCGTCCGACAACTGCGAAGCACACTGTGTGAACTGTGGCGGTAATCATGCCGCGTACTCACGTTCCTGATCTTTCTGGAAAAAAACAGATCATCATTTTAAAGATAAAAGAAAACATTACATTCAAAGAAGCAAGAAAAAGAGTCTTGCCATTTTATGGCCCCACATATGCTGATGCGGCGTGCCAGGGGGCAGTGTCGCACCAGCCCTCGCCACTCCTTCGGCCTGCGCAGAGCGAGCCATTGGCTGTGGCGCCTGCCCCCATGGCGGCAGTAGTTGAGTCTACTCCGCCTACTATTGAACAGAGACCAGAGACTCCAGGGTCCTCGGGTCTCAAGGCGCCACCTCGCCAGGTGAGGCCCAAGCTTCGAAAAACCAGCTCGCATGAGCGAGCATCCAGTGCCTCCGAGAAGGCAATGGATACAGCGGCACCCCTGGTGCTAAAAGAGCGGCGCGGCTCCCTGGAGCGCGCCAAGAAAACTAAAAAGCTCATAACAGGGCCTGATAATAGCCCTGTTACTTGAGCGCGACCTTTCAGCTTAAACAAGTCACTCCCTTAACGTACACACAGCACTACTTTACTTCCAATATGGAAACACAAATTATACATTGGAACGTCAGAGGCCTGCTTAAAAACCTCGACGACGTCCAAGAACTTTTATAAAAACACTCACCTCAAGTGCAGTGTGTACAGGAAACACACTTTAAATCCTTCAATACAAATTTTTTACGTGCTCACGTCATATACCGAAAGGACCGAGCTGATGCTGTGGCGTCATCCGGTGGCGTAGTCATTATTATTAACCAAGGAGTAGCGTGTACACATTTACCACTCCAGACATCCCTGAGGCGGTGGCTGTTCGAGCGGTACTTTTAAACAAACTCGTCACCATCTGCTCTTTGTATGTACCTCCCCACCACCGTCTTGAATGACGTGAATTTCAGACTTTAATAGACGAACTGCCTGAACCTTATTTGCTTCTTGGGGACCTAAATGCACATAGTGGACTGTGGGGCGATTCTCGCTCTGATGCACGAGGTCGTCTCATTGAACAATTTCTCTTCTCTTCCGGTGCCTGTTTGTTGAATAGGAAAGAGCCAACATACTATAACGTTGCAAACAAAACTTACTCGTCTATAGACCTCAGCATCGTATCACCTTCAATCCTACCCCTACTGAAATGGAAAATCATAAATAATCTATATGGAAGTGACCATTTTCCTGTAGCGTTGAGTTCCCAAACAACACATGAATGTCCTCTACATGTTCCCAAATGGCTGATAAACAAAGGAGACTGGGAACAGTTCCCGAACACTACACGTTTGAGTTGGACAGACATATGTAGGTTAAACATAAATGAAGCTGTGCAGTACTAACAGCTTTTCTAACGGACGCAGCAGCCAGGTGCATACCGCAAACATCTGGAATGCCCGGCAAACGACACGTCCCATGGTGGAACACAAAGTGTCGTAATGCGCGAAAGGAACAAAACAGGGCATGGAAGTTGCTTCGGAACTCACCAACAGCCGAAAACCTTGAAACCTTCAAGAAAATAAAGTCTCAAGGCAGGAGAACGCGTCGGCAGGCCAGAAGGGAAAGCTGGCAGAAGTTTTTGTCAGGGATCTATTCATACACACAGGAGGCTAAAGTCTGGATCATGGTCGGTAGGATAGCAGGAAAACAAGTACACACACTTCCACTCGTAAACACTCAAGGTGATACCTTGGAAGATCAGGCAAACTTCCTCGGTGCACACTTTGAACGGGTATCCAGCTCGTCCCACTATACTGACACTTTCCAAAAATACAGAACAAGAATAGAAAAGCAGAAACTCGAAGAAAAATCTACTAGATACGAGGCATACAACCAAGCTTTCAGTCTAGCTGAGTTCCAAACATCTCAAAACTCCTGCAGTACTTCTGTCCCAGGTTCTGACCGTGTGGTGTATGAAATGTTAAAAAACCTACCAGCCGAAACACGAAAAACCTTACTTTGTTTGTACAATGCTATCTGGTTTTCTGGCACTATCCCTACCTCCTGGAAAGAGGCTATTATTATTCCCATTTTGAAAGAGGGCAAGGACCCTTCTTTAGCTTCAAGTTATAGGCCTATTGCGCTTACAAGCTGCTTGTGCAAAGTCTTCGAAAAAATGATAAACTGCCGACTTGTACATATCCTTGAAACAAACAATTTGCTCGACCCATTTTAGTGCGGGTTTCGAGAAAATAGATCCACCTTAGACCACCTTGTCCGTATCGAGGCACACATCAGAGACGCCTTCGTCCATAAACAATATTTTCTCTCTGTGTTCCTCGATATTGAAAAGGCTTATGATCTTAGGCCTAAGTTTGGACAACAAGTTGACTTTCGTACCGCAAATAAGTATCTGAAAACGAAATGTACAAAAGCCATGAATGTTATAAAAGTGTTGTCACGTACTACTTGGATTAGTGATATACAATGCCTCATGAATTTGTATCGAAGCCTCATTCGCAGCCGCTTAGATTATGGGGCCGTTGTTTATCAGTCTGCAACTCAAAGTGCTTTGAAGATGCTGGACCCCGTGCTCCAATTGGGCATCCGCCTTTCTACGGGTGCTTTTCGCACCAGCCCCGTATAAAGCCTTTATGTTGAGTCAAATGAGTGGTCGCTCCATCTGCAGAGAACTTACATGTCCTTTGTTTATTTCCTTAAGGTGAATGCGGATAAGAAGCACCCCTCATACTCTACCCTTAATGATTTGTCGAGCTCAATTCTGTTTCAAAACAGGCCTTCGATGAGGCAGCCCTTGTCAGTTCGCCTGAAAAATCTAGCTGTGGATACTGGAGTCTCACTTGAACACAGTTTAATGGCTCCTGTAGCATATCCGCCACCGTGGCAATGGCAGACTATAGACTGCAATGTGTCCTTTCTAGAAGTAACAAAACATGCGCCTATTGCCCATATTCGAACATACTTCCTGGAACTACAACACAAATACACACGTCCTGAGTTCTTTACAGATGCCTCCAAGTTCAACTCCTCTGTGTCCTACGCTGCTGTCGGCCCATCCTTTTCGGATGCTGGCCCTCTACATCCAGGCACAAGTATCTTCACAGCGGAAGCTTACGTGATATTTGTGGCAGCTAAACACATCAAACAAGTACAAATACAAAAACAGTAATTTATACAGACTCCCTTAGTGTGGTAACGGCTCTGCACAGTCTTAAAAAACAAAAAACCCGGTCCTTGTCTCACTTTACTCCATTTTGTGCACACTCTACACACTCAAACAACATGTTGTAGTGTGCTGGGTGCCAGGGAACCGTGAGATCCAAGGCAACGTGAGGGCGGATCAGCTCGCTGCATCCGTCCTCGAAAGCACCGCCCCTAAACCCAAATTACTCCCAGCCCTTGATCTTAAGCCTTCTCTCAAACAAAACCTCAGGGACTACTGGCAGAGCAAGTGGGATACACACACACAAAACAAACTACACATTATTAAGCCACACCTTGGTCATTGGCTGCCAGTATCAAAGTCGCGTCATACAGAGGTAATACTAACGAGACTCAGGATAGGACACACATACACGACACACACATATCTTTTGTCTGGTGGCGATCCACCATTGTGTGACAGATGTGGTGAAGCATTAACAGTCCTTCACATGTTAATCCAGTGCAAACACTTAGAACACAGAAACTCTAAGAAAACAGCATTTTCCATTACCCTACCGACAACATATACCTTTACACCCTGCAATGTTCGTTGGTAGGGAACCGCTTTTTATTCACAAATCATTGTTAGCGTTTTTTAAAAAAAATTTATAATTTTTATATCATATACCCGGGAATTCCGTAGCACGACCTCTCCAGAGAGGTTTTTGCTGCGGTGGCTACACAGGAAAGCACTTGCCTCACGGCCCTTGGACGCAAAGGTATGAACAAGTGACGTACTTGTGCTAATGCCATACATGTGCACCATCGTTTTTCATTATCACCAACTTTTGTCACCTATTCATACCACACACACCTTTTATGGCATGGTCATGATTTTATTACTTGTAAGTTTTTACCCGCCTTATTGCGAGGAATTTTATGGCCCTTATACAGCCGCTAATCACAATCATTGTCCACATTCTTTGTCCCCTGAACTGGCGCTCTTTGGCCATCAAATGGCTCTTGCGCCAAGAAACACCATATATCATCATCATTATCGTCCACCGAATCGATACATCAATCGTGATCATATGCTAAACAATCTTACTGTTACACAATACTACAAACTTGACAAACACATTAACACACGCAAGGGGGCGCCGCCAACGCTTGACTTGCCACGAGGGCCCCCGACGCGCGGGCCGTGGTACCACGTGCCGAGGGCCTACGCTAGAGACAACCGTTTTCTGCAACCGCCATGCGCAGAAGAGACTCTCTCAACTCTCGCCAACCACCAAGGCTTGCTTCCACCAGCGGTCACCACCGGCTCTACCATATGATGATGATGACGATAGTGGTGGTCAACCCGAACACAAGGCCAGCTATCGCCCGGTAGTCGTCACCCCCGAAATGCGGGTTTTGGGCGAGACACGTGCGCCACGCGGCAAAAACAACTCTACAAAAGGTGTCAGCACCCCCAAATTTTCCTAACCTTAATTCAAATGATATTCCGAAAAAACAAAGAAAATAGCTACACAAGCTTTAACAAAAAATAACATCACATGTCTCTTTATAATGTCCTTGCCACGACAGCGCTACCGGTCGACACTGCTGCACTGTCCGGCTCGACTTCACCTCAGTACTGGTCCCGTAACAGCAACTTTGCCGTCAGCGCGACGAACCATCACTCGTTCCGACACGTCTCCCAGCTGCGACAAGCACTCACGAGGGCGCCGGACTGCAGGCAGTTGCGCAGGTCCCAGGCATCTCGTTCGCCCGACCTTACGACCTCATTCCAGGCCAGCGGCGCTGACGATGTGCAGACGACAGCCAGCCGCGGATTACAACACTCCCGCTGCGTACATTCAAAAACACCCGACAGAAATAACGCAATAGGTTTAGAGAAGGGAGCTTCAGGCTTTTTGCTCCCGTTGTATGATGGTCAGTACTGCTAGCTAATAATCGGCGGCAGCCGAGACACCCGTCAAAATAAAACAAAAATCACTTTTGGCTGACTCGTGCATCGCAAGATAAACAAAGTGAGGGAAGTACAGTACAACACCTCAACGCCACGACCTTCTTGGTTGTGCCACGTTTGACGGGCGGCTACGCAGAGCCTTAGGCCAAATGAGTCTCTTGGCAACAACCGGCATCCACCCAGTACCCAGCCTAGGCGTAGAAGAGGCAGCCGCGAGGAGACATCCGCTCTTTGAGGTGACTCTATCGCTCGCCGCACACAGCAGCTTACCTTCTTTTTCTGCTTCTGCCTCTTCTGCTTGTGTACTTGAAAAATGGTTCCCCCTGCTTAGAAGTTCAGCAATAGTTTTGGTGTTGTGTTCGTACACTAGGACTGTATCATACTCTGCTTGGAAGTATTATTCATGTCACGAAAAAATTCTCCAATTAGCCATTGATCTTCAGATATTAGTTTTAAGCATGTTGCTGATGGAGTCTAGTTGCTCATGTGTTGCAGACTAAAGAATCGTTGTGACGTGCACTTCGTCTTGAGCTTGTCCAAAACATTCAGTCAACTCGTATATCTACGATTTCCGTACACACTCTTCAGGATATGCTGTCACCGGAGTTGCTCAAAGATATGGATTCCCCCAATTGCGTCGATGTAGTTAAGAGAGACTTCGAAAAACATCACTGCTCTCCACCTGGTTCTATTTATTTATTTATTTATTTAGTTACTTATTTATTTATTTATCATACCTCATAGGCCCCTATTCAGGGGTTTTACATGAGGGGTGGGCATTTATTGTGAACAATGTCATTAGTGGTCAGTAAAGAGTTTTATTACAAAATGTCTTCGTCTGCTTTGTGAAAATGAATGGGGCTGGAGATGATAACGGCGTCAGTTGGCAGATCATTCTAGTCTTTTGCTGTTTCAATAAAAAAGAATGCTGATGAGCAGAGGTGAGGGTCTTTCCTGGGTAAACAGCCAATGGGTGGTGGATGCGGTCAGAGTGACGATGAACTTTTTCCTTGACTGTCGTAACAATGCGTGGATGACAAATTTTATGAAACAAGCACAGCCGCTTAACTTTACGCCTTGTTACGAGTAGAGGAAAGTTTGCTTGGCTTTTTAGCATAGTGACGCTTGTGTGGTAGCAGTTGGCCGAATAAATAAACCTTGCCACTAGGTTTTGCACAGGTTTAAGTGTATTAGATGAGTTAGGGAGGTGGAGACCCCAAATCGCGCATGCGTACTCAAGTTTAGGTCGGGCCAATGTTTGATATGCGAGCAATTTGACGGATGAAGAATAAAAACGTAAATTACGGCGCAGATACCGAAGAACGTGATCAGCATCGTTGGTCTCGTTCGGATCGTGAGTTGACCAAGTCAAATGTTGAATTAAGAAAACACCCAAATAATTAGAGGATTGAACAGATGAAACGCTAGAACTGCCAATTACGTAGCGATGTGGGACGTATGTCATTCTGCGGTGGAAATACAGTGATGAGGTTTTGGAGACATGAAAAGACATTAGCCATGTATCACACCAACTCTTGATAATACTAAGGTCACGCTGGAGAATTAAGTTGTCATTACAAGAGTAAATGGGACAATATAAGACGCAATCGTCAGCAAATAGACGAATGTTAGATTGAATAACATTTGGCTAGTCATTAATGTTAACTAAAATAGTAAGGGCCCTAAACTGTTCCTTGACGCACTTCTGAAAGAACGGGAGATTAACTAGAAGAATGCAAGTTAGCGAATACAAAGGGAAGGGTTAGTAAGCAGTTTGTATTCGCTAACTTGTAACCAAGTCAATATAACTTGTAACCAAGTCAATATTCGCTAAATTTTGTAACCAAGTCAATACGGCGTCATTAAGGTTTAGACGAGATAGCATCAGAAATAATCTGTTATGTGGAACTTTGTCAAATGCCTTCTCAAAATCAAGAAATAGGGAATATACAGGAACACTTTTATTGAGGCTGGCACTTACGTCGTTAATAAATAAGGCTAACTGAGTGTCGCACGAGAGTCCTTTTATGAAGCTATGTTGATTGGGGTGGAAAAAGTGTTTGGACAATACGAATTTTGTTACGTAGGAATAAATAACGTGTTCCATTAATTTACACGGTATGCTTGTGAGTGAGATCGGACGGTAACTACTCTGAGCGGATGGATTACCTTTTTTTTGGTACTGGAATATTCTTTCCCACCTTCCAGTCCTCTTAGACCACTCAAGATGATAGTGATTGCTGGAAAATGAGCGAAAGCATTGCACTAGATATGTGCTTAGTATTTTTTAGGGTTTTTGAATTAATGCCGTCAACACCCGATGAAGAAGTGAGTTTTACTGATTCATTCAGTTTCATTATGACATTAGCTTCAAAGTTAATTCCGGGCATGACGGGCTGATCGTAAAGTAGAAAATTGGCTAAACCTGTACCGGGTTTTTTGGTGAATGCCGAGCCAAAAAAGAGTTTAATTTCTGGGCAACATCAGAAGTTGGTATAGGACAGTTGCGTTCGTCACGAAGCTGAGCGGTTTTGAATGCTTCGGGTTAATTATGTTCCAGAACTGGTCAGGGTTTTTCTGTAGCATACTATGTAGGAACGTGTTATAAAAAGATCGTTTGGCTTTAGCCAAAAGCGAGAGGTAAAGTTTCTCAGGTTGGTGATACTTATCCAAAGCACTAGCACTATTTTTGAGCTTTGCTGTTTTATATTTCCGTTTCTTTTTGTTCTTGAGACGTTTGACTGAACTATTAAACTAAGGGTTAGCTGGTCGTTTAGTTACAGATATAGTGGGAACGTATTTTTCTAGCAGAGTCTGCATTTTATTCTTAAATTGTAACCAGTTCATGTCAAATGTATGATCAAAAAAGTTAGGCAAAAATTCTTCATAAAACGTTATAAGGTTGTCATGTATGCTAGAGTAATCGCCTTTATCCTACAGCATGATCGTTTTTTTTATTCGCGGCTGGGCTGGCACATGGCTTTAAACTGAAACGTAGATAAATGAGTGGTCAGATAGCCCGGGATGATAGTTAATGGACGTAACGCTTGGGGTTTGAAGAAAGCACAAGGTCAAGGATCATGAAAGTATTGTCGGTCTCTCTAGTCAGGGAAGTAACAATCTGTATTAAACCAAACTAAGGCATGTGTTCACAATTTCAGCTTCCGTGATATGCCTAGCTGTTGTCGCAGCAAGACTTGACCACTCTATTGCCGGAAGTTTAAAGTCCCCGAACAAAAGAGTAGATGCCTGGCGATGGGAAAATACTAAGGAAAGAAGCGCTTCGTGTAGATTAATGAAAAATGATTGGTCAGCGTCGGGTGGGTGGTAACAAACGCCAATAATCGTTGGTGGGCAAAAAGAATTGCAGCGTACAAAGAGCAGCTCAAGAGGGAAGGAAGGTTTATGGCTGACCACTGTAAACTGGCATGAGGAGCTATTGGTGCGCCGCCGCCACGTTTAGCTGATCGATCGCGCCGAAAAATGTCGAAGTTAGGGAAGGCAGGTTCTAGTTCACGTCACCTATATCAGCATTGAGCCAGGTTTCGGTAAGGGCGACAAGTATACGTTCAATGGTATCACAGAAGGACCAATTTGATACTTCTGTGCATACTGAGCCACCTACGGCTGCGAGTGATCGAAGTAACTATAATAGTGAATACATGCTAGCTATCTCCCATTAACCCCTGAGTGCAATTATCCCACTACATATTGTGTTTCAAAAAAAAAGGGGGGGGCAAGAAGGGAAGATGAAAGCTTGCATTCTACCAAACACATAATGCTGCAATTTACTTCTCATTGCCTAAGTTAGTCCTGGCAATTATTTTGACTGATTCATCCTACTACCTGCAAACTATTGGCACTACTATTCACTATGGGAACCTTTTTTATGCGAACGATTTTATAGGACACTCAGAATAGGAGCAGGCGAAATTATCTACAACAGAACCTTTTGCCTATCTCGACCACGTATTCTACATATTTATTATATAGTAACATGGCATAAGAGACCTAAACTCATTCTTCGACCAGTATACCAAGTTTTACTCTAGTAATGAATCCTCTATTAATGTTCTTCCAGTGAAATTAACCTCCTAGACACGGTGGCATCCATTGAAAGTAGAAAATGAGAGATGACGCTTAAAAAAAGCCATCGGACAGCCAACAATACCTAGATTACACTTGTCACCACCCAAAGTACTGCAAATAAGGGTGATTTGTCAGACAGCCTGTAGTGACGAAGGCAGCTACATCCACAATCTAGACAGCCTTAAGGAAACAAATTGCAAGAAATTATCTGCAAAATGCTTGAAAGAAGTTTTACAAAAAGCACGCAACTTAAGAAGTCAACGCTAGCTTAAACAGCCCCTGTAGCTCAGCTCAAGCAGCCGCTAGCAGGTGTAGCCAAATAAACGAAACGCTTCCAAAAACAAATTGTATTCTTCGCAAATATTAGGCAATATTAACTAACTACAAGTGCCTTAGAAAGGTGTTTGCGAAAGTGACAAAGGTTGTGTATCGCCGCAATAGGAAATTAAAGAACAATAGTGCATGTTAAAGCAAATGTTCATTCTACCACGCACATAGCACATTGCTCTCGTCTAAGATGTAACACTTGCAAACACCTTCAAGATAGTGCTTTACCTAAAGACATTGTGGTTTTTACATGCTGAGCTGTGGCACTTCATGAATCTACTTTTTAACTATTCTATTTTTATTTTAAGCGTTTTCTTTTATAAACTTTTGTATTAGTTTTTCAACTGTTTTTAGTACAAGATTGTTTCATATTCTTCATACATGGTTGTGTGTCATTCCTGCTGCTATGCCGACTTGAGAACGGGTGCGGCAGCTTGGGCTAGTTGGTATGGCATGGCAATAGTTATAGCGCGAGAATAAAACGACCGCACTGAGACAAGAAGGACACAGGATTAGGACCTCGCCAAGCTCTCAAGCTTTCAGTCCTGTACTCCTCCTAATCAAAAGAAAATAAAATGATTGACTATTACGCATCACAAAAAATATACTGTTACTAGTTGAAACGTTGAAGATCGAATGTTCATTGTCACCAGTGGTACTTTGGAAAAACAGGACAAGCTTCTAATGTTAGATTCAATAGGCATCGCATGGACACCGGCAGAAAATAACCAAAAGCAGTGACACAACATGTTATTGTAGCAGGTCACGACTTCAACAATCCCAAACTCTACATCCTACAAACTTTCAGTCCCCAAACTATTAAAAATGTGCAGTCATACCATATAAAAAAGTTTAATAAACTCCGACAACCATAATTTAACGACACATGTACACCCCTACGCTTTTTTTGTGAAATACCTTCTTTCCTATTGTTGTGTCATGCAACCTCGGCTGTCATTTCAATGCACTAGTGTGTTGACGATGCCTGCCTATGCCGCTGCATAGAGCTAGGTGTCCAATAATATCTGTTTTACGTAGCCAAACCATGTGGCCACACAAGTCATGTGACTCATGTAGTGCTGGCCAATAACCGCGTTTTCCCTCTTTAAATGTGGTACAATAAATTTTGGACCACATTCTCTAGTATCACCCGAGTTTAGTCGGCGTATAGCCACTCTACACACCTTCCCTTTGCTAGACATCTCCATCGGCCGGCCACAGGTCACACCATACTACCTGACATTAGAACACCTATGACCCATTCAATTCATCACTGCAGTCTGCCATTGCCTCATTGTACCCCTCCCCACCTTTTTTGCAGTTACTCTCTCCTCCTGCTTTGCTTGGATTGCAGGAGAGAGAACGAAACGTATACACATAAGCGCTAAGGTAGTCTGGTACAGCACCTACACTTTGTCAACCACTCTCTCATTACAGAGAGTGTGTAGCATGGATATTTGGGCAAAATGTTTTCAATCCATTTTTAAGAGCGCGCAATAACAAGATGATGAAGAAGCAATGGAATGAATACTGATTCTATTGGGTCAGTTGTGAAGGACATCTTGCTGCAGTCACTGACCACCATGCTGGTGACCATCACTGACAATGCCTTGCTGGTGGACATTTTTGAAAGACGTAATCAGACAGTTTGGTCAATGAGCTGCGCATGCAAATATTTTCGTACTCACTGATATATTCTATCAAGTAGATTGCTTACTCGAAGAAGAACGGCTATTTGGGCTAGTTGGTTTGAATTCATGGTAATAAGGGCTGCAGCGCGAGCACGAAGGTGCTAGAAGAAACAGACGAAAGGCGAGGCAAGGAAACCAAAGAGCGCTCGTGTTGTCCTCTTTGGTTTCCTCGCCTCGCCTTTCGTCTGTTTCTTCTAGCACCTTCGTGCTCGCGCTGCAGCCCTATTACCATGCTTACTCGAACTTTATGAGCAAGACCTTGGTCATGCTCATAAAGAACACGAAGCATTCTATAATGTTTGTTTCTGACTTGATTCATGAAGTGAAAGAACAACATGGTTCATTAAGGATAAAGTATACTAATAGTCAAGAGTCCGACGGAATCCCGTCTGGTCGTGGACAAACATAGTGCAAAGTAACAAAAACGCCGACCAAGGTAAAATACGCAAAAGTTAAAAAGACGTTTCACACAAACCATCATCAATCAAACAAACGATCATCAAATGAATACTGTGTTGACACTGTGCTTCATCAGTGCACTTCATACCCATGCTATTTCAGACTTGAAGAGCCTGACTGTGTTACTGTTATGTCTGAACACTTGCATACAAGCAACCTCACTTAGCTTCCCGATATGTCCGTAGCTAACATATTAGGTGCCGATGAGCAATGCATGTGCTAGACTGCAATAGCTCCAGCTTGAGTTTCCTGGATAGGAACCATGTTCCCGGACGGCGGCTTTGTGGTCAATCCAAGGCTAGTTCATCTCAGCACTGGTGCTGCGTCCCCATATACACCAGGATCTACGGTGACAGCGTCGCTGCACGGCTGACGTGCCGCGAGTTAGTGTGCGGTCGCTTCGTGAACAGACACTAAACTGGAGTGTGTTTTATATTTCTGCATGTGCAACGTGCCTGTTAGTTCCATCCGGCGCTCAAATAAAGCCGCTATCTTTCGGTGACATCTTTCTTTGTGTAAAAGGCACAAGCCCACATCATTACCAGAATCGGAGACCGAATTCTTTTCACTATTATATATATGATGCAATTTAACAATAAATATCTTCTCGAAATAATATCTTTGTGTTTTTATGTCAACTGGCTTGGTCATTTCATCATTCCCATAACATACAGGACCAGTTGAGGATGACAAACAAACTCGCGCAACGCTCAGCATACGTGTACTGATATCAGAGGCTGCATGAGAGACCACCGAGCGCCATCACCTTCCAGGTCTTGTGCATTTCTGACGCTCCATAGCAATGGTGTCCAAAAAAATGACACGTATGAGAAGTGGGCTTGCTGTTTCTATCAGATTATATTTGACGGAGGGTTGCACCTCATTACGTGTTTGCCTTTGGCATGGAGAATAAATACTTGTGATGCTTTTGGTGCACTTTTGTATAAACTAGTTGATCTTATTTGTGTAATAGTTCACTCGCAAAACAAAATAAAGTACCGAGACATCTGAAGCCTTGTCAGTCTTTGTTATCATTTCCGACGTTTCATACAGCATTTTGTCTTTCCCCATTTCGCACATCCTCTAGAAATTCGCATTTTCAAAGTGCAAAAAGTTACTAGCACACTTCACTACGCTTGGTAATTAATTAATAACGCCACCGAATTCGGTACATTGCGAAACATCACTTGCCCCCAACTCTTTGAAGTAGTTAAAGTGATACGAGCGACAATATCCACAGTAGTTCAAGCACCATAACTGCGAATTTTTTAGCATGTGGAAACGGCATATGTTTGCATAATTTTTTTGTGATCATGCTGCTCGACCGATAAGTGCAAAAAACTGCGGAAACTAATACAGCGCAGCCATCAGAAAACGTCCCTGATGCTGTTGACAATGAAATATGGTCGCCTGGTACAAGGCGGAACCTACGAAAGCACTTGCACGAGTTTCTTTAGAAAACAGCGACTACTAAACTACAAACACATCAAGGTAACATGTTGCGCAGTACCAAAATCGAATTTTTAATCCAGCTTTGCAAGGAACAGAGGTAGCCGCAAATATTTCAAACACAATATTGGCGAGAATCAACCGAGGTTTACTTCAGGGAGCGATTGGCAGCGCTGTTTTTAGGTAACGCAACAGGGTCACCCAACACGTTTTTAATGATCACTTCCATTTTTGTGTAAAAGCGTCCCGATTTTTTGGCACCTTTTACAGTTTTCGTGTGGCACAAGATAGACGTCGATCTTTTAACTTGTTTTATAAATATCAGAGTTAATTCTGCGAAATAAATACGTCTGCAGCGCACCCGAGGATTCTGCAGTCTGCCGCCTTTGTCGTTATTTGGGAAACAGGGCAGTAGTTGGTTACTGAAAGCAAAACAAGCACAAACCTATTCTCCTGGTTTCGTCAGTAGTTGGGGCTCTCTCCATACTATGAAATCAGCTTGTACAAATGCTTGTTCATTTTCACACTCGTAGTAAACATTACCTGGTTATCAGAAGCGTATTTCTGTACCATAAATCACAAAAAAACAGCAAATTTGTTAGTGCAAACGCCACATGAGTCTTCCGTGAGCGTATACGCAGACGCCGTATTTACATATCGCCATATTTTGTGCACTTTGCAGTCGATGTCGAAGATGATGCCAATCATATTATTTTCAGACTTTCAAGCTTTCACCTGCTAACGTTCACAATGGTCTTTAAAAAACGTCCTAATTTATCACCTAATAGTATTCATAATATTGATTAGCATTTCAAACATGTATGCGCAACATAAAAGAACTTAGTTTTGTATAGTTACACAAACTTCGGAGGCAAAATAGACAGAACCCGAGTCAAGATAAATCAACAAAAAAAAAACAAGGCGTGCGCCTTGATACGGTGTGTTCACAGTGCGTGGTTGCTTGTTTTACAAACCTCCGTGTTTTTTAATGTTTATGGCATCTGCTACTATTGACGACACAGAGTTTCCTAATATTGACAATACGTGTTTTCTCGTTCTGCCACGACTAGCGGCGGAAAGCAAAAATGCTCTAGCATTGATAACGACGTGCTGTGAAATATCGGCTCAGTCAGGTTACTCTAGTCAGGTGGTCTATATGGCTCAGTGAGGTAAGTCTTCAGCCACTTTAACTGTCACTGCCTTGCATATATTTTATGCGTGCATTTTGGTTCTGCCTTAACAATTTTCTTCTAGCTGCTTTGACGCTGCCACGTTGTTTTTTTTTTGTTGGAGCCTCTGCCGTTTTCGCCTTGGGGTTATGTAAGTGTCTGTTTTCTTATTGACCAACGTTGTTAGCTCAACAAATTTTACTATATACTATAATTTTGTATATATTATGTGGTGCCTCTATTAAGCTGTTTCCGGTTGAGAATAATTTAGTTGCTTTTCACCTCTGTGCACCATCACTGCTATAGAAATCATTCCATTTCGTTCGTTCTCTCTATGTCGTCATAATTTCAGTTTTATAGTACATCGTAGTATTTCTAAGGGCTATCCTGGATTTACTCCGGTCGGTCTCAGCAAATGGTTTTTGCCGCTTATTTTAACTAAGCCAGTTTCTTAGTGCTTAAAACAAATAAATTTTATATTAGTCAGCATGGCTCCAGAAAAAGTTATTCATGGGACACTCAGTTCTTTAGGTTCATGACTAGTATTCACTTTAATCTAGACAGAAATCACAGCGATTGCCCCTTTTTTTGGATTTCGCTGTGCATCCGTTACTCAAACCAATTAACAGTTCATTTCTACATTGTCTGTATTTTGTATGCGTTCATTACCACCATCTCGGGTACAAAAACTTTCACTATTGGTGGTCAGCTACATCTCGTCTAATGTTTTCAACATCGCGTGATGTGTTGCCCAAGACAGTGTGCTAAGCCAGTTACTCTATCTAATATACATTAAAGGGGCCCTGTTGGCTCGTGATGCCTCACAAATCACGTGCCAAAATATTTTTTAGAATATTGTCATGAGTCGTGACGTGAACGAATGGAGCACACTGCGAGTCGAATAATAAATTGTTTATTTGGGCGAACCTCTGCCCAATAAACGGTAAGTCGGACAACAGTAGCAGTCTTGGACTGATAGCAGCGAACGGAGCGTCGGCCGTTGATCAACTGACAAGTACAAAGCGTGTCGGCATTTATACACTTGACATTGAACATGCTAGTGTGATCGCTAGTGACAACGTTGTTTCCAAAATAATCTGAAAGGTTCATTTACAGGGCGTAATCTTAACAACACGATCAACCTCGAACCTTCTCTAACAACGTAGGCGTGGTTCGCGCTGAACATAGTGTAACATGGCAATAAAAAAACTTGACAAAAGGTATGTGGCAATATGCCAATTTCAAGCAGAGTTTGGGGAATTCGTTGAATACTTCAAGCACTTTCCTTTTCGTACAAGCGAGTGCACTGAAGGAAACTTCGGTAGGGGCACCAGGGGGCAAAAGGATGCACCCTTTTGTCAGCACACGTCATGACCTTGAGCCCTTTCTTTTCTTCTTCGAACGCACGCCAACTTCCATGGTGAGTACAAGCGCTGGCACATGGCAGCAGTTGCAGCGGCCACAGTATTTGCATAGCCTATGATGCTCAAATCAGCCAAAGGCTGTGGACTTAGTTGTGGCACAAAAATCCAGGTATTAGGTATCACTTGTAAAGAGCCGAGGGACCAATTTCTGGCTGATTTTGAGAATAAACTATGAATTTTAGACTGCATGCTGCGATCTAATGTTTGAATCATGTGCTCTCGGGAGCTGTGGCTACCAATCAGCAGTGTTTTCTGACAATGCTAAAGAAAGTGTAGCAGGGCCCCTTCAAGGACACGCCCGCTGATCTTTCATCCTTGACTTAGTTACAAGACAACACTCTTGAAATTGGAGTGACGTTCTCTCCATTTAGGGAGGAACGGTGATGTCCCCAATGTTCATCTCTAAATAGAGAAGCGTTGCTCCCTTTGTCACTGAGAAACATGTTCCTCCCTATGAAAATCAGCATGGCTGCCCCCAGGTTAGTGAAGCAAATCGGCTTATGCAAGTGCAACGATTCTGGACTGATAAGAAGTACACGGCACTGAAAGTTAGAAAAAATGGTCCCGCTGAGCTTGATATCGAACGAAATGATTATAAGAACAAGAGGACGAACCTGTGACGATGAAAACATCGTGAAAAATAACGACGGAGCAAGCAGGTTTCGTTCGGTCAGCGAGGTGACATTCACTCCGAAAGACACGGATACTGCAGAGTCCTCACCTGAAGAGGGCATGCTAGGCTTGCTGCATTCATTCCTCGCAGATTCACATAGTGTAGCGACGTTATCTATGCGTTTACGGGGCCGCAGGTCACGAGATGTGCCTCAAAACTATAGACTCGATTGCAGCGAAACCATTCCGACTTAGTAAGGCAGCTTTGATAGATAGATGTTCAACGTTATGTAAGTACCTAGAGGTGTGAGAGCGTCATAGCCGTGAAGTAGGTGGTAGCTGGCGCCATCTGGAGAAACTGAACGATACTTAAAAAAAAGTCACCTGCGGCGACGCACGTTGTCATACCCACCATCACGGCTCCCTTGCGGTTAGTTAACGCCTCAGCCCTTTTAGGATTACTCACTGACACTGGACGCCTAATATGTGCTGATGCAATGCATGTAGCTACACATGGATACATACTACACTTAGTACGCATATAGGGTGAACGCAATGAACATGAACACAATCAACCATTCACAACAGCGGCACACACTTCGACGTGTTTACTCACACCCTACCACGAAAGCGGACAAGCTTTATATAGCAATAAATTTTCACTGACCATAGTGGCACAAGTTACAAGTAGGTTTTCTTACACGTCTTTTAAGATTTGTGGCAATGCCACAACATGCGCACACGTAATATATTTTATCTGATGCTCAAACGGAGGTTTATCAACCGTTGCACAATAATGAACGAAAAAATTACTAGAGCTTATCTAGTTTTCACGAAAGCGAATACCCCCAAGCCATGCGTAGAATGCCTATTGCATTCCAAACGCTGCGCCATCTCTCGACCACTGCCACAGTTATTTTCTTTTTCGTGAAGCCTCCGAAGTTGCAAACGCTTGCCGCGCGCTAGCCATTTCGGAGGTCACGTCTTTTTTTAATCTTGTTCTTGTTACTCGTAGAGGGCGCAGCATGCAGACCAGACTTAGTCTCCGTCGTGGTAGGTGTTCTGTGGTAACGTCGACCTCGTTTATTTGTTTCGTGCTAACGTTTGCTTATATTATTTTACGTGCTTACGACAAGTGTGACCGTTACCCACGGATGCAGTACACCGCTAGCCCTTCCATGACAATGTTTTTAATGCGGTAACGACCATCCAAGCAGTGTATACGTACGTTACAACGCGGGTCTTGCGACAGAATTATGAGATGACCTCGCACCTGTTGGTATTTTTTCGTGAGCGAAGGCAGTGGCTGTTGGCGTCGCGGCAGCTCTATTACTTGAGTGGGTGAACTATCGCTGCTGTGCGCAACATTACTATAACGTAATAGCATGCTGCGCCTACATACTTTTCTGCTTCAGATGCCTCTCGCGATTCGCCTCGCGTGTCAAATTACAGACATAGTGCGTGCTACAATTTTGTTGTCAGCCCTGCGGCTGTGGTGGCGATTACTCTGGATTTGGAATACTCTTTTCACAAAGGTGAGTGAGTGTTAGTACTTACCTGCTGTGCACAACTAATACTAGAAGTGCATTTTGTGTTGAGTTTCTCACGACAAAGAAGAATCATGACGAGAAAGGCATACTGCACGCGTGCATAATTCCGTCTTCCCTCTCAGTGCTGGCATGGGCAATTCAAAACGCATGCGATTGAGAATTTGGTTTAACTAACTGAATCACTAATTTACCTTTCACAAAAGTGTAGTTGTGATGATGTTTAAAACGGTTCGTATGATTGTAACATAGTCTGGGGAATAAACGCTCGGTCAAACTTCCCAGTCTGTTTCTCTGCCGCGAGAGGGTGCGATGGGTAAAGCGCCCGAAAGGGAGAAAGTCGCTGCGCCGAAGGAGGAACGGAGCCCGTTTCTCCATTCTCGCTCTTTTGTTTTTTTGGAGTGAAGTCTATCACCTACCGCAGTGTTAATTTATGGGCTAGTTTTTCTTTCTGTTTTTCATCATCATTTCGTTTATAAATTGTCTTTAATCTTATGTTCAGGTAGAGTATAACTCGGCAGAACTCACTCATTGCACTATTAACAATACTGTTGAGGAAAGGAAATATAGTCGCCGTCCCACGGCGAAGCCCACCGGTCGTCATCTTTATTCCGTACAGTGATCTAATTCCGCCGATGATGACAACGTCGCTCCTTGTCTTCTACACAACTTGTAACATCCTCCGCGCCCTCACTGTGGCACCTGACGACAAACAAAAGTGAACGCTCAACTGAGTTCCGAGTACAAAATGTTCGTCAGTACTATCAAGAGTTCCACGTCAGTCCTAGTAATTTCATCCGGGTCTTCTTCTGCACATAACCTTCTAGCGACGTTTTCGGTGCTTGTTCCACGTTCGTACTATTGAGTGCGTTGACATCAGTGGACCTCTGTTGTCGCTGAGCAGGTTTCCATGGTATCTAAACTCCCAATGAAGGCTCTTACATGAAGATCGTAGGTTGCCTTTTTTGGGGAGCCTATTTCGTGCCCTTCTCGTCTTAGCTGAATTTACCTTGTGAGCACCTGCCTCCTTCATCCGCTACGGCTTGGGTTGCATCATTCGCTGCTGTGAATTTAGCCTTGGGCATCGGCAGCGATGCCCAAGTTTTCTTGAAGAGCTACACTGATGAGCTTTACAGGCACTAGGCTTCTGTTTTCTCACGGCCTTTCCATTTCGTCTTCTATTTTCTCCCGCTTGTTGCTGTGGCTGTGATTTAATTCCTCCGGTAACATGTAAGCACGGCATTGAGGACTGCCTCACAGTGGACATTGCCAACCGCAGTGAGTAGTTATTTTGGTATCTTATGCAATGTCTCCTGAATTTCCAAAGACATCACGCCATTTTATCGTGGAAATCTGTTCGCCCACACACACTCGAGCAGCCACTCTCATGTGAAGTTGACCGGCATTGAATGTTGACGAGGCCTCTGAAGGCATCGAATAGGTCTCTAGAAATTCAGATTGTTTTTCAATGGTGGTCCTCACTGTTGTATTCTCTGTAGTAAAAACGTTGGTTTCTGTTCTTCCAACACACTGTTCTATCTGTTGAGGGGTTGAGCCATAAACGTTCTGTGTGGCAATATCGCAGTCGATAAAGCATTAGCTAGATGGTTCAGCCATATGCGAAGAGAGCACTTCCGCTTGCAGCTTTGTTCTGATCATTTGCTTTATCTTCTTTAGGTGAGCCTGCCGAGCCTTTAGCGCATATCCGATCTTATATTCAGCTTTGACTTTTGCCAGAATAATCTTGCGCACATAAACAACGACTTCCTCCATTTCGGCTTCTAAGTGAAGTGAAGAAAAGTGAACTTTATTGCCACATATATAAAACATGATTAAACACTAAGGATGGTGGAATAAAAGCTGCATGTAGGCAGCTTCACTATCCCCACCTCCCAGAACAAAAACAGCAGCAGCAAACATTAACAAGCATTCTTACTTGTCACAATTGTACAATAGAAATACATAAAGTAAAGCGAAAAGAGAAGAAGCCAAAAAGTATGACACAAACATTCTCAACAGACACAATGATAAACAACAAACATTGGTGTTTATAAAATTAGTTGAAGCATTTTCTTTTTTGAATTATGACGAATGTTGTCGTCACTTAATTTATGTTTGTTTAGTATTGCAGGAAGGCGGTAGGAAAGTGTTTGAAAACCGTAGCTTGTGCGTGGTCGTGGAAGTGCCCAATCTCCTGTGTGTCGGTTTATGCGATATAATTAATTATTGACAAGTTAGCGACAATTATTGACAATTTAATTAATTTATTGACAAGTTAGCGATGTTAATCATATGAGTACTGCCCTTTATTGTTTCATGTTTTAAATAACTTATATACGGATAATCATAAAAGTGGTCAACTCGGATTATTTTGAATTTAAAAAATAGATCACGCGTGTGCTCATTATATGGTACATCAGCAATAGCCCGTAGGGCTTGCTTTTGTAGTGTGACTAAATTTTTAATGATTGTTTAGTGCTGTTAGACCAAACGAGGCTGACAATAGCGCCGATGTGAAGCAAAGAGTGCATTATATATAATGAGTTTCTGTTGTATTGGTAAAAGTTTCTGGCATCTGCGCAGGATACCTAAGGCATTGTCCCCGCAGGGGCGCCTTCGCAAGTAGGCGTTTGGTGTGTAGCGACACCACGGACCCGACCTAACGGGGGAGTTTCTACTCCCTCCCACACCTAGACGTGCGTGGCTTTGCCGTGTCCGGGGAAAAGGGGATCCTGGGGCTTGAGCCGACGCCGGGTGATTGGACCTTAAAGGCCCCCCGGCAGAGGCAACACACCCCTTAGGCCCTGGCTTCACGTAGACGGCACCCCCGGATTGACCCGCCCGGGGGGAATCAGCAGTTGCCTTTTCCTGTCTCCACCTGACATCTTTGTCGTTTCTCTCACTTTAAATCTTTCCTGTCCTCTAATCACTTCCATTGACGTCCGTGTTTCCTGGTAGCAAGGGTTAACCCTGTGTGGCTATCCTACTGTCGTGAGTTAGGTTCGTCACATAGCATGACGCGAGGAAGATGGAGACAGTGAGGAAAACAAACGGGAGTTATATTGGACGAACCAAAAAAAACTATTGCACATACAGTACTATAAATCGTACACGCACGTATTTCACACACAAAAGAAAAGTGTAAACCGTCTCACAGTCTGTGCCGTAGCCCGGTGCCTCGAAGTGGGACCCGTTTCGTGCTCGGATGCTGTCGTCGCTTCGGTGCCAGGTCAGCATACCACTGTAGAGGGCATCATCAGGTCTAGGCGTAGCCGCACACTGTCAGAGACGTCGGCTCGGTGGACGTGGTCAGCAGCTCCGGTCTTCGAAGGCGCTCACTGTACCGGAGATGTCCGCAGGACCACTCACCCAGAACTCAAGCCTGGCCACGCCAACACGCCGTGCCCCGAGGACGTCAATGGCTCGAGGACAGGGACCCGGCCTTTCGAACCTCGCGCGTAGTTGCGGGTTCGCCCTAGGCTCCCTTGCGTCGTCTTGCCGGCGTCCGAACGGCTTCGTTCTCCGCGAGCGTCTCCTCTTCTTTTTTCAATGGGCGCGCTGCAATGCCCCTTGATTCTTCTCATCTTCTAACTAATGTAGTGCTGTCGTCTGCTATGCTCGTTTTTTTAAGGTACTACAACACATCACCCCCCACTTAAGAAAGTTGTTCTGGTAGAAGAACTTGAGGGCACTGGGGACACGTTGGTTCGCAGACGGAAACACACACGTAAGCACCACTGCACACTATAGCAGTTCCGAGCCCCGTACACTCGGCACTTCGGTCACAGAAGTACAAACCAGAAAAAAATAGAAACAAGTCACAGAACTAAAGCGTCATAATACTTGTGTAGCACTGTAAGGTTTACATCTTAAGCAATTAATACCACTGAGCATCGATTCTTTATGCAGACGTTGCTCACAGAGTTGGCAAACGGCCCATGTAATCTACGCACATCCATAAAGATGAGGCTCCACCGTAACACGCAGCTGTTGAAATGCTTGGCTGACGTGATGTACACAAATGGTTTGTGGTCACTCTTTAGAATGAATGTGCGTCCGAATAAGATATGAACTTTCCGGACCGACCACGCAAGAGGCAGGGCCGCTCGCTCCACTGTAGAGTAAGCAGCTTCGCATGGTTGCAGTATACGGCTTGCGTATGAGACTGGGTGCAGTAGTCCTTTCGTTGGAATGGAACGCATGGTAGCTCGTCGCTTTCGGTGTCATCCGCCCGGCAAACAGCTGATGCTTTATGCGGTGGTGCAGGCAGCGGTTCCTTATACTTTTTCAATAGGTTGATATGGAATATTGTGCTGCTGGTACCGAGATCTATTAAATAATCGACATCATTTCTCTTCTCAAGGACATAAAGTGGTCTCTTCCACGTCAGAACCAATTTGTTGGTATCCGATGGAAGCAGAAGTAGAACGTTGTCTCCAGGGGATAATATACGTGGTCTGGTCTTTCGGTCACAATGCATCTTCTGTATTATTTTCGCTTTCTGAAGCTCCTCTTGGGCTAATCGGCAGGTGTCTTCAAGATGATTCCGCAGTTCGACTACGTACCGATAGGATGTTTTCACATCATCATCAAGATGATCAGCGGCCCATAATTCTTTCAATATCGCCAGAGGACCTCTGACGTAATGGCCGTAGAGCAAATCGAACGGGGAGAAGCCTGAGCTCGACTGCGGAACTTCGCGATAAGCGAAGAGTAAGGGCGCCAGGTACCGGTCCCATTTCTTCGGACACTCCTGACACATTCTTCTTATCATTTGTTTCAGGGTGCCGTTGAACCTCTCTACAAGGCCATTAGCCATGGGATGATATGGGGTTGTTGGCAACTGTCTGAAGGAGAGAAGTCGGCTTAGCCCCTTCATTAGGCGTGACGAGAATGACGTGCCTCTGTCACTGATTATCTCCCGTGGGACACCTACACGAGAAAATATCTCCAGAAGTGCCTCAGCCACTTTCTCCGTCTCGATGCTCGGCGGTGCTACAGCATCGGGATAACGCGTTGCCATGTCCACCATTGTCAGTACGTTCTTGTTTCCGCCCTCTGACATCGGTGATAATAGACCCACTATATCAATGGCTACTCTCTTGAAATGGGTGTGAATTATAGAAGTGTTGCCGAGAGGTACACGACCCACCAAGTGCTTAGGAATAGTTCTTTGACATATATCACACGATTTAACAAATCGTGTGATGTCTGACTGAACCCCTGGCCAGTAGAACTCTTCGATTACCCGATCGGTAGTTCGTTTAAATCCCTGATGGCCCAAAAGGATGCCTTCGTTGGCCATTTTCATAACAAATTGTCGGAGGCACCTTGGTACCACAAGCTGATTCACCTGCCTCTTAGAGTGAAGGGTGTACTTGCGATAGAGGATTCCATCCTTCGTGAAGAACAATATTTTAGCAAACCTTGTCTTGACCTCTTTGTTAACGGTTTCGAAGCATTTCCGCAGGCTGCTGTCTTCCTCATGTTTGGTTTTAAAGTCCTGTGGGCTGATGTCTAAGGGGTTAATACCTGGAGCCGCAAGTAGGTGTGGATTCTCTGCCTGCCGGTTTACTGCAGCAACTTTTGTCTTGCAACGTGTTTTCTTTGCAGCCAATGTTGAAGTCTTTGCATACAAGGGTCTGTGTGCGGAGCCAGATCTTTCTGCGCCAGAATAATCTTCTGCAGTGTTCCGGGTGTGAATACGGCTCTTCCAATCGCTATCAGGACTTTGAGCATCCCGAGCGCCTTCCACATTTCCTAAGACAACATCATATAAAGGAGTATCCATATAAAGGGCTCGAGTGAAGAAAGGTGAAAAAATTTCCACGTGTGCTTCAGGCAGCTTCATCAACCGTCCATCCAAGAGGTAAATTGAGGAAAGCTTGCTGTCAGCTTGCTATCCGCCACAAGAGACCTTCTGACAATGATTGAATCGCATCCTGTGTCTCGCAGTAGTGTTGCGGGATATCCTTCGAGTACACCTTCGCCCGTGGGCATCAATTTTTCCTTCAGCTTGGCTGGGTGCGTTTACGCGCACTCCGGACTATCAGGAACACAAAGGGAAGCCTGCGACTCTGAATTCATTATCTTGGCTCCATCTCTTTGTTGAAAAGAGCATGAGGCCTTCTCAACGCTGTTGGCTGTTTTGGAGCAGTCACCTGTTTTATGCCCAGTGCGGCGGCATTTTCTACAGAAGGGTTGCTTTGTACCGGGACCTTTGGTCTTGGTCCGGCAATCAGCAGCTCTGTGACCCTTTTTGTTGCAATAGAAACACTGCGGTCTCTTTTTGTCATCTTGCCGCTCAGACGTTCGAGTTTGACCTGGAGGCTTGCTCAGGATATCGCCTTTACATTTGCCAAGGTTAATCAACCCCTGGGCCTCCAAGTAGTGGTCTGTAGCCTCCGCAAGTTTCTGAAGGCTTTCACAGTTTCTTTCTTTAAGAAACACAGCGAGTTTCTCATGGCATTGTGTGAGAAACTGCTCCGAGACAATTTTGTCTCGCAGAGCATCGTAGGTGCGGTCTGTCTTGGCCATTTCTTGCCAATGGTCAAAATAACCTAATAGACGCCCGGCAAACTGCGCGCCCGTTTAAGAATTATCTGGTTTGGCTGATCTAAATTTTGTCCGATAGCCTTCTTCTGTGAACCGAAAGCGTTGTAGTAGCGTTTTCTTCAATGTTACGTAGTCCATGGCATGTTCTGGTGCCATCCTACCAACTACACTCAAGGCCTCTCCGCTCAAGCAAAGGCTTAGTGATAGGGCCCATTTGTCTTGCGGCCAGTCTTGACTAGTAGCGACGCGCTCAAATCGCTGTATATATGTGTCCAGCTCATCGCGTTTCTCGTTAAAGGCTGGGATGAGTTTATGTGGACTTTGGTAGCTCTGCGTGGTGCCTACGGGCGCACCCTCGGTAATCTGCCCAGTAGTTGTGCTACCTGCTGTTGCACCTAACTGATGCAACTTTAACTTGAGCTCAAGAACTTCCTTCTCTGCTTGTAATCTAGCGACTGCCTCTGCCTCGGCGTCTTTCGCGGCATTTCGTTCAGCCAGACGAGCGTCACGTGCCTCTTTTTCGCGTGCGCGTTCTTGGTCCATCAATTCTTTTAGTGCTGAGCCGCTTAACCCCAATTCCTTTTCGATCGCCATCAGCTTATCTGCTTCCATCATCGACCGTCACAGACACATATGCGATGTGATACTCTCCTTAGATGTAACAAGAGTAGTCCTGTCTCGGGGACGCCAGATATGTCGTGTGTTAGGTTCGTCACATAGCAAGGCGTGTGACGCAAGGAAGATGGAGACAGTGAGGAAAATAAATGGGAGTTATATTGGACGAACCATAAAAAACTATTGCACATACAGTACTATAAGTCGTACACGCACGCAGTTCACACACAAAAGAAAAGAGTAAACCGTCTCACAGTCTGTGCCGTAGCCCGGTGCCTCGAAGTGGGACCCGTTGCGTGCTCGTATGCTGTCGTCGCTTGGGTGCCAGGTCAGCATACCACTGTAGAGGGCATCACCAGGTCTAGGCGTAGCCGCACACTGTCAGAGACGTCGGCTCGGTGGACGTGGTCAGCAGCTACGGTCTTCGACGGCGCTCGCTGTACCGGAGATGTCCGCAGGACCACTCACCCAGAACTCGAGCCTGGCCACGCCAACACGCCGTGCCCCGAGGGCGTCAATGGCTCGAGGACAGGAACCCGGCCTTTCGAACCTCGCGCGTAGTTGCGGGTTCGCCCTAGGCTCCCTTGCGTCGTCTTGCCGGCATCCGAACGGCTTCGTTCTCCGCTGGCGTCTCCTCTTCTTTTTTCAATGGGCGCGCTGCAATGCCCCTTCATTTTTCTCATCTTCTAACTGATGTAGTGATGTCATTTGCTATGCTCCCATTTTTAAGGTACCACATCACACCTACCTTGGATACACCATATTCGGTTATAGTGGTGGCGTACAGCTGGCGTCTGCGGGGCCTGTACTTACAGACCCTGCAGCGTCCCCTTGTAGGACTCCATTGTGGGTGGCTGGCGCCGCTGCCGAAAGTAAGCATTTACATATGGCTTGTTCCTTCCCCCCACTCCCTGATCGCCCTCAGAAGAGAGGGCGCACCGATGAAGTTTTCCAGTTTTTGGTAACCGGAAAGTATTTTTTCCCCGATTCCGTGTTATCCACGCTGACACACCCGGCAAATCATTGCGAACATTTTCACCTTTTCTAGTATCAAAGTCTTTGACGGAAATCTTTGGCCCAGTGTATAAAGCTTCGAGAATGGCAAGTGGTGACCTCCTGTTGGAGCTCCGCGACCAGAAACAATAAGAAAAATTGCCTAACCTTGTGAAATTTGGAGATACCAAATTTATAGTAACCCCACACCAAACCATGAACACCACCCGTGGCGTTGTCGCAGATGATGATCTGTTAGAGCTGACGGAGGCTGAACTCCTGGAGGGTTTCAGCGAACAGAATGTCATAAACGTAAAACGAATCAGCATGAGGCGTGATGGCAAAGAAGTCCACACTAAACACCTGATACTTACCTTCAATTCAAGTGTACTCCCTGACTCCGTTGAGGCTGGGCATATCAAGCTTCGAGTGAGGCCATATATACCAAACCCCCTCCGATGTTTCAAATGCCAGCGGTTCGGCCACAGGTCACAGAACTGCCGAGGCCGCCTAACTTGCGCGAAATGCAGTGCTGAAGAGCACACATCAGATGCCTGTGAAAACTCTGTTCACTGTGCGAACTGTAATGGGGAACATGCCGCATACTCGCGGTCATGCCCGTGCTGGAAAAAGGAAAAGGAAATTGTCACAATTAAGGTAAAACAAAACATTTCTTTTAAGGAGGCACGAAGGCAGGTGTCCTACCTACCAGAAACTAGCTTTGCCGAATGGCGCGTCAGGGGGCAGCGTCACGACGGCCCCTGGCGCCTGTCTGGCACATGCGTAGTGAGCCAGCGGTGACGCCATTCGCCCCCTCAGCGGTTGCAGCCAGTGCTGCTGCGCCATCCAAGAAAGACCCACCAACTTCTGGGCTGGGGGCCGCGAAGGTCTCGTCTTCTGAGGCGAGGACCTCGAAACAAATGCAGCGCTCGCAAGAGCCCCTGTCCAGCGCCTCGCAAGAGGCAATGGACATAACACCGAGCGTGAGGGCGCAGCCAGCGCCTAAGGATCGGCGCGACTCCGTCGACCAATCCAAAAAAGAAAAATCTCATGTCATGGCCCCTGGAAAGGGTCTGTGAGCCAACTTTCCATCCTTGAGCACACAGCACAAAACACATCCAAAATGGATACACAGATCTTACAGTGGAATGTGAGAGGACTTCTCCATAACCTCGATGATATAGACTTCTTAATAAACATACTCCAAAGGTGCTGTGTGTTCAGGAGACACATCTCAAGTCCACACAAACGAACTTTCTAAAGCATTATGCCATCTTCCGCAAAGACCGTGACGACGCTGCCGCTTCGTCGGGCGGTGTCGCTATAATAGTTGATAAAGGTGTTGCCTGTAAGCAATTAAACCTCCGAACTTCTCTTGAGGCCGTTCCTTTCCGAGCAGTGCTGTTCGGAAAGCTACTAAAAATTACCTCTATATACATTCCCCCGTGCTATCAACTTTTAAAGACACAGTTTCAAAGCTTCATTGATGAACTTCCTCCGCCATATATAGTCGTTGGTGATCTAAATGCACATAATCACCTATGGGGCGATTCCCGTTTAGATGCGCGAGGACGCCTAATAGAACACTTTCAGTTTTCGTCAGGCGCATGTCTACTAAACAAAAAAGAACCAACGTATTATAGCACTGCACATAACATATACTCTTCTATAGACCTGAGTATTGTCTCGAGTGCTATAATTCCATATCTGGAGTGGTTCGTTCTCAAGAACCCTTTTGGGAGTGACCACTTCCCGATTATGTTGAAGTTAACAAAAGAAGATACATGCTCGCCTGACTTTCCTCGTTGGAACACCAAGTCAGCCAACTGGAAACTGTTCCGAGAAATTACATTTTTAGACGGAGATGACATTGCTGATTTTAATATAGATGATGCTGTAGCATACCTAACAGGTTTTATTATTGACGCTGCAATGAAATGTATTAAGCAAACTAATGGAATGACCAATAAACGTCGCACCCCATGGTGGAACGACGATTGTCGGAAAGCGCGCAATAGACAAAAAAAGCTTGGAGACTACTCCGAAATTACCCAACGGCTGGAAACCTCAACAATTTGAAACAGGTAAACTCCCAAGCCAGAAGAACGCGTCGTCTTGCAAAGAAAGAAAGTTGGGATAGGTACATCTCCGGTATAAATTCTTACACCGATGAAACGAAGGTTTGGAATAGGGTAAAGAAGTTAATGGTTAGGGAGTCACACCCCTTACCCCTGGTAAGTAGCCGAGGGGAGAGCCTAAAGGAGCAGGCGGACTGCCTAGGCGAACACTTTGAATACGTCTCGAGTGCATCGCACTACACAGAAACGTTCTTAAGATTCAAAGAACGCGAAGAGCGGCAACCCCTTTAATCTAAACGTCTCTCCAGGGAGGCTTACAACTGCCCATTTTCATTAGCCGAACTTAAGGCATCTCTTGCGTACTGCAACAGCTCGGCGCCAGGTGGCGATTGTATAACGTACGAAATGATCAAGTATCCTCACCCAGAAGCACTAAAAACGCTCTTACCCTCTTCGATACCACGTGGAAAGCTGGATATATTCCACGGGTTTTTGGTAAAATAAAGAAATCGGGTTTTTGGTAAATTAAAGAAATCTGGAAGCAGTGACCACGTGAAAGAATTACAAGCATTAACGGAGCAGTATAAATCACGTGTAGGAAAGCGCAAAAACGAAATATTTCGAAGGGCTCAGCAATAAAATGAAAACTAATTCAAAGTGTTTCTGGCTATATATCAAAGAGTGTGGGTCTGATCATGTTGGAGTGGCTGAACTAAGCTTTAATAATATGGTTGTAGTTGATGAGGAAGCAAAAGCTACCTGTTTAAACAAATATTTCCAGTCTGTGTTCTTGCCCAAGCTTGACGTTCCTTCAAAACCACACCCAACCACGATTCCGCTGATGCCACCGGTAGAACTAAGTGTCCGTGGCATATGTTCTCTTCTAGAAAACCAAGATGAATCCAAAGCAGTTGGTCCTGATGGCATCTCTCCTCGTATTCTAAAGCGATGTGCACTGCCAATTTTTCTTTACCTCTATATAATTTATTCAAAATCCCTTTCAACGGGAACTCTACCCGAAGATTGGAAAATTTCTCATGTTGTTCCGGTTCATAAAGGTGGCTCAAAAAAGATGTAACAAATTACCGACCCATTTCATTGACGTCAGTGGCATGCAAAATTTTCGAGCACATTTTATCCAAGCACATATTGACCCATCTTACTGCTAATAATGTATTAATAAATGAGCAGCACGGTTTTCGTAAAGGTTTTTCTTGTACGACGCAACTTGTAGAGTTCTTTCACGAGCTGGCTTCCAACGTTGATGAAGGTGGACAAACAGATTGCGTGTTTTTAGATTTTCGAAAGGCCTTTGACACCGTGTCACACTCCCTTCTCCTGGCTAAATTACAGACTCTAAATTTCGACCCAAATGTGTTCATCTGGATAACCAATTACTTGCTGAACAGGCGTCAATGCGTTCTTTTAAATGGGAAGTGTTCATCCTATGTTAACGTTACATCAGGTGTGCCCCAAGGCTCTGTCCTTGGGCCTCTCTTATTTCTTATTTTTGTAAATGATATTTCTGTGGGTATTTCGTCGCGCATGCGTTTATTTGCCGACGATTGTGTGTTATATCGACAGGTTCAGAACAAAGGTGACTGTGCTTATTTGCAGAACGATTTGGATTGTATTGTACAGTGGTGCCAGAAGTGGCAAATGACGCTAAACCCCAAAAAGTGCGTTCATATGCGTGTTTCCAAAAAAGAGAAACCAATAGTAACGGTGTACACCATAGATACGCATATTGTTATTATCGAACCAACATGCAAATACCTTGGCGTTGTTTTGTCGCATGATTGCTCATGGAATGCCAATGTTGATCACGTTGTTAGCAAAGCGGCAAGGGCTCTAAATTTCATTCAGAGGAACCTAAGATTGGCACCCCGAACATCAAAAAATACGGCCTATCTCACATGTATTAGACCGATTTTGGAATACGCATGCCCTGTGTGGGACCCGATGCAGGCGAACTTGATTGATAAGCTTGAAAAAATACAAAACAGAGCTGCGCGGTTTGTTTTAGGGACGGTACGAGCGGAGAGACAGCTGCAGTGCTATGAAAGCTGAATTGGGTTGGGAATTGCTTTCTTTACGCAGGAAAAAACTGCGTTTGAAGTTTTTCTTTTCTGTTTTTCATGGGCGGACTGGGATTGACCGTCATAACTATTTCAGTGAACCCAGCTACATATCTAGTCGACATGACCACCGACGCAAAGTGAAAGAGTATCGAGCAAGAACGACCATGTTTTATAACTCCTTTTTTGTGATGACCATTAGAGATTGGAACCAGCTGTAAGACGAGCAAGTGTGCTGTATAAACGAAGAATTGTTTTATTCCAGTCTGTAACCCCCCTGCTGTAACTCCTTTTTGAGCAAAGCGGGGCACTCACCGAATAAAGAATAAAGAATAAAGTCATGGAAAGAAGCGATAGTCATTCCGGTACTTAAACAAGGCAAAGACCCATCCTTGGCCGCCAGCTACAGGCCAATAGCGTTAACAAGCTGTTTGTGCAAACTATATGAGAAAATGTTAAACCGGCGCTTAACCCACTTCCTAGAAAGTAACAATATTCTAGACCCCTTACAGTGTGGTTTCAGAGAGAAGAGGTCGACAACAGACCACCTTGTTCGCATAGAGACATACATCAGAGATGCATTTATACATAGGCAGTTTGTACTTTCGGTATTCTTCGACCTGGAGAAAGCGTACGATACGACATGGCGATTCGGGATTCTACGCGATCTTGCCGCCATGGGCACCCATGGGAACATGCTAAACACAATAACAAGTTATCTGTCTAACAGAACCTTTCGCGTAAAAGTGGGAAATGCTCTCTCTAGATCATTTACCCAAGAGACTGGTGTTCCGCAAGGGGGCGTGCTTAGTTGCACACTCTTTCTTGTAAAAATGAACTCCCTGCAGTCAGTCATTCCAAGCACGATGTTTTATTCTGTGTATGTTGATGATGTGTAGATGAGTTTCAAATCATGCAATATGTCTATCTGCGAACGACAAGTGCAGCTTGGAATGAATAAATTCTCTAAATGGGCGGATGAGAATGGTTTTAAAATAAACACCCAGAAAAATACTTGCGTACTCTTCTCCAACAAACGAGGGGTAATGCCACTTCCAAATATTACGATCAAGGGAGACCAACTCTCTGTGAGAAGCGAGCATAAATTCCTAGGAACCACTTGAGATTCTAAGCTCTCGTTTATTCCCCATAATAAACATGTAAAATTGAAATGTCTGAAAGCGATGAACCTCCTAAAGCTCCTATCACGTACAACATGGGGTAGTGATCGGAAGTGTCTCTTGAAATTGTACAAAAGCCTTGTTTGGCCGCGCCTTGATTATGCCTCTATAATTTATCATTCCGCAACGCCAAGTGCTCTGAAAATCCTAGACCCCGTTCACCATCTGGGTATCCGACTGGCAACCGGTGCTTTAAGGACATGTCCGATCCAGAGTCTCTATGTAGAGTCAAATCAGTGGTCACTTCACCTACAGCGATCCTATAGCAGTTTCACTTATTTTATAAAGGTACGTGCAAACATAAAGCATCCTTCTTATTCAGCTATAAACGATATGACCGCTGCCACCCTCTACTATAATCGACCCGCAGCGAGAAAGCCGTTCTCTTTGCGTGTGAGAAGCTTAAGTGAGGAAATGGGTGTTCCGCTGCTAGAACTTTGTCCTACGCTCACAACAAAACTTTTACCGCCGTGGCAGTGGCCGCTCATACATTGTGACACTTCCTTTGCCGAGATCACTAAACGTGCACCAGAAGCACATATTAAAACGCATTTCCGACAACTTCAGTCCAACTACTCATGCGTAGAGTTTTATACTGATGCTTCTAAGTCGCATGCAGGGGTGGCTTATGCAGCCGTCGGACCATCCTTCTCGGAATTCGGTGTGCTGCACCCGGAAACAAGTATATTTACGGCTGAGGGTTATGCACTATTGTCGGCTGTGAAGCATATACGGAATTCAAACATACAAAAATCTATTATATTCACAGACTCGTTAAGCGTCGTAAATGCATTAAGATCCCTTTTCAGATTCAGCAATCCAGTAATAATTGAGCTGTATTCCGTTCTGTGTACAGCTTATATGTTCAACCAGCATGTTACTATTTGCTGGGCTCCTGGCCACAGAAGCATCGAGCGCAATGTTTTAGCTGACCAAATGGCCACCTCAATTTTATTGCGCGCTATTAACCCCACCGCTACTGTCCCTGCAACAGACCTAAAACCCTTCCTACGTAAGAAACTGCGAAAGCACTGGCAACGCTCGTGGGACACAGAAATAAATAATAAGCTTCGCTTGATTAAGCCGCGGTTGGGTTACTGGCCCTCCGCTACATGAACACGGCGAACTGATGTCCTATTCTGTCGCCTCAGAGTAGGACACACTTATGGTACCCATAGCTTTCTGCTGACTGGGGATGAACCTCCTACTTGTGGTAGATGTGGTGAGAGGCTAACCGTCCTCCACGTTCTCCTGGAGTGTCCTGAAGCTGAAAGTGAGAGAAAGAAATATTTTGCTTTGGCATACCGCTATGATGATGATGATGATGATATATGGTATTTTTTGGCGCAATGGCCATTTGATGGCCAAAGAGCGCCAGTTCATGCGACAAGGAATGTGGACAATGATTGTGATTAGCGGCTGTATAAGGGCCATAAAATTCCTCGCGGTAAGGCGGGTAAAAACATACAAGTAATAAAATCATGATCATGCCGTGAAAGGTGTGTGTGGTGTGAATAGATAACAAAAGTTGGTGATAATAAAAAACGATGGTGTATATGTATGGCATTAGCACAAGTGCCTCACTGGTTCATACCCTTGCGTGCAAGGGCCGTGAGGCAAGTGCTTTCCGGTGTAGCCACCGCAGCAAAAACCTCCCTAGAGAAGTCGTGCTACGGGATGCCCGGGTATATGATATGAAAATTACGAATTTCTTTTAAAAACGGTAACAATGATTTATGACTAAAAAGCGGTTCCCTACCAACGAACATTACAGAGTGTAAAGGTATATGTTGTCGGTAGGAAAATGGAAAATGCTGTTTTCTTATAGTTTCTAAGTGTTTACACTGGATTAACACATGAAGGATGGTTAATGGTTCACCACATCTGTCACACAAAGGTGGATCGCCACCAGACAAAAGATATGTGTGTGTCGTGTATATGTGTCCTATCCTGAGTCTAGTTAGTATAACCTCTGTATGACGCGATTTTGATACTGGCAGCCAATGACCAAGGTGTGGCTTAATAATGTGTAGTTTGTTTTGTGTGTGTGTATTCCACTTGCTCTGCCAGTAGTCCCTGATGTTTCGTTTGAGAGACGGCTTAAGACCAAGGGCCGGGATTAATGTGGGTGTAGGGGAAGTGCTTTTGTGGGCGGATGCAGCAAGCTGATCCGCCCTCACATTGCCTTGGATCTCACGGTGCCCTGGCACCCAGCACACTACAACATGTTGTTTTAGTGTGTAGAGTGTGCACAAAATGGAGTAAAGTGAGACAAGGACCGGTGTTTTTTTTTGTTTTTTAGGACTGTGCAGAGCCGTTACCACACTGAGGGAGTCTGTATAAATTACTGTTTTTTGTATTTGTAGTTGTTTGATGTTTTTAGCTGCCACAAGTATCGCGTAAGCTTCTGCTGTGAAGATACTTGTGCTTGGATGTAGAGGGCCAGCATCCGAAAAGGATGGGCCGACAGCAGCGTAGGACACAGAGGAGTTGGACTTGGAAGCATCTGTAAAGAACTCAGGACGTGTGTATTTGTGTTGAAGTTCCAGGAAGTATGTTCGGATATGGGCAATAGGCGCATGTTTTTTACCTTTTAGAAAGGACACATCGCAGTCTATAGTCTGCCATTGCCACGGTGGTGGATATGCTACAGGAGCCATTAAACTGTGTTCTAGTGAGACTCCAGTTTCCTCGGCTAGACTTTTCAGGCGAACTGAGAAGGGCTGCCTCATCGAAGGCCTGTTTTGAAACAGAAATGAGCTCGACAAATCATTTATAGTAGAGTATGAGGGGTGCTTTTTATCTGCTCTCACCTTAAGGAAATAAACAAAAGACATATAAGTTCTCTGCAGATGAAGCGACCACTCATTTGATTCAACATAAAGGCTTTCTACGGGGCTGGTGCGAAAAGCACCCGTAGAAAGGCGGATGCCCAAATGGTGCACTGGGTCCAGCTACTTTAAAGCACTTTGAGTTGCAGACTGATGAACAACGGCCCCATAATCTAAGCGGGTGCGAATGAAGCTTCAATACAGATTTATGAGGCATTGCCTATCACTACCCTAAGTAGTACGTGACAGCACTTTTATAACAATTATGGCTTTTGAACATTTTATTTTTAAATTCTTGATGTGCGGAACGAAGGTCAGCTTGTTGTCCAAGATTAAGCCTAAGAATTTATGTTCGGCTTTGACGGACAGACGTTGCCCGTTCAGTCGAATGTCAGGTTCAGGGTGCATGCCTCTTTTTCGAGAGAACAAGACACACGTGCTTTTTTGTGGGTTAAGTCGAAATCCGTTTTCATCTGCCCATTTGGAGACCTTGTTTGAGCCTAGCTGAACCTGCCGCTCACACATTGCCAAGTTGCATGACTTGAAGCCAAGCTGAACGTCGTCGACATATGTACTATAGAACATACTGTGGGGGATGGACAAGTACAAAGAATTCATTTTGATAATAAAAAGTGTGCAACTAAGCACACCACCTTGTGGCACGCCTGTTTCCTGGACAAATGTTTGAGAGAGAACACTGCCCACATGGACACGGAATGTCCGGTTTGACAGGTAACTTTCCATTATATGAAACAATCTTCCGCGCACACCAAGGTGGGACAGATCTCTTAGAATTCCGAAACGCCATGTTTTATCATAAGCCTTTTCGATATCGAAGAACACAGAGAGAAAATATTGTTTATAGACGAAGGCGTCTCTGATCTGTGCCTCAATACGAACAAGGTGGTCTGTGGTGGATCTGCTTTCTCGAAACCCGCACTAAAATGGGTCGAGCAAATTGTTTGTTTCAAGGATATGTACAAGTCGGCAGTTTATCATTTTTTCGAGGACTTTGCACAAGCAGCTTGTAAGTGCAATAGGCCTATAACTTGAAGCTAAAGAAGGGTCCTTGCCCTCTTTCAAAATGGGAATAATAATAGCCTCTTTCCAGGAGGTAGGGATAGTGCCAGAAAACCAGATAGCATTGTACAAACAAAGTAAGGTTTTTCGTGTTTCGGCTGGTAGGTTTTTTAACAATTCATACACCACACGGTCAGAACCTAGGGCAGAAGTACTGCAGGAGTTTAGAGATGTTCGGAGCTCAGCTAGACTGAAAGCTTGGTTATATGCCTCGTATCTAGTGGATTTGTGTTCTAGTTTCTGCTTTTCTATTCTTCTTCTGTATTTTTGGAAAGTGTCAGTATAGTGGGACGAGCTGGATACCCGTTCAAAGTGTGCACCGAGGAAGTTTGCCTGGTCTTCCAAGGTATCACCCTGAGTGTTTACGAGTGGAAGTGTGTGTACTTGTTTTCCTGCTATCCTAGCGACCATGCTCCAGACTTTGGCCTCTTGTGTATATGAATTTATCCCTGATAAAAACTTGTGCCAACTTTCTCTTCTGGTCTGTCGGCGCGTTCTCCTGCCTCGAGATTTTATTTTCTTAAAGATCTCAAGGGTTTCCGCTGTCGGCGAGTTCCGCAGCAACCTCCATGCCCTGTTCTGTTCTTTTCGCGCATTCTGACACTCAGTGTTCCACCACGGGACGTGTCGTTTGCCGGGAAGTCCAGATGTTTGTGGAATGCACTTGGCTGCTGCGTCAGTAAGAAAGGCCGTGAAGTACTGCACAGCTTCATCTATGCCTAATCCGCATATTTCGGTCCAACTTAAGTGAGTAATTTTTTTGAAATTGTTCCCAGTCAGCTTTGTTTATCAGCCATTTGGGAACATGTGGAGGACATTCATGTATTATTGGTGTACTCAAAACCAAAGGAAAATGGTCACTTCTGTATGGGTTGTTTATGACTTTCCACTGAAGTAATGGTACAAGTGACGGAGATGCGATACTGAGGTCTACGGAGGAGTAAGTATTGTTTTCAAGGTTATAATATGTTGCCTGTTTTCTATTCAACAGACAAGCACCTGATGAAAAGAGGAACTGTTCGATGAGACGACCTCGTGCATCACATTGACAGTCACCCCATAAACCGCTGTGCGCATTCAGGTCCCCTAGAACCAGATAAGGTTCTAGTAACTCGTCTATTAAAGAGTGAAAATCATGTTTTTCCAGGCGGTGTTGCGGCAGTATCCATAGAGAGCAGATGGTGACGAGCTTATTCAATAGAACTGCTCGAACAGCCACTGCCTCTAGGGATGTTAGTAGTGGTAGATGGCTACATGCTACTCCTCGATTAACATTAATGGCTACACCACCAGATGATGCCACAGCATCATCTCTGTCCTTTCGAAAGACAACATATTGACGCAAAAAATTTGTATTCTTGGATTTTAAGTGTGTTTCCTGTACACACAGCACTTTTGGAGAATGTTTGTTTAGAAGTTCTTGGACATCGTCGAGGTTTCGAAGTAGTCCTCTGACGTTCCATTGTATAATTTGTGTCTCCATTATGGGAGTAAAGAAGTGCTGTGTGTACGAAATGAGTGTGGCTGGTGTCTAAAGAGAGAAGTGACTTATCTTACAGAGCCTTTAGAAGGCCCTGTAATTACCGTTTTGTCTTTTTTAGAGCGGTCGAGGGAACCCCGCCGCTCTTTTGGCGCAGTCTGCGCCGGTGCAGTTCATGTGTCCATCACCTCAGGAGAGGCGACAGATAATGTTTTCGTTGTAGGCTTCGTCGTGACAGACGGAGCCTTAAACCCCACCGGGCTGGAGGTCGAGGGGACCTCTTTAGTTTGTGTGGTGCCCTGGCTGCAGCCAAGGTTCACAGGAGCCTTCGGTGGGGCTGTATTCAAGGAGGATGGGGCAGCCGAGGCTGCTCCCTCCATGGGGGCTTGTGGCGTTTGCCTCGGCACGCTGGGCGTGGTGCAAGGCATTGCCGAAAACCGAAGTGGTGCTGTCCCCCCTCGCACCACTTCGGCATACGATGTGTTCCCAGAAAAATGCGGGGAAACGCGCTGCCGCGCTTCAAGGAAGCATATGTTCAATTTAAACTTTGTACTGATAATTTCTTTTTCCATTTTCCAGTCCACGCATGACCTGGAATATCCAGGATGGTCACCCTCACAGTTTGCGCAGTGCACTTGTAGCTGACAGTCATCGTCAGCGGTATGACCCTTGGTGCCGCATTTCGCGCAGGTAATCTGTCCTCGGCAGCTCTGGGAGCCGTGCCCGAACCTCTGACACATAAAGCAGCGCCGCGGGTTGGGTATGTATGGTCTAACTGGCAGTGTAAGATATCCTGTTGCTATTTCAGTTGGGAGGGTACTAGATGCGAAAGTTAGTATGATGTGCTTCGTTGGGATTGCCTTTTCTCTTCTTATTTTGATACGCTGCACCTGAATGACGTTTTCCTCTTTCCAGCCTGTTAGAAGTTCATCATCAGAGAGGTCCATCAGGTCTCCATCTGATACAACACCCTTCACTGTGTTCAAGATTCGATGCGGTGTGATTGTAATAGGCTGATCCCCAAATGCTGTGAGTTTATGTAGTCTCTGGTACTGTGTGTTGTCTTTTAATTCAAGTAACAGGTCACCACTGGCAGTCTTTGTGGCCTTGTAGCCTGCGCCCAGCGTTTCTATGAGACATTTGGACACAAGGAAAGGTGAAATACTTCTAGCTTTCTTTTCTGTACTTTCACAGTGAATTATGTGGTATTTGGGGAAGTTATCTTTTTTGTTTGCAACGAACTCAAAAGTTGCTTCGGTGCGCCACCTCTTGGAGGGGCGATTAGTTGTAAGAGGGCTAGGGGTTCCCATAAATTTGATAGCTTATTCTGTGGCCATGCCAGCCACCCACCACCGAGCCCAACAAGGGGACCCTGCGAGACGCGAAGGAGGCGCAGGCGCCAGCCGTACATGGCCGCTATAACCTAATATATCTACCCAAGGTTGGATATTTACACTAGGTTAACCTTTGCCGCCAGGAAAAATTGGAAGTAAAATGAAGTGAGGAGAAGACAGGAAAGATGTAAAGTGAGAACAAAAGACGAAGATTTAGGGAGAGAGAGATACGAAAAGGTGACTGCCGATTTCCCCTGGGTGGGTCAGCCCAGGGGTGCCGTCTACGTGAAGCCGGGGCCAAAGGGGCGTGTTGCCTCTGCCAGGGGGCCTTCAAGGTCCAATCACCCAGCGTCGGCTCAACCCCCAGGATCCCCTTTTCCCCGGACACGGCAAAGCCACGCACGGCTAGGCGTGGGAGGGAGTAGAAACTCCCCCGTTAGCTCGGGTCCGTGGTGTCGCTACACACCAAACGCCTACTTGCGCAGGCGCCCCTGCGGGGGGCATACCGCTATAATCTTCCTCTACATCCGAATATGTTTCTCGGTGAAAACCGCTTTTTGATGCAAAATCAGTTTTAAGCTTTTTAAAGGATGTAATATTGAACGTTTTTAGCCCAACATTGAATGTTTTAGCCCAACAGGTTCATAGCGCATCCTCTGTTTAGAGGATGCCGCTGTGATAGCAGCTTTTAATGAGCCCAGACCTCCATGCTCTTGTTTTAAGGGCTCTGTCGGGGCACTGGTGCTCCATGCCAAGTTTTTATTGTACATGCATGTCACTTTTAAACCATTTTATGTTTCCATAGCACACATCATTTGTCATTGCCATAATTTTACTATATATATATATTTTTACGCACCTACAGCGACTGTTTTTAGGCCCATTTACAGCCACGTCACATCTGTTTTATCTACACTGCACATCGCACAGTTAATTATCATCGCTCTGGCGCTCTTTGCCCACATCTGGCCCTTGCGCCAATAAACTCCACTAATCATCTAAGGCCTTGTAGAGCTTAGATTTCAAGTGACTAGTATGGTTGTTCCAAGTTGCCAGTTCGTGAAAGCTGGCATCAATGTTTTAGCCGACGTATAGAGTAATACTTTAGAGTCATTTAGCGTATGACACTTTGTGTGATCGCAAGGCGTAGATTTTGCTCTAAAGAGTACTGCTTTTGTCTTCGACCAATTGAGCTGAAGTGAGTTTTTCACCGACCAATTATTTATTTTTCTTAATATTTCATTAGCCAGATGTATAAGTTCATCATCCTTAGTTCCTGAAACGAAAAAACTGGTGTCATCCGTGTAGATAACGTAGCTAGCTGGATCATCAACAATCACAATGTCATTTCTATATGAAACAAATAAACGTGGGCCTAGTATGCTGCCCTGAGGCACACCCTGCTCAATAGGTTTTCACGAAGAGTAATGTCTATTTATTGATACACATTGCTTTCTATCGGTAATGTAATTTCTAAATAGGTCTAAGGTAATTCCGCGTATGCCATAACAATTTAACTTATCTAATAGGGTTACATGATTTATTGTATCAAAAGCTTCTGATAAATCTACAAACACTTCCAGAGTTAGTTTCTTAGCCTCAATGCTGCTCAAAATTATTTCTTTTTCTTAAGAAGATCAGTTTCGGTTGAACAGCCTGATCTGAACCCGTCTTATGATGATGTTATTATGGAATGCTTGTCAAATTAGAGGTCAATCTGAGTAGAATATTTTTTTTAATCTTTAGAAAACAAAAGAAAAATCAATACTCGTCGGCAATTGCCTAACCTATCTTTTAACCACCTTTGTGTACCACAGTTACCCTTGCAACTTTCATCCATTGTGGAAAAATGCCAGATGTTATTACCAAGTTTTAAATGTCAGTGAGGCAAGGTGTGATCAGGTCGATAACATGAAAGATTGATTCGGACTTTAGCCCATTCACATCCTCACTTTTGGTTCGCCTGAAACTTTTAGGCATGTTTAGAACTTTATTATCGTCGGTTTCAAATAGATACAGTGAATGTGTGATGGGGTTTGGTAAATATGTCAATGCATCTTGATCATAAGTGCTTTCAGCAATGATAGAAAATATTTGATATATTTATTTGCTAGGGCTTCATTTTTAAAGCTCTCGTTTCCTACTTTAAGCTCAATAGCAGTAGAGGCGGGCCGCGATCGTGACAGGACAGAATTAAGCTTATTCCACATCTGCTTTGCATCCACAATGCCATCAAACATGAAATAATAATAGTCATATTTTGACTGTTTAAGCAACTTAGTCATTCGATTCCCGGCGGCGGCGGCTGCATTTCCGATGGAGGCGGAAATGTTGTAGGCCCGTGTGCTCAGATTTGGGCGCACGTTAAAGAACCCCAGGTGGTCTAAATTTCCGGAGCCCTCCGCTACGGCGTCTCTCATAATCATATGGTGGTTTTGGGACGTTAAACCCCACAAATCAATCAAGCAACTTAATCAAGATATTATGGAATGTTTTATACTCTTTCAAAACGTGAAGGTCACGCGTTGACACGAATGAATGATACAAAGCATTCTTTGACTTTATCAACTGAAGTAGCTTAAAAGAAACCCATGGTTTGCCAGCTTGTTTTGGTTTTTTCGCTAGTTCATAAGGTAAATGGTAATGATATACTGAGCACAACTTATCACTTAAGTGATCATAAGCGTTTTCAGGTGAAGAACAAGAGAGTAGGACATTCTAGCTTAACAAGCTTAATTCCTCAGAAAGCAAGAGACCGTGTATTGATGTTTTGAAAGTATATATGCCTTTCTTCTGAATGATTTTGTTCAGTTTGTACATTAGTAATGAAATAGATTGGCAAATGATCACTAATCGTAACACTAATCATACCATAATGTAGTATATCAACAGTGTTTGTTATAAATAAATTAATTAGAGTCACTGTAGTGGCTGTAACGCGAGTTGGTGTAGCTTTAACAATTGAGAGACTATATGAAAGAAGCGGGCTGGAAAATTAATTTCGTTTGTTAGATGATATGAGCATGTCAGTGTTCACATCCCCTCCAAATACCAAGGTATATTTGTTTTCATTTACAACCCTAGGATATTCATATAGGAAGTGAAAAAAATTATTGATACTGTCGTGAGGAGATCCGTACACAACAGTAATGAAAGTTTTTTTCAGATTTGAAGCACAACATTGCAAAATCTTCGCAGCTTTGAGACCAATCATCAACATAATCATACGTGATACTAGCTTCTACAAATATGCAAACACCACCACCCCGTCTTTCTCTATTCATGTGAACCACATTATACAATCAATACTCATAACATCAGCATCATTGGAGTACCAAGTTTCACTTTGCATTCATCTATAAAATTGCAGAATTCATCTTTAAAATGCATCTATAAAAGCATTCATCTATAAAACGGCAGAATTCACCATCTTTAGAAAGCGCTGACTGAATATTCAAATGTCAAAAGCTTAAAGTTGATACAATCCTATCCGCCATAATTGCAGTTATTTCACAAGGGCTAATGCACTTGACAGCCATTTTGGAGCCAAACTTGTAAAGAAAGGTGGCCGGAACATAAGGTCAACAACATATGTACAAAAAACAAGTTATGACGACGTTGTTTCAAAGCTGAGCACTTTAAGGCTAGTACTCACAACAACCCTATCACAAGGATAAATACATGAACTTAAGAATGGTGCAGTGCAAGCTGTAAGGCGTAAGTAAACGGTACTGTTGAAAAAGCCTAGCGTAGTTAATAGTAATCGAGCTTTGTTTAGTCGGGTAAACTATTGCACACGTAAATCACGAATCAAAGATAATCAGAAATCTGCAAAGTATCAGCAAATATAATTAGCATGTCGAATAAACATGCTTGTAAATATGCAGTGGCACATTACAGAAACGAAGAGTAAGCCCAAAAAATTTATATGCCTAAGCTCCATTTAACCATTGAGCAAAAGGAGAGTGAATCCAATCATGAATACAGGACACTTACGTAACTTTGTCCAGGTCAGCATCACAGGCAATATGTAGAACAGGCGATTGCTTGGATTTGCGCATGAGAACCTTCCCCTGTGCCAACCAAACAAACTTCCATTCTTTTTCACGCCTCAGTTGCCGAGCTTTGCCCAACAGTCGCTTATTCACAGCGCACAGGTGTTCATTAATATAAATAGGACTGTTCATCTGAAAGCCCAGAGTGGCAGTGTTTAACCGGGCGTGTCGCGCTGCAGAGAGATTCTGTCCCGTGCAGATCGAGTCGTGAACTTTATGATGACATTTGGTTTGTTGTTATCCTTCGTAGGAACACGATGTGCAACATCAAGGTCATTTTCAGTTATACCTGCATTCAGGCACAAGGCAATCTCTCCCACACTTTTTTTCACATCTTCATTAGCGACCAAAGGCAGCCCCTTCAATTCCAGGTTCATGTTTTGACTGTACTGTTTCATCTCTGCCCTTTGTCTCCTTACTTCTCTCCGCCCACTTTTTAGTTGCTCGTTTTCTTGTTCACATCATTGGCTCTCAGCCGCGACCGCAGCGAGTTTGCGACGGAAAACTTCGACATCCTTGTTAAACTGTTCAAAACCTTCGTTTATGAAGCTATTGGAGTCACGACTGGTTCCAATTTAACGGTGTATTTCAGCATTTTAGCTCGCAACTCCGCTAACGTCACTTCTTATGTCCTTCACAAACGCCTCAAGCCTAACTGATAGGTCAGTCAACACCTTAGCCACTTCCCTATTAGTACCTGACAGCTTCTCAGCAAGAGACTTCGTTACATCGCACAAGCTCTCAGCATTTGAAATCGCCATAGCCTAGAGGTAACACTTAACACATATACAATGCACAAGAACACTCGTGGCAGCAACAGCGACAATAGGAAATGAACTGCGCAAGAGCGCAGCGTAAGGAATGCCACCAACCTGCAAAAAATCCAGACAAGCTGATGAGATGACGTGCGTACGTCGCCGCTGTCACTGCCAAAGTGAACCGAGCTGTACGATGAAAAAGACCGCCCCCGTGAAAGAAGAGATGAGCCGTGGTTACAGTTTACTTAGGCAGATGGCGGGATTCACGTAGCAGTCGCAGTCCTGGTAAGCCAAAAAGAAGCAGCGGTGAGTTGGTCAGGAAACTTGTATTCTTCTAAATTGGCCCAAGCCAGGTATTCACAAGTATAGGATGAAGCAAAAGTCTCTGCGAAAAATCTAGACAAGTTGAATAGACGACGTGAGTACGTCGCCGCTGTCACTGCCAAAGTGAACCCAGCTGTACGTTGAAAAACACTGCCCCCGAGACATAAGAGATAATCCGTGGTTTCAGCTCACTCAGGCAGATGGCGGGATTCACGTAGCAGTCACAGTCAAATATAAGATGAAGCAACAGTCTCTGCAAAAAATCCAGACAAGTTGGTGAGATGACTTGCGTACGTCGCCGCTGTCACTGCCAAAGTGAACCCATTTGTACGATGAAAAACAGCGCCCCCGAGACAGAAGAGATAAGCCGTGGTTACAGCTCACTCAGGCAATTGACGGGATTCGCGTAGCAGTCGAAGTCAAGTATAAGATGAAGCAACAGCCTCTGCAAAAAAGCCAGACAAGTTGATCAGATGACGTGCATGTGCCCCCGCTGTCACTGCCAATATCCACCATGTCTGTGGCCGATAGTCACAATGTCTTCTATGTTTTTATCAATTCCTTTGAGAAGCTCAAACCGGTCGGTCAAAACGTGGTTAATATTCCGCATATCACTTATTTGGGGGCGATCTAGATGCGGGATACTATTGATGCTGGCGATGGCTTCGGTGACGGTCTTTCGTAATTGACTACACCTTTCGATTAGGATCTCCATCATCCGGCCAAGTGTCAGGAAATGTAGCAAATCACTGGACGGCCACGCACCGAGGCGCAATAGGCATCCCCGTCCTACCAGCATCGCATGATGAAGCTCTGAGCATCGTCGACATGTCACACTCCACCGTCTGGGTCACGAACAGGGTTGGGCCTCACACATAAGCTTCAACCAATGGCGGCTTTACAAAAGTCGTCGAGTTTCGACTGCGGTCGATGTTCTTGAAAGCCGCTTCGTCTCACCTCCGAAGGTCCTTCTTCCCGGGTTTCACGGCAGCAAAATGCTGAGGAAAGGAACTAGCCGCCAAGCCTATGGCGAAGCCCACCCGTCGAAATCTTTATTCCGAACAGTGATCTAATTTCCCCAGTGATGATAACGTCACTCCTCGTCTTCTACACAAATTGTAACAAACACCATTATTGGAACTGCCCTTTAAATAAATAAATAACTCTGTGTTTACCTTTCATCAGATTAATTATATACTACGGCGTGAAGCAGCTACCTCAGCAGAAGCTTCTCAATCTGCAGGTTACCTCAACACAAACTTGTGCAATGTATCTTCCAATGTATATGCATTACCATATCTTATCTTTATCAACATCAAGAGTATGCTTCTTCCACATGGTTACCATAAGGAGAGTATCTAGTCAATATGTTGGAAGCCATTAGGAATAGGACAGGCAGATTCACATACTATAAATTATGACCTTGACGCTGACAGGACACCATAGAGTTTTCTAAATATAAACTAGAGGAAACTCTGCCACAAGTATCTATAGGAACTGCAATGCACAGCAATTTAACAAGTATGGGAATGATGGCTACTACACGGATTTGTCTAATCTTCATACTTCTACTGTCTTGGTGTGTATTCGTGTAGCTCAGAGCTCGTTTCTCACAAAAAAGCAGCAAATATTCAGTTAGTGCGCATTACCAACTTATTTTTCTAGACTTACCATTTCAAATGTGGTCACGTAGTTCAAGAGAGTTCGTTATTTTCTTCTAAACGTTACCGAAACCAGCAATAAATGAAGCCACAGTGAGGTTCGCCACCCGCAAGCACGAAAAGTTGGCAAACCTGTGTACTACCCATTATTCCAAGGGTCGCTTAACAATCACAGCGTCAGAGTCCCCTCTAGTTAATTTTAGAAACTATGCATGGCATGGCGCAGTCACTTCAGTGCTCTTATATGTCTATTTCACTGGTAGATTATTGCGATGAATTTCAGTGCAGCTTCATCCTCCTGTGTGCACGTCTTGGCGCATTCACAGCGCACTTAGCTTTATATGCACTCATAGTTACACGCAGGCAAATAGGTCATCATTAGAGCCTAGGCTATGGCATATTCGAGTTACCGTCTTTTGAATCACAATGTGTCTGACAGTAATTGTGAAATTTCGAGTGAATTTTCAGTGATAATCTGAGATTTTTTACATGTTATTACTGTGTAACATTGTTGCCCCTTGCCATTTGTAGGATTCGTTCTGTAGTTTTTCTTGTATTTTTTATCTGTCTTGCAATCACTGATGGCTCTCCTAATATGGTTATATTGACGTGTGAGATATTTTGAATAAATAAATTAACTGGCTCTTGGGCTTCTCACATTGAGGGCTACCCCCACCAGACTATGATCATCACATTCTACCTTGCCCCAAACTTCTCATGTGCGTTGTCTCGGTCCCAGGATCATATAAAATCTAGCTTTCTGTTTGTGAGGGCTTTAGTCAAGATTGTGATGATGGAAAAATTCCCGATGGTTCAGATGGCCACCACAACATGTTGAAAGACAGGCCCGGTTGCACACTTCCTAGCAAACTTCTGTTTATTTACACACCGACACTTATTAACAAAGGCCGGGGCGACTACTAAATTGACCGCACAGTAGGCACTGGACTAATTTAACGTAGGCGTTACTTGCCGAGCCCTTCATATACTCCACATAATACCAAAAACATATCGATGTAGTATCAACTTTGGATCAAAGTCTGCGCTAAGCACAACTTCTGTGCCCCTCAACGTAGGATCAACCTTGGATGAGATTCCGCGCTAAGCATGACATCTGTCCCCACTTCCCGATCTCGTTCTCGAGCACCAAGCTCCTCTTCTCTTCATTTCTCTTCATTAAATACCTCCCGTCTCATCTGAGACAGCCTCATGGAACGAACCCCTACTCGATGCTCTACCAATGCAGCAAACAACTCTCTTTACCTCAGAGACGGGTCTCCGCCTCTGCGTTCCCACACTTCGCTGTCCTCTGAGCATCAGCTAAAAGAACGCCGTCATTTCGTCGATATACAGCTTAGAAAATACTTTCGTGCGACAACAAGCCTGTCCAGATGGCCGGTCGTCTGGCGTTACTAGACACGATTGTGCAATAAATATCCACACGTAGTATTACAGCATGGCGCCACGTTATCTTGTCAGGAGCGGTGTTGCGACAGCGACCACTTATTTCTCAGTCTGGCTCAGCGTGAGAGCGCTACCGCCGTGCAGGTGCGCAAATGTTAAAACAATACACGCATGAACAAAAAAAATTGCCCGCAGCTTCCCTAGGGGGAACACTGAGGAGAATGCGGAGCATATAATTGGTTAACGGGGTGTTAAAGTGCGACTTACTTGGGTCGATGGCTAAATTGGTTAACGTGGTTGTGAAATGGGGTGTTAAATTGCGACTTACTTGGGTCGATGGCTAAATTGGTTAACGTGGTTGTAGGAGGGGGTGGTAAATGAGTGAACACGTACACACGTATGCGAAAGGACCGCGCTGGTCGAAGGGACGTCGAACATTGTGTTTGTGGATTCGTTGGCATTCATTTCACGGCGACTTCGGACGTCGACGCGCCGTAAAAATCAACGAACGAGCGGCAACTGAGCGAGCGAGCGCCGACCTTGAGTATATATACAGCGCGACGGCGCATGCGCTGTCAGCTCTCGAATGTTCTCGAAGGAGAAGCGCGCGCGGCACAGATGGTGGGCGACGGCGCGACGGCGCATGCGCGCGCGTCAGCTGTCGAATGTTCGAGAAGCGGTGTGGACGGCGCGGACGGCGCACTACAAGGCGCGAGTATAAGATGCTTCCGCATCTAAAAACCTTTCGCCCGTGTCCCATAGCTTACTTTACCAATCTCCGCTGTCTAATCGCCACAGGGCATCAGCGCACTTATTAAGACACCCCTTTATGTGACAAAAAAAAGAGATGTCCTGTTGTAACTCCAAAGCCCAGCTGGTCGGGCGAGCACCAGATCACATAAAGCTGGTCAGGTACGCGAACGGGCTACGTGCCGTTACTACCTTAACTCTGGCACCATCGGGCCGCATGTCCGGCGGGCTGAGTGTCCACATAACACCGCTCTTTTACTCGGCAACCAATCTCGTTGCTGAGGACTGATATTATTTCTGAGAAAGATGATTTGTCCCTCTCCTCCGTTTTTCTCTTGAGCAACATGGGACCCGATCCACCTTTTTAAGGCACCTGTTACTAATGCTATCTCGTTTCTCAGATGCCATGCGCTTGTCCTAAATACGGCCATCAGAGCCAGCGTAACAGCATTCAAATAAGTTTTACCCTTCGTGCTCCCTAGTATATTCGGTACAAAGTGGTTCGTAAGGTTCGTAAATAGGCTCATTAACACTGAGTGTGCGGGTATCTGTTTTCGGTAATATTTTACATGAGCCCTCACACTGTACAGCTCTCGCTTAGCTAGCGGAGTGTTAAGTTGCGCAACTGCTCCTAACCTATCGAGCTTAGATTAGTGACAACTGTCAACAATGTGGCCGGGGTAGCTGATCTGCGTTTGTGGGACTGAACATCTTTCCAGGTTCATTACAAGGCCCATTGACATAACAAAACTCAGAACCAAAGTTAGTGTGAGCAAAAATTATGCTCTCCAAATGCACTCACTTGTTTTCAGTCCTATGAACATACTCCGCTCACTGTCCGGTTCATGCTCGCATATCATCCGCATTCAGCTTTCTTTTCGTCGTTTCCTCACGGACATTTTGCCCCTGGTCTCACTACCTGAAGACTGTACTTGCATCGTCGCCTCAGCAAATGAAACCTTTGTATTTGGAAGCTCTGGCATCTCCTCTGCTTTCATTTCATCTTTACGATCAACCGCAACAATGACAACTTGCTCCGTAATTACTACATGAACCGCTAATTCCACGGAACCTACTTGAATCTGCCTGAGTTTCTCTAAAGCGCTTGGCGTAAGTAGAGCATGTACTCCTGCAAGTTTATTTGAGATGGCACACAGTTCAACCAGCTCAGGGGCAGTACCACTTTCGGGATTGTTCAGCCCCAATGGGACGTACATCACGTCAGCCTGAACAGCATGCCGAAATGCTCCTCTCAGGCATACTTTTCCTATTCGCTGGTGTTTTGCTAGAGCGGAAATTACCTCCTCTCTGAGAACAGTTATGCCAGATCCTGAATCTAGACGCACCTTAAACGTACTACCCCCGCCTAATAACTTGATCCATTTTAATTCTGATCTACTAATCATGTCTGTGACAGAAGCTTTGCTTCCTGTCATAGGTTCGCACACTGTCCTCGCCGTCAACCTTTCAGGCGGGTGTACTTCTGGCCCCTTGCGCTGGCTGATCCGCCGCGTGGTGGTTCAACGATTCCCCTCCCTTTGATTTAGCGGCGTTGGTTTGGCCCCATATTCTGCTGTCTGTGCTCTCGTCATATTTTTGCGCAAGCTTCGCTAGAGGCTGGCGCCTGAGCCACTCTGCTGTCTCATCCTGTTGGACGTATGTCCTCTTGTCTTCCTTCATTAGCTGTTTGACGCGGTATGAAGACAGTAACGCACGTAAGTATTGTAATGTTTTAATCTCCCTAATACGATGGTAAAAGTCAAGTAGAATCTGAAGCCTAGTGACGACCTGCCCCCACGTCTCATCTCCCTTCCGACATGTGTAAAGACGGCGTTTGTAGTCCTCGGGGGTAAGCTTCGGTTCCTGAAAGAAGAGGTCACGAATCTCTTCGTAAGAAAAGACTCGCTCCTCAGCTCGGTTTGCTACTAATGTCCGAGATTTCTCGTTCAAAAAACGGCATAATAATAGCACCGTGAACATGTTCGGCAATGCCGCAACTTCTAAGTATATTTTCAGCGCTGCGGATCCATGTAGGCACCAGCTTACCGGAAACCGGCATTGGTGGAAGAACTGCTCGCATACTGTGCCAAACAAGGCCTGTCACTCCACTCCGCCTCAACTCTTGCCTGAGACTAAAGCTTCAATTTTCGTAGCTTAATTTGAAGCTTAAATCCCTCTATTTCTAGTTCCTTCATTCGAAATTCAACAGAAGGATCTGCGCTTTCGCTATCAACCACGTTTGCGCCGATCATACCCGCTGATGCCTTATTACGATCTAAATCCTGGTTCTCAGTAGTCCCGTCTGCCCTCTGATTTCTCGTCACCCTAGCCACCAAGGTGCTCCCGGAGAAAACGGAACAGGGACCCACCTGCGGTTCACTGTGCGTATTTGAGTCGCCACACCACCTCCGGCCAGAAGTTCCAGTCAGCAGGTAGTGAAACCAATTTTGCGGCGTAGTTGGATGTATGTGCACTACTCAGTATATCCATTGATAGGGTTGCTGGTCTTTGGGAACCACCTGGTTCCCTCCATAACTGCAGTCATCGTCAGCCACTCTGTGTGAGCAGCCGATGTCCGAGCGAAAGAAGCCGTCACTCTCTTTTCCGGCTCAGCTTATAGTCATGGTCAGAGTTGCACAGACTTCAAGCTTCTTGAACTTTGGCTTTCAATGTGTGCGTGTGCCAGGAAGGCAGGATGTCTCTTTGCTCTCTAGCAAGCCGCCGCGACCATTCTTTTGACTGCGCCAGTTAAGATTGGAATGATGGAAGAAATCCCGATGCTCCAGATGGCCACTGACAACACGTTGAAGGACTGAGCAGGCCCGGTTGCTCACTTCTAGCAAACTTCTGTTTATTTACAAACTAAAACTTATTTACATAGGACAGGGCAGCCACAAAGCCGACCGCACTGTAGGCACTTGGGCTGATTCAACGTCGGCATTACTTGCCGAGTCCTTCGTATACTCCACACATCAACACCAACTTCCCGATGTATATCAACCTTGAATCAGAGTCTGCGGTAAGGATGACCTCTGTCCCCCTCAACGTAGTACCGACCGAGAATCAGAGTCTGCACTAAGCATGACCTCTGTCCCCTTTGCCGATCTGGTTCTCGAGCACCGAGCTCCTCTTCTCTCCATTTCTCTCCTTTAAATACCTTCCATCTCATATGAGGCAGCCTCATGGAACGAACCCCTACTCGTTGTTTCACCAATGCAGCAAACAACTCCCCTTTCTTCAGAGACGCGTCTCCGACTTTGCGTTCACACACTTTGCTGTAATTCAAGCATCGGCTAAGAAGAACTCCGTCATTTTGTCGATGTTCAGCTTAAAAAATACTTTCGTGCGACCAAAAGCCTGTCTAGACGGCCGGTAGGCTGTCTGGCATTAGAACACTATTCTGCCATATATTCACACGTATTGTTTCAGCATGGCACCACGTTATCTTGTCGGGAGCAGTGTCGCGACAGCGACCACTTATTTCTCAGTCTGGCTCACCGTGAAAACGCTACCACCGTGCGGGTGACTCCTCATCACAAGAAGTGTTCACCAATCCTTGTGATGAGAAGTCATCAAAGGATAACAAGGTTGGACGACAAAGACGCGTTCCTAGGAGAACGGTTTAGGCCGTGCCCGGGCAGCCTCTTTATATTACCTTCCTGCTTCGTCGGGCGCCGTCTACCGACTGGCCATCCCGAACATAACTGCTTTCGATATCCTCTTCCTATTTATACGACTTCAGAAAAAGGTGTTCATTATTCAGAGTTAATTTCATTCTTCTAACATCTATATTATTTAGGGGATGTGAATTTTCATGTTTTGAAATATAGTTGTGCTTTGATTCGACTTTATAATACAGCAAAAATATCTAGAATGTGATACAGGCTAATTGTGCAACTTTGTTAGGGTGGTGTCTCTAAAACTAACGCGAAGGGCATTACAGTAGGCTTTAAAATTTTTCACCAATATCCTGGTTTGAAAGCCAGCACATGTTTACCTTCAAGGAGAATATTCCATTCCTGCATGTCGTGGCTCCAGCGAAAAAAGGCAGGGAACATTCTGACAGGCTGCTGTATTGCAAGCAAAAAAAAGTGGGATCATGTAGTCAAGAAATTGAAAATTACTTCACTGAGGTTCTGAACAGAAGAAATGTTTGCAATACTAAAAAGAGTTTTGAACTGCACTCAAGAAGGTATTGCCAAAACTGCTCTATGATACGTTTCCATCTGCTGAGGTGGCCAGTGAGCAAATGTTTTTAGCTGCTGGAAACACCGTGAGATCACGACGAGAGCCTGAAGCCTTGTAATGAGGCACGACTTTTGTTTCTTCATGAAAATTTGTTGGACAGAAGTTGCTCAACATGCTGTGTTCTCGAGGACATGAGCAAATTTCATTTCCTCAGTCATTAATTTTATTTGTCAATAAAACCTTTAGTATTGGATTTCATATTTTTGCCACTATATGACACAACTTCATTCACGATGAAGTCCTAGTATTAAGCTTAAAGTGAATACCGTAGCTCATAAACTCACCTTTCTGTTTTCTTATCTTCACACCTAAGTCTTTTATGGCTAAGGTGTACTAGGTACGGTTCTCTTGCATTGTAGATTCAATTTACTCGCCTACTTCTGCTTTTTTATAGTAAAGGCCAAACATAGGAACAAACACCTGCACCACTTGTTGGGGGAGGGGAATTGAGGCTAGCCCGCCGTCTTTGCGCGGGTTTTGCCGCCTCTTTCTCTGTTCGCATTTGCCGACATGACTCCTCTCCTTTATGGTTTGCCGCACTGGGATAGCGAGAAGTGACGCTAACCCATCTCAGCCGGTAGCCGATGTCGACTGTGGCACGGCTCGCGGAGTCTCTCGGGACACTTCGCGCGCGCGTATTGGGAGTGAGTAATATTTGTCCGGGAGAGCTGAGGGTGAGAATGCATTCCTTTTTCCGTCCGTCAACTCCCGTTGTTTGGGGCTCGTCGGACTTCACTGACGGCGCCTCGCACCCAAGGCGAACGCTCACTTTTTGTTGCCTCTTTGCGTACGCTAGACCGAACAGCGGTACGGTGTCCTAGTGCGTTGCCAAGCTACACTGACCCGTATCTCTCCGAAGCCAACGCGAGCACTTTCGCCCTCGCTCGAGCTACCGGGCCCTTTGTCTCGGTGTCACCGTGAAGCACTTTTACAAGGAATACGTGCTCGCGGCACCCTATGTAGTACTTCTCGCCCGTGGCTTGGATAAGCACGTTTGGTTTCCCGCGGTGCCTTGGCAACAGGCTGTACTGCATTTTGGTGTTGCCTCAGACAATAAATCACCGCGATCTTGAGCAGCATCATGTTCTCCCCGCGGCGATGGTTGACGCGTGCCCTGCGGCTCGCTAAGACCAGACCCACGCTAGTGGCCGTACTCCTTCGTTATACGTGCACACTACACACTTTAATTTTATTAAATTATATCTTCTAGATGAATAAGATTGCTGGCCCTTCACAGACAATATGCAATCGATGAATGTTTCGGTAAAGTTTTCTGGACTAGAAACCCCACACCGCACTGTTTTATTGGAAAGCCATGTGTAGCCGGACGCCCATTAGTGCTTTATGTGCCGTTCGAGTTCCTTTATCACTAAGATCAATTATATTTCATTCAAAGTTTTTGAAATTTTGAAATAACTCTGCTATTTTACCTGCACTTGAGAAGGTCCTCATGTTCAACATTTTGCAGGACAGATAACCACTGGCCAATTAGAGCTACAGAAAAGATGCAAAAGGGTGAATGCCATAGGCAAGGATGGCAGCGGGTTGACAAAGTGTCAAAATTTGAAAATTCGCTCACAGAAAGTGAAACCAGCTCCCACAGAATATGGTTAGTTGCATGTTATTGGTATACCTAGAGTGCGCATAATATAATACACAAAATGTTGAATGGTGGTGACTTGCTGGTATCTAATGCAAAAATCGAAAGATGCGACAATTTGTATGGACTGTGTTTAAAAAAATGCCAGGTCTGCGCAGGAAGCGCAGCCCAGTCACAGAAAAAAACTAGCAGAGCAGCCTTTCAGAGCCTTTCAAAACACTCAATGGGTAACTACTGCAAGCACACATGCGTTGATTGATTGATTAATTGATATGTGGGGCTTAACGTCCCAAAACCACCATTTGATTATGAGAGACGCCCTAGTGGAGGGCTCCGGAGATTTCGACCACCTGGGGTTCTTTAACGTGCACCCATATCTGAGCACATGGGCCTACAACATTTCCGCCTCTATCGGAAACGCAGCTGCTGCAGCCGGAATTCAAACCCGCGACCTGCGGGTCAGCAGCCGAGTACCTTAGCCACTAGGCCACCGCGGCGGGGCAAGCACACATGCGTGATATCCGCTAGGGTGCTAATAATAAAATTGCTTGGGTAGTAGGCCGACAGTCACTATGCTATTTTTCGTCAGTTTTCTGAAAAGCGTGCTACCCGCTAAGCACTTGCACCGAATTTCGAGCCAATTGTTCGTAAAGTGGCTGACGGCGATGAGCAATTGTGGCTGAAGAGGGTGTGCGCCACGTCTAATAGGAGAACTAGGTTTTGTAATGTATTAAAGTTCTTGACTGACTGACTGTTGGAGCATTGGACGTCCCACTCGTTACGCCATTCGCATTGTGCGATGAGACTGCTTGTGTTTTCGCTATTTCTGAACGCTTTACAACTCGCATTAACGCGATTTCACTCCCGACATTAGACCTGCCTAAAGTATGTTTGCAATCCGAAGCAGTGGTGTGGCTCAGTGGTAGAATAATGGGCTGGGACACAGTGGACCCGGTTTGAGTACCCTCAGTGTCATTGGTGCTAGGTCTTTTTCCTAATTTGGCGCGATGTGGTTCCGGACACCAGCGGCAGCGTACAACTGCGCGTGACCTGAGTTGTGGTCTCATAACAGCCTTCGCTGTGAACATATCGAACTTTCCTGATACCTCACCAACTACCAGGGGGAGAGGGCTGTAGCTACTAATTCCAAATAATGGCAGGTTTCAACGAAAACTTTCATTAGCCCTGTTTTACTCTGACCTTTAGTTCACACTCTATAGCCGCTAAGTGAACACATGGACTAGCAAGTGAAGCATAGCTAAAATTTGGGAACACTCTCACATAAAGATTTTTTTGCTTCGTCAAGCATATAGGAAGCAATATAGGAGTTCCAGTCAGTGCTATGAGTGGTTCAAACATTCTGATAACGACAGAATGTAGGTCGATATTGATGCCAAGCCTGGACGACCTTGTACATAAACTGATAATGACCACGTTGACAGTTCGTGCTGTGATTTGAGGATTGATTGATATGTGGGATTTAACGTCCGAAGACCACCATATGATTATGGGAGACGAATTTGAGGATGTGTCTATTGACTATTTGAGAAACAGCTGATGAAGTGGGTGTTAGATTAGGTTATTGTCATAAAATTTCATTTTGTTTTTGCTATTCCAAGCATAAACTACAATAGCAGATGCCATTTCCAAACCATACAGAAAGTCCAGGGCAATACAAGAAGAGACTTGAAGGCGATTAGTGCGTTCCAGGAAGCTTTCCGAAAATTGAAGAACGATGGGAACACTGTATTATGAGTACAGGGAAGTAGTTTGAGGGGAGCAATGCTTAAAATGTTGTACCACAAGCAGTGGAGGTGTTAATGGAAAGCTATTTTTAACACACCTCGTATATGCAAGCAAGTTGATGGAGTCGTTTAAAGCTTCGTGAGGGCTTGTACACATGGGGGGATAAACAAAATGACAGCTACCTTTGGTAAAAAATGAATTGAAATTTCCCGATTTTCTGAAGCACTTGGTTCAGAAAAATGCGACTGTGACGTTCTAAGTGTGTCACAAAATACCTGGTACTTGAAGTGATATACATATTATTTTGATAATTATGCTCATTCCATGATTAGAATTAAGCCACTCAGAGGAATTGGCCAAGACTCAAGCAGATGATTTGATCTTGATTACCTGGATTCATTCTAGAAAATATGTCATCTGGTAGAAAGAACAGTTTTTACTTAATTAATGAATTGTTCACTTTGATTAGTCATCAAGAAACACAAAAACGCGTGCAACAATTATGTATTTTTGTAAAGTAAGAAATATGCCCTACATGTTGATTCTACAGAAATGCGAGGTGCACTACACACCTAAGAGGTATTTTATGCACTTTCTTATGTTCTAGCTGATGACAAACTTATGGCTGAGCCATTTGTACTGATGGGGCAGTTTTAATCACCCACTTGTTAATTAACTTGCCATGTCTGACACCTCGTTGTCTTATTCTTCTAGCACACTATACAACATATTGTTTCGTTCGCGTGTAGACTAAACAGACTGAGCAGCTGGGTTGTCAAGAAACAAATGGACACCATCGTTTATTCTGCGTTGGTAGTTATAGTCGAAGGTGGAAAGGGTTAGCAAAGGTGAGGGCCAGGTCAGTGTATGCACGAGGTAGTCGTGCATGTAGATAGCACATTTGCTTTGATAAGATATGATACATCTACCTTCTAAACAGTTGACGAAATTAATACCGCTGACTTGTCTGCTGGAACTGCAGGTCATAACCAAGACGCTCTGGCAGCCGCGTCTGTCGTTGACTGCATCTCAGTGGTTGAGGCAACGGCTGCTGAGTTTCCGCTGGAGAGGCTGCAGTGGTCGATGACGTGACACCTTGTCATGCGTTTTGGTGGTTGGCAATGTCTTCGTCGTCTGATGAACCAACAATGTATGGCTCCTTCGTCGCCAGAAGATGCCGACGGTTGCGCCTCAGCATGGTTGCCCGTGATGTCCTATTTACGCGTACCATGTCATTGTCGCAGAGGCCAGGTAGGGTGCGCTTATGATGACTTCGCTGCCGGTGTTTCTTGACGAGAGTTGCCGACATTGAATTGAACTTTGGCAATGGTGTGCGCAGGCGCCTTCCTCGTAAGGGTTCCCCCAGAAACTGGCCATCTTCAATAAGACTCGCCCTGTACTTTGACAAGCCGAGCCAAAAACAGTCTCTTGCAGCTTTCACTTTCTTTAAGATACGTTTTGCAACTTGTACACTCTTTTCTGCAAGCCCGTTCGATTGAGGATAATGCGGGCTTGATTTACTATGCTTAAAGTCATAACGCTTTGCGAAAATACTAAACTCTTGGCCGTTAAACTGGGGGCCATTGTCAGTGGCAACCTCGGCTGGAATACTGTACCTTGAAAATATTGCACTCAGTCTATCAACGACACTACTGGCTGTTATATCGAGTAGTAGCTCCGTATCGGGGAAGCGGGACATCAAGTCACAGGCACACAAATAAAATCCTCCCGAGTACTCAAAGAGATCGGAACCGATACTGTACCACGGCTAAGTCGGCGTTAATTGCATTATTAAAAACTCCGATTGCTGCTCATAAGCGTACGTCTTGCAAGTTGGACATCATTATATGAAGGACTGAATGCCTGCGTTTATATTCGGCCAATAAACCATCTGCCTTGCTCTAGCTTTGCACTTTACGTGGCCAAGATGGCCCGCGTGAATCCGTTCCAACATGTCGCTACGCATGCTTGTCGGTATGACTATTTTAAAGTCATTAAATGGTGTACTGTTTACTACAGATAGCTCAGCGGCCACTGCTTTCATGGAGCTGTCGACAAGCTCTCCCCAAGCAAGCTTTCTAAGCACTGTGCCCATATGTAGATTGAGAGCTCTTTCATACGCCAGTTTTGTAGCTGTCGTTTCAATTACGGGTGTTGATACGACCCTGACGGCATGGATCTCGACGTTACTCGTGCAGGCATCTGCATTGAATCCACGCAGAGGTGATCGGGACATCATATGAGCACGAGCCATCTGTTTGCCAGGAATGTACATCAGCGTGTAATCATATTTCATCAACCTCAAAAAAAATCATTGCACTCTGCGTAGCACATCACTTATGTCTCTCTTCAATATGTCTATTAGCGGTTTGTGATCACTCTCGAGGATAATGGGGTGGCCATAAACAAAATAATTGCATTTTCACAATCAAAAAGTAAAGCCAAAGCATCTTTTAGGGGCGAAGCTCCTTAAAGCGGCACCCGTTTGTCCCTCGTCTTAGTACGTAACATGTCTTACGCGTTGACCTGCAAGGTGGTGCCGGTGGGAGATTTCTCCTGTGCGTTGTTGAACAATAAAAATTTTGCAGCGTGCACATTATCTAAAAGCTGAATTTTCCTGTCTCTCATTTCCAATTAGCAGCCATTAGCATGTACATTGAGCACTATCTGACAAGAAAGGGTTGCTTGGTCATAATCGCTGGGGGTAACCTCCTTGGTTTTAGAAAGGTTTAGCGAGCGTTGGGCTGCAGTGCCATGAATACAGTGAACTAGCATATACTGACATAATGTGACTTCAAATTACGCGCGCTAGCAAATACTTGTGCCTTCTAGATTTGCGAAGCACGAGCCTGTGGGACCCAGCTGCGCGCGAACCGTGTTGGAAAAAAGAAAAACGTAGAAGAGGAGGCAGAAGTGAATCCTTGAGACAATCTAGCTGTGTTGTTATTCTCGGGCACAAGTTAGCCCCGCCTACGTTAGCCTATTAAAACAGTTCATTGAACAGTGCGTTACAAATCTGGTGCAAGCGCTGGGTTTGATGCCCAGCCTCTCTCGAGTGACGGAGCACAGTCCAAAACCACAGCGATTTCGACCCAACGAGCTGACGCCTGTTCATCAGCGCTGCAGTCGACGCCTACGTGGTGAGGGTCCTGAGTTTTCACCTTTATAGACTTCCTTCGGAACATCAACGGGTGTGAACGGGTACGCAACCGACATGACAGCTCAGGTCACTCCAGCCAACATTGTAGTAAACCAGCCAATGCTACTAAAGCCTTCCACAGCGAAAGCTACGAGGACGCAGAGGACTGGCTTGAGCCCTCTGAACGCGTCGCCAAGGCTAACGGATATGGGGAAGAGCGCAAACTTGCAAGTGTTTACTTCTCACTGGAAGATAGCAGACGAACGCGGTATGAAAACCACGAAGCTACCTTCCGGTCATGGAATGATTTTCGACGGGAGCTGCTTGCTGCTTTCCCAAACACAGACCGCAAAGAGAGAGCTGAAGCTGCACTCCAGACAAGAAATCAGCGAAATAACGAAACTGTCGCCATGTATCTGAAAGACATGTCTCGCTTATTCCGCCGAGCGGATTCAAATATGAGCGAAGACAGGAAGCTACGCCATCTGATGCGAGGCGTGAAGCAAGAACTCTTTGCCGGACTAATTCGAAGCACGCCGCGCACCGTCGCCGAGTTTGGTTCCGAGGCGACTACAATGAAAAGGACGCTACAACAGCGAGCAAGGTTATACAACCGGGATGCGATTGTCGCTTCCTTGGACATGTTGCCACCAGTCTTCGGTAACGGCATGGAAGCGCTACGCGAGCTGGTGCGGTCTGTTGTGCGAGGAGAGGTGCAGAAGCAGCGTCTTGACCAGAACGCTCCAATGCTTTCGTCTCTGGCCGATGTGATCCGTGAGGAGGTCAGGCAGGTGGTACGCGAACCTTCGAGCAACGCACAGCCAGGGCCGCCACTACAACAGAAGACGAGAATGATGTATGCCGATGTGCTACTACGAGGACCTCCAGGACGTGCGGACGTCGCAGCGGCTACACTTATGCAATACCCGATGCCACCGAGCACCCTGCAGCCAACGCCAGAGGGGAGACTAAGAAAGATCGATGTCTGGCGCACTCCCGACAGGATATCGCTGTGTTACAACTGTGGGGAGCCTGGTCATCTCTACCTAACGTGCCACTACCGCCAGGCGGGACTACGTGGTTTTCCTGTTAATGCACCTCGACCACGAATTAGTAAACGTCCCTTCGAAATTGAAGAATACCTGTCAGGTCGTCAAACCTCAAGTGGCTTCCAATGAAACCAACCTCGCGCAACGACAACGGGGAGGTATAGATCGCCTAGCCCCGACCTTCAGCAAGCTCCCTAAGGTCTCGTTCCCCAAGCCCGCGTCGGGGAAACTAGCGTCAGCGACCTGTGGATGCAAGGCCGCTGTCCACGCTAATGCAGAAAAACTTCCATTGCTGACTCTGAATGACGACCAATTCAAAAACTGGTGCTTCGAAAGTGACGTTGCTTCCGATTTACGTGTGTTCGTTGATGGCTACAAAGTCATCGGACTGGTAGATACCGGCGCAGATTATTCAGTGATGAGTAGCGGACTTTCTGAAATACTGAAGAAAGTGCTGACTCCTTGGAAGGGACCACAATTTCGCACAGCAGGAGGGCACCTCATCGATCTTACTGGAATATGCACAGCAAGAATCGGAATATGGGGCTTCACGTACGTCGCCAGTTTTATTGTGCTGCCGGAATGCTCCAGAGACTTGATTATCGGCATGGATTTATTACGAGCTAATGGCGCTGTAATTAACTTGCGAGAATCTTCCGTCTCATTCTCGACTAGGCACGCGATTGCTACCTTTGAAACGGAAGAAAACGTATATGACCTTTGTATTGCAGATGATGGCGTCATGGTGCCGCCAAGATCGAGCATATCTGTTGCCGTAAGCAACAAAGCATTCAGTAAATTCGAAGGATTTGCTGACAACAACACTGCCTTACTACTCCAAAAAGGAATCTGCTTGGCACAAGGCCTAGTTAAGTTACGTGACGGGTGTACAAATGTTCAACTCACAAACTTTGCAAATGAGGTGCAGCACGTTGCAAAAGGAACCGTCATTGCCAGTCTCAATGATCTCGTCCAGGTTACGGAGCGGCACACTTTCGAAACCAATGAGTCTGATTTGAAGACGTGGAGTCTGTCCCTGCAGCCATCGACGTCGAGCCAGGCCTACTACCAAGCGAAAAAGAGCAAATAGAGGGTCTTTTAAGGGAATTCGCCGAATGTTTCTCGTTGTCATCTAAGGTTCGACGCACTCCTATCGCCAAACATCGCATCATTGTCGGCGAGTAAGTGAGGCCAATACACCAGCATCCCTACCGAGTGTCACCAAGAGAAAGAGAAGCTATTGGTAATCAGGTTAAAGAAATGCTCAAAGACGATGTAGTCCAGCCTTCATCAAGTCCATGGGCGTCACCTGTTGTTCTTGTGAAGATAAAAGACCAAACCTCACGTTTCTGTGTTGATTATCGGAAGCTGAAGGCCGTCACCAAACGGGATGTTTATCCTCTGCCAAGAATTGATGACACTCTGGATAGGCGGCGAAATGCCAGGTATTTTGGTATTGGCTTATAGAAGTTGACGAAAGAGATCGCGAAAAGACAGCGTTTGTGACACCGGACAGTTTATACGAGTTCAAGACACTACCTTTTGGCCTTTGTTCAGCACCCGCCACATTACAACGGATGATGGACACAGTGCTTTGTGGTCTTAAATGGCAGTTATGCCTGGTTTATCTCGACGATGTTGTAGTTTTTTCTGCTACCTTTTAGAAACATTTGGAAAGGCTCCGGGCCGTGCTCACTGTGATCAAATCAGCAGACTTGACGATAAAACCGCAGAAATGTCATTTCGGCTTCCGTGAGCTACTTTTTCTCGACCATGTCATCAGTGCAGAAGGCGTCCGCCCAGAGCCTACAAAAACTGAGGCCGTAGCTAGATTTCCGAAGCCAACTGACAAAAAGGCTGTTAGGCGATTTTAGGTCTCTGCGCCCATTATCGAAGGTTCCTTAAAAATTCTTCACGATTTGCTGAACAACTGACGCGACTGACAAAGAAGAAATGTCTTTCGTATGGCTTTCCGAACAAGAGGATGCCTTCAATGAACTACGAAAGTGCCTTCAAAGCCGTCCTGTTCTGGTGCATTTTGACGAGGAAGCGGAAACCGATATCCACACGGATGCAAGCAATTTAGGTCTTGGGGCCGTGCTCATCCAATGGCGATACGGACAAGAACGAGTCATTGCGTATGCCAGTCGCACTGTTTCGAAAGCTGAGGTGAACTATTCAGCGACCGAGAAAGAATGCCTTGCCGTGGTATGGGCTATCAGCAAACTTCGACCATATTTATATGATAGGCCTTTTCGAGCTATAAGTGACCATCATTCGCTATGCTGGCTGGCTAATCTTAAGCACCCATGTGGACGGCTTGCATGATGGAGCTTGCGATTACAGCAGTATGATATCATGCTTGTGTACAAGTCAGGTCACAAGCACAGTGATGCGGACTGCTTGTCACGTGCTCCGACTCAACCTGCTGCTTCTGCTTCCACCAAGGATGGTGAAGATTTTATTTTCTTGGGAGCTGTGACACCATCAGAGATGGCACATCAGCAGCAATCCGACCCTGAGATACTCCTCTTGATCAAGTACCTACAAGGACAGTCTGTCGATGTTTCACGACCTTTTGTCCGCGGCTTGTCAGCGTTCGTCCTACGAAACAACATCCTGTATAAAAGGAACTTTGACAACAATACAGCGACATTCCTGTTTGTCGTCCCTTCACCTCTGTGACCAGAGATTTTGGAGGCTTGCCACGACGATCCATCAGCTGGACACTTAGGAGTAAGCAGAACGTTAGCACGCATCCGCACTAAGTATTACTGGCGAAGTTGCCGTACGACACTATGTCAGAACCTGCCGAGACTGCCAAAGACGTAAAACGCCACCGCTAAAACCAGCAGGTCTCCTTCAACCGATAGCACCACCAGAAACCCCATTCACACAAGTGGGAATGGACTTACTGGGCCCATTTCCTACGTCGTCATGGGGAAAACGGTGCATAACAGTTGCGACCGACTATTTAACCAGATATGCCGAGACAGCGGCTTTTGTTAAAGGATGAGCCGTTGAAGTAGCCGGATTCTTCGTCTCCAACATCGTACTGCGGCACGGAGCTCCAAAAGCGTTGATCACGGATCGAGGGACGGCATTTACGGCCGACCTGATGAAATGTATTATGAAATTGACGCACACCAGTCATGGAAAACGACGGCATATCATCCTCAAGCAAATGGTCTTACAAAACGACTGAATAGAACGCTGGCTGATATGTTGTCAATGTACGTTGATATAGAACATCGTACTTGGGATAAAATATTACCCTATGCAACATTCGCCTATAACACTGCGATGCAAGAGACAACACGGGTGACGCCATTCCAACTTGTTTTTGGCCAGACAGTAACGACACCTTTAGATGCAGTCTTACCTATTGACGAGACGCTCGAAAATTACTATGACGTTCACGACTACATACAAAGAGCAGAAGAAGCCAGACCGCTGGCACGATATCGCATTCTTCAACAGAAAAAAAACTGACACGCATCGATACAATCTGCGAAGAAGAGACTTCCAGTACGCACCAGGAGACAGAATATGGGTGTGGATTCTTGTACGAATACGTTGTCTGTCAGAAAAACTGCTTCGCCGTTATTTCGGTCCGTACAGAGTGCTCCGCCGCGTCGGCTCACTCAACTACGAAGTTATGCCAGAGGGACAGGATATTTCATCCCGACGGCGGCATCGCACGGAAACTGTGCGTGTCGTCAGGAAGAAACCATATCACGACAGGCAATGAAACACCGAAGATACAACGTTCTTTGACGTTAACGACATCCCCGACGAGGGTTTGTGAATGACTGCCATGCAACCAGTTCGACACAAGCATTGGGACGATGTACTCTAGAATAAGGGGCAATGACACAATGTGACTTCAAATTACGCGCGCTAGCAAATACTTCTGCCTTCTAGACTTGCCAAGCACGAGCCTGCGGGACCGAGCTGCGCGCGAACCGTGTTGGAAAAAAGAAAAACGTAGGAGAGGAGGCAGAAGTGAATCCTAAAGACAATCTAGCTGTGTTGTTATTCTCGGGCACAAGTTCGCCCTACTTACGTTAGCCTATTAAAACAGTTCATTGAAGAGTGCATACAATACCATGAACTCAAGGTGGTTAAAGCTGGGAAGCAGACACGAAGCGCAAGCCGTAAGAAAGTGTGCGTTTGCCACCTCTCGTTTAGTCCTTGGCATGTCCGCTGGATGGCGGTGCTTCTATGTGCGAATATATGATGAAAAGATGCGAGATGGTGGTACTTGGAGTGTTGACTAGATGGACGAATGGACACACAGACAGATACATGGACGGACGCATGGATGGCTGCACATATGGATGGATGCATGGACGGACGCAGGGGCGGATGCATGGGCGAACACAGAGATGGACGCACAGATGGATGTGCAGACGCACGAACAGAAGCACGCACGGACGGGCGGATGGACGCATGGACGGTCACACACACGGACGCATGGACGGATGGAAGCAAGAACGAATGAACAAACGGATGCTTCGCCCAACTCTCCATCATTCACCCCGCGAATATGCTGCCATTTTTCAATTTGTAAATATCTTTGCTCTGATTCTGTTAAAGCTCTTGATGCATAGGCCACCGGCTGCCAGCAGTTTACACGTGGCTGCAGAAGTGCTGCACCGACACCACTTTGATAGAGTTCTGCAGTTACCTTTGTCCCCAGATTCGGATAAAATATAGCAAGCAATGTCGCGTTACTTAAATCCCGGCACATAGCCTGCCATTCGCTCCCCGCAGGGGCACCTGTGAAAGCAGGCGTTTGGTGTGTAGCGACACCATGGACCCGAGCTAACGGGGGAGTTTCTAATCCCACCACGCCCAGCCGTGCGTGGCTTTGCTGTGTTCGGGGAAAAGGGGATCCTGGGGGTTGAGCCGACGCTGGGTGATTGGACCTTTAAGGCTCCCCGGGAGAGGCAACACACCTCTTTGGCCCCGGCTTCACGTAGACGGCACCCCTGGGCTGACCCACCCAGGGGAAATCGGCAGTCGCCTTTTCCTATCTCTCTTTCCCCCACACCTTCGTCTTTTCTCCTCTTTAAATCTATCCTGTCTTCTATTTCTTCTGTTACTTCCCATTTTCATGTGCCGCTTGGGTTAGCCAACCTTGGCCTTCGCGCATTAGGTTATCATAGCGGTGTACGGCTGGGGTCTGCACGTTTCTCGTTTCATGAACCTTGTAGCGTCCGCTCGTTGGGCTCCGTGGTGGGTGGACGTCATCGCTACTGAATTACATTCCTCTATCATGCAGAGGAGTTTTCCACTCCTCAATGATCGTGCCGCTTCAAAGCGCGTACGCACCGAATAATTTTCCTTTTTCAGCCGACCCAAAGAAGTATTCCCTCGTTATCGTGTTGTACACAGTGAGAAGCCCAACAAAACAGCCAGAACAGTGTCCCCGTTCATGGTATCGCGGTCCCTGACAGCCACATTAGGTGATGGCTACAAAGTTACAAAAATGGCTAGTGGTGACGTTCTTTTAGAACTCCATGACAAAACACAATTTGACAAACTAAAGAACCTTGCAACATTCGGCGACATCCCCATCAGCGTAACACCTCATCGATCCATAAACTCTGCACGTGGAGTTGTTTCTGACACAGAACTCCTTGACCTGACGGAGGCTGAACTCCTACAGGGCTGGAAAGAACAAAATGTGACCAATGTGAAGCGAAATCGTCATCCGAAGTAACAATCAAGAAACCCCCACGAAACACTTGGTACTGACCTTTGCCACCAGTGAACTACCACAAACAATAAAAACTGCCTATACAAAGACACCGATCAGACCCTACATACCAAACCCCTGCCGATGTTACCAGTTTCAAAGGTTCGGCCATGGCTCTCATAGCTGTCGTGGTCGACCTGCTTGTGCCAAATGCGGTGCCCAAGGCCACATCTCTGACAATTGTAATGAAACCCTACATTGTGTAAACTGTGACGGAGACCACGCATCATATTCACGTTCTTGTCCTCAGTGAAAAAAAGAAAAAGACATTATTAAACATAAGATTCGCGAAAATATCTCCTTCAAAGAAGCACGCCGAAATTGTTCGGCTTTTCACGGCAAAACTTACGCTGATGCGGCGCGTCGGGGGGCAGCGTCGCATCACCCTCCGCCACTACCTAGGCCCACACAAAGTGAGCCATCGTGTGTGGTGGCCGCCCCCATGGTGGAAGCGGCCAAGCCTGCTCCACCTATCAAGCCAGAGACTCAGGTCACTTCAGGGTCGTCGGGTCGACCGACCACGTCTCACCAGGCGAGGTCGCAGATACGCAACAGCAGCTCGCGTACGCGGGCGTCCAGTGCTTCGCGTGAGGCAATGGACACAAACACGGTACCTCAGGTGCCGGAAACACGGCGTGGCTCCATAGAGCACACTAAAAGAAGCAAAAAACCAATAACAGGGCCCGACAACGGCCCTGCTACTTAAGTTACAACTTCCCACTTGAACAGCCACTTCATTTTCGTACGCACAACACCACTTTCCATCAAATATGGAAACACAGATTCTACAATGGAATGTCAGAGGCCTTCTCACAAACCTCGACGATGCCCAAGAACTTCTACACATTCACTCACCAAAAGTGTTGTGTGTACAGGAAACACACTTAAAATCTAAACACACCAACTTTCTACGCAGTTACATTATTTTCCGAAAGGACCGTGATGATGCCGTGGCATCATCTGGAGCTGTTGCTGTTATAGTTAAGCAATGTTTAGCATGTAAACACTTGAAACTCCAAACGTCTCTTGAGGCAGTGGCTGTTTGAGTGGTGCTTCTAGGCAGACTTGTCACCGTCTGCTCTATATACATACCTCCACATATACAACTACGCAAACATGAATTCCAGTCTTTGATGGATGAACTTCCCGAACCCTATCTTGTTCTAGGGGACTTTAATGGACATAACAGTCTATGGGGCGACTCTCGTTGTGACGCCTGAGGTCTACTGATTGAACAGTTTCTTCTCTCTTCAAGCGCGTGTCTCCTGAATCGGAAAGAACCAACCTATTATAAGCTCGCTAACAATACCTATTCCTCAATAGACCTAAGCATAGTATCTCCATCGCTTGTGCCTCTACTTCACTGGAAAGTCATCACTAATTCCTACGGAAGTGACCATTTTCCCGTAGTTTTGAGCACACCTACATCAACTGAATGCCCTCCCCAGGTTCCAAAATGGCTATTAAGCAAGCCAAATGGGAACAGTTTCATACCATCACACATATAAATTGGCGCGACATATGCACTTGAGACATTGATGCGGCTGTCGACTACTTTACAGCGTCTCTGATCGATGCAGCAACAAAAATCACACCACAAACGAATGAACATCATAGAAAACGACGTGTGCCATGGTGGAACTCAGAGTGCCAAAATGCACGCTGGCAGCAAAACAAAGCATGGAGGGTGCTTCGGAACTCACCCACAGCCGAAAATCTTGCCACTTTTAAGAAAATGAAGTCTCAGGCCAGGAGAACGCGTCGGCAGGCCAGAAAAGAAAGCTGGCACAAGTTTTTATCGGGGATTAATTCATATACCCAAGAGGCTAAATTCTGGAACATGGTTGGTAGAGTAGCAGGAAGACAAGTGAATTCACTTCCACTCGTAAACACACAGGGTGACAGCCTGGAAGATCAGGCGAACTTCCTCGGTGCACACTTCGAGCAGGTCTCTAGCTCGTCACACTATACGTAAGCTTTTCAAAGATATAAAGCAAAAATCGAAAAGCAGAAACTGGAATACAACTGTACAAAATACGAGGCATACAACCAATCTTTCAACTTAGCTGAGCTACAAACATCACTAAATTCCTGCAGTAATTCTGTCCCAGGCCACGACCATGTCATGTATGAAATGTTGAAAATTCTGCCACTTGAAACGCGGAAAACTTTACTCTCCCTATACAATGCTATCTGGCTTTCTGGCACCAAACCAACTTCCTGGAAAGAAGCCATTGTTATCCCTATTTTGAAAACAGGGCAAGGACCCTTTCTCCGGACTTGGTATTTACCCGTAACGTCACAGGCCACACCTGGACCAATACGCAGGAAAACCTGGGCAGCGATCACTTCATCATACGAACCGAACTACCCAACGCATCAGCCCCCCCCCGTACATTCACGCTAACGGACTGGGATGCCTTCCGCACCCTCCGCAAAAACAACACAAAGGAATACAACACATTCACCGAACTACTCACCTCACTTCAGGAAGACATAGCCAAAACAACGAAAACAATACAAACAGAACTCGAGGTCCCGAGAATGGACCCACACCTCGCACATTTGCTCGAGGCAAAAGCGTCAATACTCGCGCGCTGGAAAACACAACGACTAAAACAGACGCTTACGAAAACGTCTATCAATACTGAACCAAGACATCGCCAAATATTGCACGGAGCTCACACGACTCCAATGGCATGAACTCTGCTCGGCGGTCGACGGCCGCATGCGAACTGGGGGTAAATGGAACCTCCTAAAATACATGCTGGACGACTGCGAAACAAAAAACAACCAGAGCCATGCCATAGACCGGCTCCTACACTCGCACAAAAAGATGGGAGGAACAAACTCATCCTTTCTTGAAGAAATCTCCAAACGTCACCTCCCCTTAAACACAGCACAACCCACCGACTACCCAGAAATAGAATGCGAAACGATACCCGAACTCGATGAACCCTTCACGGAGTCAGAAATTCGGGAGGCATTACACAACCTCAACAGCAGATCAGCCCCCGGTCCTGACAAGGTAACCAACCGCCTGTTGCGAAATTTAGACGACCAAGCCATCACACTACTCACAAAAGACATTAATTACATGTGGGAAACTGGCCAGGTACCTGAACAATGGCGCACGGCCACGGTAATCCTTCTCTCAAAGCCAGGTAAACCACTCAACTTCGACAATCTACGCCCGATTTCCCTAACCTCATGCATAGGAAAAGCAGCTGAACATGTCATCCTAAATCGTGTATCGCGCTACATAGAGGATCACGAACTCTTTCCGTTCAACATGGTCGGGTTCCGTCCGCACCTTTCAACACAAGACGTCATGCTATTACTAAAGAAACAGATCTTCGACTCAAAAACGAGAGATGTTCGTGGCATTCTCGCCCTAGACCTCACTAAAGCATTCGACAGCGTCTCACACCGCTTTATACTGGAATCCATTGCCAGCCTTGGTCTCGGTAAAAGATTCCAGGCGTACATTCGTTCTTTTCTGCAAAATCGAAAAGCTCAGCTGCATTTATCGCAACTTACATCCGATACTTACACATTAGGTTCCAACGGGACACCACAAGGGGCAGTCATTTCTCCACTCCTTTTTAACATAGTAATGAAGGGACTATCTGACAAACTCCGCGACATCCCAAACATAAACCATGCTATATACGCAGATGACATCACCATCTGGTGCCCGGGAGGCTCATTGGCGGAGTTGGAGCAAGCCCTTCAAACTGCTCTCGATACCACAGAAGCCTACTTAAAAAACACTGGACTTCGTTTGTCGCCAACAAAATCAGAGTTGCTACTGTACCGGCAATCTCGCCAAGGCGTTCGTAACTTAACACCCTTATGTGATCTACCCATAGCGCTACACGCCAAAGATGAGCAGCGAATACCCCGCGTGGACTCCATACGCATTCTCGGCCTCCTCGTCGAGGCCACTGGCTGTCATGCAAGAACAATTAAACATATCACAGCTAAAACCGAGAACATGCTCCGACTCATTCAGCGAGTCTCGGGTCGTAGACGAGGCCTTGGAGAGGCCAACCTTCTGCGCATATACCACGCGTTCCTAATGAGTCACATCAATTACGTCGCCTCTGCCCACAACTGGACGAAGGTAGAAAAGACGAAACTAAACACACTCATGCGCAAAAGCATTAAACAAGTCCTTGGTTTGCCACAAAACACGAGCACTTCCCGTCTCGACCAACTAGGCATGCACAACGGCATCGATGAAGTGATCGAGGCCCAGACCACGGCCCAAGTGATCCGCCTCTCCTCCTCCAAGGCAGGCCGCCGACTTCTAAGCGAGGCCGGCATGTCCCCACACCCCTGCCTTGAACGCGCAGTAACCCTCCCCAGAGTTGTCCGCGCTACTTACATGGTAACCCCATTTCCACGAAATGTCCACCCACAACACAACGAAGGCAGACGGCTGGCCCGCGCTCGCGCGATCCTCAACCGTACCGCCGCGAATCGCAACTCTACCGCATTCGTCGACGCGGCGCAATACGGTAACTCCTCCTCTTTCGCACTCGCGGTAGTAGATGGCGACGGAGCCCTACGCTCAGCCGCCTCGGTTAGGCTATCAACAAGCGCCATAGCCGAACAAGTTGCTATAGCTTTAGCGATGACCGACCCCTCACTCACTAATGTCTTCACAGACTCTCGCGCCGCCATTCGGGCTTACGAAACCGGCAACATCGCTCCAGAAGCAGCCCCCATTTTACAAACACGGAAATATACGGGCTCGCACTACCTCTCTTGGTTCCCTGCCCACATGGGCAAAGACGTTCACCCACAACAACCCAACCTCAACGAAATGGCTCATGATCGAGCACGAGAACTGACCCGCCGTGACGATCAATCAGCCACCGAAGAGCTGGGCCCAGACGTGCAGTTTAATGACCCACTACTCACCTTCCATGAAATTACCTCCCACTACCGACACAACAGAAGCCGTTACCCTTTACCCCATTCAAAACTCGAACGCGCGCAAGAAGTAGCCTTTAGAATGTTACAAACGAGATCGTACCCATCACGGGGCCGACTCAGCCATTACAACTCAGACATAAATTCACAGTGCCCAGATTGCACAGAAGTGTACTGTTCACTCGCGCACATGCTCTGGCAATGTCCCGCGTTACCTCAGGGACCTCTCACCAGTGAGTCCGACTGGGAGGAGGCACTCAGGAGCCCCAATCTCCGAAACCAACTTAAGGCAGTCCAGAGGGCCCAAGAACTGGCGGAACGCCACCACGTTCCCGCCCCGACTTGGGCGTCGCCTACGGTAGCGGCTGCTAGGATGTCCCACGTGGGCACCCTGGTGGCTTAAACTCCTCAGGACCATATATTAAAGTTCTTGACTGACTGACTGACCCTTTCTCTGTTTCAAGTTATAGGCCAATTGAACTAACCAGCTGCCTTTGTAAACTTTTTGAAAAAATGATAAAACGCTGACTTTTATATTTCCTTGAAACTCACAATCTGCTTGATCAATACCAATGTGGGTTTCGAGAGGGTAGATCTACCACCGACCATCTGGTGCGTATCGAGGCACAGATCCGAGACGCTTTCATCCACAAACAATACTTTCTTTCTGTGTTTCTCGATATCGAAAAGGCTTACGACACAACATGGCGTTTTTGCATATTAAGAGAATCGTCTCACCTGGGTGTGCGCGGTAGAATGCTTTCCATAATTGAGTTACTTGTCCAAACGGACATTCCGTGTGCGTGTGGGAAGTGTTCTCTCCCAATTATTTGCTCAAGAAACGGGAGTACCGCAAGGCGGTGTACTTACTTGTACACTTTTTATTATGAAAATGAATTCCTTGCACCTTTCCATCCCCCGTACTATGTTCTATTGTACATATGTCGATGACGTCCAGCTTGGCTTTAAGTCATGCAACCTGGCAATGTGTGAACGGCAGGTTCAGCTAGCTTTGAACAAGGTCTCTAAATGGGCAGAAGAAAATGAATTCCGACTGAACCCACAAAAAAGCACATGTGTCTTGTTTTCCTGTAAGAGAGGTATGCACTAGAAACCCGACATTCAATTGAATGGTCAACGACTGTCTGTTAATGCCGAGCATAACTTCTTAGGCCTAATTTTGGACATCAAGTTGACCTTCGTACCGAAACTTAAGTATCTGAAAACGAAATGTACAAAAGCCATGAGTGTTATAAAAGTGTTGTCACGTACTACTTGGGGTAGTGATAGGCAATGCCTCATGAATCTGTATCGAAGCCTCATTCACACCCGCTTAGATTATGGGGCCGTTGTTTATCAGTCTGCAACTCAAAGTGCTTTCAAGACGCTGGACCCCGTGCACCATTTGGGCATCTGCCTTTCTACGGGTGCTTTTCGTACCAGCCCCGTAGAAAGCCTTTATGTTGAGTCAAATGAGTGGTCGCTTCATCTGCAGAGAACTTACATGTCCTTTGTTTATTTTCTTAAGGTGAAAGCGGATAAGAAGCACCCCTCATACTCTACTCTTGATGATTTGTCGAGCTCAATTCTGTTTCAAAACAGGCCTTCGATGAGGCAGCCCTTTTCAATTCGCCTGAAAAGTCTAGCTGAGGATACTGGAGTCTCACTTGAACACAGTTTAATGGCTCCTGTAGCATATCCGCCACAGTGGCAATGGCAGACTATAGACTGCTATGTGTACTTTCTGGAAGTTACAAAACATGCATTTATTTCCCATATCCGAACATACTTCCTGGAACTTCAACACAAGTACACCCGTCCTGAGGTCTTTACAGATGCCTCTAAGTCCAACTCCTCTGTGTCCTACGCTGCTGTCGGCCCATCCTTTTCGGATGCTGGCCCTCTACATCCAGGCACAAGTATCTTCACAGCAGGAGCTTACGCGATACTTGTGGCAGCTAAACACATCAAACAATTACAAATACAAAAAGCAGTAATCTATACAGACTCCCTCAGTGTGGTAACGGCTCTGCACAGTCTTAAAAAACAAAAAAACCCGGTGCTTGTCTCACTTTACTCCGCTTTGTGCACACTCTACACACTCAAACAACATGTTGTAATGTGCTGGGTGCCAGGGCACCGTGAGATCGAAGGCAACGTGAGGGCGGATCAGCTCGCTGCATCCGTCCACAAAAGCACTGCCCCTACACCCATATTAATCCCGGCCCTTGATCTTAAACCGTCTCTCAAACGAAACCTCAGGGACTACTGGCAGAGCAAGTGGGATACATTATTACACATTACAAACATTATTATTATTATTATTATTATTACACATTACAAACTACACATTATTAAGCCATACCTTGGTCATTGGCTGCCAGTATCAAAATCGCGTCATACAGAGGTAATACTAACGAGACTCAGGATAGGACACACATACACGACACACTCATATCTTTTGTCCGGTGGCGACCCACCATTGTGTGACAGATGTGGTGAAGCATTAACAGTTCTTCACATTTTAATTCAGTGCAAACAATTGGACACCATAAGAAAACAACACTTTCCATTACCCTACCGACAACTTATACCTTTAAACCCTGCAATGTTCGTTGGTAGAGAACCGCTTTTTAGTTATAAATCATTGTTAGCGTTTTTAAAAGAAATTCATAGTTTTCATATCATATACCCGGGCATTCCGTAGCATGACCTCTCCAGAGAGGATTTCGCTGCGGTGGCTACACAAGAAAGCACGTGCCTCACGGCCCTTGGACGCAAGGGTATGAACGAGTGAGGCACTTGTGCTAATGCCATACATATCCACCATCGTCTTTTATTATCACCAACTTTTGTCATATATTCGCACCACACACACCTTTCATGGCATGGTCATGATTTTATTACTTGTATGTTTTTACCCGCATTACCGCGAGGAATTTTATGGCCCTTACACAGCCGCTAATCACAATCATTGTCCACATTCCATGTCCCATGAACTGGCGCTCTTTGGCCATCAAATGGCCCTTGCACCAAAAAACACCATACATCATCATCATCATCATCATCCTGTCATTCGCTTTCGTAGTTTGGTGTCCAATCAAACAAGGCACCATGCTTGTTGAGGGGCAGTAAAGTATACGTACGCTGTGGAAGATGTGGCATGTAATTGCTGACGTAGTTCACTACTTCTAGAAGCCTTTGGACAGCCATTTTGTTCTGAGGTCTTCGCATTTTCAAGAGCCATCAACAAGATAAGGATTTGGCTTAACACTCTTGTCGCTAATGATCTCACACAAAAGAGAACTTCTTGTAGTTCGAAGCGACATTTGAATGCATTGAAAGTAAGGCCTGCTTTTTCAGCTGTTTCTAAAGCTCTACGCAGCCTTTCATCATGCTGGGCCCTGGTCTCTCCCCAATTTAACACATCGTAAACATATCAACGTACACCGGCAAGGCCATCAAAAACCTCGTTAAGGACCTTTACAAACACTTCGCTCGCCGATGCTATCCCGAATGGTAGACGAAAAAAGCGATAACGTCCTGAAGGTGTCGCGAATGTGCATATCTTCGATGATTGTTCGTTTAATGCAATTTGATGGAATCTTGCATTCGCGTCGAGACGCGAGAACTTCGCGCCTGCCAAGTCCGCCTCAATATCCTCTCGGCGTGGCATTTCGTAGTGTTCCCTCTTCATGTTTTTGTTGATACGTCTTGAGTTCTTGCATAACCACAACTTGCGGACCTTCTTTAGTATAATCACACGGGGGCTTACCTAATCCGAGGGGCTGCTGACCTTCTAGATTATGTCTCCCTTTTCCATTCTATCGAGTTCAGTACGGAGTGGCTTCCTCAGGGACAGGAGAACCCTCCGAGCTGTCTGGACGACTGGTACGGTGTACCTGTCAGCACAGGAGTATCCTGTCCCAATAAAAAGACGTGGGAACTCAATGACAATTTCTTTGGTGTCGTTCGTTGTCACACTATCAACAGCCCACTGATTCCAAGCTTCTCGCTGGTGTACAAACCTAAGATAGTGCTGTGGTACTTCTTTACTACAAAAAAATTGCGTATGCCTTGCGGTCAACAATCTCGATGAGTGCGAAAGAATTGCAGATGTGCTTGATCATGTTGCCACCGTAGAATCTCAGAACAGCGCTGCTGGTCGTCAGAGTTGTCATCTTGAGCTTGCAATACACTGAAAGTGGCAAAACGTTTTGACTGCGATCATGTGTCTTCCTTAAAGGTGACATACTTGCCATCAATGCATGCGTTCACACGCCAGTCTCGTTCTCTGCTTGCTCTGCCCTTGGTGGCATTCCATACTTTGAAGTCGCCACTCTGATGTTGCACTTCATACCCGCGCTCTTTTTCGCTGCAACAAGACGTGAAGTGGTTTCGGCAATTACACGAGTAACACATTATTTCGTACGCTGGGCAGCGTCTAAAGGCAGGCCTTCGGTTGCATTTAGGATGTTCTTGGACCCTCTAGAGGAGCTCCTACTGGCTGTGACAGCGTTCATATCGATTTCTTCTTTTGCTTTTTGCCGAAATTGCTTTTGACGAGCTGATGTTTCCACCGCCTTGCAAAGCACGATAACTTTTTCCAAGATCAAGTTTTTGTCTCTGAGCATTTCTTCTCGAAGCCTTGGCGAATTCGTTGCAAAAACAATTTGGTCTCGCACCATGTTGTCTGCCATGGTCCCGATGTTTCAGTGCTGGGCTTCTTTTTTGAGCCCGCTAAAAACTGCTCTAAAGGCTCCACGTCACCTTGACTGCGGGAACGGAAAACGTATTGCTGGTGTACTTCGTTTTGTTGCTCGAAGCAGTGCTCTTTGAATTCGTCAATAACCTTGTTGAAGTCTTTCTTGTTTTCTGTGCCGCTGAATACAAAATAGTTGAAAACGTCCAAGGCCTCCTCCCCTGACACGCTAAGGAGCGGAACCGTGTTTTGCGCTTCCGACCTCGGATTGACTCTGTGAGCCGCCGCTTGCAGAAAAAACTCGAATCGCTGACAAAACCGCTTCCAGTTCTTTCCTACATCAGCTGTAAAACGTAACTGCTCGGGCGGCCTCAGGTGCTCCATGTCGTTGCTTCTTGCATGCACTTATCTCAGGAACCATTCGATTACGCTGGTCGACTTCATCCCACTTCTGACACCATGAATCATTTGCGTATGGACTGAACAGAGTGAACAGCTGGGTTGTCAAGAAACAAACAAACACCATTGTTTATGCTGCGTTGGTAGTTATAGTCGAAGGTAGAAAGGGTTAGTAAAGTTGAGGGCCGGGTGAATGTATGCACGAGGCAGTCGTGCATGTCGATAGCACATGTGCTTTGATTAGATATAATAATCATGTGTTGATTTGATTTGTGGAGTTTAACGTCCCAAAACCACCATATGATTATGAGAGAGGCCGTAGTGGAGAGCTCCGGAAATTTCGCCCACCTGGGGTTCTTTAACGTGCACCAAAATCTGAGCACACGGGCCCACAACATTTCCGCCTCCATCGGAAATGCAGCCGCCGCAGCTGGGATTAGATTTCGTGACCTGCGGGTCAGCAGCTCAGTACCTTAGCCACTAGAAATATATATAAAAATTGTGATCGATCTCTGCCAGCGCGTCGATGCTTCCATGAGCGAGAGTGCGAAGATACAGCACAATATGAAGGGCGTCAACGATGACGTTTTCCAGATGCTTCTCGCGAGGTCTCCTAGCACTCTAGCAGAAGTAGTAACTTTGTGCCAAAGCTATGATGAATTGCGGAGGCAACTAACTGAGACGCGACGCTCATTTCAGAATATCCAACCAGTGACCGCACTGGACGTTATGACTGACCAGACAAACCTTTTCGCACAAATGAAACACTTCGTGCGAGAGGAAGTGGCTCAGCAGCTTTCTCTGCTGCCTTTTGCTCAACGCAGGGAGCTCTCGCACCTACAGCCACTGCGACACCCACCACCATTGGCTCCCATGCTACGACATGTGGTCCAGGAGCAGATTTCCGAGGCTATGCCGGTGCCCTTGCAGCAGCCCTCCATCACCGCGCCTCTTACTTACGCTGAGGCACTAAAGCGGCAGAAGCCACACCACCCCCCGCCGTTCCAGGGACTGCCGCATACCTCAGCCCCGACTCAGCCGTCCACCGCCTGGGTTCCTCCCATTGCCACCACAGCCTCAACTCAACCGTCTGCCGCATGGGCTGCCCCCTCGTCGCCAATACTTTGAGAACGCGCGATAACCGGCCCAACTGTTTTGCGTGCGGTGGCCCTGGCCATATCGCCCGTTACTGCCGTCGTCGCGTGCAGGGATACACAGACGCCCGGACACAGAACAGCTTCACGGACCTTCCTCCATCCTGTCTAGAAAATTCTGACCCCCCCGTCAAGCAGCTCGTCTTCACTGGAATGTCCGCGTACTATGTCTGGTCGCTCACCTTCACCCCGCCGTCGCTGCCTGTCACCCATAGGTCGTCGGCCAGCTCGTGAACACGAGGGAAACTAACCGCCGCAGTTCAGGAGGTAAAAATTGCGCTGTCGAAATGCTCAAGTCCTCGGACATTGCCGTCAAATATTGTCGAAGCTTTTGTGAAAGGTACTCGAGCATATACACTAGCGGATACTGGTAGCTGCCGTTTTCGTGATAGACGCTAAACTTTGCCGCAAGCTTCGAAAAGTGACGACGCCCTTTAGTATAATGTCCTTGCAAACAGCGAATGGGGACCCGGTTTAGCCTGTAGCCGCCTGTACTGTCCGACTGATGATCGCGAAGGAGCACTACACTGTTGAGTTTATTGTCCTTTCGTCATGCTCGCACGACATCATACTTAGATGGGATTGTTTATTGCGTAAATATGCCGTTATTGATTGTGCGAGATCGGAGCTTGAACTTTTCCCGTTTTACGACCAACCAACCAGCCGCATTCGGCCCGCTGTACACAAACTCTTCGTCAAAGGCGGCACTGAAATTCCTCCGACAGCAGCTGTGTTGCTCCCCGTGTTCTGTGACGGCATCAGGAACGGAGTTGCATTCTTTGGACCATCAAGCCTCTTCCTTAGCCGAAGATCACTTCTTCTGCCTTATTCAACCCTATCTATTTCTGAAGGAAACAGTGCTCTTTGCTACATCAATCCCCTTCCGTATCCCGTCGCACTGTTTCAAAGTGAATCTCTTGGACACGTGCATATCATTGATAAAGAACAAATTTTTACCATGCCGCCAAGTTGTTCCGGTGACTACGACGCCATCAGTGCCCTCAACCCTTCCGATATACCACCTTTCAAGCTTTTCGATTTATCGATTGCCGACGGGCTATTGCCATCTGAACGCTCTGAGCTCCTTCAGCTGCTCTACAGCTTCGTGAATCCTTTGAAGTTGCTCAACCTACCCTTGGCCGAACTCCCAATTTTTTTCACTGCATCGACACAGGTTCCAACGCGCCAGTACGACAGCGACCACACCGTGTTTCCGTCACGGAACGTCAGGTTATCACCGAACAGGTTGACAATATGCTCAAGCGCGACGTTATTCGAACTTCCCAAAGTCCATGGGCATCACCTGTCGTTCTTGTTAAGAAAAACGATGTTACAATTCGCTTGTGCGTTGATTACAGGCGATTAAATACGATCACTCGCAAAGACGTATACCCTTTGCCCAGGATTGATGACGCCCTTGATTGCTTACAAGGTGCCGAGTTTTTTTTCGTTAGATTTGCGTTCGGGGTATTGGCAGGTGCCCTTAGCAGATGGTGATCGTCCAAAGACAGCCTTCGTGACACCGGACGGGCTATATGAGTTCAATGTCATGCCCTTCAGCCTCTGTAATGCGCGGGCCACATTCAAGCGCATGATGGACTCGGTTCTGCGGGGTCTGAAATGGAACATATGCCTCTGGTACCTCGACGATATTGTCGTCTTCGTACCCGATTTCACAACACATCTTGTACGCCTGAGACATGTCCTCGCGTGTCTGAAGAATGCGCAGCTGCAACTAAATCTCAAGAAATGCCACTTCGCTCCTCGGACGGTTACCATTCTCAGTCACGTCGTATCAAAGGATGGCGTTCTTCCCGACCCGGCTAAACTACGCGCAATCGCAGAATTCCCCAAACCGACGACTGTAAAACAGTCACGCAGCTTTGTAGGGTTATGCTCCTACTTTCGTCGGTTTGTGTGCAACTTTTCCTCAACAATTGCTCCTTCGAACCAACTCCTAAGCAATGCCAACGACATCTCGTTATGGTCTTCCGAATGTGATCACGCATTTACCACTCTTTGCCGTCTCCTGTTATCAATAGCTGTATTGCACCGCTATGTTCCTACGGCTGCAACTGAAATCTATACAGACGCCAGCGGTGTCGGTCTTGGTGCAGTTCTCACTCAACTCAAGCCTCGATCCCCTGAGTATGTCGTCGCCTACACCAGCAGAACGCTCAACAAGGCTGAGGTAAACCACAGGGTTACCGAAAAAGAGTGCTTAGCCATACTTTGAGCGATTGTGAAACTTCGCCCATACTTGTATGGCCGCACTTTTACTGTAGTTACAGACCATCATGTCTTATGTATGTTGTCGTCGCTTAAGAATCCATCAGGTCGCCTTGCTCGTTGGGCTCTGCGACTTCAAGAATATGACATCCGCGTCGTGTGCCGTTCCGCCCGCCAACATGCCGATGCTGATGCGCTCTGTCGATCACCACTGTCCACTGAGGCTGCCTCTATATCTTCCATAGAATACGTGCTGTCCGCTCTTAACATCAACACATTGACCTCTGCACAGCGTGACGATCCTTGGATAACTTCGCTTCTGGACGTCTTATTTGCGGTACCGACATTTCCCACCACTCGAGCAATGCGACTTCAGGCATCGCACTTCCCCATTCGATGTGGCCTCTTGTACGGGCAAAATTACTCACCAGACGGCAGGAAGTGGCTGCTCGTTATTCCCCGAAAGGTGCGCTCTACAATCTGTGCATCATTCCACTCCGACCCGCAATGCGCTCACGCCGGTGTCTTCAAGACCTACGAGCGTTTAAGGAAGCGGTACTACTGGCGTGGGATGTTTACGTTTGTTCGACAGTTTATTCGCGGCTGCCACGAGTGTCAGCGACGAAAATAGCCACCAAAAGCAGGAGCATCTCCACTACAGCCGCTTGCGCGCCTGACCGCCCATTCGATTGCGTCGGAATCGACCTTTATGTACCACTGCCATTGACCACAGCAGGTAACTGGTGGGCTATCGTGACTGTAGATCACCTGACATGGTACGCCGAAACCGCTGCTCTTCCTACGGCGACCGCTCAGGGCGTCGCATTTTTCATCCTCCATTGGTTTGTGTTGCGTCACGGCCCTCCTCGCGACCTCCTCAGTGACCGGGGCCGTGTATTTCCATCCGACGTAATCCAAGCACTTCTCTGTCAGTGCCATATTGTACACCGGATGAGTACTGCTTACCACCCTCATATGAATGGCCTGGCTGAGCGATTTATTCAGACCCTGGGTGACATGCTCGTGAACATGTGGCATCTGACCAAATGAACTGGGACCTGGTTCTTCCGTTTGCGACCTACGCGTACGACACCGCTACTCAAGTCACCACCGGCTTTTCCCCATTTTACCTTCTATACGGGCGTCAACAATCGCACACAATTGACACTTTGCTGCCATACGCACCAGATGTATCTGAGTGCGTGACCGTGTCTGAAGCCGCCCGTCACGCCGAAGAATGCCGCCAACTAGCGAAGCAGTTTACTACGGCTGACCAGCAACGCCAGAAAAAGGCCCGCGATAACGACCACCCTCCTGCCGCGAATTTCGCCTCTGGAACCCTTGTATAGCTGTATGTACCACCCTGTGCACCTGGTTTGTCTACCAAACTACTTTCAAATTACCATGGTTCATACCGCGTGGTGGTGCGCACGTCGCCTGTCAATTACGCCATTTAACCGCTGACGCCACTCTGTGACCATCGTCGGCGTGCACAAAATATTGTTCACGTGGACCGCTTGAAGCCGTACTTCAATCCGCTCGTTCCCACCTGTTAGATCGCCAGGATGGCTTGATCTTTCTCGACGGGGGCAAATATAATGAAGGAATTATGACAAGAAAAGGCAACAACAAGCATCATCGCAGTGTAAGGCACCACGAGATTGGCGCTCGAGCTCCTCCATCTTCCTCGTCCTGTCGCTATATCGAATCTATCACCAGCCCGTTTGGTTCCCCCAATAAACCTGATTACACAATGTATATCACAACACCGCTTGTTCTTTTGACAAACTGTTGAAACCAACACTGCATCAATTGTAATAGTACAATAAAATGAGATTGTTCTTCGTTAAACCGGAGGTCTTTTTAAAGTAAAAAAATTATGAAGAGATGCACATGAGAAACAGAGGTGGTGAAACATGAAGAAAAAATACAGAAAATAACTCAGGAAAGAAAAATAGGATTTCACATATTGTGGGAATTTATTTCAGGCAAAGTAGTCCATAATGATGATGCCTATGACGCAATATTTGGCATTGAGTTAGGGGTCTTTGCATAAATCAACGTGTATTGATAAATGTAGCAGTTTCCTGCTCATCGAGGACTTATCAAGCACGTTATCTACACAGGATTTCAAAAGGTAACTTATCGCCTGACACATCGGCAATAATGTTACAGCACAGCCGCCAGCTTGATCACAACGAATTGCACGCTATACTACCACAATGTGAACATTGCTCATTAGCATATTCCTACGTGGTCGAGCAACACTTGTATATAGCTTGCTGAGTCACATGAAACGTTTGTTAGACTGACAAAAGTGAAGGCCAACCTGGAACCACAATTGGCATTAACCGAACATGACAGCTGTATTTTAAGTGCACATATGTCAAGTTTACTACCTTTTAATCAGACTACAGTGCCGGTCCTACCATTAAAGTTAACATTACACTGATATGATGCATGCATAAGATCTTTTTCTCTTCAAAAAGCGGTTTCAAAACATGCCGCGGCTCTCTGGTAAAATACTTGGCTGCTGCACAGAATGCTCGAATTTGATTCCTGCTAGTAGCCCAATTGTTATTATTTGTATTATTTTATTTAATGCTGCGAGTGCCGATTTTACTAACGCTCTCACATTTAAATTGCCAATGTTTGTAAACTGTCATCATGTGTGACGCATACCACGGTGTACCAGCATGTTCTGCCTGTGACTGGAAGAAGTGGTTCAATGGCGTACGTACAGGACTCTCATTGTATACATGTCATAACCAGACAGTCATGTTCATCATATTGTCAGCCCCTCCTATGCCTTTTTCTGTTCATACCAAGTTAAGGAGGTGAGCTCGATTGTAACCAGATGCATGCCTCTAGATAGATATACTTGTTCAAAGTGCCTTTTCGATTCCCAAAGAAATGCTTTGCTTCTAGAAGGCTTCCTAACATAAAAGAAGCTGCTCAAGCATGTCACTGACTTACCCAAGTTGGTAAGAAAACAATCAAACATCCGAGAGGCCGGAAGATGCATTGAAGGTGTTACTAAAAGCACTGGTTTAGTATATGAAGAAATATCTGTTTGTGACACACTGTTTTGCTCATTGCCATTGATTGACTTTACTGCTTGAAGTGAATAATTATACACCATATGTGAGAATTGGCCAGTCACAAGCAAAAGTACTTATTTTAGTTTGTTGACACCTGCTATTTTAATTAGTGTTTCCCACGTAGTTTCCAGCACATTTCTGCTCTATTTCTCCCAACCCGCGCATAAAATCTTCCACATTGCTACGCATATCTTTGCTGTAAAATTCTTGGTTCTACGTGGCACTCTGTGCTGAACCATCATTAATTAGCTCTTCCCGCTCCAAAAGTGTGTGTGTATGCGTATTTGTGCGTGTGTATGTATGTGTGTGTGTCTTTGTGTGTGTATGTGCGTGCGTGCGTGTGCGTGTGCGCTTGTGTGTGTGTGTGTGTGTGTGTGTGTGTGTGTGTTTGCCTGCCTTCTTTGTGTCTGCGTTTTTAGTGTGCTAGTGTGCTATTAGCATTCCGCCTTGGTGTACGTCTAGTCACCAACATTATTGCATAAGGTATGAAGTATCAGATACAATAGAAAACTTGTTCAACCACAATACGGTGTGGAGCTTATGGCAAAGAAGTTGACAGAATTTTTGCTTTAAGATGCCAAAACGGTTTTCTATTAGAACGCTTCTTGCTGAAAATCACTTGCCACAACCTATGGGCATAATTGCAACACCGCATAGTCTTTAAAAGTCTGAGTAAGAAGGAACATGGAAAGATTGGCTGCATCTCTAGAAAAAAAGGCTAAACTTTGTTTACATACTTTCGAGAGCTTTATTAAAAGTGATGGAAATTTTGAATAATATTTGATAAAGATTCTTGCTTATTCTTCTAACACAGATGTTGAAGAATTGCATTCATGGCCACAGAGTGCTTAAAATTGAAAGCCTACGGTGGAACGAGTTGCAGTTCATGCAGTTGCAGTTCATGCATACATGCAGTAATAGATTTTTAGTACAAAACTCTCTGGGGCACAAATTGTTTTTAAAGAAAGAAAACTTGCACACCTACCATCCTTAATTCACTGGACAGTTAGACATTACAAGAGATAGACTCATGGCGGGGAGAATGTCGGCCATTCTGAGAAGCATCCTTTAAAGGAAGTTCTTCGAGCGGTTCGCCGCCTCTCTCGCACTTGTTTTATTGGTTTCACACCCGTGCATATATAAGAAAAGTGAGTTCTTAGAGAAGAAAAAAAAACGCTGGTCTGGATTATGACGCTGGGCGTTTATTTCAAAGACAAAAGTGCACAGCAACAAAGCACAAGCGCGTTACGCAAACATAGTTTGATCTCACCAGATAATTGCGAGTTTCTGCAGATTGCGCGGGCACTCATATGTGGTTGTTTTTTGTTGACGAGCATGCACGCGAAACAAAGATGCTGACAACCTGCGAAAGGCGCTTGCAACACTGTATTTCTCTCTAGTTTTCCAACAATACTTCCACTTTGTGAAGTGCGGTACCTCGTCGCTCTTCGCTAGAGGCCAAACGCATTTAAATATTTCGACAGGCAGACGGATCATAAGACCTAAGGTTTGGTGATACAGTACCTCAGCAGCACCACAGTCAAACTACAAACTAAACTTCAAACCCTTTCCGAACTGCTCCTACCAAAAACAAAGGTCTACGGGGCATCGTGTTTCCCATAGAGGGTACTTCGAACTCGCCACAACAAACAGGCGCCGAACATGCCGCACGTAACAACGCGTAGTCGGCGTGCACTGAGTTAGTTCTTTCAGATATGTTTGCCGGCGTGTTTCGCGGGTGCAACAGGGCGGCGCTACCTGGAAACGACAGTACGGTGCAGAGGCCGTTGCTAGGACCATCTCGCGGCACGTCACTCGAGAGTGTCGCCAATAGCGTGCCGCTGGGGTTGCCATGCGTGTCGCCTTCTGCAGAACACAAATGCGCTGCCGTGACTCCAGCGGCACGCAAGTGGGGGACAAATAAGTCAATTGGCGACGCTCCTTCACCCTCTGCTTGGGTACGCACGTGCGTTGCGGCTGTGAGGGAAGTGCGTGGACCGACCCTTACAGAGTGAATGTCTCTTTGCGGCTGCATTTTTTGCGCCTCGGCTGGGTGGGTGCCGGTTTTTATAAAGAGACTCATTGAGCCTAAGGCTCTGCGCAGCCGCCTGCCACGCGTGGAACAACTAGCTAGATCGAAGCGTTGAGGTGTTGCCCTCTGCTTCCCTCGCTTTTTATCTTGCGATGCAAAAGTTAGGCAAAGCGACTTTAGTCTCTGCCGACACTGATGTATTACATAGCAGTACTGACCATCGTACCATGTTGGCGGGCATCCCGAAGCTCCGTTCCTTTTGGCCTATTGCATTGTTCTTTCTAATAATTTGAATGTAAGCATCGGGAGTGATGTAATTCGCGGCTCAATGTCTTCTGGACGTCGTCATCGCCGTTAGCGAGGAATGCAGTCGTGAGATCGGACGATGAAAATACCTCGGGTCTGCACAGCCGCCTGCAGTCCGGCGCCCTCGTGAGTGCTGGTCGCAACCAGAAGACGTGTCGTGCGAGTGACTGTTCCGCGCGCTGACGGCAACGTTGCCGTTGCGAGGCCAGAACCGGAGTGAAGTCGTTGAGCCGGACAGTGCAGCGGTATACCGGCAGCGATGTCGTGGTGGATGGGCGTTCTTTAGGGGCATATATGTGTGGTTCCTTTCTGATTTCTTTTCTTTGTTCTTTTCGGGATATGGTTTGAAGACTGATAGTCGGGCTAGTTGGTGATATATTATGGGCAGTAACAGATCACAAACTCACGGAATGAAGAAAAGTCTTTGTCCCGTGAGTTTGTGCGCTGTTATCACCCATAATATGGTTTGAATTAAGGTTGGGGGGACGTGGTGATGCTGGCACACCCTGAAAGGTTTTTTTTGCGCCCTATGGCGCACGTGTCTCGCACATAAGCTGCATTAAGGGGTCACTGATACCAACTGGTAGGCAGCGTGGTGCTCGCGAGCGTTTGTAACCACCATAATTATTGTTAAAACGCTAGCGCTGGTATTGACGCCTAGTGGCAAGTCTACATGGCGGCGCACGCGAAAGAAGCGGGCCTCTTTGGCTGGTGACGGTGGGCGCGAATGGTTGCCTCTAGCGTGAGTCCCGGTGCGCGGCACCGCGGGTCGCGCGCCGGGGCGCTTTGTGGTAAGTCAAGCGTTGGCGATGCCGCCTTGGATGTGTTATTGTACTTGTTATGTTGTTGAGTGTTGTGTAATAATGTGCAAGGATGTTACAATGATTCTCCTGATGAATGTCGTTCTAAAAGCAGTTACGACATGTGTGTTTAGCTCGTTCCGACCACGTCAGCTGTGTCTGTTCACTCTAGGTGCGTGGCGCTTGGTATATCGAGACCCGACAAGAGGAATACTTTAAACGAGTATACACTCTTAAAAAAAAGGGAGCGAGAATGGAGAAACGGGCTCCGTTCCTCCTTCGGCGCAGCGACTTCCTCCCTTTCGGGCGCTTTACCCGTCGCGCCCTCTCGCGGCAAGGACCGAAGAAGAAACGTTCCTCCTTCAGCGTTCTAGTTTCTCCTCAATCACGGGGGTCTTGCTCGCGCGCATGCGCACGCCAAGCCTATAGCCGCCCGCGGCCAGTCGCGAGCGATTGCTTTCACCTAAGATTGTTGTAAGCAATGCAGGAATGGCGTTTTCTTTTGTTTTATTAGTATAGAGTAAAAGCCTCTCTTTTTTTTTATCGTCAGGCACTCGCACGACGCTCCGCACACTTCCATGTGTGTCTCGTGTTGTTTCATACTACCAATTTGTCACGAATACAAGGAGCTCTGCTTCCCAAGCAGTCTTGCTTTATCGATTACCTTAGAGTGTAAAAAAAAATAATGATTTTTTTCGGTGTCGACATACTTGGTAAGCCCACGCATTTTTAGTTTCGCACGGCACCAACAGCACTCATGAATTAACGAGGCGCGCAAAAAAGCATCACACTTATTTTTTCAATAGTGTAGGAAACCTGATACCACTCTACAGTCCATGCGTGAAAGTACGATCATATACAATTGATAGAGTTATACGTGCCACTACCACCATATGGATGTTCTTTGCAGTTTACCCCCATTCGAATACGGCCGCCGTGGCCGAAAGTCGAACCTGCGTCCATCAGCATAGTCACACGACACCCAATAAGGCTATGCTACCCCGGCAGGTGAAAGCACAAAGGGAAACAGGCTGCGAAGTTTCACCGAGCGTTTATTCGCCAGACTAGATTACAACCATCAGAAACTTTTTAAACATCATCATAACTAAACTTTTGTGAAAAGTGAACCAATGACTTCTGTAGGTTAAACCAAATTCTCAATCGCATTCGTTTTGAATTGCCCATGCCAGCACTGAGAAGTAGGAAGGAATTATGCACGCGAGCAGTATGTCTTTCTCGCCCATGATTCTCCTTTGTCGTGAGAAACTCAACACAAAATGCACTTCTAGTAGCAGCTGTGCACAGCAAGTAAGTACTAACGCTCACTCACCTTTGTGAAAAGAGTATTCCGAATCCAGAGTAATAACCATCACAGCCACAGCGCTAACAACAAAATTGTGGCACGCACCTATGATTGCAAGTTCACACGCGAGGCGAATCGCGAGAGGCATCTGAAGCGGAAAAGTATGCAGGCACAACATTCTATAAAGTTATAGTAAACTTGCGCACTGCAGCGATAGTTCCTACACTCAAGTATGAGAGCTGCCGCGGCGCCAACAGCCACTGTCATGGCTCACGAAAAAATACCGTCGGATGCGAGGTCACCGCTTATTTATCTCGCAAGACCCGCGTTGTAACGTACGTATACACTGCTAGGACGGTCGTTACCGCATCAAAAACATTGTCATTGAAGGGCTAGTGGTGTACTATATCCATGGCTAACGGCCACACTTGTGGTACGCACGTAAAAATAATATAAGCAAACGTTAAGACGAAACAACTAAACGATGTCGACGTGACCACAGAACACCTACCACGACGGAGACAAAGTTTGGTCTGCATGCTGCGCCCTCTCCAAGTAAGAAGAAGAAAAAAAAACGTGACCTCCGAAATGCCTAACGCGTGGCGAGTGTTTGCACTCTCAGAGGCTTCAAGAAAAAAAAAGTAACTGTGGCAGTGGTCGACAGATGGCGCAGCGTTCGAATTGCCGTGGGCATTCTAAGCACGGCTTGGGGCATCCGCCTTCGTGAAAACCTGATAAGCTCTAGTAATTATTCCGTTCATTATTGTGCAACAATTTATTAACTTAGCTTTACCTAAGCATCAGATACAATATATTTACGTGTGCGCATGTTGTGGTATTGATAAAAAACGTAAAAAAACGTGCAAGAAAACCTACTTGTAACCTGTGCCGCTCATGTCAGTCGAAATTCATCGCTATATAAGCTGGCGCGCTTTCATAGTAGAGTGTGAGTAAACACGTCGAGGTGTGAGCCGCTGGTTTTGAATGGTTGATTGTGCTCTTGTTGCGTACTTGTTAGCGTATACGCTAGTGTACTTGTTGCGTACTATTTGTGTTATTATGTGACCATGTGTGCATGTGTAGCTATATGGATTGCATCAGCACATAATAGGCCTTCGGTGCCCGTAAGTGGTCTTGAATGGGTTGATGCGTAAACAATCCTCTAGGGAGCCGTGATAGTGGGTAATAACATCAAAAAGTTGACTGCCGCGACGTTTTTTTTTTTAACTTTGTCCAATCCCTCCAGATGGCGCCACCTACCACCACCTATTCATTGCTATGACGCTTTCATACCTCCAGCCATTTATATATCGTTGAACATCTATCTATCAAAGCTGCACTACGGATTCGGAATGGTTTCGCTGCGATCGAGTGTACGGTTTGGAGGCACATCTCGTGACCTGCGGACCCGTAAGCGCATGGATAACGTCGCTACACTATGTGAATCTGTGAGAAATAAATACAGCAAGCCTAGCATGCACTCTTCAGGTGAGGGCTCTGCAGAAACCGTGTCTTTCGGAGTGAACGTGGCTTCGCTGACCGAACGAAACGTACTTGCTCCGTCGTTCTCTTTCGCGATGTGTTCACCGCCACAGGTTCTTCTGCTTGTTTTTGTAATAATTTCGTTCAATATCAAGCTCAGCGGGACCGTTTTTTGTAACTTTCAGTGCCGTGTACTCCTTACCAGTCGAGAATCGTTGCATTTGCTAAGCCTACTCGCTTCGCTGGGGGGCAGCTATGTTGATTTTCATAAGGAGGAACGTGTTTCTCCGTGGATGAGGGAGCAACGTTTCTCTATTTGAAGACGAACATTGGGGACATCGCCGTTCCTCCCTAAATGGAGAGTACGTCACTCCATTTTTTTTAAGAGTGTAGGTAGCGCAATCCAATGTCAACTACTGTCTATAGTAACGTTTGACGTCTGAAAGAATCTTTGTAAAACTGTGAATTACTTTGATAATATGATGAGGCAAACAAACAAAACCCATTGATAATAGTTGAAATGGAAAATTGTTTGTTGTCCAAAATAATAATGAGACATGCGTTTAACGAATACCCCTTTCACCGAGAAACACAATGTTGCAGCAACCGCGAAACAACTTTTCCTTTGCCTCGAAGCCAAAACAATGTTTATGGGGCAAACACCATAGAGATGCTTGTTCATTGATTTGGCGTCCCCGTGCGCATGATGCGGCAGTGTAAAAAGTAACAGAGAGTTTCATTAAATATGAGCGAAATACAAGCTTTACATCAATAACGAAAATAATAGACTACTTGATTCTAGCCCCTTTATAGATCTAAAGAACAAAGTATTGGCGAAAATAGTTTGAGCGAGCCCGACCAGATCGTTAACTTCAAAGCACATTCTGTTTTTTAGAAAAAGAACAATGCCAGAGATAGTCTTAGTTCAAATAAGTCAGCGTTCTGAGGAGCGGCGGAGCGGGTGATACTGGACCCGCTATGTGGAAGCGTGTAGTTCCGTATCAGAACGATGGCCTGGAACTCAAATGCGTTGGCGTGTACGCATGCATTCAAGTGTGGCACCATGACAAAGTCTTTGGCATCGTAAGGTACACGCGTCACAATCTGAAGGACACGACCAACGCAAGCTTATTGGTCGTTGATGGCGGTAAGACATAAAGGGACCCGAGCACTCTTTACTCCTGCAACCACCTCCCACTGGGTTCCCAACTTCCTGTTTCATGGCTGTGTCGACTGCTCGATTGCAGTAGCGCATGTTGCGTCGAAGCACTTTGCCAATTTCAAACATGCTCTCGTCAACAACCGGCTTCTAGAAAATGTGGTAAAGTGCGAAATCATAATTCTGACGACGTGGTTAGGCCACAGCTGGTAAGCTAGGAATTGTAGTTCCAACGACTGCATTGCCATTGGAACTTTGTTGTGACGTATTGCCAAATTGACTAGAAAAGCGTTGCGTTTCGTTTCAACAATCCCACAATAACGCGTGTGCCAGCAAAGCTTTGGACTCCAAACTGCACATCTAAGTATAACACTGACTCATTCTCAAAAAACGCATTCATCGCTACTTGCAGACCCACGAGGTTCATATCGCATTAGGTTAGCTGCACGTGTTCCAATACCCTTGTTTGAAGCAGTAGCTCGGTGAAGTTTACTACAGCGGGCCGGTTGAAGACAGTTTCGCAATCCAGCTTCAAGCACATAAGAAAGGGAATGGCTGCCAGAGACAGGAACATTGTCTTGATGCAATGGGCGTTGACATGTATGGACGCATCTAAAAGTAGCATCGTGACAAGGTGGGTGTTCTCGGGACACCTGTTGCCAGCTGAAGGACACTTGCAATGTTCTGGCGGTGGACTATCACCCGGCCATGAACGCCGTTATGGCTTAAAACGAACGTTACAGGCCTTTTCTTTCCTTCGTCTGACACCCCCCCCATGCCAGCTCTTTCAGGGCATCGTTGTTCGTGAGCGCCTCAACAAGCGGCACAGTCTCCAATAGAGGAAGGAGTTCTTCAAGAGTTCGAGCTTCTGTACGCTCCTATTTAACTTTAATGATCATGCAATGCGTATTGCTTCAATGTCATCGATATCGTTGCTGCTCAGGCCTAGGCCCAGGAGCTTTGTGTTGAACTTTATAAGGGCCGCAAAGGACACGGCATCCGTTTCCGCAAAGGGGCAACAGGTCCCTGGTAAATACTTGTGAGATGCCTGTCGTCCGAGTTTCTGCTTAGCTCCCAATAAAACCTGGAACAACGTCTAGTCAATCAATGGGCAGTTTTTGGAGTCCATGGTTATTCTTCAACTGCTCCATAATGAATGTCGTCTGCCCATGGTCAAACAAAGGTGCCAGTGACAAGTGCGGTCCTGACCGGTGAGGGTGGTATGTCAACATTAATGAACTTGACAGTGCGCAAACACTTCATCTTGGCCATTATGGTCGAATAGTTGGACAGTGGCTGCTCCGAGATAAAGGCCTGTACTGCACAGTATCTCGAGTGAAGACATCCCGCAGATCGAGTCCATCAGTGGGGGCTCTAGCTGGTACATGCATTGGGCTGCAAAGACCTTCTAACGTCACGTGTGTTGTAGATGCTCCCATCTTGGACAAGCCAGGCGAAGTTGGTGACCACATGTGCTCGAGGTGCGCGTGGCGCGTGACAGCGCTGCTAGGCTGGAACGCAGTTTTCGAATAAGCCTGTGTCCACGTAACCCAGCTTCCTGCATTCTCGTTCGTCCCTGACCACTTCAACATGGTGTCAGAAGAAGAGGTGCTATCAGTGGACATCGGCTTCTAGTCATCATCCTTGCGAAGGATGCCGCAAGCAAAAAAGCGACGATCATGGCGTCATTCATTATTCAACCGCCGGACGCCTTCTGCTTCTCGTCGCCGAACTAGTGACCGAAGTGGAAACACCGTTTTGAACGTTTCCGAACCTCTTCGGACTTGTGCGTGAAGCCCGAGCAGGATCAGGTAAACGCCCTACTCTACATGATGGAAAAGTACGTCACCTTCGCTTTATTCAAAGAGAACTCCAAGAAATTCGACGCCATCTGGAGCAGTTCCACAAATATTTCAGGTCATTCCGTGACACAACGTAATCTTCGAACGAGCTACATTCAACATCAGGGTGCAACAACATGGTGAGTCAGCCAAAAAATTCGTCACTGCGCTTCACACGCTTTCGAAGGATTGTGAGTTGCGTGCTTTTCGAGAGGTGTTTATGTGCGACCACCTCGTGGTTGAGATAAAAGACAAGCAGCCATCCACCAGGTTACAGCTCCGCTCAGAGCTAAAACTACAAAAGGCTCCAGATTCCATTTGCCAGATCAAAAGTGTCCGTCAGCAACAAGCGGAGCTCCACCAGGAAGTGCCACCTTTGAAAAAAGTCACATCCGGTGCGCAGACCAGTCGACGTGCTTCAGTGCAAGACAAAAGCGGCAGTTATCTACACGGAGGAAGCAAGTCTTCTTCACATTCGGCAACAACAGAGAGCGGAAACCGTGTCGTTGGTGTGGTCAAGAGCGTGACTATTGCTCTCTCTGCCAAACACGCTTGGACGTCTGCAGGAATTGCCGGAAGAAAGGTCACTATGCCTCTGTATGCATGCCACGACGCCTGGATTGTGTCGAAACCGAGCACGAAACTTTAGAAGCAAGACTTTTTGAAGCAATTAAGACGACGGATGCTGGCAACTGAGAAGCAACAGTCTTGGTTCAAGGCCAGCCAGTAGACTTCACAATTGATACCGGTGCCAACGAAACCATCCTCCTGACGCACGCATACCAGACTCTCAAGAACAGGCCGCTTCTATCAGCTCCTTCTCGTCAGCTGCATGGCCTAGATGGAAAGCTTCTTCCAGCGGCAGGAGTGACACAACTCCAGCTCCTCAACCACAACCGTGCAACTACTCAAGATATATACGTCCTTGACCAGATTTGCACTCTGTTGCAAGGCAATCCAGCCATCAAAAAGCTACAAATGCTAACCTTTATAAACGCCGTTGCCGAAAAAGTGAACCCGTAAGAAGAATAGCGGTGTTCCTAGCGGTGTTCGAAGGACTCAGCGAGATTTTCAAAGAACACAGGACTCAGCTTCAACCAGGAGCAAAAGCTTTCGCAATCAGCTCCCCGAGGCGCATCTCAAGAAGACAAAGTTGGAACTTCAAAAGATGCAGAAACTCGGTGTCGTATCATCTGTTGATGGGCCAACCGAGTGGTGTGCACCAATGGTTGTCAACCCGAAGCCCTTTGGAGACGTTAGAATATGCGTCGACTTTACAGAGGTGAACCACCAAGTTCCCAGAGAATGGCATCCTATTCTTTCCGTGGAGCACCCTCTCGGACTTCTTCACGGAGCTAAGGTGTTCTCCAAACTCAATGCCGACTCTGGCATGAAAACAGAGAGCGAGAACAAAACGACGACACAGAGACAAGAAGTACACGAAAGACACGAGCGCTAGTGTCCTTCGTGTCCTTCTTGTCTCTGTGTTGTCGTTTTGTTATCGCGCTATAACTATCGTCATGCCATACCAACTAGCCAAACTGCCACACTTCTAAACGCCAACTTTTCATTTTGGCAAATTTGACTTTGTGAAGAATCAAGGGAACTTACCACTTTAATCGCACCATTTGGGCGCTTCTACTTCAACCTACTACCATTTGGCATTGCATCAGCTCCTGAACACTTCCAGAAGCAGATAGCGTACATATTACAAGGAATCAGTTGAGTTGTCTGTCACAAGAACGATATCCTCACCTGGAGTTCACACAGCCAAGAGCACTATCAGACACTCCAAAACGTGCTGCAGGATTTTGCAAAGGCTAGAGTGACCCTGAACAACAGAGTGCGTGTTTAATGTTCAGCGCCTTACATTTCTGGGACACTGGCTCGATGAAGACGGAATAAGACCCGGCGAAAAGAAGGTTGTAGCCATAACGAAACGGAGAATTCCGAAAACAGGACCAAGCTGCAGAGAGTTCTCAGAATGGCACCATACCTCGCGAGATTTGTTCCCAATCTCTCTGATATTCTGCAGCCACTCACTCTCCTGTTGTCAAAAAACCAAGAATTTGTTTGCGGTTCTTCTTAAGAGCAGGCATTCAACGGGTGGAAATCAGTGCTCTCATCTCGTCTTGTACTTGGAGTCTTCGACCCATCAAAAGAGACAGTAGTCATCACCGACGCATCATCATACAGACTGGGAGCATTAATCCGGCAGATTCAAACCAATGGCCAATTTTGTGTCATTGATTACGCCTCGAGGTTACTCTCAGAAACCGAGAGACGCTATGCTCAGATAAAAAAAAGGGCTCTTGCTTTGTTTGAGCATGCGGTAAATTCAGCGATTATCTTGTTGGCAAGCTGTTCAAGCTAGAAACGAATCACAAGCAGTTGTTCCAATCTCACTACGAAGAGTCTTGACGACTCGACGCATAGATTACAGTAACTAAAATGAGATTGATGCGATATCGATATGAGGTTGCATACGTCACAGGCAAGGAACTTAAAGCCGCAGATGCACTTTCGAGACCACATGTGCGAGAGACGGGAGGCAGTGAGCTCGCAGAAAGCGTTGAAGTTTTTCTTTGCTCTAGTACATCTATTCTGATAAAGCAACATTTTTTACAATGGTTAAAAGCATTCCAACAAGCAGACTCTATTTGCACACAACTTTGCCCGCTGTGCGAAAAAGCATGGCCCACTAGGAGCTACTTGGCACTTAGTCTAAAACCATTTAAGGACTACCGAAGTCGTCTCCCTGTCGAGAATGATTTACTCCTCCACGCATCACAAGTTGTCGTCCCCGACTTATGTCGAAAAGATATCCCTTGACTCACGACTCTTGCATTGAGGGCACTTTATCATAAAGGGCCAGACCTAATTCTGATTGCTTTTTTTGTGCCGTTATGCCGAGCTGATATCGCACATTTTGACCGCCATCTATCGTTTATGCTTGCGCCACTCAGTTTCGTCTGATGATTGGCGCGTAGCTCGCGTTGTGGCTGTCTTTAAAAAAGGAAATAGCTTGAAAATGGAAAACTATCGACCCATCTCACTAAAATCAACCTGCTGCAATATTTTGGAACACATAATCGCCTCTTTTAATTACAAATTTATGGAAACAAACAGTGTCCTTTTTGAGTTCCAACATAGGTTCCGCCAAGGTCTTTCTACCACTACTCAACTTGTTATAACCACTCATGAACTCGCACAAGCTTTAGATTCATCCAGCCAAATAGATTTAGTCTTTCTTGACTTCAGTAAAGCCTTTGATCGTGTACCTTACGATAAACTACTCACTAAGCTTTCTTCTTTGGCCTTTCTCCATTTATATTTACCTGGATCAAATCATATTTAACAAAGAGAACACAGTTTGTGGAAGTCGACGTGTGCTCATCTGAAAGACTGGGTGCAACATCTGGCGTTCCACGGGGCAGTGTTTTGGGACCGGTTCTTTTTTAATTTACATCAATGACAGAACATTTGTTAATGACCCGAGAGTTTCCATAAAATTGTTTGCAGACGACTGTCTCATTTCAAGAAAATCACAGGCACTGATGACCAAGTCTTGTTAAACAGCAGTTTGACGGGAATTGGTCAGTGGTGCACTACCTGGGGTATGACCTTGAACGCTGACAAAACAGTTCTACTTCGTGTAACGAAGAAAAAACAACCCTTTCAGTTTTCTTATTCTATAAATGGTGCACCAGTGGTAGAAAAAAGTCAGTACAGATACCTCGAGATAACGTTCACCAATACTCTGTCGTGGTCAAAGCACATAGAAAACATCTGCGCATCTGCCACACGCAAGTTAGGCTTTTTACGGCATAAAATTTTAGCGTGCCTAACTCATCTCAAATTACTGGCCTTCAAAATGATAATACTTCCTAAACTTCAGTACGCTTCGGTCGTATGGGACCCCTTCTTTGAAAAAGATAAGTACCGGCTTGAAATGGTGCAAAGACGCGCTATACGCTTCAATTTCAACAAATATAGGACCACTGACCTACCAACTTTTATAATACTGGCAACTAGCATTTCAACCATGGAAGATAGACGAAAAATTGACAGGCTGAAACTGCTGTTTGCTATTTATACTGGTTTCACAAAAGTAAATGAATCGGTACACATTCAGCCATTTCAATCGCACTCCACGAAACATCGGCACACGCACAATTTGCTTCCATATCAAGCCCACATAAATATGTTAAACAATTCGTTTCTTCCACGTACAGTATCGAAACGGAATTCACTGCCTGAAGTGGTCTTCACATCTCAGTCTATTTGCCATTTTGGGCGTGCCATATTGTTTGTACTGTAGTCTGTACTCGACTTGCTTTACTGTTGATCACCATTGCGAATGTATAATAGCGAGATAGACCCATATCCGTTGTTCTGAAGGTTGTATTAACCTGTGTTTAGGCTCATCTATAAATCTCTGTATAATGTACCTGGACTATAATATACTATATTCTTCTTGTATAGTGTGCACATAATTCATCTATCACGCTTACGTGTGTTTTGCACTTATTTTTGTGCCTCTCATGCTTGTTCTATTTAGGACCACAGTATGTTATAAATAAAATAAATAAAACAAATGAAATAAATAGGTAAAATGAATAAATAGATAAAAAGGCATTGGCTCCAGCTAGAGACTGTGTCTGGTGGCCTACCATAGGATCTGACGTCTCATCACTGGTGAAGCGATGTCAGCAATGCATCGAAAAAGAGTAAACAGGAAAAAGCAAATAATATAGGCTCCGCATTTTCTGAGAAGCCTTGGCAACGCATTGCGATAGATTTGTTTCACTTCAAGAACCAGTAGTTGTTGATAGCTACCGATTATTATTGAGGATACCCCGAACTAGTTTGACTTGAGAAGCTCACTTCCACAGCTGTAATCAACCACTGCGAACGAATTGAAGCGTAGGTGGTGCACACAACTACATTCCGGCGCAGTCCTTCAACAACTCGCTGTGGGACCTCATGATCTGCAGGAACGGAAACTGCTGATGTGCGCACTGAAGGCAACTGCGCCGTCTCCCGCAAACGGAGGCGCAATGAACTCACTTAAGTTGACGACCGCAGTACGTTTGGTGACAGGAAGCTGACGCTTCTTGTTTAGACGCGGTCCTGGTGAGCCAACAGGCCCAGATAAATCAAACTACACTGAATGATGCTGAAATTGTGATTTTGTGTAGTTGTGTTAGCACACGTCTCGTTGTGTCATGTCTTGTCAAGGCATCTGCCCGGATCATTAGTGTCGGGGGGCATCCACTCCCTGTTACGGTAGTCGTCGTACGCTGGTGACCTCGGTAGCCATGGAGGTGTGACGTGGGCATAAAAGGCTTGGCAGCCTGTGCCTTCGGCGATAACTCTTTAGGTTTTCTCGACGTTGTATCTCGCCAGCAGCTCATCTCTGGCTACATGCAATGTTTTCAGCGGAAGTGGTCTCTTCCAGAGTTCAAGATGTGGCCTCCCGGGCTTTCCGGGCTCTCTTCCTTCAAGCGTTTCCACTTTTTCGAACGTTTAGGCTATGTTGCCTGAAGCTTCTAAGATGGCTTTCCCGTCAGCACCATCGGCGAAACTGTTTTTTTTTTTCAAGAAAATACTGAAAACTAAGAATAGCCCCGGCAGGAGTGGGGGTGTACAGTATGAGAATATGACCAAAAAAGCAACAATACAGGAGGCACAAACTAACAGGTAAATATACAACACATTTTGGTACAAGATCTAGGTTACTTCAAAAAAAATATTCAATACACCTTAACACGTTTCCAGATTCAAAAATGTGATGTGGTAGCTCGTTCTATTCTGTTAATGTGCGAGAAAAAAAAGAGTATTCGAAATTGTTAGTTCAAGCAAATATAGGAGTGAAGTTTCGTGAATGATATCGTCTAGTTTGACGCGAAGATAATGGAGAAAGAATATTTGATAGCTCAAGTACAATTTTTTTGCTGGATAGATAGAAAAGAAGTTTTAGTCTTGCAGTTTTCCTGCGACATTCTAGAGTTCAAATTTTGTTATCATGCATTATTTCAGTTGGGGAATCAACTCGGCGAAATCGGTTGAAAATAAAGCGGACGGCTAACCTTTGGATTTTCTCTAGATTGTTAATATCTGTATTAGTATGCGGATCCCACACCTCACATGCATATTCCAAACCAGACCTGATTATTGTATTATAAGCTAGAAGTTTAGTACTGGGGGGAGAACTACTGAGTCTATGCCTTAGCAAGCTTAATTTCCTACGTTCAGATGAACAGATATTTTGAATGTAAGAAGACCAAGTTAGTTTGTTAGGGATTGTTACGCCTAGATGTTTGTAGCTTTCTGTTAGTAAAAGTGGGGTCTCTTTGATACTGTACGAGTAGATAAACGGCTGTTTCCTGTTAGTGATGTGCATGAACATAGTTTTATCAGAGTTCACATTCATTCCCTAGCGGTCACACCACGCAGATATGGCTTTTTCAGATTGGTGCTGCGTTATCTGGTTATTTAAAGAGTTCATTGAACGGAATAAAATACAATCATCGGCAAATAGGCGGATTTCTTCCCTTTGTTAAGCACATGTTGTTATATCATTAATATGAAAAGATAAAGCAAAGGCCCACGGACACTTCTGTGGGGAACACCGGAGTTAACTGGGAGAGGGTTAGAATAAACACCGTTTATGTCAACGAACTGTGTACGTGAACTTAAATATGATTCAACCCATTTAACAATCGTAGAGCGAAAACCTACCAGATTAAGCTTGTGAATTAGTTTGGAGTGCGGTATTGAATCAAATGCCTTGCTGAAGTCAAGAAAAATTACATCGGTTTGGCCTAACTTATATAGTATTGAGGAGAATGAATAGACACAAGAAATTAATTGAGTTGTTGTAGAAAGACCTTTACGGAAGCCGTGCTGGAATGGCGATAGAACATTTCGCGCGTCTAAAAATTTATCATGTAATTTGAAATGATGTGCTCCAGCAGTTTACAACACGTGCTTGTAAGGGATCCCTATCGGAAAAAAACGAATGGTGGGCATGGTGGAAACCACCACCCACCATTATAGTGGATTAATGTAGTGGGTGAATGGTGGGAAACGCCCACCATGGCGCATGGTGGGTATGGTGGGTGCAGCAGTGCCGGCAACACTTGAGCGCGAAATGACGTCAGAATCACTGTGACGAGCTGCCACAAAAAATAAGAAATAATTCTATAAAAACGGTATAAAAACACCCGTCCCGTAAAAAAAAAACAAGGCGCCACGGAGGATCGAACGTGCAACCTGCGGATTCCCATTCTAAGACGCTAACCACTGCGCCACACCATTTTTTTTTCTTTATTTCCGGTAAACTTCACAAACGGGTTACTAAGATATATTACAATTCACTACATACAATACAAAAAAACTTAAAACTTGACTATAACACATCGCATCTTAGAATTCCTTCATGGTCAGTAGGGCTTCTACCCTTTCTACCCACAAAGGTACACATTCGTCTGTTCTTACTACCTCAAGAAATCTTGAGATGCTTTCCTTAAAATACTCTCTTGCTGGTCTTCTGTCTGGGTCACAATGAAATCCAGCCATTCTAGAGCGCCATATACTGTGCAAGGCAGTCATCATGAGAAAATCGAAAGGTAATCCATCCTCGTTCTCAATTGCCAAATACCTGATACCATGAGGGTCTAACGGAAACTCTTTTTTGATTGTCCTTTGTAATACGTCCCAAAAATAAACTCCTTCCCAACAGTGCAGGAAAACATGGTCAATAGTTTCCGGTTTCTTACAGATTAGACAGTGAGATCCCCAAGGCATATAAAACCCACGCTCCTCTAGGAAGGTTCTTACAGGAAGTGTTCCAGTGTGTAATTTGAAAAAGAACGTTTTCGCGCTTGGAGCTGCTGGCATTTTTTTTACTCGTTTAAGTACGTTCTGACCCTTGCATGCTGTATATAGCGCTCTGTACAGTGGGACGGGAAGCATCGTGTCACATAAATCTTTGTACAGTTTTTTTCTTTCCAACAGACCACAGGTAGTCAGTTGAAAAGCGAACACACAAAAACCGCACGCTGGCCACTACTTCCTTCATGTATCCTTGCACAGCCCCTGGGGTAACATGGGTGCTCACAACAAACTCGGGCAACAGTCTACTTAGTCTTGTTTGACACACTGTTAGTAGGAAAGGATCTCTCGTCTCACGAAAAAAGAAAAACCTATTTACTAACTGCTTGATAAACAGATGTCCTAGCCCAAGGCCTCTACACTTCACCCGTCTAAACAAATTCGTGCGACTGCACCTTTCCCAGTTAGACCCCCACACAAATATTGCAAACACCCGATGTAATTTTTGCACATTGACCCGGGAACAGTACAGCACTTGCATCACATACCACAGCTTAGACACAAAAAACCAGTTGCATGCAGTAGCCCTAGCAAACATGGACAGATAAGTTGCATTCCACCTATTCGCTTTTTCTTTAATTTCTTTCGTTTGCTGTGTCCAATATTCGTCAGTACTTTTGTATGACTCGAGCGGTACTCGAAGATATTTACCTGGCGTTCTTGTCCACTTAATGGCTGCGAAAAATTCTGGTGTTGAAGGCCAATATCCATGCCAGAAGCCGAGGCATTTACCCCAGTTTATGTGGCTTCCTGTAACCTCGGCGAAATATTTAGAAACTCTGATTGATTCTTCAATACCGACATAGGTAGTGCTACAAATCGCAACATCATCAGCGTATGCGAGTAGTTTGACCTCTGAAGATTGTACTCTAAACCCATTAATGATGTCATTCTGCAATATCGACTGACATAAAGTTTCAATATAGATGCAAAACAAAAGTGGACTAACAGGGCAACCTTGACGCACTGAGCGCTCGATTCTTATGGGGGGGCCCAATGTCTTGTTGATAATTAGTCTCGTACTACCGTTCCGATATGCCATGGCTACTCCGTCAATAATTATCTTACCAACATTAATGTGCTTCAATACTTCAAACAAAAGAGCGTGGGAAACGCAATCAAACGCTTTCTCCAGATCCAGCTGGAGTATGGCCACACGAGCATGACAGGTGTCAACACATTCGAGCACGGATCGCATTTTATGAACGTTAGTAACTATGGACCGACCTTTTATTCCACACGTTTGGTGTGGTCCGACGATATCTTTTATTACTGACTGAAGTCTGGCCGCCAAAATTTTCATTAATATTTTATAGTCTACGTTTGTCAGTGCGATTGGCCTGTACGCTGTGACGTGCCTGAGCTTTTCAACTTCGTCTGTTTTCGGAATCAGAATGGTACGCGATTCACCGAAGGATGGTGGTAATTTCTTTTCCTCATATGCCTCATTAAAAACGCCCGCAAGTATTGAAGACAATTCGCTTTTAAAACATTTGTACCACTTGGCACAAAGACCATCTGGTCCTGGAGATTTCCCAGGATTTAACTTATCAATCGCCCGTTCAACTTCAGATGCAGATATAGATAATTCCAAAGCGTTTTTCACTTCCTCACTCACTTGCGGCATGAGTCCTAAATATTCGTCTTTAAATCTTTCTAGGTTTGCCTGTCTACACGCAAAAAGGTTTTCAAAATGACTTGAAAATACGGATAAAATGCTGTCCGTATCAGTTACTTCGCGACCATCCTTCTCTATTTTCTCGATATGATTCCGTCGAGCGTTCGTTTTCTCCACCCCTAACGCTCTTTTGGTTGGCGTCTCTCCAGCCGTTAAAGCCTCGGCCCTAGCACGGACGAGTGCACCGCGGTAGCGTTCCTCGTCATGCAGTGCAAGTTTCTGCTTAATATTGCGTATGTCAATTTTATACTCTCCCGGTTGTCTGCACTCCAAGTCTACTAGTCTTTCCAAAGTCTTTCGGAGTTCTTTTTCTTTCTGTTTCCTTTCATAACTCAATGCGCAAGAACAATAAATAGCTTTTATTTTTATTTGCTGCTTGAACTCTTCCCATTGTTCTGCAAGTTTAGCTCCATCATCCATTTTTATTTCATTGATGCAGTTCATAACCTGATCTAAGAAATATTCGTCAGTGATCAGAGTGGAATTCATCTTCCACAGCTCCCATGAGAAAGTTCTACCTTGTGTTTTCTCTCCCATATCACATTTAACTAAACAATGATCGCTAAAGTGTATTGGGTAAACAGCATATGTCTTGCAGTGGGCTATTAATTCAAGCGACACGTAAATGCGATCAAGACGCGCATGGCTATTCCCCTGAAAATGTGTGAAACGCACCTCCCGCGTTCCCTCCATACAGCTGCCCACGTCTTCTAACTCGAATTGAGTAACTACGTCCGCTAGCGTCCTACTACTTTTATCGTAATTGACGCATCCATTTGCTCGATCTCGCCCATTGAGGACGCAGTTAAAATCACCAAGTAATACAGATTTCCTTTCCAAAGTGAAGTGCTGCTTTAGACTTGAAAAAAAAAGTGATCGCTCCTCACAAATGGTTGGTGCATAAATACACACTATACGCCACTGACATTCATTGAATACAAAATCACAGGAAACCAATCTACCAGATGGGCAAGCGAAGGTATCTTGCACTACCAGACCCGGTAACTTCTTAATGAACAAAACGCAGCCTGCAGACGTGCCTATTGCTTGACTTACAACTGCGTGGTAACGCGCCGTAAACCTCAGCACCATGCCCCGGGTCCCCTCCTCACCGTCTACTTTTGTTTCTTGTACAGCAAGTACATCCAGATCATTATCCACAAGTAGCCTGTAGACTTGGCTCTGTTTCCGCTTGGCGGCGAGACCTCGAACATTTAACGTTGCCACTCTAAGTTTCGGTGCAGCAGCCATTTCTACACAGTGAAGAAGTTAGCCCGGGGCACGGTGCTTACCTTCGGCGTCTAGCATAGAGCTAGACATCTCCGGAGCCTCCAGGTGGACCCGTGTCACTGGAGGACAAAGGTGGCCAGTGATTGTCCGATATCGGGTTGGGACGCAGCCTTGTGCTGCTGCGTCTGAACGAAGTCGCCTTCGCAGGTGGCCCCTCTTCTTGCTTTTCGCTGGACGCCTCACGCCGTCCTGCAGACTGCTCGCGGGGTCTTTTGCTTGGCGCCCCACCACTGATACTCTCGCACGACACCGGGAGTTCGGTTAATTCCACCGGCTCAGGCTCCTTCGATGAAGTGCTTGTGAAGCCTTCTTCGATTTTGCCGGCTGGCTCTTGAGTAACCAGCTCCCTAGATGCTATGTCTGCTTTGGCTGTTGGTTCATCACCACCAGTCGGTGTAACTGTACCTGTTGAAGGTTCAGGGTTCACCGCGTCGCCTGCGCCTTTCGCCGCGTCTTCAGCCTCGGACACGTCCATCACCAACTCTGCTGTGTCGTCACCTTCGGCTGATCCGATAGCCGATGCGTACGTGCGCATGCACCCATCTTCGCTTTGGCCGTACCGCCGACAACGCGAGCATCGGGGTACCTTACACTCTCTTCTAACATGGCCGGTACCTTGGCAGCGCAGACACTGCATTGGCCGACCAGGTGCAACCACAAGTGCCAGTTCACCAGCCACCCTGATTTGATGGGGGAGATGATCTTCAACCTTCACGCCACTCTTGAGCTTAAGAAGCACAGTCCGTGTGCTTGAACCCTTGTCGCTGACACCCTGAACACGCCAATGCTCCCTTGTGACTTGTACGACCTTCCCATAAGCCGCCAACGCCGTTCGCACGTCTTCATCGTTGACGCCGTACAGCAGCCAATGAAGACGTAGCCGCACCTGCTGATCCTGGGGGTCTACGATGATGCAGCGTCGGCCCTTGACTTTCAACTCCTTCACATCCAGCAAGCGTTTCGTAGCGTCCGCGTTGTTCATGGTGACTGCCCAGACATGATTTATCTGGTAGGCCCCCAGTGCCAACACCTCCGGCAGCAGTCCTGTAGGTCCGAGCGCGTCTCGGAAATCTTCGACTCGATACGGTCTGCCGCGCACATCACCGTGTAAAAACACGGTGTTTTGCGCGACGCGTCCCTTGGGCAGTGGTGGCAAAATAATCTCATATCCTGCGTCTTGGTCTTCGGTCATCCTGTTACCGCGGCTAGTATGTGCCGCAAACGCCGCTCCTACGGAGCACATGATTCTTGCGTCCGACGCGCGTGAGTGCCGACGAAAGAATGACTGCGCCACACCAACACGACGTTTATTGCATGTTAAATACTTAGTTCGCATACAATCTTAAGGTTCAACTTATGTTTGTCGTGCACACAACATAGACAAGATCTACATCTGCTACTAAAAATTGCACATTTCTTACACACAAGCAACCGCGGCTTCTAACGATTGCCACTATGTCAATGGAACTAGTGCTATTTTTTTTACAATTCACAACTTCAAGAAAAAAAAACCAAGTGGACTGGGGAGCAGCAACAGTTTACCGGCGAGGTCTGCAAAGTTTAATATCTGTTTCGCGCTCGTTCTAAAGGGTGACATCTGCTCACGCTTTATGACGCTTCTAGGCTCATTCCATAGATGCGCCCACCTAATTTATTTGATTGAGTATTGGGATGCTTTTCGTGCAATGTAGAGGGCGGTCGCGCCAGCGCAATGCCGTAGCTCTTTCGCTAAAGCAACAACTACATAACGGCTTGGCCAAAACGATTGCAGTGTGCCGGAAACTTTACGCTATCATATTGGTTCACCAAGCACACGAATTGCCTCGTCTGAGTTCTCGTACAAAAGCTAGAGATGTGCCGGCGAGTGCGACCGGCGGCTGTCGGTGAGAAGACACTTAATTACGTTCTCTGGGAGTGCTTAAATCGCGTCGCATCGAGGTTTGTTGCTTCTTGAGCGGACACCATACGCAATGAAAAATGCTTCATTTAGGTTAATTGATGCCATATGGCTGCGCTTTATTGTCATACTTAATCGTCGTAATCGTGTATTCTGAAACCCGGAAGCATGGATAACACAATTGTACGGGCTCGGTCAGTAGGCCTTACCTTTGGTGGAAATCATGGTGGTAGAACATGTAGTGTACAGATCCCAGCTTGGTACACTACATAAATTGCCCGCAATTATAAGCCCACCCATCATCTGCTTACTGCTTCCCAGCATTATCGCGATGGTGGGCAGAGCTTCTCAGCATAGTACACCATGTGGCCCACCATAACAAGCAGCACCCATCATCTGCTTAGTGCTTCCCAGCATTATCGCAATGGTGGGAAGAGTTTCTCAGCTTGGTACACCATGAAGCCAACCATAATACGCACCACCCACCATATGCTTAGGGCTTACCGGCATTATCGCAATGGTGGGCAGAGTGTCCCATTATTGCCCACTATATAGCCTCTGCTTTCCACCATCATTTCCACTTTACCCATCATCTGTACACCATACCACCCAGTATGTCCCGGCATAACCACCATATTTTCCACTACGTCCCACCATAGCCATCATAATTTCCACCATGCCCACTATTATTTCCACCATTCCCACTATTATTTCCACCATGCCCACCATGTTTTCCAGTATCCACCATGGCAATTTTTCCAATAGGGATATGGGCCTATAACTTTCCTCTCCACCTCCATAAAGTCCTCACCGTTCGCGTTCTCTGCCCCTTCGTCAGCACACCCTTCTTCGTCTTCCGGAGCCGCCTGATCGCCCACCTCCAACATATCCGCAACGCCGTCAAGGTTCTCTTCAGCCTTTTTCTCGGTCTCGGCAGTTATGAGGTCCTCCTCTTCGGCAGCGCTGTTGCGGTACTCAGCTGCCGCCTCCCCCACTACGCGCCGCCCTGTGTGATCGCTCTTTTTCTTTCTTTGCCTCTTTTTCTTCTTCGCCTTCTGGTCTTACGCGTTGCGTAAATGGCTGCTATTTCCGAATCTGCAACATCGTTTCCTTGCGTGGCGTCTCCACACAAGGCGTCCGCCGCTACGCTGACAACAGCGACTTCCTGCTTCTTGGTCCGGCACTCACTGGTGTTCTTCTTAGACCTCGTAGGTCATCTGGATCGTTCCAGAAGAGATCCTTTATCATTGCCGCGGACTACACGGCATTCACGTTCTCTGGGCCCGCATCAGCGCACCTGTCGTCGCCGCTTTCGTTGCTGTCATCGTGTGGCGCCGCCTGAGAGGATTAGGCCACTGGGTCATGTACGCCGCTTGCGATCTTTTCGGCCGCACGGCTGAAGTGCTTGTTGTCCACCCTGTGGGTCTAGATGGGTGCCGGCGAGCCGCATCGTTCATCACGGGACTTTCTGACATCGTTTCGGGTAGCGACAGCCTCGTTGGCTGACGATGATTGCCACTTCGTCACCTGTGTTGCAGTGCCGCCTCGTTGAACGAGCCCACCACGCCCTCCATGGCCTGCGTCGGTAGCGGGATTTTGATGTAACAACAGAAGTGCTGATACACTAAACTGACAAGTCACTGCTCGTCATGAAGTGGTGGCTCATAGCCGTGCTCCCAAAAGACAGGCTCCTCGATTGTGTGAGAAAAGCACGCCAACTTGGCGAGGGAAGGGAAGGAGCAGCCCAATGTGAAACGGTAGCCATTGGGTACCGGAAGAAACTCGTTCAGAAATGTCGAGACGAACTGGTTTCAGGACTGGAAGGGAGGTTGAAGATGCCGCCATCGTTCTGCAGCCCCACGCAGGGTAACTGTTAGGACCCGCTGGTGCACGTCGGACTACGAGAAGCCACTAACGGTCGAGTATTCAAAAAGATTGTCAATGAAGTCGAGGGCTGATTCTCTCACGTCTTGACCAGAAAGTGTGGGCAAGGTCAGTGGCGCCGTCAGGGCCATGGTCGCGAACTGCCAGGTACCTCGATGTCTATGTACCAGGGGCAGGGTTCTTCCTGTCCGGCTCCAGACGTCGAGGGTTTCTAGACTGCTCGGCCCAAAACCACACAGGGAAGACGTGGAGCCCGACCAGAAACCTGCTACATTAACCAGAACCAGAGCCGCAACGGCCCGCTGCCAGCATCTACCTCGTGCCACACAGCACACTGCCTTTCGTCGTCCTCCTCCTTCTTTCTCCTATGGTTGGCGCGCTCACAGCCGCCACTTCCATAAATGATAGCGAGAACAGGGTAATGCGAAAACCTTTCAACCCTCCCTCCGAGATTTGGTATCATCCCTCTATAAATCACGTTCGCAAAACTGCAGCTACAGATAACCTGTGTTCTTAAAAAAAAGCACACCAAGATGCATGTGTGATGCAAAAACAAAAACCTGGGAATCTCAACACTTTTGCATGTGTTATGCGAAAACATAGGGTTCTAAACCCCTAATTAAAACGCATTCAGTACTTGCATGACCTTCGCACCTCACTAAGTGCGTAGCTTCATCGTACTGGCGAGAAAATTAAATAGATCGATTTCCTTCTAATATTGAAAAAAATTGGCAGATCCTACGTAAAGTGGGAATCGATGATATTCGAAGCACGAACGAAAAAGGTTCATATGTCAATTTAAGATCAGCCCAACGTTACGAAGCGGACGTCAATTATGCCCCACATGACTTCCTTGTCGTGATTATGGCGTTTGGACGCGTCATTTTTTTTGTCGTCTATTCATGTGACGTGATACCAGAGTTAGTAATGTTGAGCTGGCGAAATGGCCGTGAGCGCATCCCCAGCCTAACATGTGGTCATGTTCTTACATGACAAGCATGTCACAACTATGATGTTTGCACCAATCACATATCTTCGTAAATCATTCACGTTACGTCATATCAAATTTACTGTATGTGAAGCTAGCGAAATGGCCGCAAGCAAAGCGTAGCATGTAGACATTTTTTAGAAGCATGCATGTCATGATTATCATGTTTGGACGTGTCATTAACCTTCGTCGTCCGTTTGCGTCCAGTAATACCAAATATGGTATAGGGGAAGCTAGTAAAATGGTCGCAATTGCATCATGAGGATGGCATGTACTCAGGTTCCTACATGATACGCATGTCGTGACTCATGATTATCATGTTTGCACCCGTAATACACCTTTCTTATTCATTCACGTTACGATACCCCGTTTGGTGTATGCGAATCCAGCGAAATGACATTGAGCGCAGCATGAGCGTGGCATGTAGTCATGTTCTTACATGAGACACCTGTCATGATTTCCACGTGAGGGCCTTTCACTTATGTTCGCCATGGAGTCATGTCATACCATAAAAGTTTCCAATATTTCATATGAACGAAACCACCTCAGGAGCAGCAGTACCATGGAATGTACATCATAAATTTCATGACATACATGTCCTGATTTTCCTGTTATGAGCAGTCACTTACGCTCTTCATACAATCGTGTTATGCCATACGAATTTCGATGTGTCCCATATTCAAACATTCAGAAGAGCTGAAAAGTCGTAGGCGGCCAGATAGATAGATAGATAGATATATAGATAGATAGATAGATAGATAGATAGATAGATAGATAGATAGATAGATAGATAGATAGATAGACAAATGGACGGACGGAGGGACGGATGGATGGATGAATGGATAAGTGGATGAATGGATGGATGGATGGATGGATAAATGGATGGATGGATGGATGAATGGATGGATGGATGGATGGATGGATGGATGGATGGATGGATGTATGGATGGATGGATGGATGGATGGATACGGTCCAACTCACTGCAGTTCCCTAAGAAGTGATTCGCAATTAGTATACCTATATGCAGCACGTACATAAAAATACCCATTGTCGTTCTAATAAATTGGTCTTTATTAAAATTAGGGCCGCGGGACAGGGGAAAACCAAATATCATTCGTCTTTTACAAAATAGCAAGTTTTTTGGCAATGTCACTGTAGCAAACTTTAACTAAAATTTCAATTGTTTTGGCAAGTTTAGCGTCACATGAAATTCTGGGCTTTGGATTCATCATGCAATAGTTAAAGTTGCTGTGTCAAATTGTATCGATGTAAAATATAGTAAAAACATCAAGTTAAGGCACTGTACAGTACGCTCCAATCTACATATAAATAATCCTAGAAGCCAGATTAGAGGTGTTAATGTGTTTCTCTTTTATTTTCCTTGCATTCTTTGTTTAAAAAGTCGTTATCGACATCTTGTCATATGCCTCTAAGTTGTAACTAGGTTATTTCACGCCAAATGTTCCAGCCATTTTGCGACCATCTCCAATGTATTCGACAAAAATTGTGCTTATTTACTGCCTAACAGTGAACTGTTAGCATAACGTAAAGGAATGTGTTTGGTCTTGTGGGTGCTTTCTGAACTTCCTGGAATGTTGTTTTGGTGTTGTTTGTGGAATTTTTTTAAAGTACCAAACCTTCTTTTTATAACAAACTTGGTCTACATGGTAAATGAAGACGCTTGTAAACGTCGTTTGAAGCTCATCAATATCAGATCAATTTCACAGGCACATGCGCCTCCAAGAATTTAGCCAAATGTTTTATGTTTACATAATTCTTTATTGCAATACGGCACTTTTTATGAATAATTGAGTACTGATAACTTACTCCACAGAAGATATATTTTGAGGAAAAAATATGTTTAGACCTCTGATGTTTTTATCCTTTAGGAGAAAAATTCACAAATTTCTCAAAGTTGTCAATTTTTTCATATTGAGACACCATATGCACCGTATGTTGGTTCAAATGGAGATCACCTTTATACCTGAATCAAAATCAAATAAACAGCTGTTCTTATATTGCAAGTTTTACCATTACAGATTACACTTTTTCGTTTAGGAAATAAAATAATTTTTCAACTTTCCTATTGATGCCTATTTTCTCGTTTGGTCATACAATAGCCGTCATTGAGAAAGTTCAAAAAATACTTTTCGTTTACACCAAAAACGTACTGATAAGATTTGACATATGAAAAGAATTGTTTATTTGATTCCGATTTAGGTGTGAAGGCGATTTTTAATCAGGCCACTACATGGGGCTAGTTGCGTCTCAATATAAACAAAAATTACAATTTTGTTCACTCTCTGAATTTCGTTGTAAAGTTTAACAGTTTGAGAGGTATATAAGTACTTTTTTTTCAAAATATATCTCCCATGGAGTACGTATTAACTACTCAAACATTCGAACAATGTGCAGTATTGCAATATAAAAAATACAAACTCAACGCATTTTGATTCTTGGATTCGCATGTACAAAAAATCTCACTAATACTACTCAGCTTAAAACAGTAGGCACAGGAGCCTTCACCTAACATGTATACGAAACATGGTATAGAAATAAAGAGCGGCATCTTAAAAATAAATTTTTCCGCACACAACAGCCAAACGACACTCCGGGAAGTGTAAAAAGCAGCCACGTGGCCAAAAATTTTTTTTCAAACATTCTACAGTTTCACTGTTTCGATGCAGTAACTATAACTTATTTCAAATACATTTTAGATGGTACCTAAATTGGCTGGGCTATTTGGCATCAAATGACCCCAATACAATATAAAAAATGTAAAGGCCGAACTGAATGACTTAACCTGATGGTATTACACATTTTTGCATATCGTCACTCACGACCATAAGTGCACGTTTATTGTGTAAGGTGATTAACTTTGCGGGTATGCTTGGTTGCCAAGGTGATTTTTTAACGTGAGCCTGTAAATACGTTCTCGTCAGGAATGCAATGCATACAAAAGTCGTCGACAAAACTAGAAAGGGCAAAAACGTCGAAGAAAAACGGTTCAATTGCATGAGTATAACATACCGTCTCTCAATTATAAATAATCTCACTGTCACCAAAAGATCAGCGCGAAATACTGCAGAACGAAATCGCTGTGGAGACACCACCTTTAAAGTACCCCACTAAATGTCATAACGTCATGAACTTTGACGCTTCCTACTATGATCTGCGTAGTTACTAGGCAGATAAAATGAAGTCGGCTCGTGTGATAGGGCCAAGAACTGAACGTGGAAGCTTTTAGGAACTCCTTTGTCACCAAAAAAACGAAAAAAATTATCAAACCCGTGATAGCTGACGGAGAGATTTTGGCGAAAACTTCTAGATGTGAAAATTTGATCTTTATATTTCAGGCTTGTTAATAAATATATTATTGCCAAATACTGAAAATACTGTTTTCAGAATACAATCATTGTGCTCCAAGAACTCTGTTGTCGTAATTTCACATTTTAAAATATTAGCCTCGAATAATTCATAGTTTTACTGTGTATAGTGTGCATTCACGTCTGGCGTTTTTGTAGATAAGAAATCACTTTACTGTATCGTGGTGCGATTGCTGGATTTAGAAATATCATCTTCCAGGAGGACGGGTGTGAAGGTAGCGTCACACGCTTTTCTCGCGAAGATCCACGAAAGCATAGGTACCTTTGTGAGTTAGGCTGTTTTAGCTTTTCCTTGAGGAACGATAGACAATATTGTGACTACCGAGCGTATCAAAACTACTGGCAAGAATGTAAGCTGATACCCCACAATGTTCTTGAAGTTCTAAAAAAGAAAAAAAACAATGAATAAAAGATACATGCGTAACCGAACAAGTTAAAATGTAACCAAAATGTTCAATATGAACAACTAAATGCACAGGAGTTTATTGCTGTTGAACTTCTAAAAACTGAATGAGAAAGTACACTGAAGAAATACTAGTTGAGGAGAGATATTCCCAATGTACCCAATAAATACACAAGAACAAATTATAACGAGAACTAGCAGACAAATAAGACCATGGCAAAGTACAGGACTTGTTATTAGAAATGATTGTGACGTAAATATGAAGAAAGTAAAGTGGACGAAAAGATAAATTGCCACCGAGAGGATCGGAACCTATAACCTTCGAAGAACGCGTCCGATGCTCTACCACTAAGTTACGGGGTCGGTCATCCTTCGTCCATTATATAGGGCTTATTTGTGCTTTTAAACATTAGAGCTATAGTCGATGTTCCACACTCGCCACAGTGGCATCAGGTGGCACTGACTGAAGCTCCCACGTTTAAGTGCACATATAAATCCTATAAAGTGAACGGAGCGCCACCCACCCCCGCTTTTCTTTTTGATATTTACGCCACAATTGCTTCTAATACTGCAGGAAAAGGCTGCGCTGGAAATTTGAGGACCAAAAACTGCACTGACACAGGAGAAGCGCATCTAACAACTGAAAATAATTGAAACAAATAGCCAAAAAGCAGGGTGGAGTAACATACGAGAATCTCATACATCCGTCTCTTCCATGCTGACACAAATTTTGGGTCGCCTGCAACAAGCACGATTTTGCAATGCCTCTGTTTATAAGTTTCGTGTCATTAGATTGAATTGACAAGATAGGTTTACCGCTGCGTGTCATGTACATAGAGCACATGTGCTCCAAAAAAAGCGCTGATTTTCAAATCTAAAAAGTGCAGCCAGTTGTTTACCATTTATTTATTTGCAATACCTCAAAGGCTCCAATGAAGGGGTTTTAGATGAGGGGGTGGGCGATTAAAAGTGATTAAAAGGTTAGATGTTCGATCGCTGCTCCGATGTTGATACTGGAGCGCTGTACAGCGTGAGGAGAAAGGCCATTTCAATCTTTTGCGGTCTTGACAAAAAATTATGAAAGGTGCACAGTGGTGTGAGCACATGGCGGGTAAACAGCTTTCCCGTGATTTATGCTGTCTGAATGACAATGGGCTGGCTTGATGATGGGAGTGCGAGGAGATCCATGATAGAACATGGAAAACAGGCACAGACTAGCAACAGAGTGGCGTGACGAAAAGGTGGGAAGGTTAGCACCAGATTTAGGTTCGGTTACGCTTGGCCGATATGAATAATCTTAAAAAATGAATTTTGTCGCCCGGTTTTGCACTGTTTCTAGTGTTTTAGTATTGTTACTCTGATGAGGGTTCCAAACAGCGCATGCGTATTCAAGTTTTGGTCTGATTAGGGTGTGATAAGCGAGTATTTAGACAGAAGTAGGAGCTAGATGTAGGTTTCGGCGCAGGCGGCCAAGAGCACGGTTTGCTTCGTTATTAATGTGCGTTATGTGAAGTGCCCATGTTAAATCAGAACAACAATGGACACCTAGATACTTGTATTTATTTACACATGAAACTTAGGTGTTGTTGATAAAGTATGCATCAGATGGGTAATACTGTCGGCGATGAAAAGAGACTAAGAACGTGTTGTTTGCGTTAAGAGACATTAAGCACGTTTTGCACCAGATTTCAATTTTATAAAGGTCAGATTGAATTCACGACCATCTGGTGTGTTATTAACTGGGCGATACATGACACAATCATCAGTAAAAAACTTGACATTCAAAAAAATAATATTCGGCAAGTCGTTAATATATATGTGAAAAAACAAAGGTCCTAGAACCTTGCCTTGAGGCACGCCTGAAATAACGGGGTGTAAGGACGGAGAAAAATTATTAGCGTAAAAAAACTGCTGGTACTTAGTTAAAAAGTTGAAAATACTACGGAAAACGAATGAGCGAAGGTTCAGACAGGAAAGTTTCAAGAACAAGCGTTTGTGAGAAACTTTGTCAAAAGCTTTCTCAAATTCTAAAAAAGTGCGTCTATGGGTATGTATACATCAATGGTAGAGCTAATGTCGTTAGTAAACACAGCTAGTTGAGTGTCACATGAGACATCTTTCTGAAAGCTATGTTGGTTTTATGATCAAAATGAAGAGGTGCGAGAAAGTTGACTATGTGGGAATAGATTACGTGCTCCATTATTTTAGAGCATACACTTGTGAGCGAAATGGGGCGATAGTTTTTGGTTGAGAGCGAGTTACCTTTCTTAGGAATTGGAATGACCTTGCCTACCTTCCAGTTTTTGGGCACCACGATTGCTGAAATGTGTGAGATAAAATCAAACTTGTGAGAAATTGAGTGTTCTTCAATATTTTTGTGGTAAATTTATTTATACCTATTGATGAAGTGAGCTTTTATAAGTCGAAAGTTTTAGAAATACCATTGATATGAAATATCAATTCGGACATTGTCAGTTGACATACAGAAAGGGCATGGGGAAAGTCACCGTCCGTAAATATGGTGAATACAGAACAGAAGGTTTCATTTATTACTTGTGTAGCATACATAGTGCTCAGGAATTTAAGCATTTTGTTAGTCTCGTAGTGTAATGTTTCATAGAGGGGCAATAGATGATTCATTAATTGTTTTTCAGAACTGCTCAGGATTTTTTCGGAGCATATCAGGTAGAGTAGAAGTATAGAAAAAATGCTTGGCTTTAGCTGCGAGAGAACCAAAAAAGCATTCCGGTTGCCTTGTATTTTTCCCATGCGTACTGGATGTCCGAGTGCTTAGTGGAGTGGAACACTCTTCTTTTTTTAAGACGTTTTAGTGAGGCGTTGAACCATGCGGATGTTCACATTATGGTTAAGGTGACAGTGGAAAGGTAAACTTTTATAAGGTGCTGTAGATTGGTTTTAAATAGGGGCCGGTTTGTTGCGACAGTGCACATAAAAATCGGTTAGAAAGGATTTAGAGAAACCTGCAGGTCGTCGTTTATAGCTGATTAGTTGCCTGTATCGTATAATGTTATTGTTCCCTTTATTTTTTTGGGATTCGGTAAGTAGCACTGAAAGGTTGTGTGAAGAATAGAAGGATCGCTAATGTCAGAAAAATGTGACACGGTACTGAAATATGAGGATTATATGTAAAACATAGCTCTAGAATGGTGGATGAGTGTTCTGTTTGTCGAGTATGTTTGAAGATAAGTTGCGATAGACCAAATATTTAACAATAGTTTAAGAGATAACTTTCAGCGTTGTGTTTTGATGCAGTTAGTGCTACGTTTGACCTTGTTATTCCGGGGAAATTGAAATCACCAAATAAAATGATTTAGGCGTTTATAAAAGCAGTTGTGACCGAATAGATGGCATCGTGGAAATGATTAGTCAAAGATGCATCTGCATCAGGTGAGTGGTAACATACTTCGATTACAACAGGTAGATTAGACGTTTGGCAATGCACAAAGAAGATTTCTAATGAACCGGGTACATACACTATGGTGCAGTGAACGCTATTATGGGCATCCATGATGACACCACCACCACGTTGGTTTTCTCGGTCGTGCCGAAAAATGACAAAACCAGGGAAGCAGCGCTGTAGTTCAGTTTTTGAAACGGATGAATATAGCCAAGTATCAGTTAGAAATATCAAACTGCAGTAAGTGGTATCCGCTATGTGTGAAAGTATTTCGCGTTTAGGCACGATACTTATGTTCGTGTATATGAAAAACAGCTGTTCGTGAATATTCTCGCTGAGAAGAAGCATGTGATTGCTGCCGTGGCTGTCGAATGACCTTCTGCTCAGTAGAATTATAAAGGTAAGTAGTGTTATCGAGCATAAGTTTATCATAACGGAGCTTGAAAGGTTTGCGTTGATTTCTAACGAATTCCACTAGCTTTTTACGAGCAAGGCGAGTATCTGGCGAGAAGTAAACTATGATCCCGAAGTTGGTGCCCATGAGTCGCGCGCTCCGCGATATTACGTTCTCCTTATCATTGAAATGGGAAAACTGGATAATAATGGCTCTATTGTTATTTGATCGAAAGTGGCCCAAACTGCTATTGTGCTCTATGTCTCTTGGTTGCAGAAAAATATCAAGGCTCGTGCTGCAGAAAATGATTATTAACTTTTGTTATTCATCTCATGTTTCATTTTTATTTAAGTTCATAAGACACTGGATTTGAGCGTCTAGCTCGACCTTCGGAGTCGTTCAGTCTGGTAGCCAAGTTTGTAAACAATTTGATGTTCTGCTCTGCCATGCCTCGAACATTATTTATTTGTTCTTTGAATAAGGTGACTGAAGAACAAACGTCCTCTATTTCCTCTAGTCTTTTCTGTATGCCATCAAGAGCTTTGTCATTTTCTGATAATTTTAAGTAGATTGCTTTCATTTCATCTATGAGTGTTTCTTGTTCGGCCTGAATTTCAGTCAGCATAGATCTGTTGTCAGGTGGCTGTGATGAACTGCATCGAGTGTTAGGACCGGGGTTTCGCTCAATGTCGCCTGATAGAAGCAAGAGGTTAATAATATGAGTGCACTCGCAAATCATGGCAATGCAACACCGTGGGCTTGGCACCACGACAAATGCCATGAATCGGGTACGGCGGGTGAAGAGAGAATATGAACACATTACCTGCACGAACAGTAAGCGAATCGCCTGGGCGTGAAACGTTGCTGACATGCTGCCAAGCCCACTGGAAGCAGGTTACGTTTTGTTAGGCCTTATCTAGAGCTGCTGTGATGTCAGAGTGGTCGAGGTAGCGGCAGAGCATCCACAGAAGGAAAGGGAACGAGGCAGCTGAGCGATGATGTAGGCACGGGCGTGTCTGTGACGATCTTCATGCGCACGCCACTAGTTTTCGGAGCCAGGATGAGGTCGAACGAAGACTGCTGTAGTCGATGAATGCAGCGGCTGGTAAACCACGAACATCGGGTCTCTATCGGCTACGCAAGGAGGACCATGGAAGGATGTCAACAGGCACGTCAGGGTGAATAACTACACAAAAGGCAAGTGGATCACGTGAGCGTGAAGTGTTGCTAACATACTGCCAAGCTCACTGGCTCAGAACGTAACCCGGAACCTGACTGCAAGGTCGTTATGTGCCAAATTAAAAGAGAACAATTAATGTATTACAGAATCAGTGGCCGTGCTAACAGAAATGCCCACAAGGTAGTCGCCAACGTATCGGAAGCATCCCTTCACACCGGCATCGTCCAGAATGGGCTTGATTTTTTCTATCTCCTTTTGCCAGGTATAGGTCACAAAGAACTGGAGCTATTGTTGACCTGATGTTGACACCATCTGCTTAGTTGAACATTTTCTCGTTAAACTGAACGGACAGGGATATGGGTACCTTGACAGCAAAGTAAAAAATGCCTCGGGACACACACCACATTTACCCATCAACTGCGAACTCCCGTATTTTTTAGTGCACTCCTCAACTTCTAGCGGCATCTCCTGTTGCGGAACGTTGTAGAAGGGGTCCTTCATGTCAGCAAAAAACATGCGAACTGGCCACCTTCAACCATAAAATACACTACAGAGTTTGAGAGACAGATAAGGTAGGGTTTTTCGATTGCCAGCAACGTTTCGTTTTTGCAGCAACACCTGTCGGTGCTGCCGATCGCGCCCAACTATCTGTCTCGCCCACCTGTAGCAAGAAAATCTACTACGAAGTTTGAGTTTCGGATAAGGTAGCGGTCTTTGATCAGCAGCACTGACAGGTGTTGCTGCAAAAACATAGCAACTTTTGACTGCCTTAAAGCTTTGTCTTCAATTACCAAACGAAACGGTTCAGCTTTTCTATGTGTTTTCATAGCGAAAAATGGTAGAAGGCTCCCTTTTCTTGCTACCTTTGACAGATTTTGCCAGCAATTTCATCTCTGCCTTCTCGCAAAGTCTTAACACATCTTTCTCTGCATTAACAACTGACACTATTGCATCAACTGGTTGCAGTTGCTTGTCAATTGCATCACGGGCCTTCAATTTACATTCTTCTTTTCTTAAAACCACAAATTTCTTTGACTTCTCCGACTGCGCCAATCCTCGGGCATTACTCCTAAGGCAATCAACTGTACACTTGTCACTTGTCCATTTCTTCCAAGTACGCTTATTTCAAAGAGCTTTCTTCTATGACTGTCATTGCTTCCGCTGCACATGACGCTCTGACTCCGGGACCTTTAACATTACACACTCAGACATACAAATACGATCAAGTGGTATTATGCTAAGCTTGGTAGCAAACTTGGGTCCTTTTTCAAAGTTTTCTGCACTTTGCACGGCAGAGATAGGCCTGAAGAATTGAGTACATTACCCTCTGTGCAAGTTCCGGCAATATTTTTTTTTTCTTTCTGGGCAGGCATTTGAACTGCTCCTTGCACAGCGCTTCTCTCCTTTCTTGTGACAGGCATTAAAAAACCCGTACATTTTTTCTCGCCAAGGCCCAAAATTGTGGCACAAATAGTCTCAATACTGAGTCTTAATACCCGCTCCTGCTTCCGCGTTTCAGCACCAAGAATCCTGCAGAGTTGTCTGGCTGTAATTTCCACCGGAGGCATTGGTCAAAACAGTTTTACAACCACAGGAGAGTAAACGCCATGGTCCAAGGCGTACGTAAGCACTCTAGTATTACAGATTGCTTCTGCATTATAATTTGCGAGTGCAATCGCCCAAGTGGAGAAATGTGGGAGAACAATGAGCTCGATGTATACGAAATTAGATTCATAAAAGCTTTTGTGGGGGCTAGTTAGAACATATTGTGAGAAAAGGTTGCGCTGCAAAGTTGAGGATGAAAACCTGGACTGACACAGGGAAAGCGCATCTAACAACTGAAGTTTATTGCAACAAATAGTCAAAGAAGGTGGGCAGTTCACGTGTTTCTTGTCTGACTTGTAGGACCTCTTCTACAACATTCCGCAACAGGAGATGCTGCTAGAAGTTGGCGAGTGCGCTGACAAATACGGAAGCTCGCGGTGGGTGCTTAGCAGTGATATGACCTTCGGGGCATTTTTTACTTTTCTGCAAAGATAGCTGTGTTTCCTGTTCGAAGTTCACCAAGACACTGTTCAAACAAGCAGATAGCGTCAGCGTCGGGTCAACAATGGTTCAGTTCTTTGTGGCCTCTACCTGCCGAAAGGAGATAAGAAAATCAAGTATATTCTTGACGACGCTGGTGTGAAGGAATGGTTCCGATATGTTGATGACTACCTTTTGTGCATACTCGTTGACACGGTCACTCTGCACTAGACAAAGTTTGTTAAGTTTTTAATTCGGCACATAGCGGCCTAGCAGTGACATTCGAGTTCATGATGGACAACCGGCTGCAGTTCCTAGGTCTGTAAATCAGCGCTGGGTTAGAAGACATGTGCTGGATGTACAAGACACGCAGCGGTAAACCTATCTCGCATTTCAATCTAATCACATGAACTTATTAAGAGAGAAGTCGAAAAATTGTGTATGTTGCAGGCGACCAAAAAAATCGTGTCACAAGAGAGCAGACGTAAGTATGAGACTGCAAATAGCACGCCTAAAAAAGTGTGGCCATCCAGACGGCGTCTTGACGGCAGTGCCGGTATGCTGCCGTAAAGAGATAAATAGACCCGTGAAGGTGAAGGAACTAAGAAAGAACCCGGTGGTGGTGTTACCGTACATGCTCAGTAGCGTAAAAATCAAAGAAGGTGACTTCCCGGTATGATGTGCAAGTAATTTTCTCTGCGCCCGATAGGCAGGTAGGTTTGTTTAGGAAAGTTAACGATGAGGGTTCTAAGGCGACGCCAGAGAAGAAGCACATAGTGTTAGACACGTCAAAAAATTCGTTGAGCACAGGGCAGTAGTGGTGTACTTGTTTCTACTATTCATAATTGACTTACCTAATACGCTTACGTTTTCTAAGTGTTTGCTATATGCTGACGACACGACCATCTACTCACCACATAAATCGCTCACCGCACTTCAAGACACACCTAATGCAGATCTTAACAACGTGCATTCATGGTGTAGAAATAACAAACTTCAGATTAATCCTACTAAACCAACTTTCGTAATCTTTCATAGCCCACAAACTGTGGTTTCTTCCTCCATAACCGTCTTGCTGGATAATTATACTTTACTGGCATCTGACAATGTTAAATTCCTTGGTGTTACTCTCGATAAACATCTTAAATACAATAGTCATGCCAATTCACTTATAAAACGGGTTTCATTTGGTATCCGCATTATCATTACAACACGTGCATTTTTTCAACCTCATGTTCTCATCTCACTTTATCAAGCTTATAATAATAGCCATTTATCATACTGCTTATCATAATGGGGTAACACATACGCCATTCATCTCAAACCGCTTCAACGTCTTCAAAACCAGGCGATCAAGTTAATGACTCTTAGCCCATTCCGTTGCCATTCTCTACCTATCTATCAACATCTTCGATTCCTACCCATTCAACAATTGTTTTATCATAGATTGTCGCTCATCACATACCGTCTCATTCATCGCGAAATATCACTTGATAATATTCCTTTCCATATCTTCGTCAACAACAATATTACCAGGTTTTCAGAGCGTAATAACTTCCTTTTACCTAAAATCAGATCAAACTATGGCAGATACACAGCACGCTTCTTTTGTGTTCATCTTTGGAATAATATCCCTCTTCATGTTAAGTTGTCTCATTCATTGCAGTCTTTTAAACATAACATGAAAAGCATACTGTTAATTGAGCCCCTTGTTCATTTGTAATAAAACATTTTCATTATTACCTCTACGTTTTCAATTCCTGCTTTTACGTATTCTTGTAGTTTTGTATAATGTTGTTCTGGTAAATTAACTTTTTCGATTTGACTATTTATTGTTCTGTGTTGAATTCACTTTTTTATTTTTGTTTAACAGCAGCTTTTGCTGCTGTTACTTACCTTTTATGTACCCCATTAACGATAGGAGGTCCCCCTGACAGTTTCTTACTTTGGGACCTCCTGACGCTGTATATATTATGTGAGCTCATTTTTTTTGTACTCATGTACTCAGCAATGAATAAACTTGAACTTGAAACTTGAAACTTGAAACTTGATTACCGTTGAGCATTCGCGAATTTTACATTGGGCAGACAGGCAGGTGCATTAATAAAAGGGTCGAGGAGCACAGTAATTTCTGTAGCAGGCGAGCAATAAAAGGAAATCTTGCTCAACATTGGTATGAATATAGGTGTGCACCTAACTTCGAGGATACCACCACTAAGGCTCACATCAAAAATAAATCTGGAGAACTATCTAAGAAGCTTAGTTTATGATGTCTGGGAAGTTTGGCGAACGTGTTAGCGCACACTCGATAACACTCACGGATAGACAAGTGGCATGCGTACAGAAACAAAGAAAATAAGCAAAAAACAAGAGTTTGATAAAAGTACATGTATTACGGCATAGATAGCGTTTCGGTAAGATAATGCGTGGTTTGCTTGCAGTGCTCACTCTCTTGTATGTTATTCAATCCTCAATTTTTCAGCTTTCGGCTTCTATACACTTCAGTTGTTATATGCGCTCTCCCAGTGTCAGTCCAGTATTTCGTCCTCAACTTTTCAGCGCAGAATTTTCCTGCAGTATGTTGCAACTAGCCTCCACACAAGCTTTTTAAATGTAATTTTGAGTAAATCGGGCTTACTGTATTCGCACCTTCCCCTACTTTCCTAGGGCAAATATGCTCGCAAACCACATCACAGAAGCAAGATGCCATACTAGAGTGCTTACGGACGCCTTCATTCATGACCTTTCCTCTCCTGTAGTTGCCACAATGTTTAGACCAATGCCTCCGGCGGAAACGATGGCCAGTCGACTTTTCAGAATTCTTGGTGCTGAAACGTGGATGCAGGTGCGGGTATTTAGACTCAGTATCAAGACAATTTGTTCCACAGTTTTGGATGACCAGTCTTGTCGAAAAACATATACAGGTTCTTTTATGCCTGTCAGAAGAAAGGGGAGAAGCGCTTTAAGAGGGGTAGTTTAAACGCCTGCCCAGAAAGAAAAGGATTATATTTGGCATAGCTGGCTAAAAGGATAATGTAGTCAACCGCCCTGGCCTGTCTCTGCCCTGCAAAGTGCAGAAAAATCTAGAAAAATCACCCAAGTTTGCTACCGAGGCTTGTGGAAAAAATCCTTTTACCTTGTGTGTATGTATGTCTCACAGCGTGATGCTAAGTGTCCTGGAGTCAGATAGTCATGTCCAGCGAAAGCAATGACAGTCATAGAGCAAGCTCTTTAGAAGCCTTAAGAGGAAAGGCACAGATGACAAGTCTACGGTTGATTGGCCTAGGAGTAGTGAGCTAACATTATTGCAGTCTGACAAGAGGAGAGCCCCGCCGCGGTGGTCTAGTGGCTAAGGTACTCGGCTGCTGACCCGCAAGGCGCGGGTTCGAATCCCGGCTGCGGCGGCTGCATTTCCGATGGAGGCGGAAATGTTGTAGGCCCGTGTGCTGATATTTGGGTGCACGTTAAAGAACCCCAGGTGGTCTAAATTTCCGGAGCCCTCCACTACGGCGTCTCTCATAATCATAGAGTGGTTTTGGGACGTTAAACCCCACATATCAATCAATGACAAGAGGAGAATTTGTGGTCTTAACAACAAAAGAATATAGCTTGAAGGTCCGAAATGCAATCGAGAAGCACTTGTAACCAGTTGATGCAACAGTGTTGGTTGTCAATGCAAGAATGACGTGTCAAGATTTTGCGAAAAGTCGCAAATGAAAAAACTGGCAAATGCTGTTAAATATAACAAAAAAGAAGCCTTCGACCATTTCTCACTATGCAGAGACATAAAGAAGGTAAACCATTCTGTTTGGTAATTGAAGACAAAGCTTCGTGGCAATCAGAAGTTCTGTGTTTTCGCAGGAACACCTGTTGGTGCTGCCGATCGATGGCCCCTACCTTGTCTGTTATCGCTGACGCGGGTGCCGCAGTAGCCTTTTCAAGATCGCTTTATTCTACAAACTATGAGAGTATATGTAGGCTCGGTGGGTTGCTTATCGATCAACTCTGTAATCATAATTGTAACGCAGGACATGCGCAGTACAAACTGGTTTACTCAGTTCTTGCTGGTGGACATCCTTTCCCCCCTAATTGTCAATGCCATAGAGGAGCACTGGTCATTGTTTACGAGTATAGCGGTGGCATGATTGCGCTCTCTTAGTTATAGTAGTTATGGGCCCATGAGTTGCTGGCATGGTAGTTTCTCGCACAGGCAATCTGGGCATCGTATCTGGCGTCACTAAAAACAGAAAGTAAGGGTCAGTGCTGTCTGGTGGGGCAGATTTTCATGCTCTGCGCACGTGGTTACGATGGCGTTAATGCATCGCACCACTTGAAGTCTGCACTTCGTACGTCATAGCCTAAGGGTCTTAATACGTGCGTGACTAGCCCCGTGGGACCACAAGAGAAGTTTCTCACGTACACAGGCTCACCACGCTTCAACTAAGGCTTTGGCTGTCTCGTAGACCTTGCGTCTTCGAAGTCGAGCTGCATGCTTGACAAGGCAGAACGGAAGCTCCTTCCCAGCATTTCTGCCCACGTTCTCCCGGTATTCGTGCGTGGCGTGGAGTGCTGGTTTAATAGAAAACGAAAGCTCTCACGTAACTGTACCCTAGCTTTGCTTTCGAAGTGAGCACTTCAGCTCGCGAACCATGCGCTCCACCCTTTCATTGCTTGTGGGATGGTATGGCACCGTATGCATGTGGCAGACACCATTTATCTTCATGAAAGGTTACATTTTATTGCTTGAAAATGCTGTCCCGTTGTCCGAAACGACCAACTTGGGTAATCCGTACGAAACAAACGAAACAACCATCCTGCGCAGTTTATCGATCACCATGCACTGACGAGTGAAGCCACGACATGATTTCTGTCTCAGCCCAGTTGAACAGTGCGTCCACGGCAAAAAAAAGAAAACAGCATCAACTGGCCCCGCAAAGTCTAAATGAATTATACTTCATGGATGTTCAGGCTTCGCCCAGAAGTTAACAGGCGTTTAGGCTCGTTTTCTTTGTTTGCTTGGCCTGGTTTGCAATGACAAACAAAATTTTGGATCTGAGCATCAATCTTCGGCCACCACGCAAATGATCTTGCCAGATCTTTCATGGGCGTAGTGCCAGGATGGTTTGCATGAAGAATGTAAAGATCCTTCTTTAGGAGTTCGTTTGGCACTATGACCCTGTCACACCACAATAGGCAGTCACGAAGGAGTGAGAACTCTTTGCGCCCCACCTGATAGGTAGCATACTCTAGTGAAACACCTTGCTCTGGCCAGCTGGCCTTGACACATTTTTTCACCCTGGACGGACAAGGATCACGCAGAGTGGCGAATGCGAAATCTGCACTCACTGGTTGGTACTTGACTGCTTCCAGCATAATGACGTCTCCTGGCGGATTGTTGTCTGGATGGTCTCCATGTATAGGCAGCCTGCTGAGACAGTCAGCATTTCCCTGATCTTGCATCTATCTATACTCCAATCATAAGCAAAGAACATCAAAGACCAGCGCCGCATGCCTAGGGAGAGAGCTACCGGATCTGATTATCTCGTTGAAAGCTGCCTAGAAGTGGCTTAGATTAGTAAAAATATTTAAATTATCGGCCGAATATGTACTGGCAAAAGTGACGAATGTCATATACAATGGAGAGCACTGCGTAGTCGATCTGGGCGTAGTTACGCCATGTCTCAGGGAGTGTTCTTGACACATACGCAAACAGTTGCTCTAGCCCTTCAGCGTCTTGGTCAGCTAACACAGCTATAATGATGCCTCGGGATGGAAGTGCACTAAAAGTTACTCTGACGTCAGCAGCTTTTTTTTACTGTCGAATCCTTGCTGCTGCTTTTCACCCCATTGCCACATCCTGTAACTGTCCAGTATGCGGTACAACAGATCAGCGACTTCAGAACGGCCTTTGATCAATCGATTGTAAATATTCAGCATACCTACAAAGGCTCGAAGCTTCTTTTTGTTCTGTGGTGAAAGTGCTTTATGAATGACCTCGACTTTGCTTTTCGACGGGTAGGTGCTCCTTCCATCTATACGGCGTTCCAAATCTTCCAGGCTCTCCATAAAAAACTGGCACTTGACATTTTGAACGCGAAGTTGGGACTTCGAGATTCAGCTAAAAACTTCATTCAGGACCTCGTGAAATTCCTAAGCAGTATCACTTGCCACCAGAAAGTCATCAAGGTAGGCCGCCACCTGCGCTTAATCTGTAAGCAACGCATCTGTTGTTCTTCGAAATAATCAGCGCACTACCGACACACAGATTGGCAAACGTCGAACTTTGTACAAGCCCTTCATGGCGTTCAGAGCGAGCACATCTGCTGATGAGTCATCCACCATCCGTTGCAGGTACGCTTGCGTCAAGTCAATTAAAAAATCAAATAAGGCCTTTTCCCAGCCTTGCGAAAGGTTTTTTGCTGGTAGGCAAAGGATAAACGCTGTTGCTTACCGCTTGGTTGACTGTGCTTCGGTAGTCATCGCGTATTTTCGGCAAAGCGTCCTTTATTTCGTACAATTACCACAGGAGTGGCCCATTCCGCATACTGGGTTGGTTGCAGAACACCCTGACGTTCTGGTTTATGCAGCTTTATGATGACGTCATTATTAAGAGCAAAGGAATGCTGCGGTATTTAAGAAACTTGGGTTAAGCGTTCTGCTTCAGTTTTATGTGTACTGGCGGTAAGACTGTGCCGGTAAAGCTTTCACCAACGACTTCTGGAAATTTTTCAATAACCACTTCTGCGCTCCGACTGATGCTGTGAAGTCCAGTAACGTTACTGTTCAAAGGCTGGAACCAATCCCGCCCAAGGAGTGGGCTACCTTCGTTCCTTCTAACGAGAAGTGGCAGCTTGCAGTCCGTAACTTTAAACTTGACTGAAAGTGTAGCTTTTCTGATGACGTCTACTTCTTCCATGTTCCAAGTTACGAGCTGTGCGTCTGGTTCATCAAGTCTTATGTTTGTTGCCCTATTCAGTTTCCTGAACAATCTTTCGCTCATAATATATCTGGCTGCTCCGGAACCGACTTTCGTTGGTACCGCTTGTCCGCCTACGCTCACGGTGACCATAAATTTTGGACAACTGCAGATTTCTTGGCTAATACTTAGCAAGTCATAATACTCGGTTTGAACTGAACTTGTGGCATGTTCCAGCACGTGGTTCATCAGTCCACGTTTTTTCTTTCAGCATGTCTTGGCTATGTGAACTTTGCCGAAACAATCAAAACATGCGGAGTTTTTGAGCTTGCAGCGATAAGCAGCGTGGTTTTCCGAATACGAGAAACATCGTCTTTCCAAGTGCGTGCCTGAAGCCTTTTCCTGTTGCCCTTTCTTCAGCTATTGTGTGCCCACATTGAATGTAACATTTTGGATTTAATGCCTCTGACTTCCAATAGCTTTTTGATGTTTTGCAGCAGAGTCGGTGTAACTGCCCGGTCATAGGTTGTCGCAAAGGTTAGGTTCTTCTCGGCCAATAGCCGCTGCTGCACTATGATGTCAGAAATTCCAAAAACTAATGGGTCCTGGAGCTTATTATCAAGCTGAATTTTCTTCTCGCTGAATCCGCTGTTCTCGATCAGCTTGCGTAAATCTGTAGTAAAGTCAGTGACTGTCTCGCCGTCGTGCTGAGCTCGTTCAGAGAACACACACCACGCATACAGCTCCGAGGGCTTCAAATTGATACGGTTCTTCACTGCCTCTACAATGAACTGATACTCGGCATTTGGTGTTTTAAGAGGCTTTATGACGGTGGCTATAATGGAGTAACTCTCTTCCCTACAGCAGCTCAAAAACGCTGCCCTCTTGTCGGCCTTGTCTGTGAGCTTGTTAGCTGCACAGCGTAACTCGGTACGCTTAACTTAGTCATCCCATGAAGAATTGCTCTTCAGGTAAAACTCACCGATGTGAACGCTGATGGCCAACCTTCAGAGCCGCCCTTCCCGCATGGGCACAACCGTGCGTCGTCGCCACTGTAATAACTGACGTGAACGCTCAAGCTGCTTTTGCAAGAATGCTTCATTGCACAAACTATGAGAGTATAGGTAGGCACAGCGGCTTGCGTATCAATTCACTTGGTGGCAAAGGTTCCAACACAGGACATGCAAAGTACACTCTGGTTCACTCAGTTCTTGCTGTTATCACATAATTCGAAACCCAAACTGCGTAAAGGATTTTCTGGTTGAAGCAACAAGGTCCTTCTTTCCAAAGCCGTATAACTAAAAAGAAGGACTGGGTGATTTTCTTGACAGACCACTGTCAAATTAAAGCTAGAAAGACTACTAATAGCCGAGTCCTGCACACTCTCAGTGACTATGCCACATTCTGTACATTCTCAGTGACTATCAAAACAGACTATGCCTTGCACAATATGATCATTGCAACACTTCTTCTCGCATAAACAAGGATGCTCTTATAGAAGCAGACCATGTTAACTCATTCCTAAATGAATAAAATTCTTTCATTTCAAAGGTAGGAGCCTGCGCAAACACTTTGATGAAATCCATGATCTCCTTTCTTCCTATACTAACTGTTTTCCACTTATTACACAGTAAAAATTTTTGCACCCAAAAGGATGTAAAAAGGGTGCTTTTACGAGAAAGCACCCTTTGCAACACCCTTTAACACCCATAAAAGGTCGATTGAAAAAAAAGCACCCTTTTGTTTGGGTGCTTGCCTCGATAGCACCCTAAAATAGGCTCTAAGGGTGCTTTTGTGCCTGAGAAGGGTGTAGGTGCCGATTCATCGGATGAATTATGCAGCATAAGAAGAACACATAATTATAATATTTGGGATTTTACGTCTCAAAAACCTCGATATGATTATGAGGGTCGTCGTAGTAGAAAGCTGCAGATTTTTACCATTTGGTGTTCTTTAATGAGCGCTCATATCGCACAGTGCAAAGGCTTCCACATTTTCGCCTCCGCCTTAATTCGACTGCCACGGCCGGCATCGAACCCGCGACCTTCGGATTGGCGGCTGAGCAGCGCAGCTACTGCACGAATATGTGGACCTTGCGTTAAATGACGGCCTAATTGACTTAGAATGTGTGAAGGTGCTCTTCCGAATACAGCAGAATGTCAGCAGAAGCAAAGCGCGTTTCATCTATAATGGCAATTAACTGCAATCCATGTTACGAAAGCTTTCCTTAGCGTTGGTTATAAGCTACATGTTTGCTGTGGATTATATACAGGAACATAATGTTCGCCCGAGTATGGGTGTGTGTGCGTGAGCCTGCGCATGTGTTCGCGTGTAAGCGCGATTGTGTGTACACCCGTGCATGTGTGCGTGCGCGTGTATGTGCGAGTCCGTGCTTGTGTTAGCGTGCCTGTGCACATGTGTACGCCCATGCATGCGTGCGTTTACGGTCGCGTGTGTGTGTTGCCGTATGTGTGTATACGTGTATGTGTGTGCGCCTGTGAATAAGTATGCGTGTCTATCAGCCCGTGCGCCCTCAAATTTCGTGTGTGTGTGCGGGGGGGGGGCACTGCTTCATAGTGTTTAAGGTCCCACACCTGTTCAGACTGGGAGTCTATATGGAGGTGGCTTAAGAAATGGCGGTGGTCAACGCACTGTACACGGACTATTCAGTACATGGAAAACAGCTGCACACTTTCGTACCAAATTATTGCTTACGAACTTGCTGTGGTAGCTGATTAGGTCCGCTGAGGCGCTTCTACGCTCGAAAACGTGGGTTATGACCAATTCACACGGAAAGCCGTCACTGCACTTATGCACAACCATCGTTTATATTAACAACGTTTAACAAGAACGTGCCCTGCCTTTGCTACAGGTGCTTAGCTAGCTCATTGGGCAACCATATGGAATTATGTGCTGATCACGTGGTCAGCAAAAAGTTTGTTATAACAACCTCGGCACGTTTCGTGGTGCGTGACAAGCCTTGTAATAAACATCCGCGACTGTGGATTAATTTGTTCCAGCTTCGACTACGCATTCAGTGTTTGCGGCACCATACGCGGAATAGCCAGACACAGACAATGAGAAAAGAAATTCCTCTGGAAAAAGGTGTGGCGATGCTCTCCCGCTAATGCCACCGAGGACGAAATAATTATTGTTTCTGGCCATTCCATTGTGCACTTCGTTTTCCGCAAGATTTGCTTCACTATTTTTCGCCCACTGCAATCGCATTCCGTCAAAATACTCAAACAACCCGAGGCTGGTAAAGAATCTGCGTCGCTGTGCGACTGGCTGGGAGGAGAGTTGCCGTTTACAAGGAGTCATTCCGTGCCGAACGACCGTCCGCCGTATGCGCCATAGCGTTTGCCTTTCGGCGCCGCCTTGGCGGGTTTTCGCTCCTCCCCCCCCCCCACCGCTCACGCTCACCCCGGCCAGCGTTGCTCCCACAACGGCGGCGTAGATAAGCGAAGAGTTGCGTCACCGAACACCTGCGTGGACAACTGCGGAGGAGGCAGGAGGAGGCACTGGCGCCGCCACGCCGCCGCCAGTGCCTCCTCCTTCTCTCTCTCAACGTTGCTCCCTCTGTCTCATCGTCTTTCAAATGCGTTGCGTTGGTCTGGGGTCTTGGTCGCTGTGTGTATTCTAGCGAACAGGCGCATATTCAATGGTGGTCACGCATGACACCGTGTTCGAAGTGACGCTCGGATTAAGGAATATTCATGCAGTGGCGGACACGGACAACGTGGGCCTATTAACGGTGAGTGTACTGTTTTCGTAGGTAGTAATCATACAGCGCTAGCTGGGCGCCTGCAGCAGCTCTGCCGAAGTAGGCTGCCAGCCATTTACAACAGCATGCGTTCGCGGGCCTGTTGCAGATGCCCGATTAAACGTGTGACTTAACGAGTTCACACTGCTATGCGCGATGTTGTGTAAGTGCCTGCATCACTCATACAGTGAGTGATGTGATCACTTAACAAGGGCGGGATTAGTTGCTGATCGCACATTGTCTCTACACTGAACAAAGTGATTGATATTGTTTTAAGATGTGCTTTGGGCTACATCGTAATAACAATTCTATTATTACTCAAATGTGCAACGTGCTTCTGTAGGTGTAAGCGTAAAAAAAGAAAGAAAAAGCAAAAATTATGTACAGAGGCGCACTGTACGAAATGGCTTTTTTTTTGCTTAAAGACGGTATAGTTGGAGGTGCTGATATGCCGCGATGCTCCCAGCACGTGCGCCTCGGTCTTTTAAGCTATTTAGGACAAGTGCCACCAGCAACAGGGAAAGATCTAGCAGACTTGCAAAAACGCGTTGTTGTGGCCATCGCCGTGTGTTGTTTTCCCTCGTTTCTGTTTGCTGTTTTCGTGCTTCGCTTTCATCTGCGATAATGTTCGGCGTTATAACAGAATCGAGAGAGTATACGTGACTGTTGGAGCTATGTGCGGTTGCTCTAGCATAAGCCATGGCTGCTGCAACGTAGTCGGCGTCCGCGCGCGTTGCCGCGTTCGAGCGCTCTTACTTGCGTGATTGTGTTTAACTGAGTATTTAGGCACGGGTTACGTTTGTAAATCCCGTAGTCAATAATCGCTAACAGCGTGCCCCTGATTGCCATCAGAGGATGGGCTTGGTTGTCGAAATATGCCAGACGCTTTTTCTGAAAGCAAGCTTTGAATTTTTTTTTAAAGAAGTGCTTTAATACGTGCAAGGCAGTGCCTATTGCAGGCCCGCAACTCTTTAAAAACTGGACGAGCTATCACATCTTTTATCAAATTACAATGAATTAAGAAGATTGAATTATAGATGACGAATTTCTGTGCTAGATTAGGTGCACAAAACACATGTTCGCAGCCCTACGTCTAGAAAGCAGGCAAATAGGAAGCACAGCGTCAAATTTGGATTAGATTCCATTGACGGAGCGTCTTGTGAGGGTAGAAAGAACGAGAAAATTGTTCATTTTTGAAGCCCTTATAGACGCAGTCAGAATTGCACTGATTGGTGACTTGTAATAATTCCTCAGATTGTTAGAGGCGTGATTAAAGTCAGTAAATCTCTTACTTTTTTTTTGCAGACCTCTTCGCTAGTGCCACACCCAAGATCATTTGTTCTCATGTAAAAGAGAAAGCAGAGATGTCTTCACTGTTTGTACATGAAGAGGTGAGTTTCTTGTGCATTTTGATTAATGTTACATGTTCTGAGCGTTGTGCTTTAGGAATTGTTTTTCACACTGGCTCACTACCCTATAAGGAATTTGATTCTTAGGTGAGTTCAGGCTTTCGTAAGTGCCATTTTCGAGCTGTAGTCTTACACTTCACCTCATTTCGGGAATATGCTGTATGCTGGAAAACTCTTATCTTTATCATACGAAAATTATTAGAATGTATGGGTTGTATGCTTCGAGTTCAGTGTAATGTCAATTACACGCCATTTCGAAGGATATACACTACACATTCTTTATATATGGTGCTGCCAGAACAGCACGAACATCCTTTTAAGAGAAGTCATATTTGCTCTTATTACAGGATGAGAGGGTGCCGCTGACGTCCTGCGTAGTCTACCCCCCGGCCCCAGTCTAGAGCAAGCCTACTTCCTGAACCTCCACATGGATAACCGAAACATCTTTCGTGTCAGTAATGACGAAGAAGGAGTGACAGCACTGATGAGTTGATTTTTTTTTATTTTCAACATTGTCTACGACCGCAAGGCCTTTAACAACCACCGTGATTGAGCGGATTTTTCTCGGCGTGAGTTTGGAGTTTATCAAAGAAGTTGTTCAGGCAGTACGACGCTGAAAATTTTAGTGTCACAATGCCTGAACAACTTTTTCTAGTGTGGTCATGGTAGATGAACAAACATTGTTACTTGTGTAAGTTATTTTGCTTAAATATAACTGGACCATTCCATGCCAAACGTCCCAGCCACTTTGGCGACCATCTGAATTGTATTTGAAAAAAAAAGTGCTGCCTTACTGCGTTGAAAACAGTGAACTGCTAGAATATTTCAGCGAGAAAAAAAGTTTTGTTCATGTGGCTGGCTTATAACTTCCTGGCATAATGCCGTCTGTGTGCTGTTTGTGGAAAATTTTGTTTTAAAACTACCGCTTATTTTTTCTAAAGCAAATTCGGTCTACCTGTTAAGTAAATGTGCTTCTGTAAGGTATTTGAAGCTCAATAGTAATAGTGCAATTTTTTAGCCACATTCGCTTCCAAGAATAAAGCCAAAATGTGTTATGTTTGCATTTTTTATTGCAATATTGCACTTTGTATGAATATCTGAGCAGTGAATATTTACTCCACAGAAGGTATATTTTGAGGAAAAAAATATCTTTAGACCTCTCAAGCTGCTGAAATATACGAGAAAATATCACGAATTTCACAAAATTGTGATTTTTGTCCGTATTGAGATGCAATTTGCTCCATGTTGTGACACAATGAAAACTCATTATTATACCTAAATTGTAAGAAAATGAAATTCTTTCTGTAATAAAAATCTTATCGCAAAAAGGACAGGAAAGAGCGCTGTCAACTGAATTTTATTGAAGGTGATACGAGCGTTTTTATACTGAGCACAAGACCAGGGCTCATCTGCAACAACACATGTGTGACCATGACAAAATAAGTTTAACCGAGAAAAGAATACTCTTTTTCGGAAAAGATAAGTGAAGGTGTACTGATGCATTGATCCTCGGCCTTCCTGATAAAGAGTTCTAAAATCTCTCATTTTTCTGCTTGCTTTTTTTTCAAAAACCGTGTTTTATGAAACCTAGGACTACACTTACATTCTTTACGGTGTCCGGCCATGAGACTACTATAGCTCTTCTTAACATTTAAAGCATGCCGTCTTGCTTGATCATTGAAGCATTGCCCAGTTTGTCCTGTTTACTTTTCCACATGTTAGCAGTATCTTATACACATTAGATTGGCATTCAGTAAACCTATTCTAGTGACGAATGGTGCAAGATTGACTATTCCTGTTGCTGTAAGTACATGCACTTTTGAAAGCTTGCAAGGGGTGGAAAACAACAATGTCATATCTGCTGGCTCTTTTCCTAAAATTGTGAGACACCTTATGTACGTAGTACCGTGTGACATGCAAAGGTGATTGGTCATTCTCTTTTTCTTTTGGTCCTGCTTCCTTTAACTTTACTTTCTGCAGGAGGGTTTCACAAACAAGTGTGATGATGCTGTTGGGGTATTGGCTGGTGCTATCAGCCGAGGAGTGCTAAGAATGTTCTGCCTTTTGATAGTGGGCATTCAAAATTAGTAGAAAGAGGAATTGATACCTCATGTACTCAGGCCACCCTTCAGAAGTCATGTTAGCACAAGGGTGAGGTCAGGTTTAAAAACCAGATTAAAAGACTAAAAGATGCTGGGTATCCCAACAGAATCATCACACCCGTTTGCAAAACCCTCCTGCAGAAAGTAAAGTTAGACATGACCAACAAAAAACAATGACCAAAACCTTTGCATGTTATACCACATCATGTGTCTCACAATTAAAAAAATAGCCAGCACATATGATATTAGCGTGTTGTTTTCCACCCCTTGCAACCTTTCAAAAGTGTGTGTACTAAACAGCAACAGGAATAGTCAATCTTGCCCCATTCGTCACGAGAATAGGTTTACTTAATGCCAATTTAATGTTTGTAGAAGTATTTTTTATCAGGTAAACCAATGATCAGTGCATCACTACACGTTCACTTATCCTTTCCGAGAGGGAGTATTCTTTTCACGGTTAAAGATTATTTTGTAGTGCTCACACGTGTCGTCGCGCATGAACACGGTTCTTGTACTCCGTATAAAAGCGCTCGTAGCACATTCATTAAATTCAGTTGACAGTCGGTGCTCTTTCCTGTCCTCTCTGTCTCTTCCGAAAGTTGTCGCGCTGTGACTAGCACACAACCACGATGAACCAACTCTCCCAAATTAAGCTCTTGTTACGTAACACGTAGACCGAGTTTCGTATGAAAAGAAGGAGCGGTGCTTTTAAAATAAAATTCTTCACATACAACACCTAGACGGCATTCCAGAAAGTTCAGAAGGCAGCCACGTGACCAAAGATTTTTCCTCTCCTAAATATTCCAGAAATTCACTATTTTCAATGCAGCACGAGTTTTTCGAATACATTTGAGATGGTTGCCAAAATGGCTGGGACATTTGGCATAAAGTGACCCAGCTGTGTCATTAGCCTTAATTATGCATTACCTCTTTTGTTTTTTGTGTGTTTTGACTCAGTTTTGTGTTCGTTTTTAGCTTATTGTGTTTCTGATCATTGTATTGGTTTCTTAAGTATTCGCTAAAGTTATATGTGCAAAAACCCGTATATGTTTGCATGTACATCATTTCTCATAACCAATTGTTATACATCCAGGAATACAAAGCTTAATCCACTGTGATTATATACATTTGAAAACACTATCCATATATATTTTTGTGTGCATCACTTCTTGGGAACGATTGTGTACATGAAGGCATATATAGTAAAATCATGGTGATTGTATATATTTGAAAGAATCATAAGTATATATATGCTTGTATTTCATTCCTATTAACCGATTGTGTACATGAAGGAGTATTAAACTGGAAACCACTGGGATTGTAGATACTTGAAAGAATTATAGGGATATATTAGCGTATATTTCACTTGTAGTCTCTATGTACTTGAAGCAGTATACTAAACTGAAACCAGTGTAATTGTATGTTGCAAAGAATTGTCAATGAAGTGAAACTGAATAAATATAATAAACATTTGAGGTGTTGCATGTGTAGTGTACGTATACGTGAACGTATATCTGGTGAAAAAGTTGTGTGGCAGAAGAAAAGTTTGTTTTTTTTGCCTATTAAATAAACGCAATATGCAAGGGCAGCAAGGCTTCATTTTCTGTAACGCGCATTATGCATATACTGTGAAGTATATATAGATCCAGCACAAGTTCATACACAATGGCACGCGTTTATATTTTTGCCCAGACGCAATGAATGGAGCTCGACAGGTGGCGCACCATTGATAATGAGGACCACTTTCTTCAAGTAGTGTGTAATCAGTGCATGCTGATATCTATTAGTGCAGTCTAAAAGAATACTGGCACCCCTGCCATGGGCACTCAACACCCTTGTGCACCCTTCTCGCACCCTCCTCAGAGGGTGCTAAAAAAGTGATGGACATCGAAGGCACCCTTCCTTAAGGGTGTTTTTTTAACACCCTACAGTTTTTTTTACATGTACACCCTATTCTAAGGGTGCATGAAAAAGCACCCTTTTTGGAAGGTGCTGAATTAACACCCTTAGGGTGTCGTCCACGGGACAAGCTCATTTACACCCTTCTGGGTGTAATAATTTTTACTGTGTACCGTAACAGAAACATGGTTATAAGTAGATGACGGAAATCTCTATTGCTTCCCGAACTATAGCTCGGAATACTGTTATAGAGCGACAAGCAGTCGTGGTCGTGTGGCCATCAATATATCTCCTGGTCTTTCTTATAAGAGAAGACATAACTTGTCTGGAATTATTTGCGAATCCGTTTGAATTATAATAGCGAATGTCTCTTCATCTTACGATCAGAGAGATTTTATACTTGGCTGCATTTACCGATCTTCCTCATCCTCAGTCAACTATTTTTTCGTAATTTTAAAAATTTCCTACATATCATTTCTATTGAGAATAAATTTGCCATTTAAAAGGTGACATCTATTTTAACTTACTCAATTACACATCACCTGTTGTTAGTTACACTACTCTACTGCAAAAACTACGGATTTGAGTTCTTAATTTGTGTTTTTACACTGCAAGTTCTCAGTGGTTCTGGGACCTTGAGAGATCATGGTTTCTTAAACTCGCTAATACCTCCGCAGATTAAAGTTCTCGACATTGACATTATTGATCAATATAGTTTGCTCCTATGCTTCAAATGACAACTACGTCCTCGTACTCTTCCTCATTCCAAATATATTCTCGATAAAGAGAGTTTCAGAACTGTCATAGCCGACTTAGAGCGCACCGAGGTTAAATCTTGTAATTATCCAAAAGAAGCGTTTTTTTTAATTTTTAATTATACCGCATATTCAAAAAGTCACTTGAAAAATGAATTGTAAAAAATATTTAAAATTTTTCAAAATCCATAGATGTCTCAAAGGCTATTAACAGCTTTACGTCAACGCGACAACCTCTACAAAAAGAAAAACGAAAAGTCAGCCGTTTATTGCAAAGTTAATTGCCCACTACAACAAATTACGTAACGCTGTAAACCAACAATGAAAGCTTCAAAACGTTATTTTCTAGAAGAAATATATCGCAAGTGAGCATTAAGGCTAAACAAAATTGGACAGTGTGAACTGGTTTCTAAACAGGAATTCTCGACACCAAGTATACAGAATTGTAATCGACTACATTGAATTTAACCTGCCTAACGACATAGCTGACGCTCTATGTTCCAACCTTTTTAGCGCTGACACATCCTGTCCCACACAAATTACGCCACGTATACGCCTCTCTCGTTTGTTTTTTTTTCTTTCCCACCACTCCTAAAGAAATACATTATGTCATCATCACCATCATAATGATCATCAGCCTGACTACGTCCACTGCAGGACAAAGGCCTCTCCCCCGTTCCGCAAGTCACTTCAGTCCTGTGCTTGCTGCTCCCAAAATATACCCGCAAACTTCTTCATCTTGTCTGCCCACCTAACCTTATGTCTCCCACTAATTCGCTTGCCTTCTCTAGAAATTCAGTTAGTTACGCCTAATAAGCAGCGGTTATCCTGTCCACGAGCTACATTCCCGGCTTATGTCAATTTCCTCTTCTTAATTTGAACTAAGGTAACGTTAACTCCGCTTTGTTCCCTAATGAACTCTGCTCTCTTCTTGTCCCTTAAGATTACACTTACCATTTTCCTTTCCATTGCTCGCTGCGTCATCCTCAATTTAGGCTGAACCCTCTTAGTAAGTCTCCAATCTTCTGCTCTGTAGATAAGTACCAGCAAGATGCAGCTGTATATATACTTTCCTCTTGAGGAATAGCAGCAATCTACCTGTGATGATTTTAAAGTGCTTACCAAATATGCTCCACCGCATTCAAATTCTTCTGGTTACTTCGGTCTCATGGTTCGGCTCCGCGGTTATTGCCTGTCCTAAGTAGACATAGCCTTTTGCAACTTCAAGTGAACTACTACGCATTTCGAAGCGCTGTTCTCTTCCGAGGTTGTCGTACATTACCTTAGTTTTCTTCAGATTATTTTAAATATCAAGAAGAGTGTAAGGCAGGCGGATACTATCTCTTCATTGCTGTTTGCTGCGTGCTTAGAGGAGGTCTTTAGAGGCCTACAATGAGAAGAGTTAGGGATAAGAGGTGCTGAAAAGTACCTTAGTATCCTGCGCTTTGCCGATAACGTTTGCTGAGTAACTGAGGGTACGAATTTTAACATTATGTCATAAAACATCTCCAAACTACCGGTGCAGGAATAGATGAAATTCTGCGTGCTCATATCAAACTAGCTGCGCCTCTAAGTTCCGACAAATTGTGTTTCATTACAAATTTGATATTCAAGACAGGCATATTTCATAAAAAGCTTGAACATGCTAAAATATTTCCAGTTCATAAAAAAGGTAATAACATATTGAATCCCCGCAGGGGCGCCTGCGCAAGTAGGCGTTTGGTGTGTAGAGACACCACGGACCCGAGCTAACGGGGGAGTTTTGACTCCCTCCCACGCCTAGCCGTGCATGGCTTTGCCGTGTCCGGGGAAAAGGGGATCCTGGGGGTTGAGCCGACGCTGGTGATTGGATCGTTAAGGCCCTCCGGCAGAGGCAACACACCCCTTTGGCCCCGGCATCAGGTAGACGGCACCCCTGGGCTGACCCACCCAGGGGAAATCGGCAGTGGCCTTTTCCTATCTCTCTCTGCCTATATCTTCGTCTTTATCTCTTACTATCTATCTGTCCTGTCTTCTACTATCTTCTGTTTACTTCCAATTTTCCTGGCGGCAAGGGTTAACCCTGTGCAAATAGCCTACCTTGGTCTAGGCGCATTGAGTTATAGTGGCGTTGTACGGCTGGCGTCTGCAGGTTTCAGCATCCGCAAACTTGTAGCGTCCCCTCGTTGGGCTCCGTGATGGGTGGCCGCCAACGCTGCCGAACAAAAATAAGACAGGCATGCACAGAGCATTCCCCTTACTATCTGATCGTACCGGCTTAAAGCGGGTACGCACCGATGATATAAACTTTTTTAACCAGCCCAAAGAAACATATCCTCATTATCATGTTATCCACTGTGAAAAAACTGAAAAGCAAGCCAGAACCGTCTCTCCTTTCCTGGTTTCTAGATGTCTTACCGAAACCCTTGGCACAGGATACAAGGTAACCAAAATGGCTAGTGGCGACCTTCTCCTCGAAATCCGTGACAAAGAGCAATTTGAAAAGCTAGGCCGTCTTTCAGATTTCGGTGGCATACCGATAACCATAACACCACATAGATCAATGAACACAACTCGCGGAGTGGTATCTGACATGGACTTACTTGACTTGACTGAGACTGAGCTTTTGGAGAGGTGGAAGAGCCAAAATGTCACTAATGTACAGAGAATCATCATTAGAAGAGATAATAAGGAAACACCGACGAAACACCTAATATTCACAATTGCATCCAGTAAACTACCGGAATCTATTAAAACAGGGTACACAAAAACATCTATCAGGCCGTACATACCAAACCCTCGTCGTTGCTTCCAATGCCAGAGGTATGGCCATGGCTCTAAAACCTGTCGCGGTCGCCAGACTTGTGCACAATGTGGAGTCCTAGGCCACGTGTCTGAGAACTGCAAACAACCACCACACTGTGTAAACTGCGAAGGAAACCATGCCGCATATTCACGCTCCTGCACATACTGGAAAAAAGAAAAAGAAATAATTACGTTGAAGGTGAAGGAGAACATTACATTTAAGGAAGCACGGCGAAGAGTCGCTCCATTTTATGGAACTACATACGCTGATGCGGTGCGTCAGGGGGCACCGCCGCACCAGCCCTCGCCACTCCCTCGGCCCGCGCATACCGAGCCGGTGGTTGTGGCACCTGCCCCCAAGGCGGCTGTAGCCCAGGCCACACCGCCTACTCCCAAACAGAGACCGAAGACTTCAGAGTCCTCCGGCCTCAAGGCCTCACCTCACCAGACGAGGCCCGAAATTCGAATTAACAGCCCGCACGTGCGGGCTTCCAGTGCCTCCGAGGAGGCAATGGATACGTCGGCACCCTTGGTGCCGAAAGAGCGGCGTGGCTCCCTGGAGCGCGTCAAGAAAACCAAAAAGCAAATAACAGGGCCTGCTGACGGCTCTGTTAAGTGTACTCAAATTCCCCGTCTAAGCAGCCACTCGCTTTTCGTACACACAGCATTATTTTACATTCACCATGAACACTCAAATTATACAATGGAACGTCAGGGGCCTTCTCAGAAACCTTGACGACATCCAAGAACTCCTACAGGAACACTCACCAAAAGTGCTGTGTGTACAAGAAACACACCTTAATTCAAAACACACAAATTTTCTTCGCAAATACGTTATTTTTCGAAATGACCGTGATGATGCCATGACATCATCCGGAGGTGTTGCCATCATAGTGAATCAAGGAATTGCATGCACACTCTTACAACTCCAAACACCCCTTGAGGCAGTGGCTGTTCGAGCGGTTCTTTTTGATAAACTAATCACAATCTGCACTATTTATATCCCTCCTAGCTATCAGCTGCCAAAACGTGATTTACACTCTTTAATTGATGAACTTCCGGAGCCTTATGTTCTCCTTGGAGACTTCAAGGCGCATAGCAGGCTATGGGGAGACTCTCGTTGCGACGCGCGAGGTCGACTGATTGAACAATTCCTTCTCTCATCAAACGCATGTCTCCTAAATAGAAAAGAACCAACCTATTATAATCTCGCACATAACACCTACTCCTCCATAGACCTAAGCATAGTGTCTCCATCTCTTGTGCCTCTACTCCAGTGGAAAGTCGTCAGTAATCTGTACGGAAGTGACCACTTTCCCGTAGTTTTGAGCACAACTACACCAACTGAGTGTACACCCCGTGTTCCCAAATGGCTCATAAACAGAGCCGACCTGGAACGGTTTCATACCATCGCTCGTATAGATTGGAGTGACATATGTACTTTAAGCATTGATGTTGCTGTAGACTACTTCACAGCTTTTTTGATTGATGCTGCAACAAAATGCATCCCACAAACAAATGGGCACCCAGGAAAACGGCGTGTCCCATGGTGGAACTCTGAATGCCGAAACGCGCGCAAACAGCAAAACAGAGCTTGGAGGCTGCTCCAGAACTCACCGACAGCCGAAAATCTTGACACCTTCAAGAAAATAAAGTCTCAAGGCAGGAGAACGCGTCGGCAGGCCAGAAGAGAAAGCTGGCAGAAGTTTTTGTCAGGGATCAATTCATACACACAGGAGGCTAAAGTCTGGAACATGGTCGGTAGGATTGCAGGAAAACAAGTACTCACACTTTCACTCGTGGACACCCGGGGTGATACCTTGGAAGATCAGGCATACTTCCTCGGTGCACACTTCGAACAGGTGTCCAGCTCATCCCACTATACTGACACTTTCAGCTCATCCCACTATACTGACACTTTCCAAAAATACAGAACAAGAATAGAAAAGCAGAAACTTGAACACAAATGCACTAGATCCGAGGCATATAACCACGCTTTCAGTCTAGCTGAGCTGCGAATGTCTCTAAACTCCTGCAGTACTTCTGCCCCAGGTTCTGACCGTGTGGTGTATGAAATGTTAAAAAACCTACCAATCGAAACACGAAAAACCTTACTTTGTTTGTACAATGCTATCTGGTTTTCTGGCGCTATCCCTACCTCCTGGAAAGAGGCTATTATTATTCCCATTTTGAAAGAGGGCAAAGACCCTTCTTTACCTTCGAGTTATAGGCCTATAGCACTAACAAGCTGCTTGTGCAAAGTCTTCGAAAAATTGGTAAACTGCCGACTTGTACATTTCTTCGAAACAAATAATTTGCTCGACCCATTTCAGTGCGGGTTTCGAGAAGGTAGATCCGCCACAGACCACCTTGTTCGTATCGAGGCACAGATCAGAGACGCCTTCGTCCATAAACAATATTTTCTCTGCGTGTTCCTCGATATCGAAAAGGCTTATGATACAACATGGCGTTTCGGAATTCTAAGAGACCTTTCCCACCTTGGCGTGCGCGGAAGAATGTTTCACCTAATCAAAAGTTACCTGTCAAACCGGACATTCCGTGTCCGAGTGGGCACGGTTCTTTCCCAAACGTTTGTTCAGGAAACAGGCGTGCCACAAGGTGGTGTACTTAGCTGCACACTCTTTCTCATAAAAATGAATTCCTTGCGCTTGACCATCCCTCGCAATATGTTTTATTGTACATATGTCGATGACGTCCAGCTTGGCTTTAGGTCTTGCAATCTGGCATTGTGTGAGCGGCAGGTTCAGTTAGGTTTAAACAAGCTCTCCAAATGGACAGAGGAAAACGGATTCCGACTGAACCCACAAAAAAGCACGTGTGTCTTGTTCTCTCGAAAGAGAGGCATGCACTCGGAACCTGACATTCGACTGAACGGGCAACGTCTGTCCTTCAAAGCCGAGCATAATTCTTAGGCTTAATCTTGGACAACAAGTTGACCTTCTTACCGCACATCAAGATTTAAAAACAAAATGTTTAAAAGCCATGAATGTTATAAAAGTGTTGTCACGTAGTACGTGGGGTAGTGATAGGCAATGCCTCATGAACCTCTATAGAAGCCTCATTCGCACCCGCTTAGATTATAGGGCCATTGTCTATCAGTCTGCTACTCAAAGTGCCTTGAAGATGCTGGACCCCGTGCACCATCTGGGCATCCGCCTTTCTACGGGTGCTTTTCGCACCAGCCCCGTAGAAAGCCTTTATGTTGAGTCAAATGAGTGGTCGCTTCATCTGCAGAGAACACACATGTCCTTTGTTTATTTCCTTAAGGTGAAAGCAGACAAGAAGCACCCCTCATACTCTAGAATTAATGATTTGTCGAGCTCAACTCTGTTTCAAAACAGGCCTTCGATGAGGCAGCCCTTCTCAGTTCGCCTGAAGTGTCTAGCTGAAGAAACTGCAGTGTCACTTGAACACAGTTTAATGGCTCCTGTAGCATACCCGCCACCGTGGCAGTGGCAGACTATAGACTGCGATGTGTCTTTCCTAGAAGTGACAAAACATGCACCCCTTGCCCATATTCGAACATACTTTTTGGAACTTCAACACAAATACACACGTCCTGAGTTCTTCACAGATGCCTCCAAGACTAACTCCTCTGTGTCCTACGCTGCTGTCGGCCCATCCTTTTCAGATGCTGGCCCTCTACACCCACGCACAAGTATCTTCACAGCGGAAGCCTACGCGATACTTGTGGCAGCTAAACACATCAAACAATTACAAATACAAAAAGCAGTATTTTATACAGACTCTCTCAGTGTGGTAACGGCTCTGCACAGTCTTAAAAAACAAAAAAAACCCGGTACTTGTCTCACTTTACTCCATTTTGTGCACACTCTACACACTCAAACAACATGTTGTAGTGTGCTGGGTGCCAGGGCACCGTGAGATCCAAGGCAACGTGAGGGCGGATCAGCTCGCTGCATCCGTCCATGAGAGCACCGCCATTACATCCATATCAATCCCGGCCTTTGATCTTAAGCCGTCTCTCAAACGAAACCTCCGGGACTACTGGCAGAGCAAGTGGGATACACACACACAAAACAAACTACACGTTATTAAGCCACACCTTGGTCATTGGCTGCCTGTATCGAAATCGCGTCATACAGAGGTAATACTAACGAGACTCAGGATAGGACACACATACACGACACACACACACCTTATGTCCGGTGGCGATCCAGCAAATTGTGACAGATGTGGTGAAGCATTGACAGTCCTTCACATTTTATTTGAGTGCAAACAATTGGACACTGTAAGAAAACAACACTTTTCATTACCCTACCGACAACATATACCTTTACACCCTGCACTGTTTGTCGGTAGGAAACCGCTTTTTAGTCATAAATCATTGTTAGCGTTTTTAAAAGAAATTCATAGCTTTCATGTCATATACCCGGGCATACCGTAGCATGACCTCTCCAGAGAGGTTTTTGCTGCGGTGGCTACACAAGAAAGCACATGCCTCACGGCCCTTGGACGCAAGGGTATGAACGAGTGAGGCACTTGTGCTGATGCCATACATATCCACCATCGTCTTTTATTATCACCAACTTTTGTCATCTATTCACACCACACACACCTTTCACGGCATGGTCATGATTTTATTACTTGTATGTTTTTACCCGCCTTACTGCGAGGAATTTTATGGTCATTATACAGCCGCTTATCACAATGATTGTCCATATATTTAGTAAGATGAACTGGCGCTCTTTGGCCGCGAAATGGCCCTTGCGCCATAAAACATCAAACATCATCAATAACATATTGAATAATAATTACCAACCCATTTGCCTTCTCCTCTTTTTTGAGAAAGATTTTGAGAATTCAATTTTAGTACACCTCTCTAATTACTTTGAAAAGTCCAATACTCTGTCGCCTTGTCAGTTCGACTTTTGCAATAATTTCTCTACTGATTTGATACTCATCCATCTAACCCATCAACTAAAAATAATTGACGAAGGTTTATTTGCAGAATTAGTATTCATCAATCTAGCAGAAGCACTCGACAGTTCAAATCACATTATTCTCTTTACTAAGTTTGCAGCAATTGGTGTATGTGGACCTGCTTAAGTATTACTAAAAAGCTACCTACATAACCGCGTTGAATGGGTCAATTTCTAATGTATATTCTAAGGATTTATCTACTTATATTGCTGTCCCTCTAGGACCCATTTTGGAACCTCCCCAGTTTTCAATTTAATATAATGATCCTCCTAACAGTCTGTCCTTCAATATTTCCAATTTTGCATGCTGATGACACCTACATATTTACTTTTAACAAATGCATCTCACTTTTTGTCGACAAGCTAAGCACTGACTTGAAAAATATTTCAAGTTGGTGGAGTGCTAACTTGTTTACTATTAGCGCAACCAAACTGAACTTGCAATATATTCGTTGCATCAATAATAGTCAGTATCCTTTCCTTCTTTGACTTTTGGCTCGAACTATATTCTTCCCAGTCCCAGCTCTTCTTTGCTCGGAATTTCTTCCGATTCTAACTTGAAATACATAGATCATATTTGTCACATTATAAATAGCATACGGCATCTGCGCTCTAATAAAAACTCATTCAAACTGCCCACTGCCACATTTCTGTCACTTTACTATTCATTCGTTCATCCTCGTAATAATTATGGCATAAAGCGTTGGGGTAAACCTATCACCCTAGATTAGCTTCCCTTCAAGTACTACAGAACCAATCCATAAGAATCATTACAAATAGTTTACGTTTTTCTAACGGCAAATTCCTACTTCACGATGACAACTTATTGACCAGTTCAGATTTCCTCAATTACAACTTGGGTGTCACACTCTATGAATATATAACCGAGGCACTACCTTCAATCTGCTTCTCATCTTCTGACCTTGTTGCCCATAGTAATAAAAGATTTGCACCTAACAATAACGTCTTTTTGCCAATTGTACCTACTAATTGTGCTAAAAATTACTGCTGAGATTTCCTCTATATCAATTTTGAACATACTAGCAGCTTTTATTAGAAATGCAAGATACTTGCATCAATATAAAAAAAACTAAAATCACACAATATGCATGCTTAGTTTTACTGCTCCTTACCAATGCTTCACCTCGTTTGAATGTCCACAATTCATATATTACAACCTTTCGTATCCTTTTCCAGTTATACTGTTGACATTATTCTTCATTTCATTTGGCTTTAATGTATATATTTTGTTTTCATTTGGTATGTACATGTTATGAAGTCTTGGTTTGGAATACCTATATTAGGCCCGAGGAACCTGCAGCCGACAGCTACGATGAACGAACCAAGATGATGATGCTACGCAACAGGAATGAGGATGCATGAGCTGCACATGATACTGATGTTAATGTACAGGTGAAGAGGATGGGTACACTAAATACCCACACTAATTCCCCCTAGGTGAAAGCGGCCAGCCTGGCCGCGGCAATTCAAGAGGACAAAGAACGTCGCACATCGCATGAAGGGCTTCCCGCGGCAAGTCAAAAGGATAAAGAACGTCACACATTACATGAAGGGCTTCATACGGGAGACATGGACGACCTCAGTAGTTTGATAACAGCGATCTGCTGGGGCTACAAGTAGTGTCATGCGATAATTCATGGGTGAAATCTCTTCAAGAACTGTTCGCTGCCCGATCAACTGTGGCTGAAATTTGTCGCACAAACCAGTTGTGCGAATAGGCGTCAGAAGGAGCACTTCGTCTCCAGCTTCAAAGGATACAGCACGATGCGATTAATCATAAACTAGCTTTCTCTTTTGCTGTCGGGCTTCAGTATTTATGCGAGCAGGTTGGCGGCACTGTGTGGGTTGTAAAACGTATTCCTGTGAAGAGGATGGGGATGAATTCACGTGGCAGGTAAAGAAAAAGACGTCCAGGAAAAAAGTAGGGGAGCGTATATAAACAAGGTAAAATGGTGAGTTGCCAGTTGTCCGCTGAATGGCCGTATTGTAGGCGAAAGTGACGAATGGTAGAACTACATCCCAGTTATTGTGGACTGGTTGAAAATAGGCGGCGATCATGTCAGCAAGAGTGCGGTGGAGTCGCTCAGTGAGGCCGTTAGTCTGGAGATGATAACTAGAGGCAATCTTTTGAGTTGTGCGGGAGGCGTGAAAAAGTTCGTTCACTAGTTGTGAAAGGAAGACCCTTCCATGGTCACTGAGCAATACGCGTGGAGCGCATGACGCAGTATAATGGCTCAGAGGGTGAAATAGGCAATTTCAGAAGCCGAACCAGTAGGGACGGATGCCGTCTCGGCGTAGCGTGCCAAATGGTCAACGGCTGTTACTATCCACCGATTTTCAGCAGCACTGACTAGAAGGAGGCCATAAAGATCGACGCCTACAACTTCGAATGGTGTGGCTGGGGATGGAGGAGGCTGTAGTGTACCAGCTGGAGCAGATGTTGGTAGTTTGCTACACTGGTAGGTAGTGCAGGACCCGACGTACCCAGCTACGCTAGTGGGAATGCCTCGCCAATGAAACCGACTTTGAAGGCGATCGTAGGTTTTATGGTAACCAAGGTGACCAGCAGTCAGATGGTCATGAAGCGCTCTGAGGACTTCGCACCGGAGCGATCAAAGTAGAACGGGAACCCAGCGCTGGCCGTCGGGATGGTAAATTTTGCGGTACAGCACTGAGTTGTCCTGCCTCAATTGCGAGATTTGGTGCCAAAGCCTTGCAATAAGTGGACGGGAACTGTCAGTGAGGTAGCCTATAATACGTCAACAGTATGGGTCAGCCAGCTGTTGAAAAGGAAAACTGGAGGGGGGGGGTCGTCCGAAGGCAGCTGTTTCATAGATTGATTGATTGATTGATTGATTGATATGTGGGGTTTAACGTCCCAAAACCACTATATGATTATGAGAAACGCCGTAGTGGAGGGCTCCGGAAATTTCGACCACCTGGGGTTTTTTAACGTGCACCCAAATCTGAGCACACGGGCCTACAACATTACCACCTCCATTGGAAATGCAGCCGCCGCAGCCGGCATTCGAACCCGCGCCCTGCGGGTCAGCAGCCGAGTACCTTAGCCACTAGACCACCGCGGCGGGGCAGCTGTTTCATAGAGGCGAGAAAGGAAACCACCATAGACGTGGACTCCGAGGGTGTGTTGTGCAAAGTGATTGCGGAAACGCTGAGTGGAACCGCTGGTAGTGGGCAGCGATAAAGAGCATCGGCGTCCCTATGCTTTCTGCCACATTTGTATACGATGTCAAAATCATACTTTTGGAGGCGTAGAATCCAGCGGCCGAGGTGCCCCGACAAGTTCTCGAGGGTCAAAAGCCAACATAAAGCGTGGTGGTCCGTCACAATGGTGAAATAGCGACCGTGCAGATAAGCACGAAATTTTTGCACTGACCAAACGATGGCGAGGCACTCCCGCTCGATGATCGTGTATATCTTCTCGGCTGCGGAGTGGACGCGGCTGGCGTATGCAACGACTCGCTCTCGCGAAGAATTGTCGCGTTGTACGAGCACGGCTCCAAAATAATGGCCGCTAGCGTCTGTGTGCAGGAAGGTCATTGCATCATCGTGAAAACGACAAAAACAGGGTAGGTCGTGAGGGCACTTGTGAACCTGTCGAAAGCCGGTTCACATTCCTGAGACCACTGAACGGGCATACCGGAAGCAAGTAGCTTATAGAGCGGTGCGGCTATGGAGCCAAATTTTTGTATAAATCGCCGAAAGTAATCGGTGAGACCAAAAAAGACTTCGCAGACCTTTCGGTTTGTCAGGGCGAGGGAAGCGAAGCACCACAGCAGTTTCATCAGGGTCTGGACAATTTTCGTGCTTGCTTACAACATGACCGAGGACCTTTATAGATCTGTGGCGACATGGCACCTCTTGGTGTTAATTTGAAGACCAGCGCTCGCAAGGCAAGTCAGGACCTCGTCCAAGCGTCGCAGATGAGGAAACGTCGATGAAAAGACCACAATGTCGTCGAGGTAACATAGGCAAGTTTTTCATTTCAGGCCACGCAGCACGGTGTCAATCAAGCGCTCAAAGGTTGCAGGCGCGTTGCATAGACAGAACGGCATAACATTGAATTCGTATAGGCCGTCCGGGGTTGCAAACGTAGTTTTGTATTAATCATCTTTTTGCACGGGGATTCGCCAATAGCCGAAACGCAAGTCGAGGCTCGAAAAGAATTCAGCATCTTTTATAGAATTGAGGGCGTCGTCGATGCCTGGCATGGGGTATACGTCCTTTCTAGTGATCTTATTGAGTGCTCGGTAATCGACGCAAAATCGTACGGAACCGTCTTTTCTTCGCGCCAGAACGATGGGAGACGACCAAGCACTGTTTGAGGGTTGGATTATCTCCCGCTGCAGCATATTGTCTACGCTTTCCTCAATGATTTTTGGTTCAGCTAGAGAGACGTGGTACGGACGGACGTGCACAATGGATGTTCCGTCACTCTGAATACGATGTGCTCTAGTAATTGTCTGGACTACGATGGATGAATGAACGTCAAGACAGTTTGCATGCTTTTCCAACAATTCAAGCACCTGCTACTTCTGTGAGTTTGTCAAATCTTTGTTGGTTGCTGCTGTAAAGGTCGAGGAAGCAGCATGATATGACGGATGGCCTTTAGAGGAGACAGGGGTAAGAGGCACGAAGCACACAGGGTCCAGATCGGCAACGCAGGCGACAGTAGTGCCCCACAGCAGTAAAATTTTATCGGGTGTGGTGTTCGTAGCAGCGAGGACAGCTGATCGATTGTTGAAGCGAGCCGCACCTGATGCGAGACCTTTGCCTTTATTAAGGCAACGGGGCGACCGAACGACTAAAATGTCGCCAGAGTCAACGTCGTTGGACAAAACCGTGAATAATTGATGTTCGTGTAATGGTAACTCGATGTCTACAGCAGCGATGAGTCGAAGCGACCTGTAGGTTTTGTTGCTGAGCAAGTGGCCTGTGTCAGTAAGATGGACGACACGTTGCGCCCAACAAATAACCGCAGAAGCCGAGGGAAGAAAGTCCCAACCTGAAATGAGTTCTAGGCGGCGACTCGGTCATATATTTTCATCCAGCTTTCTCGGTCCTCGCCTGATGATCCATGGAACGTTGGGGGTTCCTTGGGCTGTAGGAGAAAGACTTGGGCAGGCTGCACGGGGGCGGTCATGGTTGCTGTAGTTGATGTCGGGATCTGGGTCTGCCTGACTGCTTCAGGAAGGAACTCGTACTCTGGTTGTAGTCCCGTCTTCCAGCGGCTTGTTCTCTGTTCAGGGTAGTCGTCCGTGTTTTCTTTGCCGCTTGGGCTGGGCTCGCGGCTTGAAGCGGGTGTCCGGAACCTCAAAGAAGCAGCACCTTCACCAGATGTCACGGTGTCGTGACGTCGACAAAGAAGCAGAGAGCACGTTGATGATTAATTTGTTTATTTGGGTGAACGTGTGCCCGGTAACGCAAAGTCGGATCACAGTAGCAAGTTTGCTCTGATAGGGGCGAACGGAGCGGAGCGTCGGCCGTCAATAAGCTGACAAGCAGCGAAGCCCGTCGGCATGTATACACTTGCCGTCGAATGTTCTAGCGTTATCGCTAGCGGTGACGTAGGCTCCAGAATAATCTGTATAGTTCGCGGAGTGAGCGTGATGTTATCCAAATGATCTACAACAGTCCTGAAGCTTCTCGTAGACTGCAGGCGCGGTTCGCGCTGAGAATTACGAAGTGTATTGGGGCGATAACAAAACTTGAGACGCGGCACTGTAATCGGAGATGCGGTGAGCTTGAAAACTTGTATTTGGTAAGTCAGTCTAGCTCTTCGTTAAGTGTTTCAAAACAGTGTCTTCAAGTATGTCACTGCTAAATTATTTGGAACTTTCACTTGCAAGATATATATTTTGCTGAGAAAGGCTTTGTTCGGCTGTATTTCAACAAAGTGATCAGCAGTATGTGTTGTGGTCGAGGTGTGCTTTGAAATACTGTGGCCATACTGAACAAGTTGGAACAGACACGCTTCAAAGCTTCAAAGTGAGTCAAGCGCTAGGAGTTTGTGAGAGATCTTTTCACATTTACGTGTATACACGTGGTGATTTTTGAAATCTCATTGAGAACCAAGTGTAAATACAGGAAGATTCGGTTGCAAACAGTTGCCCAGAATTTCTGAAAACACTGTGGTATCGCGAATCTGATCTACTTGTGTTTTTGAAATGCCAGCATTTAGGTATTGGAGGAAAGAAATTAACCTGATTGTTACTGTACAATGCTGTATTTCAAGAGTCTTACATTCCCTTTACATATCCCAAATTCTTAAGGAGATGTGTGATCAATGCAATGCGCAGTATGACTTTTCTGTATATCGTGCATTATTTTGAATTCCTAACAATGTTTCTTTTATATTGTTTCAGTATATATTACTTTTGATGATTGCTGAAGTTTTTTCCAGTTATACCCCTGCAGCGTATGCACACGGGTTAGCTACACAGATTGTACTTTTGTTACGCATGAAACTTTGCGCAAACATGGACACCTTTTGGGTCAAGAGCGTCCTGCAAGGCTACTATAACAAATTCTGCGAGGCTGGATCACTCTACAGCCGCTTCTATTCTGAACACAGACCGGTTAAACATGCGCAACATGAAAGCCGAGTTTTTATTAGACTCTTTAAAAAAGTTTGTAAAAAAGGTTGTAACCACTAGGAAAATGTTAGTAACAGCAGCTTTTACAAACCTTCTTGGGCCATTAATAAAGTATTACGACCGTTTTAGTACCCTCGTTAGCAAATGCTTGAAGGTTGGAATGTTTACAAAGTTTTGCGCACTGTTAGTAACTTTTTGTCATGCAAGTAATCATTCAACTTGTTAAAGAAAGTTTAGTTGTTAATACTAAGAGCGTCTAACAAGCTATCAAGTAGCACAGGGATGCATTCAGGTTCATTGATGCTATATATGTAATCTTACTACCCATTGTTATGTCTTGTATATTAGACTGTGTTGAGGTGGTATTCTGCAACAAAGACATAACTCATTCTTTTTCTCCATTTGCTTGTATAAAAGTCATGCCCTACGCTACCTCGCTCATATAAAAAGTTGTTCGTTTCACAAATAAAAAGGCGCAACTTACATTATATATCCTACAGCAGAGCCGCCGGCCGGAACCAGCTGCATTCTCCAAAGTTAGGGCTGTAAATACTCCTGGAGCCGCTTAGGAACTGTACTTCTTGCGTGCACTTGTGTAGGTGGGCTGTTCTTCATCGTGGAATTATGTGCCTAATTACTCAGTGATATATAAAATGTTGATGCTCGCGAATACGACAGTTAATAAATGAGTTATTCGTGAGGCAAAATAATCAATTCTAGATCATTTTTTGCTAGCAACCGTTACTACTTATATAAGTAACAATTACTAACTGCGTTAGTAATGGTGCAGGTAGTAATAGTTAATAGCATTCTCGTTACCAACTTCAATACCTAACTGGTTAGTAATAAATGTGCAAAGTACTTACGTGAAGACGTTTATTGAACCAAAGAAGTGTCAAGGAGGTCGCAACGGAAAAAGGCAGTACGGCAAGCCTGGCAAAGGCAGCACAGGTTCTCGCGCAATCAGAGCGCGGGGCTCTTCGTTCTCTTCCGAAAGCGCATACGCGTTGGTGCGTATGCTCCACTACAACGCCCCAGGGTGAACAGTAGCCATCCTGGCAATTCAGGGAGTACGCACAATGAAGAGGTCGTAGTAGGGCTTGAGACGGTCGACGTGTACGGTCTCGCGTCCTCTACGGTGCAAATCTGGTGATTGTGTTAGGGGCTTGATGATGTGATTCACCGGCGAGTTCGGATCAGTGACACGGTATGAAACATGGTACCGGGCCACAAGTTTAGAAGCAAGGCCAGTAACGTGTGGGGGCACCCAAAGCCACACAAGCAAGCCAGCACAAAACACAGCAGCTATGTGATCAACGTCGTCGTGTCGAGTCTTTTGTAGACCTTGAGCCTCACTTGCCATAGAACGAGCCAACAGACGGCAACTTCAGTGTATCTGGCAACTTCATAAAGCGCAGAGCACTCAGTCGTATCAGGGCGGTACGGGAGTGGGGTTTCCCGTGGGTGGGAATGTTCGTGGCCGTACAACAAGAGAACGGGGAAAAACGGCTAGTCGCTTGCGTCGCGGTAATATAAAAAATGGTAACAGAACTTAATACAGCATCCCAGTTAGTGTAGTCGGAGGAGATGTACATCCTCGGCGTGTCACCAAATGTGCGGTTTAACCGCAAGTAGACACATTGTCTGTGGATGGTATCAGGTAGATTTCCTGTGGATGATGTTGCATGTAGTGAGAATAGCTTGAATGACCTCTGACAGGAACACTCGAACCCTATCACTGAGTAGTTCCCGTGGAGCAATATGGCCTAGAATGAAGCTGCGGAGAATATAACAACACCGTGGGTGGTTGCTGTCGGTAGAACTGCAGTCTCTGCGCAGCTTGTCAGATGATCGACGCCGAGAATTATACACCGGTTTCCAGAGCCATTATATAGGAGGGCGCCATAGAGGTCGGTACCAGCGCGGTCAATTGGGAGAACGGGGCACAGGAGTGGCTGTAAATGCCCGTAAGGTGCCGCAGAGTTGTCTACTCCATTTTGGCAAGTAGTGCAAGGCTGACCATATTTTTGCACAAAGTCATAAATTCCTCGCCAAAACACTGGTGGCGCCGCCTTTTGTAGGTTTTCAGGACACCTACGGGAGCACTTTGGGGATCTGCAAGGAAATTCATGCAGATGTCAGAGCGCATAAGACTAGGAGCAGAAAGAAGTCACTTCCGACCGCCCGGAATATAGTTGTGGCGGTACAGATTGTTCTCTCGCATGGAAATGTAGGTTGCTTGACGGCGTAGCACTTTCATGCAAGGGACAGCAGACGGATCGGTAACGTAGTGAAGTAACAAGGCAAGGTATAGGTCTTTACGCTGCTCAGAAAGCATGTTTGTGGTGCCGAGTGGCGACAAGGTGGTAAACAGGGGGACAAAGAAGCCACATTTGCTGTTAATGGTGAGTGAAAAAATGCGTCATCATCCGCGTGCTTGCCAAAAGAACAGTATAAGACACGGATATCGTATTCTTGCAATCGAAGTGCCCAACGTCCTACGTGTCGGGATGGGTCTTTCAAGGTGGAAAGCCAACATAGAGCGTGGTCGTCTGTGACCACGTCAAAAGGACGGCTGTGAAGACAAGGGCGAAACTTCGTCAACGCCCAGATTAGGGCCAACTACTTCTGCTCTGTTACGGAGTAATTCAATTCAGCCTTCTTGAGAGCACGACTTGAATAAGCAACTACGTATTCAGCTTTGGTCCTTTTTCGCTGTACCAAAACTGCGCAAAGAACGACACCACTTGCATCGGTGAGAATTTCTGTGTAAGCAGTGGGGTCTTATGGACAAAGGATATATGGTGAGGTTAACAGGTGCTGTAGCTGGCGGAATGCGTCGTCACATTCAGGTGTACTTTCATATATACTTTTGCTGGTGGCAAGCAGACTAGTCAAAGGTGCGATGATGGACGCGAAGTTACGCACGAGAGGACGAAAGTATGAACAGAGACGAACAAAACTTCTGAGAGCTTTAAACGATGTGGGCATTGGGAAGTCAGCGACAGCTCGATGCTTATCGGGATCTGGAAGATAACCGTCTCTTGGGATGACATGTCCAAAGATGGTTAATGTGCGTGCTGCGAGCTTCACTTCTTTGTGTCAAGTTGTAGGTCTGAAGAAGTTATACACGTCAGAATCTCATGCAGATGAGCCAGATGTGTCGGGAATTCAGCTGAAAAACTACGATGTCGTCAATGTAACACAAGCAAGTCTTCCACTTGCGGGCGGAAGATGGTATCGATCATTCACTCAAATGTCACAGGCACTGCAGAGACCAAGTGGCATGACTTTGAACTCGTATGCGCCATCCGGCGTTAGAAAGGCTGTTTTAGGATGATAAAATTCAGCCATTGCCACCTGCCAACACCCAGAACGCAGATCCAAGGATATGATGTACTCGGCGCTTTGTAAACAGTCAAGAGCATCGTCTATTGATCAGTTGAACTTATCCATCAGTTGAACTTAGCCAGCAGTCTGTTGAACTTGGCCCTTTGACGATTGCCATCTAAAACACGGCCTTAGTTACTATTTTGCAACGATGCCACACTCACACAGCTGCAACTTTCACATGTACGCGGCACCCAATGAGTATTGTATTCTTCTTACCTTTTACACCATCGGTAATACGTTTGCTCGTTGGCCATTTGTTTGTTTGTTTGTTTGTATCCTTTAATCCATGGCTCGTACCCACTCTGGGGGATTGGCCAAGAGAACAAATAGTCTCATATTAACGATAACTGCATTATTGCTTACAACAAAAAAAAGGGGGGGCCATTAGAGGGGGAGCTTCGTCCTCTCCGTCTTCAAGGAACTTTTTCGTGTGAGGGCGTCTGGGTGGTTTCCGAGTACATTTTGTGTTCACCAATGTGTGTGTGTGTGTGTGTGTGTGTGTGCCTTCAACTTGTGGCCGAAGGAGTCTGAAGAGCGTGTGAAGTGGAGACTGAAATGCGATGAGAGCGGGTGACAAGACAGTGTGTGAAAAGCGAGTGAACAGAGCGGTTGTGAGTGCGGCGCGATGTTGAGCGATTGTGCCTGTGCGTTTAAACTTAGTGTTTTTCAATAATGTAAGTTGTAATAAAGTCATTTTTGTAAATAAATATAATAAACCTTTTGACCTTTCATTCTAGTGGGTCGTGTGCTCAATACAATTAGTGCCCCGATTTTCGTTTAATCTCTATGTTGTGAATACTTGCGGCCATATTCTAGTTTAGCGTTCAATGCATACGCTAACATCCTCAAAAGTGGGATTAGACCAAATTTAGAACGGGTGAAAACGAGTTCGAAGCGCTAGCGAGGACTACGATTGTCCAGTTCGAGGAATGGCGAACTGCCAGTGAAAGTGCGTAACATCAACCATGCTGGATGGATCGTCACCGGAGGAGAGCGGGCACTGCGATGGCGACGACTGCGCTTGACGACTCGCCAAGCGGGAGATTTTTGACGCCCTGCGTGAGAAAGACCGCTAGTTGGTGAACCTGCTGCGTTGCCTACCACAGCCGGAATAGTCAAGGGTTTCACACCAGGTGGACGTTGCCACATTCCAGGTAATGCCTGACTTCAGCCAAAAAATTTCAGACTTTCGGCAGCAGCGCACTACCGTAACCAGTAGTGCGCTGCTGGCGCACTACCGGTTACGGTAGTGCGCCAGCAGCGCGAGATTGGACCGATAGTCTGCGGCAGACGGCGACTCTTCACTGGTGGCAAACGCCATTTCTGCTTGAAATTGCGTAGGGTCACTTGGTCGGCGCCACCAAGGACTGGTACCACTCTAGGTCTGCGGAGTTTTTGTCGTCGAAAGACTTTGAACGAAGTTTCCCGTGCACTTTTTTATAGCTAGTCTCGGGCGGCGGAGCGGCGGAGGCAGATGCAGGAACGTGTGCAGCAGAGAAATGAAAACATGGCTGCGTACTGTCACACCAAGGTGCATCTTTGCCGCGAAGCGCACTTGGACTTCTGCGACACGAGAGAGCAGGTGCTCACCTGTCTGCGATCACGGGAAATATGCACCATGCTCCTCGGAAGGTCTCATGTGGACGAAGACGACCTGCTGCATGACGTGGAGGAATTCGAGCGAATCGACCGGAAGAAATGACAGCGCTTCGGCGGAGCGAGTAAGCGAGGAGCGCCGAGCAATCCACCACATATTCAGCCTGCAGCTAAGCCGCCATTGTATGATACGTTCGGGTATTGTAGCCAGGACAAGTGACATCCAATGACCAACGCAAACGGTGAGCGCAAGTAGAATTGCTCGAAATTCAGACATATTTTGCGAGATTTCCCGGAGTAAAGGCTTGTTGAGAAGTGTTTGAGATGCGGAAAATTTGAGCAAACTGAGTGGCATTGCCAAGACAGCAGCTTCAAAAGAGAGACCAACACTGTCTCGACCGAATAGGTTGACCCTGGTGCACTTCTAAAACATGTTAAATGGAATGGCGAAACAAGCCTGGTGGGCAGAGTTATTCAAGCATACGAGTTTCGAAACTCCCCATAGGCGCTATGTATCAAAATCCGAACATGGCACGGGCTAAAATGGCGGAAGTGAGTAGATTTTAGCGCCATCTCTTGACAACAAAACCAAATAGAAACTGCAGTATTTTATGTCTTATGCGTTTAGCAAGATTGTGAGTGCCACCGCTATCTCCTAGGCAGTGCCTAGAACTTGTTCCTAAGTAAATTGGTGCTGAATATGTTTCTTTGTTGCCGTGGTTGAGACATGGTAAAGTCGGAGGAGCTGCTTATTCTCTTGATGCCTTGTCCTTTTTTATATTTTCCGCATTGCGCTAGAACAAACGTGGCTATAAGCGGCGTGTTCCTGTGGTACACAGCTAGCACAACGTAATGAACGGTGCAGCGAAGTAGGTAGTTTATCATATTCATGTGCAAACCCCACGATGTTTACATTTAGGAAAATTGTGAGCAGCAAGGCGTGATGCAAGCGAGATGCAGCGTTGATCCAGGTGGATTCAACCTTTAAGTCTGTCAACGGCTGCAGGCGACGCTGTTCGAGCAGCAAATGCCGGTACCATTGAACAGACTGCACGAAATTCGCGCCTGAAAAGAAAACAGCGCTTGCAGTGCTGGTTGCAAGTAAATAGCAATGTTCAGTGTTCGCACTTTCTTGTCATCGGGCTTTCCTAATTAAATGGTATCCCAGCCAGTGTCTCATTGATTTCGCGACTAGTGGAAATCGACCACTGCATGCAACACTAAGCGGCCAATTCGCGGTAAGTACTGATCGCTACTCTTGTGCTTTGGTTTGTACTCTACCGTATGTGTGTCTTGTTTGTGTGACCATCACTCACGTCGTGTTAGTGAGACAAATCGTGGACCGCAAAGTGGTACAGTTAAAAAAATTCGTCAAGCTTCCCGTGAGCATTGGATGTCAAGTGCGCATTTTCAAGCGAGCAAACTAGGAGTAATAGAAATAATCAGGGCGCAGCTTTAAAAGCATCGTAGCACAATATTGCAAGCACCACCTTCGACAAAATAAAACTTGACACTTTGACCGGCTTTGATTACGCCTTTGCGGAGTGAAAACAGCTGACGGCGGCGGTGGGCGCCGCCAAGGCCATTTATTGAGGCGACAACGCCAGTGTTGCATGCGACGTTGAACAGCTTAAAAAAGTGCACAAGTGGCGATGCCGTGTTTTGTATTGTAGCTCCGAGATTGCGCGACATTCTGCTCACTCCCACTAGGTCAGCCAATGGCGTGCCAGGGTTTTCGAACGCAGTTTCGCAACTCATATGATTGAATAACTTTGCCTGGTGGGCATGATCGACACGGGCAGTTTCGGATGCCTACTACGCGACTCAGCGGCAGTACAATGTAGAGCAGAAATGCTGGAAGAGGCTACCGCTCTTTATGGTTTCGGTAGTCAGGGCGTTCTGGCAGTGCGAGTGATTGGCACATGCAGGGCCCATTTGTTGATTGATGGTGTCGTTGGAAAGAACATTCCTATACTTGTTGCGCCAGACGGGGCTCAGTCAGTCGACTTACTTATTGGCCACGATTTTACTGAACTACCATACGTGCCATATGCAAGGTTAGGCAGCAGTTTGCACTTTTGACATAAAAACAAGTGCCCATTCTCCCGCCTCCAGACTCACACATCATGTCCAATATCTCGTTTTAAAACTACTGAGGACACTAAACTGCAGGCCAACGTTATATACTGGTTAAGTCGGTCCGCAAGGTATAACGTTACCAGCCCAGTGTTGTTCGACAACTGTGAGCATGAAATTCTCATTGACATAGAGGACTGAGAGATCACCATGTTGGTATTCACGAGTGGACGGGATGATGTGGTTCTCTGTAAGAGTCAGAGACTTTGCCACGCGACGGAAGTCAACACCCAGAGTTACAAGAATTGGGAGAATAATTGCAAGGAGGAGTGCGGTGCGGCTGAATCAGAGCAAATTCTGGTTACGGAAATGCAACGGCCAATTACGTGTCAGGTAATTGAAGTCAGTATATAGGTAAAAGAGGCGCAACAACCTGAGCTTGCATGCCTCTCAAATGAGTTCTAGGATTGTTCCACCAACAACTTCAACAAACTTGAATGTACAGCACTACTTGCGACGGACATACTGGAGATGCCTCGCATTATCTCCGTCGCTGTTCAGCTCTACCACAAATATGCAACGAAGCGATAATATATGCGCGTTATTGCAAGGAAGTGGGTAAAGGCGGGAATTGGCCCCGAGACGCTCAACCCGTAACGGTGCCAAGAATCACCCCTACGCGAGTGCATTGTAGTTACGTTCATACCCTGTTGAGAACTTCAGTGCGCAGTGAGACCTTTCGAGAGGACTGTGTGAGTTTGAGCAAACATTTATTATTGCCACGTTCTTGTTCTCAAGTTTTGTTATCGCTGAAATACACTACGTAATTCGCAACGCAAACCGCGCCTGCAGTCTTCGAGAAGCTTCATGAGTGTAGTAGATAATTTCGATAAGATCACACCCACCCCGCAAACTATCCAGATTATTCTAGAGCCTACGTCACCGCTAGCAATAACGCTAGAACATTTGACAGCAAGTGTATAAATGCGGACGCGCTTCACCGCTTGCCAGTTTATCGACGGCTGACGCTCCGTTCGCCACTATCAATGCAGGCCTGCTACTGTGATCCGACTTTCCGTTTACCGGGCACAGGTTCGCCCAATAAACGGTTTATTCTTCAACGTACTCTCTGCTTCTTCGTCGACGTCACGACCCCGTGACATCTGGTGAAGGATCGGGGTATCGATCCCCGCACCACTCGCAGGCCGAGGAGACTACAACCAGAGTACGGGTTCCTTCCTGAAGCAGCCAGATAAACCCGGTTCCCGACATCAACTACAGCAACCAAAGAAGCCCCAACGTTCCATGAATCGTCAGGCGAGGCCCGGAAAGCTGTATCGTAATATACGACCGAGTCGCCGCCTGGAACAGCTTCGACCCCAAGAAAAATTACGCCGCGTCTGTTTCTACTTATAAGACGCCACGAAAACGTGGTATGAAAACCACGAATCCACACTACGAACCTGGGAACCCTTTTAGACGGCGTTCCGGTGCACGTTCACGAGCATCCTCCGCAAGGAAAGGGCTGCCACATTGCTGGAGACGAGGGGGCAACTTGCTAATGAAAGCGTGACACTCTTCGTCGAAGAGATGACCCGGCTCTTTCGACACGCCAACTCCAACATGGCTGAGCAAAAGAAGCTCCGGTTCCTCATGCGCGGAATCAAAGGAGCAGCTGTTTGCGGGACTTGTCTAGAACCCGCCCAAGACTGTCAGGGAATTTCTTGCCGAAGCCACAACTATAGAAAAGGCCCTTGAGATGCGCACAACGCAATACAACCGCCGCGCCTCATTGAACTGCGCTGATGCCTGCAGTACCGGCGACCTGCGCGAGAGGTTTCGAGGGATCGTTCGGGAGGAGCTGTGGTAGTTGTTGCCTTCTACACAGATTCAAGCTCATTCAATTGCTGACATTGTCCGCGAAGAAGTTCGGAAGTCGCTTGGAATTGCAGAGGCACCGCAGCCTGAAACGGAAGCAATAAGCTACGCTGCTGCAGTGGGCCGCAACGCTTTTCCACGCCCTCATCAGGACACAGCTTCACCGCAGTTATTGCGCCAGGCACCGCCGCCACCACCACCGACGCAATACCGCCCGCCGGCGGGCCAACTCTACGCTTCAAGGAATACTGACGTCTGGCGCACCCCTGACTACCGCCTGCTGTGCTACGATTGCAGCGAGGCCGGCCACCCTTACCGCCGTTGCCAGTACAGACAGATGGGTCGGCGTGGCTTCGCCGTCAATGCTCCACGTCCGCAGCCTAAGGAAGGGCCACCTGACATCGCCGACTACCTGACAGGAACTCATTGGACACCACGAAGTCTTTCCCGTTCGCCTTCACCCAGCCGCCGCATGTCACCGCACCACCAGCAGTACTCTGGCCCAACACGGGTCGGTCTCCTAGCCCGTGGGAAACTAAGGGCAACAACAGATAAAGGAGCGGTTGCTGTGCGAAGAACTACCGAAGATCCTCCGACGACGACGACGCCGCGATGGAGCTTTCCGAACACAAAGCCAACCAGGCAAAGCCCTGACGGCGAAAGCTCACTTACCGAAGCTGGCCTGACGACGCAACATGGAAGCAGCGGAACAAGCCGACGCAGGCGTGACCCGACGCCACGCCCTAACTGTTATGCGAGACGGCGAACTAGCGACCTCAACGTTCTTATCGACGGCCACAGTGTGACCGCTCTCGTCGATACTGGAGCCGACTATTCTGTCATCAGTGGGTCGTTCGCCGCAAAGTTAAAGAAAGTTAGGACAGCTTGGAAAGGCCCTGAAATCTGCACAGCTGGAGGTCATCGCGTTACGCCTGCGGGAGACCGCACAGCGAGAGTCACCTTTAATGGTCTTACTTACCCTGCAGACTTCGTAGTCCTACAGGGTTGCTCGCGAGATGTCATTCTTGGCATGGACTTCTTATGCATCTAAGGTGCTGTCATCAACCTAAGAACAAAGGCGATAACGTTATCCACAGAAGAAGTACTACCGTCGCACACGCCGTCAAGAAACTATGCCTTGAATGTGCTGGAAGAACAAGTCACCATTCCGCCTCGCTGCGGCGTCAATATTTCAGTCGGCGCTCATAAATCACCTGCTTTGGAAGGCGTCGTTAATGGCGGTCAGCATCTGTTGGTCACCCGAAATATTTGCGTCACAAGAGGAATTGCAGAGCTGTGGGAAGGCAAAGCAACGGTTATGCTCACGAATTTCAGCAATGAATACAAACATGTGAACAAAGAAACGACGGTCGCATATATCGAAGAAATCGTGTAAGCCACCAGTGTTTTCGCCCTCGCTGATTCTGTGGAACCTGCTCAGAAAAACCAAGCCCCTCCCTCAGCTTTCGACGTCAATCCCAGCCTTCCGAACCATAAGCAAGAACAGCTCAAGACCCTGCTCCTGCAATACAAAGATTGCTTTTCGTCGTCGTCAAGAATCTCGCAGACGCCAATCAGGAAATATTGCATCGTAACCGAGAAAAATGCCAGACCACTCCGTCAGGGTCCGTACAGGGTTTTGACGCGAGAACGCGAGGCCGTAAAGACACAATTTGATGAAATGCTACGGGACGACATATCCAGCCGTCAGAGAGTCCATGGGCGCCCCCTGGGTGTTAGTGAAGAAAAAGGATGGAACCCTGTTTCTGCGTCAATTATTGGCGCCTGAACAAAATCACAAAAAAGACGTGTATCTTCTCCCACGAATACACAACGAACTAGATCGGCTTCATAACACCAAGTACTTTTCGTGAATGAACCTCAAGTCTGGCTATTGGCAAATCGAAGTCGACGAAAGAGATCGAGAAAAGACGGTGTTTATTACACCGGATGGCCTCTTTGAGTTTAAGGTGATGCCCTTCGGTCATTGCTCAGCGCCTGCAACTTTTCAACGCGTTATGGATAAAGTACTGGCAGGATTGAAGTGGCAGACTAGCCTGGTGTACTTGGACGACGTCATCGTGTTTCCTCAAGCTTTAATGAGCATCTTCGGTGCCATGAAGCTGTACTTCAAGCCATCAAGACGTCCGAACTCACACTGAAGCCAGAAAAGTGCAGATTTGCGTACGAGGAGCTCCTGTTCCTGGGGCACGTGATTAGCAAATCTGGAGTTCGTCCCGATCCACGGAATACAGCCGCCATCGCCGACTTCCCACCACCCACTGACAACAAGCGGTGCGCCGATTTCTGGACCTGTGCACCTAATATAGGTGGTTGATGAAAAACTTCCCCCGCATCGCTGATCCACTCACTAACCTTACGAAGGCCGACGTGAAGTTCAAGTGGGAAACGCCGCAGGAACACGCTTTCCTGGAGCTTAAAAACCATGTCCAGACGCCTCCGTTACTTGCCCTAGTCGACAAATTTGCCGAGATAGGAATACGCACTTACGCAAGCAGTGTAGTTTTCGGCGCTGTTCTTGGGAAGAGGGCTGACGGACTTGAAGGGTTATTAGTACGCAAGCCAATCGCTATCCAAAGCAGAAACCAATTTTTCCACAACAGAAAAGAAGTGCCTCACCTTCGTCAGGGCTACGTTGAAATTTCGCCCCTACCTCTTAAGCAGACCCTTCAATGTTGTGAGCGACCACCACACCTTGCGTTGGCTAGCTACCATGAAGGACCCTTCAGGTCGCCTCGCACGATGGAGTCTGGGACTTGAAGAATATGACATTACCGTCGTTTACAAGTCCGACAAGAAACATTCCGACGCCGACTGTCTCTCTCGTGCGCTTGTCGACCAACCACCGCGCGACGACGCTAATGACGACTACTTCTTGGGAACGTTAATTACCGATGACTTCGCTGAATGACAGCGGGCCGACCCGGAACTTGAGGCCCTAATAGAATATCTCGAAGGCAGGACTTCTCGAATATCTCGAAGGCAGAACTGTGGTAAACGGGAGATGTCGCAGCGCCTGGTGGTGCGGACAGGCAATTTGGCACGCGCTAGCGTGGTCTGCAAACTTTTGTGGTCAACTGTACGTACCCTTTGGCCTTGTTTTTTTAATTTTGTGTATTTATTTATTTAGGACAGTCCGTATACACAGTTCGCCTAGAGAATTGGCGTGAAGGCCAAGAAAGCGTGACAAAGTGTGAACATCCTGCGTGCACACATACATAAGCGGTCACACATAGCAGTACAAAATTGGAATTAGGACAATTTAGGATCAAATATTTACAACTTTTTTTCTGACATCAAGCCATTTCACAAGATATCTACAAAACTGAGATTAGCCCATAAAAATATTGAGAGACTTTATGCACAACGATGGCAGACAAAAAGAATAAAAAACAATTGATACAAAACACAGGTATGAGCCACATATTCAAGCTACACAAAACTCAGACACAAATGTCTGCTACACTGGTGATTGGTTGTCTTTTCTACGCCTTTACCGCTAGCGTTATGCGGCTGCCACTTAGGCGATTCTGCATTGCCGTTAGTGTCCTCGAAGGTCTGCAAGAACATTGCAATTTTTGTGGTTTTGTACCACACTGGCCCTTCGCGTGACCTCGGGTATCTTAGCGCCTCTTCTCAAAGCATGGTTTTAAACTGGTCAACCACCAGAAGTTCCGAAACACGCACGAAGATCGACATGTCTCTTGATGCTACATGAAGCTTGAAGCTTCGCGTTCTGGAATTTATGGTCACAACAAAGACGTCCGTGGATACAGATCACCTGTATTGCCGAAGAGACAATAATCCGCCTGCATCCTAGTGCTCCGTAAGTGGAACCGCTTTCTCTCCGCATGGGGTTCTAATTACAAGCTCGTTCCACTAACTCCCAGCATGGGGATTCCCTCGAACCAGATTGAAAAGTGTAGTGCGAGAAGAGCCGGAGGCATGCTTGGGCGACAGTAATCAACCGGGCGCCCGCTTTACTGAAACATGGGCCACGCTCTCGCATGACAAAAGCCCACCATCATCATCATCATCATCATATTTTATTTCCTTAAAGACCCCACAAGGGGGTATTACATAAGGGGTGGATGTACAGGATATAGAAAAACATTTGCCACATAAGGGGCTGGTATACAGGATATACAACTTTTGCTACATTCAAAATATAAAATATGCTACATAGGTGTGGGTATATACATTGCCATCAAGTTTCACTGACAGAGATGAGTTATTACATTTTTAGCGAAAGTTGATGGGCAGGTGATTGTGACGACGTGGTTTGGGAGGTCGTTCCAGTCCTTCACAGCACGCGGAAAGAAGGATGCGGAGAAGGTAGCAGTCCTAGTGCGGTAACGGGAGACTTGGAGGGGGTGGCTGGTGCGGTGCGAAATGTACGTCGGAGGGATGACGTATGGAGGATGGTTGAGGGGCGAATGGAACAGCTTATGAAACAGGGAAAGAGTGGCTATGCGGCGTCGAAAGGCAAGTGGCTGCAATCCAGATTGGGCTTTTAAGGATGAAACACTGATGTCATAAGAATATGACGAATGTATGAATCGGACTGAGCGATTTTGAATTGATTCAAGGTCATTGATTAGGTAAATTTGAGGTGGATTCCATATAGCACAGGCGTATTCCAGTTTTGGCCTGATGAGGGATGTGTATGCGAGAAGTTTTACGTGTTGAGGTGCGCAACGCAGATGACGTTTCACGAATCCCAATATTTTGTTTGCAGATGAGATAATGTTTGTGACATGCGCATTCCAAGTTAGATCGGCGGACAGAGTGACACCTAGATATTTGAAACACTGTACTATTTCTAGAGGGGCGTTAGTGATTTGGTATGGGAATAGGAAAGGGTTTTTGCGGCGAGTGAATGAGACAACCTTACATTTGTTGGGGTTAAGTTTGAGAAGCGAATTGTCACACCATTCTTGAATGTTGTTCAGATCGTGTTGCAGGGTTAGTTGATCGGAAGCATTAGTTATTGTATGGTAGATCACGCAATCGTCGGCGAACATGCGGATTTTGCAAGACACAGTTAGTGGTAGGTCATTAATGTAGATTAGAAATAGCAAGGGGCCAAGGACGCACCCTTGCGGTACTCCTGACGTTACTTCGAGAGGTTCAGAGGATTCATTATTGATGAATCCTCTGAATCCTCTGAACCCACTTTCGAGCGCTACCTGAATCACGCTGGACGGTGACGGAAAGTCGCTGGCGATTCCACGGTGCCGAATAGCCCGCCAACTTGACTCGGTGGACATTAGGCGTGCGAGAAGAGATCCTTGAATTGAAGGAGCGTGAAGTGCGTGGTTTAAAGACGCAGTTACTGTCTCTTAAGCCAGTATACCACACCCGCGACACTAGAGGGGGAAGAGAGGAAGATGTAGGGGAAGATTTAAAGAGTATTGAGAGGCATGGGTGTTAGGGGAAGGTGGTATAACAGAAGACTGGCAGCTTAACACACACAGCCACAGCAATTAAAGTTTCTTGCCGCCAGGTTGAAACGGCGTGGTCTCGAGGTGGTCGGCCAGTTGCGCAAACTGGATGGAGTTAAGAACGGCGAGCAGGGCAGAGTTCACATGATGGGCTGAACTTACTGGGCTGAGAATGCCATCCACTGTAGCACACGGCAGTCCCATCAGCTTGTATGAACGCGCGAGGCTGGGCAGGAAAGGAAGAGAAGCGCCAAGGTTTCTCTTTCCCCACAGTCAATGCAGGAAGGCGAAGGCGCTCTCCGGAGGTGGTGTCGGCGATCAGCAAATTCAGACGGAACCAGTCCAAATGCAAGGAGAAAAGAGTGCTCTTTTCTGCTTAGTGTACCTTCCGGTAGAGGGCATGGTGAAGAGCCGACAGCTTCCCTGAGGGCAGGGAAGCTAGCAGCAAGATGAAATTTGAGAAGCCAATGAGATAAATGGGGGAAGAGCGTTGAGCTAAAAAGGAATTCAGCTACTTGTACATGAAGAATGTCGATACAAAATGGAGGAAGCGAACCAGAAAATTGACTGGTAAATACTTAGAAAACAGCAGGGGGTCAAAAAAATTATGGGTTAAAAAGAAGGTGAAGGAAGCTGAGACCGATATGTGGAGAATCGGCATGATTGAGAAGTCCGCACTAGAGATCTATCAAACTTTTAAGCAGGAAATTGCCAAGGAAAGGGTCTATGATAATACTCGGAGTAGTTCTCTACTCTTTGAGGCCAGGACGGAAGAATTGCGAACCAAGACATATCAGGCCAAATACGAAGAGGTAGACACGGTATACAGTGCGTGTGGAGAGGAAGAAGAAACTGCCGACCACTTGGTAATGTTCTGTAAAGGGCTTCACCCTATAGTTCAGGATGATGGCGCAGAGTTTTTAAAAGCACTGGGGTTTAGGAACAGTGAGGACGAAATAGACTTTAAGTGTGTAGATTTAACTAGAAGGACGTTATCTGATTAGTGGCTTAAGTCAAAGCACGAGTGAAAGTTAAACCCTTCACTGCAAAGTACGAATACTCAACCTCATTATATAAAGAAAAAAATAAATATAGTTTTTCGTTCACTAAGTATTACGGCTTCGTGGCGCTAGCCCTCACCTAATCTCAAGGGTACAGCCATATCCATCCATCCATCCATCCACCCATCCATCCATCCATCCATCCATCCATCCATCCATCCATCCATCCATCCATCCGTCCGTCGATCCATCCATCCATCCATCCATCCATCCATCCATCCATCCATCCATCCATCCATCCATCCATCCATCCATCCATCCATCCATCCATCCATCCGTCCGTCCTTCCGTCCACCCATCCATCCATCCATCCATCCATCCATCCATCCAGGTGGTGAAGAGCCGACAGGATGACACTTCTTCTTTGGTGTACTTGTGGACAGGAGCAACGGCCACAGAAGAAAACTAGGCAATGGTGGAATGTATATCAAAGAATTTCAATGAAATAGGAGAAGAGTGCGAGTAAATATATTAGAAGATATGAATGCGCCCGTAAAATATATAGATGAGTATACCGACCCAACAGGCAAAAGGATCATGGATAAGTGTGAAAGGCATGATTAGATCGTTCGCAACAGTACTGAGAAGTGTGAAGGCCGAATAACATGGTAGGTACGCAGCCTGCAGTCGACGATAGATTATGCACTGATGTCATATAGGATGTATGATAGGCTCAGGGGAATGCACATAGAATAATGTGGCTCCAGAAGTCTGGGTAGTGATCACAAATGAATCAAGCTAAGTTTTGAAAGATCAGTGAAAGTAGAAAGGAGACAAGATGAGCGAGAAACTACAGAAAAATTTTTATTCAGAAAGGCAAGTATATTAGCTACTAAACTAATTGAGAAAGTAATCACTGAGGATAATAAAACAGTCTTGACATGCACGAATCTATTGAGACTGTTTGAGATACAGATTACTAAAGCACGGGACAAGTGACCCCGGAAAAGAAGACACAAACCCAAGAGTTGGTGGGATGAGGAAGGTAAGAGAGCCATAGCAAAACGTCAGGAAGCCTTTAGGGAACACAGACATGCTAAGCAGCGGGGTGAACCGACAGATGATGTTGAAAGAAAATGGGACATCTTTCTAAGCTGTAGAAATAAGCATTCCTTCTGGTCAACAAAAAGATTAGAAAAAGGGGGCTCAGTGGCTGGAAAAAGTACATAAAAAGGATAAAAAGGCAGCTGCGAAATTTCGGAACCATCTCATCTCCCTCAGAAATGAGACGAGTCTAGAGCAGAGGTTTATAGCTACAGCTAAAGGTGCTAGGCTAGAATGGGACGAAGCTATCAAACTTATAAGAACAAGGGTGACAGGAAAATTTCAACAAAGAAGTGGCTTATGCACCACAATATACAAGAATGAGCCAAGTGTCGCAATGGCTCCAATTTCACATCGAGAGTGGGAAAGGGCTGAGAAAAGAGTTCCAAGTAGTATATCAAAGGGCCATATGACATTCCAATTATGCTGATAAAGACATTGGGTCCGACGTTTAGGCGGACTTTTAGAGAAGCCGTGAGCAAAACAATAATCGATGACGAAGTGTCCGTTGGATGGAAACTTAGAAGGATGAGCATGATTTATGAAGAAAAGGGAGACAAAGCTTGCATAAACAACTACCACCCTATAGTAGTGACTTCAGGGGTCTACAGGCTGGCGATGAATTATAAAGGAAATACTGCAGGCATGTATAGAGGATGAGGCGGCGCTGGGGGAACTGCAGAATGGGTTTCGGAAATACAGGAGGATGGAAGACAATCTGTTCTCACTGACGCAGTTCATCGAAATAGCAGAAAAAGAACACAGGCCCCTGTGGCTAGCATTTTTGAATATCAAGGAAGCGTACGACAGCGTGGTTCAGGAGGACTTATGGGTAATACTGGACACACTAGGTGCGGAAGGTCTAGTCACCAATCTTTCAAAGGATATCTACAAAAGTAACAAGGTAGCTATAAAGTGGAACAAAACAGGTATCCAAGCCCACAGAGGTAAAACAGGGCTTAGGCAGGGGTTTCCTCCGTCACCCTTCTCATTCATTACGTGCCCACGAGGATTAGAGGCCAAATTAGAGAGAAGTGGACTTAGATTCAACCTCTTTTTTGTCAAACAAGAAAAAACTTTGAACGGGCACTACCACCATTGATGTACGCAGATCTTATGGTGCTAATGGCCGACCAAAAAGAGAAGATTTTCTGAGATTGATGGATGTCTGCGGCAACAAGAGAGATAGGTTAGGTCTCAGATTCAGTAAGAAAAAATCAGCAGTCATGATTTTGAATGATAATGAAGGTAGTGAGCTTAAGATACAGGCGGTCACGCTAAAGACACAGATGAATACGAATTTCTGGACGTTAGAATAAGCAATGGGACTGAGTACCTAATAGAACACGTCATATACATAACAGCTAAAGGTAACATGAATGCAACAGTAATGAAAAATAGGGCACTATGGAATTACAGTAGGTATATGTTGTGAGAGGAATATCGAAGGGGTGATGGTTTCCGATCGGACGTTCGGCAATGCATTTTTGTGCATGAGATTAAAAGTTCAAGCAAGATTAGAAATTAAGAAATGCGGAATAGGTAAGCTTGCTTTAGGAGCTCACGCGAACGCACCAAATTAGGAAGTACAAGGTGATATGGGGTGAACGTCATTTGAGGGCAATGAACCTAGCAGAAAGATAAAATTGAGAAGCGATTAAGAGAAATGGGAAAGGAGCGTTGAGCTAGGAAGGTTTACAGCTGCTTGTACGGCCCCGCTGCGGTGGTATAGTGGCTAAGGTACTCGGTTGCTGACCCGCAGGCCACGAAATCAAATCCCGGCTGCGGCGGCTGCATTTTCGATGGAGGTGGGAATGTTGTAGGCCCATGCTCTCAAATTTGGGTGCACGTTAAAGAACCACAGGTGCTCGAAATTTCCGGAGCCCTTCACTACCGCGTCTCCCATAATCTTGTGGTGGTTTCGGGACGTTACACCCCACAAATCAATCAATCAATCAATCAGCTGCTTGTACGTGATTAATGTCGATACAAATTGAAGGAAGCGAACCAGAAAGTTGACGTGTATTTACTTAAAAAACACAGGGGCCAAACCAAAATTAACTATCGGTTAAGAAGGTGGTGAAGGAAACGAAGACCGATATGTGGAGAATTGGCATGATAAAGAAGTCCGCACTAGAGTTCTATCAAACGTTTAAGCAGGAAATAGCCAAGGAAAGGATCTATGATAATACCGGGAGTAGTTCTCTAATGTTTGAGGCCAGGACGGGAGTATTGCGAAACAAGACATATCGGACCAAATACCAAAGAGTAGAGACGGTATGCAGTGCCTGTGGAGAGAAGCAGGAAACTGCTGAACAGTTAATAATGTTCTGTAAAGGGCCTAACTCTAATGTTCAGGTTGATAGCGCAGAGTTTTTCAAAGCACTAGGGTTTAAGGACACGGAGAGCAAAATTGACTTTTTGTAAGATTACTAGAAGTAGCCTATTTGATTGGTGGCTTAAGTCAAGGCACAAGGAAAAATTAAACCCTTCAATGCAAAGTAGCAGTTCTCAACTTCACTATTTAAAAAAAGATAGATGAAGTACTTGGTTCACTAAGTATTACGGCTAGGCGGCGTTAGGTGCCACCCAATTGAAAGACTGCAGCTGTATCAATCAATGCATTCAGGTGAAGGAATGAAATTGGAAAGGTGGCATTACTAGCAACCACACAATATTATTTATATAGTATTGCAAATAGAAATAGCAAGAAAAGAGATTGAGAAAATAGTCACTGTGGATACATAAACAGAGTGGACGTACACAGATCTAACTCGATTGTAGGAGTTAGAGCTTGCTAAGGTACGAGTCAAAATAACCGCAAAAAGCAGACGCAAACCCAAGAGATCGTTAGAGGAGGAAGTTAATGGAGCTATAGTACGACGTTAAAAAACCTCCAGGGAATAGAGGTATGCCAAACAGAGAAGTGAACCGAAAGAATATGTCAAAAGAAAATAGGATTACGTTTTAAACTTCAGAAGGAAAGCATCTGATTTGATAAGTGAAAAGATTAGAAGAAAGAAACCCGATGATTGGCGGAAATAAACAAAAAGGATAAAAAGGCAGGTGCAAAGTATTGGAACCATCTCAATTCTCTGAATAATAAGGCAGGCATGAAACAGAGGTTTATAACTACAGTTCAAGGGGTCAGACTAGAAGGAAATGGGGCGATGGAACATATAAAATTAATGATGACAGAAAAATTTAAACACCAAAAAAGCGCTGCATGCACCATAACAGATGAGCATGGACCAATTAGCTCAGTAGATCTACTGCGACAACGAGAGTGGAAAAAGGCGGAAAAAAGAGTTTCTAATAACACATGAACAGGCCTGATGATATCCCAATCATGCTAATAAAGAAACTAGAATAAAACTCCAAGCAAAGATTAGCAGGTGCAGCGAGAAAAGCAATAATGGATGGTGAAGTTCCGACTGGGTGGAAACTAAGCAGGATTAGCATGGTCTATAAAGGAAAGGGGGACAAAGCCGATATAGACAACTACCGTGCTATAACAGGGACATCAGTAGTTTACAGGCTGGTGATGCAGATATTAAAAGAAAGACTACAGATATGGGTGGAGAATGAGGGGATGCTAGGAGAACCACAAAGTGGGTTTCGTAAACGAAGGAGGTTGGGGGACAATCTGTTTTCATTGATGCAGTGCACTTAACCAGCGGAAAAAAACACAGGCCCCTGTGGCAGGCATTGCTAGAGATCAAGGGAGCTTGCAATAGTGTGATTCAAGAAGACTTTTAGGGAATACTGGACACACAAGATTTGGAATATGGAATAACTAAGCTTCTAAATGACATCTATAAAAGTAACAAGGTAGTTACCATATAGGAAGAACAGGTATCTGAACATATAGAAATAGAACGTGGGCTTCGACAGGGATGTCCCTTGTTACCTTTGTTATTTATACTGTATCTTCAGGGACTAGAAGCCAAATAGAGGGGAGTTGACTCGAATTCAGCCTCTTTTTTTGCCAAGCAAACAAAACACATTGAACAGTCATTACCAGGATTGATGCATGCAGATGATATTGTATTAATTGCCGACAACAAGGAAGATTTGTAGGGATTGATAGACATCTGTGGTAATGAGGGAGATAGGTAAATTAGATGTTCAGCAGGAAAAAGTCGGTAATCGTGATTTTTTGTTATAACAAAGTCAGTGAGCATAAAATACAGGAAGTAACGCTAAAATAGTGGATAAATACAAATACTTGGGCGTATGGATGAATAACGGGGCTCAGTATTTAAGGAAGCACCAAAGATATGTAATTACTAATGGCACCCGGAACGCAGCTCTAATAAAAAATAGGGCACTGTGAAACTACAATAGGTTTGACGTTGTTAGAGGGATTTGGAAGGTGTCTTGGTCTCGGGTCTGACGTTCGGCAATGCGGTCATGTGCAGAAGTTCAAGCAAGTTTGGAAATTAAACAACGTGGCATAGGGAAGCTTCCCTCTGGAGAACACGGGGATACCCCAAATTAGATAGTACAGGGAGACATGGGAGGGACATCGTTTGAGTGCAGTGAAGGAAGCAGCGAGATAGAAAAGGGGGCGTGGAACTGGCAGTGCAATGGCAGTGCCGCTCACACATGTTCTGCTTCTTGTGCAGGTTGCTTATAGTTTCAGGGTGCTTTCAACGAACCGCGCTGTTGACCACGGCATTGTCGTCGACGTCGCCGAAGGATTCACAAGCAACAGCGAGAACATCTGCGAAGCGCTCAATGGGGAACCGTTGACGCCCACTGCAGCTGAATCCGACATGTATCCAGCAATGGTTTACGAATTTTGGTTCACCGCTTTCACCACCCTACAAAACACGTTCGACAGCAGTGCATCTCTGGGGCGTGGAACCGGCATTGCAATGCCAGTGCCGCTCACGCATGTTCAGCTTCTTGTGCAGGATAGTGAACGTTCCCTTTGTAAACAATTTGCTTTTGTCATCCTGCCAGTTCCATTCCTTATGTTGTACAACTGTGTGCGCGTGCACTCCGATGCTAGAAGCCGCTCAAGGCGTCGAATTTCGTTACTGCGCCGTTTTTGCTTCTATTTTTTGTTAATAATTTTTTGTTGGATATTGAAACAAATCCTGACCCTGTCGTTGATGCAACGCTACAGAAAATTTTGGATGGGCAAATCGCGATTGTTCGAAAGCTTAATACCATTGAAGCAAACCAAGGGGAACATAGGGCTGCTATAAATGACTTGAATGAACGAGTGTCGTCAATAGAAGGGAAAATGTCAGTGTTGTCAAAAATAGAAGCCGCTATCACTGAGTGTACTGCGCGCAGTGATTCCCAACGCGGGGTGATAGAGTTGCTTGAAAATAAAATTGTGTATCATAAAAAATTGTAGTAGACAGCATAACTTGGTATTCTACGGCATACCTGATACTAGTGTCGGCGAACAATGTTCACAATCTCAATTTGCCCCGCCGCGGTACTAGTGGCTAAGGTACTGGGCTGCTGACCCGCAGGTCATGGGTTGAAATACAGGCTGCGGCGGCTGCATTTCCGATGGAAACGCAGATGTCGTAGGCCCGTGTGCACGTTAAAGAACCCCAGGTGGCCAAAATTTTCGGAGCCCTCCACTACGGCGTCTCTCATACTCATATAGTGGTTTTAGGACGGTAAACCCCACAAATCAATCACAAGTTGAATTGCTTGTGAAAGAAGTGTGCTCGACAAAATTACAAGTTAAACCCGAAGCGATAGAAAAAGCATATCGGCTCGGGAAATTTCGAGATAGAAAAACGTGGTCCATGATCACATGGTTCACGTCACTGTAAAAAGCACCTGATTTTAGGAAAGGCCGCGAATTTGGAAGATACGGGTATCGGCATGTCGGAAGATTTTTCTGAGCCAGTGCGAAAGAGAAGAAAAATTTTTGGCAGGTTGCTAATAAAAATAAAATCAAAGACGCAAGAGTACAACTAAAGTACGACACCCTTCACATGGACAGCATCAGGTACACTTACGATGATACCTCTGGCAAGGTTGTCAAGTGCAAGTGACCGACTAAGCTCTCATGCTCCTCACTTTCTTTTCTGTTGGTAAACTGTAGGAGCAATAAAAACAAAGTTAACATACTTGATAACTTGCTACGTATCATGAAAGGAAGTGTAGTTATCAGTACTGAATCATGGCTGAATGAAGACGTGGGAAACGTCAAGATATTTTCAGATAACTTTAGTTGTTACAGGAAAGAATGGAACTATCATGGAGGTGGTGTATTTATTTGTGTAAATCACTATAAATCTGCTCTTTTTATTGACCGCTAACTGGTTCAACTAAAGAATTTAGTGAATTCACTGCTACAGCTACGAAAATTGCCTCTGATTAGTCGTTATAGGAGGGGAATATAACTTGCCTGCTATCGACTGAAATGAGCAACCAATAGCTTCATGAAGCTCTCTTAGTTTTTATTCTGGAATGACTTATTTCATGAACCTCTTGTCTTTAAAACAGACAGTGTTGAAACGAGATCGAGGAGGTCATATCCTTGATTTGTTTTTCACAAATATGCCAGAAATAATAGAAAACATTGAAGTATTACCAGCGATAAGTGACCACGAGGTTGTGATAAGTGAAATACATATGAAACATACGAGTGCTTACAGTGATAAAAGTTGGTGCATGTACAATTACGGAAATGCTAATGTACAAGGAATCAACACTGCATTGGAAACACATTTTCTTGCTTTTGAAACAATTGCCGATGAGTATTCAGTAGAAGAGCCGTGGAATTTGTTTAGAGGCAAGTTCTTAGAGCTGAGAAACTGATTTGTTCCATCATGAGTGCGGAGCAGAAAGCGTAATAAAAGTAAACCATGGTTTTGCAAAGAACTCGACCCTTTGGTCAAGCGTAGGCAGAGAATTTACCATTCATTAAAAAAATCCATCGGAAGAAAACTCTACCAAACTGAAGCTGGCGACGCGTGAACTAAATAATGCTACGGTCGATATTAAAGCAGCCTACTGGAAAACAATTGAACGTAAAATAATGCGCAACCAGAAAGAAATTTGGAGGTTTATCAAATATCAGCTCTGACCAGCAGTGATATTACCGTGAGCGATGCGACAAAAAAGGCCGGGTTGTTGAGTTTATAATTCACGTCAGTGTTCTAAGCAGCTATCGGCCCCCCAAAAGACTTGAAAATGCTGACACATGAATCCACACTCATGCCTGATGTAGTACTTGAAGCTCGTGGCACTGAATTATTACTTAGAGATCTAATGCCTGATGTAGTACTTGAAGCTCGTGGCACTGAATTATTACTTAGAGATCTAGACTGTGCAAAAGCAGTAAGTTCTGATGGCTTGCCTAATTTTATGTTGAAGTCTTCTTCCCATGCAGTGTCGATGTACTTGAAAGTTATTTTTGAAAAAAAAATTGTTAAAACAGAGTTCTCTTCCAACTGATTGGAAAATGGTGTCCGTTGTTCATATACCTAAATCTGGTCCGCGCAATGCTGTGAGCGATCACCGCCCTATCTCACTCACTTCTGCGTGTAGTAAAATTCCTGAACATATTTTATATACTGCGATTATAAAGCACATTGATAGCGATTCCTTAGTAAACTCTAACCAGCTTGGATTTAGGCAGGGTCTATCATGCGTCACACAACTGGTAGAGTTCACCCATGATCTAGCAGCAGCACTGGACGACAAATTTTCGGTCGACTGCATTTTTCTCGACTTTGAAAAAGCATTTGACACTGTTTCGCACAACTTATTGCAGCAAAAAATTAGCTGGTTTTATCATTAATCCCCAATTTATTGCATGGATTGCTCAATATATACATGAGAGGCGACAATATGTAGTTGTAAATGGCGAACAGTCTGATATACCTAGTGTGACGTCAGGGGTACCCCAGTGATCACTTCTGGGACCATTACTTTTTTATTATATATAAATGACATGAACGAAAACGTACTATCCCTTATTAGGCTATTTGCTGATGACTGCATTTTAAACCGTCAGATTGCCTCCGAAACTGACTGCTCCGTCATTCAAAACGACATATGTGAAATATACGCTTGGTGCCAGCGAAGGGAAATGATACTGACTCTTAAAAAAAGTGGATGCATGAGGTTTTTCAGAAAAAGAGAGGAGGTGCATTTGAATATATAATAAACGGCTCTCCGGTAAAAATGTGTGCGAATACAAATACCTATACCTAGGTGTTTTCTTCTTCGCCTTTCTATCATGAGACCGTCATGTGGATTACACTGTAAATAAAGCTTGTCAGAGCTTAGGATTCGTAAAAAGAAACACACGTGCTTTTCCACAGCAGACCCGGGAGGAACTATACAAGGCATACGTGAGATCAATACTAGAGTACGCATGTTGTGTGTGGGACCCAATAACATTACCAAATGAAGGAAGATCAGAAAATGTTCAGTCCATGGCAGCGAGACATGTGTTTAATGCACCCCTTTAGGACAGACAATTCGGTGGGAAGGAGGCTAAGCTGAAATTAAATTTGAAGTGTCTGCAGCGCCGAAGGGCATCATTTCGACTGAAGCTATTGCATAGTATATTTTATTCTCAAAGTCTAATTGCCCATGATGTATACATCATGAGTCAAAAGAAAGGCTTTAGGGTGGGGGAAATCAACAAAGAGGTGCATAGGTGGGGTGGTTTTCAACGAGACAGAATTTGCTTGGAAGGGAGGCTATGCCATGAAGTGGGTTGGCGACTTGCAGGACACGCAGTAGCTTTTTTGTGAGGTACGCGGGCCCTTCGGGGTGTATAATAGCTAGTAACGAGGAAAAGAACCAGGGGGACTCTTTTACAGGTTGTAGAGACAGATATAATTCTAAAGTGGCACCAATATCTGAGACAGGTAGTGTCCGGAGCAGAAATCGACGTAGCCATGAGGACCGAGCCTATTCCGACGTAGGGTATAATACCATGCAGGGTGATAGGAATTGGCGAAGTCGGAAAAGATAGAAGAACAGCTAAGGGAAGAGATGCCGGTGTTATATGGTTTTGTAGAAAGACTAATTAGGGACATGGAAGAACGTCCTAACATTACGGAACTACGCGCGGGAATATTGTTATAGAACAGAAGGCAGCAGAAATGGGGTGGTATCAGGACATTCATTCATAAAAGTCCAGACTGGCAAAGAGTCAAGCAGGAGTGCAAGGAACATTTATGGCTAAAAAGGAAAGTGGCAGGGTAAATGACGTTCCTTGGTTTCGCACACTTGTGGACAGGGGAAAAGCCAGAGAAGAAAATCAACAAGTGGAGCAATGCGTAGGAAATGACACTGACAACCTAGAAAAAAAATGCAAATTATATTACAAGATATGAAAACGCACATAGAAGATATGGGTGAATATATTGACCCAAAAGGCAAAATGCTGATGGAGATGTGTAAAAAGCATGATTTATTCATTTAAGGTACTCGGCTGCTGACCCGCAGGTCGCGGGTTCAAATCCCGGCTGCGGCGGCTGCATTTCCGATGGAGGCGGAAATGTTGTAGGCCCGTGTGCTCAGATTTGGGTGCACGTTAAAGAACCCCAGGTGGTCAAAATTTCCGGAGCCCTCCACTACGGCATCTTTCATAATCATATAGTGGTTTTGGGACGTTAAACCCCACATATCAATCAATGATTTATTCATTTGCAACAGCACCGAGAAATGCGAAGGGCAGATAACATGGGAGGTAGGAAGGCTGCAGACGACGATAGATTGCGCAATCAAGTCACACGGGATATATGATCGGCTAAAGGCGATGAACATAGGTGAATATGGGTCCATACGCTTAGGTAGTGATCGCAGACGTATCAAGCTAAGTTTTGGAAGAGAAATGAAAATGAAAAGACGCAATTACGAGCAACCAAATAGTTATATTTATACAGAAAGGCAAATAGAATGAGAAACTAAAGAGATTTAGAAAATATTCACAGAGGAAACTAAAAAATAGTGGGCGCACACAAATTTAACTCGATTTTTTTAGTTGGAGCTTGCTAAGGTGCGAGTAAAATCAACCGGGAAAAGCAAACACAAACCCAAGAGCTGGTGGGATTAGGAAGTTCAGGGAGCCATAGCAAGACGTCAGAAAGTCTCCAGGCAACACAGCTATTCCAAACAGAGTGGTGAGTTTGAAGATGATGTCAAAAGAAATGGGATAACTTTTTGAGCTGCAGAAGGGAAGCGTCCGATTTGCTCAGTGAAAAGATTAGAAGAAAGAGGGCCCAATGAATGGCGGAGGTAAACAAAAAATGGCAGTGGCTTAGCTCAGCTATGCCAGGATATACGTAGCGTTCGCAAAGGTTCATCTGATTATTCTTAGCTTTCCCGATATAATTACAGCTGTTCCAATGACACATACACGATATACGTATTATGTTGCACATGTACAATTTATTTTCCTGGGCAACTACTTCGGGATCCGATGAGTGAAATTCTCCGCTCTACTGCACCGTTGAGCAGCATTTGCACTCTCCTTCTCCATGGCTATACCACAGTGGTAAACACAAGTTAGAGGCGCAAGCGGCTCTAGCGCAGTGTCAGATGGTGACTGCACAGGGAAGGCGCGCGCGTCGGCGTTCTATGTCTACCAAGGCTATGATGGCACTACTCTGGAAAGCGCACACCGGCGGCGGCGAGTCGTGCGCGGCCGCGGCCGAGTGCGAGGGAGGTGCCGGCTCTGGTGCGTCCCACCACTGATCGTCAGCGCATCGCATCGAATTGCGTGCACACCGGTGGCGAGCCGCGCGCGGTGGCGGCGGAAGTATCACTGTGCATGCGCAGACCAGTGCCACGCGAAATTGGCTCAGCGAGGCCAGTGTAGCTACCGCTACAAAAGGATAGACAGGCAGCTCCAAAGTTTGGGAACCATCTCAATTCTCTGAGTATTAAGACAAGCATGAAATAGAGGTTTATAGCTACAGTTCAAGGTGTCAACCTAGAAGGGAATGAGGAAATAAAATATATAAAAACAATGATGACACAAAAATTTGAACATCAGGAAAGCGCTGCATGCACCGTACCAGATAAGGATGGACCAATTAGCTCAGTGGCTCCACTGCGAAAACGAGAGTGGGAAAGGATAGAGAAACGACGAAACTCTCAGCGAACAGAGAGGCAGAGAGCAAAGCAATAATGAATGGTGAAGCTACCAATGAGTGAAAACTTAGCAGGATGAGCATGGTCTTTAAAGGCAAGGGGCGCAAAGCCAATATAAACAACAAACGTCCTATAACGTTGACATCAGTAGTTTACAGGCTGGTGTTTCAGATAGTATAGGAAAGACTACAGACATGGGTGGAGAGCACGGGGGTGCAGGGAGAACTACAGAATGGGTCCCCTAAACGAAGCAGGTTGGAGAACAATCTGTTTTCATTGATGCAGTGCATTGAAACAGCAAAAAGGGAACACAGACCTTTGTATCTGGCATTTCTAAATATGAAGAGTGCTTATGATAGTGTGATTCTGTGACAGAGAGCTGTGATAGTGAGTTGGGGAGAATACTAAACACACTACATGTGCAAGATAGAATAATAAATCTTCTAAAGGATATCTATAAAAGTAACAAGGTAGTTGTCAAATGGGAAGATCAGGTATCCTAACCTACAGAGGTACAACGCCGGCTTCGACAGAGACGTCCCTTGTCCCCTTTGTTATTTGTGCTGAATCTACAGGAAGTAGAAGCCAAACTAGAGGAAAGTCGGCTCGGCTTCAGCCTCTTTTTTACCAAGGAAGGAGAACACACTGAACAGTCTAAACCAGCATTGATGTATGCAGATGATATAATAATTACAGCCGACAACAACAAAGATCTGCATAGATTTATAGACATCTCTGTTAGGAAGGGAGATGATTTAAATTTCAAATTCATCAGGAAAAAATTGGCTATCATGATTTTAATAACAAAGGCAATTAGCTTAACAGACAGGAAGTCAAGCTAAAAATAGCGAATAAACACAAACATTTGGGCGTGTGGATAAATAACGGGGCTGAGCATCTAAGAGAGCATGAAAGATACGTAGTGATTTAAGGGCACCAGGAATGCAGCTGTAATGAAAATTAGGGCACTGTGGAACTGCAATAGGTAAGACGTTGTGAGGGTTTTTTGGAAAGGTGTCATGGTTTTGGGTTTGACGTTCGGAAATGCAGTCTTGTTCATGAAATCAGAAACTCATTCAAGATTGAGAATTAAACAACGTGGCTTGGGCAGACTTGCTTCGGGAGCACACGGGAAACCTCAACTCAGGGGATACAGGGTGACAAGGGATTGACATCGTTTGAGCGCAGGGAAGCTATCAGCAAGATAGAATTTGAGGAGCGATTGCGAAATTTGGGAGAGGATCGTTGGGTTAGCAAAGCTTTCAGGTACTTGTACATGAAGAATGTTGATACTGAATGGAGAAAGTAAAGTAGAAAACTGTGAAGCAAGAATTTAAACAGAAGCAGATTACGAAGCGAAAAGGAAACATCGGTTAAAGAGAAGCTGAAGGAAACAGAGACGGTCATCTGGAAAATGGGATTGCTTACGAAATCATCACTGGAAACCTACCAAACTTTTAAGCAGAAAATTGCAAGGGAAAACATGTACGATAATTCTCGGGGTAGTTCTCTGCTCTTCGATGTCGGAACGGGAGCATTGCGGACCAAGACCTACCAAGCAAAATACGAAGGGAGAAACAGAGTATGTAATGCGTGTGAAGAGGAGCAAACGGCTGAAATTTTGATAATGTTCTGTAAAGGGCTCCGCCCTATATTCGAAGATAATGGTGCCAAATTTTTCCAAACGTTGGGGTTTAGAGACAGTGAAGGCAAAATAGACTTTAAACGGTTGGAAATAACCAGGAGGAGGCTAGCTTAATGGTGGCTCGAACCGAGGCTCGAGTTAAATTTTAAAATGAACACAGAGGAATAGTACTTAACTTTATGGCGAGGTGGCATGAGCCACCGCCCGATCTAAAGGGCAGAGGCGGACACATTCATCTATATATCCGCCTAGAGGTACTGTGTATGCTAGCATACAGTAAATCTACCGGTGGCCGTACGTTGGTCGCGATGACTTCGAACGAGCTCACGACGCAGGTTTCGGCGCGCTGAGTCCGCGGAGTCCGCAATCAGTGACAGTATAACTGAGGGGTTGTGCGCTGTTTTTCCGATCATCGGCAGCCTCGTTTGCTGCGACGCCTATGTGGAACGGAATCCATTGAAGGACCACGTCGCAGCCTTGATCGCGCAGGCTTTGCACCGATCACGCGATACGCTTTGCGAGTGGGGGTGCACGGTCTTCCTTGGCGAGCTGACAGAGGGCTGATCTCGAGTTTATGAAGATGGCCGCGCGTGGGACTTGCGGGTATTTGATGATGAGGTCTGTAGCAAGGTGGATGCCTACCAGCTCAGCTGAAGTGAATGAGGCGCGGTAAACGGCCGACGCTTCAATGGAAGCTTTGGTGCCGTACAGGCTACTACCGCAAAGTGATATTGTAGGACGGAGGCGTAGGGAAAGAACTGCGTCTAGCCGGCTAGAAGCTTGTCCATTCTGGCAGCTGCTTCCTGAGCGTTGGCAGAAGCTGGGCCGGAGCGTTTCGAGCTTACTCCTGGGAGCTGAATTCCAATCAGGAGCGGTACGTTTTGGTGAGATATTGGCCATGGGGGAATCTCGTGTGCACCGTCCTCCATAAAGGAGTCGAACATGTCGAATAGAGATCTGACACGTGAGTCAGGAAGTTCACGCAGCTTGGAGCGAATGTAGCCCCCTCCGGTGCTCGATTGAGGCGCTAGAGGTGGAAGAGCGCCGCGCAGTTCGCCCGTGAGTGACGACGGCCAATTGCCTGTCTCCGCTAGTGGGGCAGTGACTCTCGAGCCACGTGGGAGTCCATGACACATGCGGAGCACTTCACGATGGTCAACATCAACGGCATGCTGTATGGGGCGAAGGTTGCACAGGGGTAATGCGTAGTGCACCTTGGTCATCGCCATGGCTTCATAGATGCCCATCGCGAAGGAGGCGGGGCATGCGGTTCCTCGTACGAGGATTTACCGCACAGCACCCTCAACATGGCGTGTTTCACGACACAGACATCTTACTGCGTGCCACCGCAATCAAGAGCACATGATGGCGAGGGGCCCTCGGGTTGAGAAGTCCTCTCATGATGGGCCACGAGTGGTTTAGGCGACGAGGATGACTGAGCCCCGAGCAGACGCCGGACCAGCTGTTGCGCATGAGTCATCGTGCTAGTCGTCTGCAGACCACGTCTATACGATTGTGCACTGTCCAGTGTTCGACACGGCTCATGCTGGTCGGGATGCTATGTGCTCAACGGCAGGTGGTGCGCAGATTCAGGAGTTTGGCGTCAAAACACAGGAAGTCAACAGGCGCAACACAGTGCGTTGTAGCTGAGCGAGCACACTCAGTTTAGCGAGTGAAAAAATCACTGGCAAGTACTAGTTTCGCGCACTGTTCACTAAAAAACGCCACATTACGACACTGAACATCTGCCTTCCCCCGCGAGTCGGGTAGCAGGGTGAAAGGGCGAAGGGGTAGTGGTCCAATGTGGTGGTGTCTGGGGCTCGTGCCTACACACGTACGAGCAAGACTTAGTCACCAGTGCCAGATTTATCGTGGAAGGGCGTGTTTTACGGCGTACAAACGTTGGTTGATAGTGCGGAGAGGAGCAGTGGCAATTGCGTCTGACATGCACCGGTCATGAAGGTCAGTCAGTTCGCAACCCCAACTGTGGTGATGGGCGTTAAAGTTCCCGCACACAATACAGTCAGCTGCCAGCGCCGTGGTGAGGTAGGGGACGAACGCGTAATCACAGCGGAAAGTCGGGCGAAAGTTGACACACGCAACGGAGGTGTCACCACCCCCACACACTGTCACTGCAAGGCAATTCCCTGCATCTTAACAAAAACGTTCACAGGGAATACAGGTGGGCGAGGGAGCAGCGCGCACATACAGGGCAGCTCGGGGCTAGCCAACAGGATGACCGGTGTCCGTGCAGTGCGCACGTCGTTGGTACACTGTATCCAATGAAGCCCTGAAGAGTCAGGTCCTCGGCACGCGCGTTTGCCTCCTGCAGTGCGAGAATGTCAAATTTGTGCAAAGATTCTTGCTCCACGAATTTGCCGAGTCAGCAGCACAGCGAGCTACAATCCTATTGCAAGATGCGTGGCCTAGGGCGATTGCTGAGGTCCCTAGCCACTTTGGTTCAATGCTTGTTGCGTGGCAGGAGCAGCGGCGCACACCGAGTTGGCAGGAAAGTTCAGTGGTGGAAATCGCAGTGCTGTTCTCACTGCTGCAGTGACCACGGCAATCGCCAAATCGCGCCAAGCACTCGCAAAGGGGTCGACGGGAGTGGATGCCGCCAGGTCGTAGTGAGAGCTGCCACCGGCGAAGACAGAGTACAGCAGCCCCTGCCTAGCTGTCTGAGAAGCGCAGGCCTGTTCGAAAGAGAACTTCACGGAGCCGTGCGTCTCTGCCTCCTGGCTGGCGGGATTTCTCCTGGCCTGAGCGCTAGCCTCTGGAAGCTGCCGCTCCTTTTTTTCAGAGAGGGCAGCGTCATTCTGTGACGACATGCTTGCCGCTGCAAAATATGCATTTAGCCGCCGGCGCAGGCATCCTGACTGTTCGTGGCCCTCACTACAGAGGAGACAAAGCCGGTCGAACATGCAAAAGGCTTGGACGTGACCGTACCAACCGCAGAAATTGCTCTGCACTGGTCGCGGCCGTCGTGACTTCACTGATCATCGCTGAGTGAACAGGGAGACCTCCACGGGTGCTTTTGGGTCCTCACAACTCACCATCACATCCTTTCCTGAGCGCGAACCCGCTGTTATCGGGAGGTCAGACGCAATGTTTTTGCGTAAATCGTCCTTCCCGAGAGCTGCGTTGACACCGAAAATAATACCGCTACATGTGTTCTTGTTGGAGGCCCTTCTTGCACGAACACTGATATCACAAATGTCTCTGATCGCGAGTACGGGCTCCAGTGAGCTCCCGATTGGGACATTGGTAACGGCAACTTCCCGCAAAAGTTTTCATGAACGCACACGACACCGTCCACCACAACAATTAGTAAAGAGATGGCCTCCTGTGTGGAGGTTCAAAAGTTCATCTTTCTTCCCTTTGGACGAAAAAGGTGATATAGCGCGAGAACAGGACGACGACACAGAGACAAAAAGGACACGAAAGACATAAGCGCTCGTGTCCATCGTGTTCTTCTTGTCTCTGCGTCGTCATTCTGTTCTCGCGCTAAAACTACCGTCATGTCATACGAACTAGCCCAAGCTGCCACACGCCGAAAAAGAGCCGTCTCCACAGGACATTTGGTGCTGGACGGGGGACGCGTCCTCTACGGCAAGGGACGTGGGACAGCCGTGTTTGTGGCTGACCGCGGTGGGGGATCATTTTATTTCGTTTTCTCATGCGGTGAGTCACGTAGTGGAGCGGGTACAAGCGGAGTTCAGAGGGCTGTGCCAGGAGGGGCGCTGGTGGGAGGAAGCGTAGAGAAAGCAACCTCGTTGCTTCCAGCCAGCGTGCGCAGGACGCAACTCGGGATGCCGCCTTCTCAAGTAACGTTCTGAGTGGGGCACTGTTTCCCTTTTCCAGTGCTGGGCGCATCCGCTGAGTCAACCCGTCCGTCTGTTTCAGTTGAAGCTGTGGCAACAAAAGTGGCTGGTGGGGAAGTGAGGGTTCCCATGTTGGGAGCAGTGACCACTGTTGTTCTGGCTGATACTTCTTGGGAGGGCATCATTTCGTCACTTACCATGGGCGAGCAGGAGAAAAGTGAACTGGTCAGACAGCTTTTCTCTGGGTGGATGTCCAAGGATGGATTGGCGGGAGAGGATGAGGTGGGCGTGGTGTGTTTCCAAGAGGAAGACGTTTGCGATGAGAGTGAATCGCGCCTGCTGGGTTCGCGTTCCTTCTGTGAGGATGTGGACAGGTTTTTCTCTTGTTGTGTGCCAGCGCCAGCTGATTTGGAAAGCCGTTTTTTCGGAGAGGTTTCTTGGCTCCCTTTGTGGACTTGTGGTTGAGGGCAAAGATGGCTGCGCCCCTCTGCTGTGCCGACTTCACTGGTAGCAACGTTTTTAGATAGCTTCAGTTGGCAAAGCGCGCGGCATTCCATTGGCGTGGGGCGGCTTACATCAATCGCCAACCAGGCGGTGGCGCTGCGGTAGCGTCAGGATCGATCTCGGCGCGTCGTCTGCTACTGCTACAACAGGAAAGGCGCCGAGAGGAGACTACCGCAGCGGTTAACTCTTTTATTCGAGAAGCAGAAGTGAAACTTTGCTCGCATTTAACCTTTACCGAAAAGAGCTTTTTTGTTTTTTTTGTAACATTATAACTAGAAAGAAACAGCACGTAAGACATGAAAAAAATAAAAGGCAAACTATACAGCACGCTTACCTTCATTCCTGTTCGCGTTGTAGCTGGCGTTTATTTTTGGCCAGTATATATGCAAATCACCCCAGGATCCCGTAATGCTCAGTGATATTCTAACCTTACCAGAACACGTGTTACACGGCCAAAACCCGCTGAAAAGCTTAGAAAATCAAGAACCAGCAAGGAAACCAGAAAAAATTGTTTTGTAATTTTTATTTGGCGTCATGAAAGTGAAAGCAGCAGCTTTATTATTTACAGGGACATATTTACAAGGGTTAAGTGGTCAGAGTTGTACTGCAAGCCTTCACATCAGCTTCACTTTTTTTTCTAGCAGATGCAACTTTTCCTGAAGAGCTGAAGCTTTTACAAATATCTCTGGCAGCGAAATGCAGTCTTAGCACCATGTAGGAGTGAAGAAGCTCTGCAGTAGTGGTGACCTTGTGAACAGAACAGCCCACACTAGTATTGTCGTAGTCCTCAAGAGCGTCGAGGAGGCTCCAAAATGTCTCTGAGCAGAGCCGGTTCTTTTGCAGCTCATCCGAAATTTTGGCTTCGATGCCTCGAAACATACTGAAGAGCTCCCATGATGGCAATTTTAGGCTCCAGTGCTTAAAGTCCCTCTCCAAAGTGAGAAATGCCTCCGGGCACTCCGCATTTTCGGACTGGATATTACGTACACAGTCAGAACACCTCTGATGCTTGAGGTAAGAGTGGACAAGATAGCCGCACAAGTATTAAATAACACAGTCCTGTGCTGCTGGTGTGGAGTACCCATGATCAGTTGCTGTCGGTGTTTCATTCTGTGCAGTAGAAGAGATTTCTGCCAACTTTGCTCGAATAGCCTCCTGGAGTCTTTCGTGGGACGACAGTGTGTCCTTTCTTCCCCTTTTCATGCTGTCTGCAGACAGTGGCAAGCACAAAAGTCTGCTCATCACTCACGTTCCCAGTGACACAAGTGCTGAATGGTCTATACAGGCTCAGAAGCCTATATATGTGTGCAAAGCTGATTAGGGTAGGGTGATCCTCATCCCCTCCATAACTTCTTGTCACACCAAAAAACCTCTGAGAAAAAGCAAGACGTGTTTTTTATAAAAGCAATGTGCGCAAACATAAACGTGATAAACAAAAAGAACAAACGGCTTACCTCTAAAGGATCCTAGTTTAGTTTGCCCGTGAGCACATAACGCGCTCCTTTAGAGAGAAGATCTGTTATGAGGTCCCGTACTGATGCAAGCGTAACACGAAGCGACTCCATTGTAACTTGCGATGCAAACATCACTGTCCCATTGGTGATATGGTTTTCCTCGGTCTTATTTACAGCATCAAGGAACTCCTGGATGACCTTCAAAATAAGCCAGTGAGCAAATTAATTTCACAACAATGCAACAGATGTTATGAAGCATTATCAGTACTATTTCACAACAGTGCAACAGATGCTGTAAAGTATTATTGTTACCTCAACTTCCTTTGACGAACTTGTTATTCCAAACTTCGGAAGCTTCACATTCAGGGCATCGAACAGGTTGTTCACCATGAGGTTGAATTGAGCAGTTCCATGGCAGTCTTTCAGGTCAGGCTCCTCTAACCGCTGGTACACTTTTAACCCAATGGCAGTGCTTCGGCTGAAAAGCTGAGAACAACATATATGAAAAGTTTGCGGCTTCATTTTTATAAACAAACCTTTATGCATATAAACAAGCAGTAGTCAACTATGAAAGGCATCTAAATATGGTAGATAGGGCATTTTTTTACCTGTACAGCCAGACTCACGTTCATCTTTCGCAGATTGTCTATGCTCACGTGCTCTTTTGTCAATTTCGGAACCACCCGAAGCTGCTGTTTCCCATCTACTTCTTGGAGTCTTCGATAGTGGTCAAAGTTTATTTTGTGTTCACCGATCTGCAATTTTCAAAAACAACAGTGAGACGAAGAAAGGTGTTCCATTGCAGAAGCCACTCCTTAATTCTTAGTTGCTCGCGCATGAAAAATAAGTAAAAACATTCTAATCTACTTACCATGCCATACTTGTGGCGCATGAGATGGTTCCTTATGCACTTGATGATGTGCAGTACATCGCACAGGAAGTAGAGCTGCTGATCAGGTACACAAGAATGGTCAACACAGTGTTTCGATTCATGAAGCTTGCCTTTGATACCAAAACATGACCACATGGCCTTGTTTGTGCTGGCACCATCACTGATAACAGCGACGACTGTTCTATTGTGCTTGTGTAACTGCAAAATGGCTTCTAAAACAAGCCTAGCTAGCACTCTTCCAGGGGCTGCATGTCTCGTAGCAAAACTTGCAATTGGTTGCACCCAGGAGTGAAATAAAGGCACAAACATGAGTACCAAAGCGTGGTCGGCTGTTGTTTCTGAGTCATGACCATCTCCATAATCAACAAGCCATCAACCTTGTAAGTACTCTTGTTAAATGCGACAATCTCTCGCACCTTCATCTCGTTCAGTACTAGCGTTCCGTAGCATTGTACTCCTGCTTTGTTCTTCATAAAGGCCCCAATACAGTCAAGAGATACCTTGTTGAAGCCGAATTCACATGGCATTCTTTTCATCATTTGTCTCACCCTTGTGGTTGCTGGAAGTGGCATGAGCTTCATTTTTGACTTTAGTCTATAAGCTCTTGGGCTTGAAATTCTCAATAGAAGACAAGTCATGAGCCATTCCTGTTCATAACGCCTTCCTCGCGGCGATTTCGCCTTTGCGACTTTCAATGCTGACCTAAAGGCAAGTTGCTGTGCTTGCGGAAGACTTTCCACTGGTTTTTTACTTTGCTCGCTGAAACTTCAGACAAACAGCGTCTCAGTGTAGACACTTCTCTTCTAGCTCTTTCGCGAAACACAATGGCCCTAATGGCCTTTTTCTTTAGGTTTTGGATTTCACGTTCAGCCTTCCGTTTTGTGCTTTTTTAGGACGACGCTTCATTCTATCACCAAAGTTTTTTTTTGTTTTTTTGCATGGAGGGCACAAGTGTTCACCTGACAGCACCATGCATTTCTTGTTTCGCCATACACCCTGCCTTTTCATGGCTGCCTTTAACGATGAAATACCTGGAAACAGCTCACATTTACACCCAGGGCAAATCTTTAGCGCATCGATGTAGCGAAGAAACATTGTTAAATTCTTCTGGCTTGTTAGCAGGGTCGGAATATTTCCATCTTTCTCGATGTAGCTGCACGGCGGGACAAGCACACCTCTTGAACTAACTTCAGTCGCCAAGTCTTGCCGGATTACAACCGCCTTTTCAATGTACGCAACGCCCCCAGACTCTTCGAGTTTGTAGAAGATAACTGGGATGGTAGAAGCCCTCACATTTCACGAATCAAACGTCGGGCTGCCCTGCACAACAGCAAGCGAGGGCGCAGTTCCTAGCGTGATAACATCGGTGCATTCATCAACATCCATGCCGTCACATGCGTCAGTTTCGTCATACAAATATTCATCACTTGGGCGGAAACCACTGACCTCACTTTGGGTGGCTTTCTTGCTGACTTCGGCACCGTTGGTTTTGAGAGATGCTTAGATACGTTCGGAAAAACTTGAGGCACAGCGCGCTCCTTCAGTGTCCATCTGCCTCGCGGTATCGTTACGGTTTGACCGTTCACTGTGTGCTCATAGCAGCTTATGATGTCTACAGGCTCGAAATGATTGTCACAGACGTACGTTTTTGGCGTTACCTTAAAGTTCTTCCGTGGAATCGCGTTTTGTCATGCCTTCTGAAAGTCAGGGTCCTTTGGGGGCTTGACAAAATGTCGCGGTCCGAGATTTGCAGCTGCCGAAGCATACCCCGAACGACAGCCGGGCGCGCTGCACGTCGGCATGTCGAGAATCCGCGCTGACACTTCACGGTATCCACTGCAAAGAGTTCATACCACTGTAGAACGTGTCCAAGCTGGAAGTACAGGCGTGATGAACGTGCGAGCGCCAGCAACACACCAAAAGCACGTGTCTGAAGCAAGCGTCACCGCCACTGACTGCTTCCCAACCGATCTCAACGGAACACCAGCGCCACTTTTCGCAACGGCGACAAAACGACGCCGCCTCTCGAAGCGAGTTTGCAAACTGAAAAGTATCTAAAAACGTTCACTGGTAGTAGGGGAAAAAGACCAGTTTAAGGTGCTGTCATGGCAATCGCCTCACCCTTCTTGGCTTTGCATGGCTGACGAGCTTTTTTCTGGGCGGCCAGAGTCTTCGCAGTCACTCGGGAGCGTGTGCTGGACACGGGCGGGGAATTCTTCTAAAGTAGGCTCGCCACGCTTCTCAGCTTTTATTTATTTATTTATTTCAATACCCTAAAGGCCCCATTGGGCATTACATAGGGAAGGATTTAAGTGAATACATACATTTCAAGCAACATGAACGAAAAACAGAATACCAAAAAGTAACAATAAAAAGGAAACAGCGAGTAAATCGAACCACAGCATCAAGTCAAGTACGTTCACCAACATTAATCGAGTACATATTTATTAGTACAATAATAATGAAAACACTCATGAAAATTACATAGAAGAACACTGAATAAGTATCGGGAGCAAAAACAGCAGACGAAACGAGGGCAATCAGACACAGGTCAGCCATGTTTTTCACTATGCAAATAGCCCTGAAGCATGGAGTTAAATATGGAAGGATCTGTTATTTCGGCGATGTTAGGTGGAAGAGAATTCCACTCGATTATGCATAATGATAATGGCGAATTTTGGAACTTCCTGGTCCTAGCAAAAATGGGGGCCACCTTGTGCGCATGATCGAGGCGGGATGAAGTATGAGGGGCTGGAAAGATATGAGACTGGGCGAAGGATGAGTTGCTGTGATAAAGTGAGTGAAAGAACGATAGTCGAGTATGTCGCCTGCGCATAGCAAGTGTGGTAAGGCTAAGGTCCGATTTTAGTAAAGAAACACTTGTGTAACGCGAGTAGGATGATGAGATGAACCGAGCAGCTTTATTCTGTACCATTTCGAGCATGTTAGTAAGACCGATTTGGTGAGGATGCCATATGATTGAAGCGTATTCTAGGGATGGCCGAATCAATGAATTGAAAGCGCGCCGTCTTGTGTCCTTATTAGTCAAATGCAAGCGACGTTTAAGGAGGCCGAGTTTCTTGAGAGCCTTATTAGTAGTATACTCTATGTGAGCAGTCCAGCTTAGATCTGAAGTGAGTATTACGCCTCGATACTTAAATGACGTGACTTTTTCTATTATCGAATCGTTTATTTTATAAGAGCTATAGCATGCAGAACTGATATTAGTAAACATTAGGTGCTTGGTTTTTTCGACATTAATTTCCATTTGCCATTTGCTGTACCATTCCCCTAATCTGGTAAGATCCTGTTGTTGTTCTGCAACGTCATCTGTGCAACTTATTTTCCTATAAACAACGCAATCGTCCGCAAAAAGACGAATTGATGAACTTAGGATAGATGCCATGTCATTAATGTATACTAGAAAGAGAAGAGGACCCAGCACACTGCCTTGTGGCACACAAGATGTTACTCGGGTAGGATGAGATCTGTAGTTGTTAAGTTTAACTGACTGAGACCTGTTGTTTAGAAATTCTTGTATCCATGCAGTCGTTTTCTGGTCGAGGCTGAGGTGACGTATTTTTAACATTAGCCGGTTATGGGGAACACGATCAAAAGCCTTAGAAAAGTCTATGAAAAGCGCGTCGATGCAGATGGACATATGAAGAGCTGTGTGCAGGTCTGTCACGAGTTCGAAAAGTTGAGTCTGACATGATAATTTTTCTCGAAAACCATGTTGGGTTTGAAGAAGTAAATTGTTACGGTTGAGGTGACGCATGACCTGGGAGTGTATGATGTGCTCTAGTAACTTTGGGCGCGGGTTCAACTGGGGCGTGCTGGAGAGATGCCGGAAGGGCTGAGACACCACGGGACCTCCTTTGCTTCTGAGCGGACGAGGCTTGCAGCCTTTTTATGAGAAGGTTATACGTCTAAGCGTGGTTTTGTTAACTACTGAGTGAATAACTCGAGGGAAACCTCGTTGGTAAATCTTCGGCCATCATGTAGATGGCTAGAAGAGGGGCTGCGCTTTCGCATAGTTCTGAGAAACACTAAGTCTGCAACCCAGGAGAAGATGGGGGTAGGATAAAATACATATAATGGCCTTGAATCCCCAGGAAGGGCTGTGCGCGGGGCGCTGTTCAAGAAAAATAAACGAAAAATGTGGAGGCCACGTCAAATTGCTCTAAAAATAACCGGAGAAAAAGAAAGAGATTGAAAGCCCTCGGGAGCGCGAAAACTTGCGTCCTAATTCCGAGAAAACTCGCGCCCAGCCTGGGTGCGTGAACAGCTGACGATGGGGCGGAATCGATGCGAGGAGCCATACTGTCTCGCTCGGTCCCGCAACAATCCCATTCATGCGCAGGCCGAAAGCGCCGTGAGGCGATTAGTGGGTCGTCGCAATGACGTTTCCATCCCTACCCCTTTGTCTCTGACGTGGGTGTTGGTTCTTTTGTCTTGTATTAACAAGAAACCAGAAGATCGGGGTAATATGAGGTGGCCCATAACTTCGCGGCCGGACCTGCGGCCACCAAAATGTATACGGCTAGGCTGCTCCAGTGCTGCACTTCAACTGAATGCCATCAAAGCAATGCAGGCTGCCGGAGCAAATGCAGCGCAATGGCTGGCATGGTTCCCCAAGCTTGCCGTAAAAATATATACAAGATAACGGAAGCTGCCGTGCACCCGCTTCTGACGGTGGTCCTACAATCTTTAATTAAGCGCCAATAATTTACGCAGAAGCGTAAGGCACCGTCTTTTTCTTTACGAACAGTACAAGGCGAAGACCACATACTATTGGATGGTTGAATCTTTTTGAACGCCGGCGATTTTGCCCATTCCTAACACAAGCAATATTGTACTTTATCTTTCTTTTCATCCCACGCATTACCGATAGCTCAGAGCTCTTTATTTTAATCTGGTCACTGCAATATGTCTTTTTCTGAAGAGCTGCCAAAATATAGGCTCGAAGTTTCATTTTCGCTTTTTAGTGAATGAGTTTTTTTCTGCTACTATCTACACATTTGTGTTCACTGGTGTTTACTGTTGTGCCAAAGTATTTTGGGAAAGAAATAGACGATATGACAAGCGAGCATTCAGTATACAGCACGAAACATTGTACTTACTGCATGGTAAAATTGCGGATAGGAGTTTGCGTTTTAATATTGGTAAGAGTAAGGAACAACTTGAAGATCTCAGAAAGACGATTTGAGAAGCATTGTTTTAACAAAGGGTCTATTTTACAAATGATAGGCTGAAGTAGCTGTTTCATGTAATTTTTATTTACTTGTTATAATTATTTATTTACAACATAATTCAGACTCAGTAAAAGTCCAAGCAAGAGTAGCAAAATATTGCTACATGCATGCATATTGATATTCTAGCGGGCGACGCGCGTGTGTCCCTGACGAGGAAGAAGAAAGGTTAGCTCCACTCAATTGCTGGTGGAGAGAAGAAGAGGAACAAGAAATCGGGACAGTCGCACGTCCCGGCCTTCAGTGAGACCTGTCCTGTACTGTGAGGCTCGACTGTGAAGAAGCTGCCCGGGCTCAGGATCGGGTGGCAGTATCCTTATTGTTCTTTGAGAGTTCGTTATTTTACGGTAACTGTATCGGTCTTTCTCAGCTGAAGCGAGTCATTCGATCTTGATGTCATTTTGTTCCCGCGGCCAAGAGCACTCCCCTTGGTTCGCTTCCACTTCCGCCAAGGATTGGCCGATAGACTATTTGTTACGCAGTGGGGCGAGAAGTGTCCCTGTGGCGCTGGTACCTACAGATGGGGGCAGTATTCCGATGAAGAACCCAAAGGCGATTCAAGTGGAACTTCGAAAAGCCACTTCGCATTTCCAGGAGATAACTGAGGTCCGCCAGTTTGGTCGCGGAAGCATCCTGTGCTGTTCCGCAGATCAGGAATGCATTCGTGAGCTCCTGCAATGTTCCAAATTCGCAGCGCATCCGGTAAGCCCATTTATTCCGGCACACCTCGCACGCTCGAAAGGATTAGTCCGCGGTGTAGACACAAGCCTCACACCTGCAGAAGTGCTCGATTTGTTTTCGGTTGCGGGTGTAATTTCAGTATACAGATGCACTCGTACAATTGACAACATAAAATCCCCAACGGAATCGGTGATAGTGACCGTTTTAGGAACGGTCCGACCTTTCGAAATTAAGGCATGGCCACTGATTTATAAGGTACAGCCACTCTCCCCCAAACCCCTGCAGTGTTTGAAATGTTGGCGATATGGACATAGCGTCAGAGGGTGCCGATCAGTTCTTAGATGCCGTCAATGTGGTGAAAATCATGACAGCCACGAGTGCAGCTATGAGAAAGAGAGGTGCTGCTTAGGTAATGCGGCGCATCCTGCAGACTCCGCAGACTGTGCAGCAAAAGAAAGGGAGCTTGCCATATTTGATATTGTAGAACGCAAGCGGTGCTCTCGGAGAGAAGCCGTTGCAGAAATGCAGGAGAGATCCAAAGGATATGCAGGTGTTGCAGCACGTAATACCACCACCATGGATGCATCTCTCGCAACTTCTATCGCAGAGGCCATAGAGAAGGCTACGGAAAAGGCAATGGAAAGCCTCGCAAACAACCTTTTTGAAAGCTTGGCACAATTGGTTTCCAATCAACTATCTCAAATTCTAGGTGTAGCATCTACGAACGATTGGGATCCTCAGACATCATTGTTATCGCAGCGTACCGAAATAGAAATTGCGACAACACGTCAGCGAGTGGTTTCTACTGAGGCAGGGACTTCCATAATAACGGAAGACGGTGACCTTACGGATGATTCAGAAGCATTTGCAGATATGGATATGGACTCTCATAAGAATCTGAAGCAAACCCAATCTGCCCAATCAAAAAATTCTTCGCATAATTCGAAATCTAAAAGTATCTATACAAAAAAGAATTATTTGAGAACATGTCTAAGAAAGACTTCTCGCGAAAGGAGATTTTGGACCAAGCAGTTTCTGCGACGGTTCTGTCGTCAAAATAGGTTCACTAACCATATTACAGTGGAATTGCAGATCTATATTTTCCGCAGCCACGGGCCTATCATACCTTTCTTCACAACATTCCCCGAATATTATATCACTACAAGAAACTTGGCTTTCAACCAGCCAAAAGTTTTACCTAAAAAATATCGGCTATTTCGATTAGACCGACCTAGCAGAGGTGGTGGGCTTGCTGTCCTGATAGCAACTAAGTTTAGTCACAAAGCTACGATCTCTTATCGTTGTGTGACTCCAGATTGTGAAATATTGATAGTAGACATATTTTTACCCGACGGTTCTCCCTTTTCATTTGTAAATGCGTATTTCCAAGCCGGAGTGCAAGACACACGAAGTCTAGACAATATGTTCTCTGCCTGCAGAAAGGATATATTAATCACTGGAGACTTCAGTTCACATCATGTGGCTTGGGGTTTTAAAACAGATTTAAGCGGAAAACGTTTGTGGGAATGGGCTAATGACAAGAATTTATCTTGTTTAAATTCGCAATCTGCCACTTTTGTCCGAGGTCTCTCTAAATCTGTAATTGACTTGACATTTTCAAGCTCACCTCCAAATATATGTTCGTGGCAAACTTTATACTGGGCTACTAACAGTGACCACTTGCCTATTGGTTTTGTACTGAACTCTCCTAAAATACATGTCGCTGAAAAGGCCCGCTCAATCCTCAACTGTAGAAAATTAGAAAAAGACTTGAGGGCTACTTTTGATTGCCGCAAGGACATACAAGGTGACATTAGGGCTATGAGTCTGTGTGCAGTGTTGAAAAGATCAGTAAAAGACGCAACTTTTAAATTAGACTCGGCCACAAGAGGTTCTTTTAGTCCATGGTGGACTGAAGAGTGCATGAGGAGCTATAGAAAACAGAAAGCTGCATGAAAACAAATGCTCGTCAACCAATGTCCAAAAAATTGGTGTGATTATAAATTCGCAGCAGCAGACTTCAAACGCACAGTAAGTATAGCAAAAGATGGTTATAAAATGAAACGACGTGATAATCTTTCTAAGGCTAAAAACAAAAAAGCGCTCTTCACATTTTTAAGATCTCAAAAGATGTTACCACCCGCTGAAAATACTGACTCTTCTGTTCTTTCCCCCCGTGAGCTCCTTGATTTAGTAGAAAATATTGCGAAAGGGCTCCAAGATAGATTTATGTCAACTATACCACTGCACATTGTGAGCCCAATGGCAGGCGAAGATTTCAAGGAGGTTACTTTAGATGAGCTGGCAGAGATAGTAAGGCACTTATCTCCTTCAGCACCTGGACGAGACGGGGTAACAAATGCAATGATAAAAGTTATATTCGAGATTTGTCCAACTGAAGTACTTAATCTGGTGAATTTTTCTTTGACAGAAGCTTGGATACCTGCGGAATGGAAGCTGTCTAAAGTGATTCTACTTCTTAAAAAGCAGAAAAAAGGATTCGCCTTGGACAATGTAAGGCCAATATCACTCACGTCAAATCTGGTTAAGCTAATTGAAAGAGTTCTGAATGCCCGGTTAATGAAAAATATTGATAATAACGCAATATTACACCCCAGACAATTTAGTTTTACATCCGGTTGTCAATATGGTGTGCGCATGTTGATTTAGAGAGCCAAATACAACTGGCTCGGCGTCGGTGCCAATATTGTGCTTTAGTTACTCTAGATTTGGCTAAAGTGTACGATAGGGTTGAGCATTCAATTTTAAACAGATGGAATATCACCACTTTCCCAACTACATCACTGCGTGGGTGTCGGAGTTTCTAAGAGGGAGAGAATATTACTGCTTTAAAGATGGGTACTTGTCGAATAGATATAAGCAGACACGCGGCGTACCACAGGGGGCTGTGCTGTCGCCAGTTTTATTTACCATTTTCTTAAGCTCCATTCCATCAACTAAGGATATTCAGTTATATGTGTACGCGGACGATATTGCTTTCTTTGCAAGTAATACCGACCTGCAATCCCTATACCAGAGTCTACAAAAATATCTTAATATCAAAGAAAGATGGCTTAAAAATATTCATATGACCCTGAACGTAAAGAAAAGTGGGCCTCTTGCATTCTCTTTTCTGCAGCCTATCAACATCTCGTTAATGTACAGTAATGAGCTCATTCCGCAGGCGAATTCTCCTAAATATTTGGGCATCCTATATAATGACACATTAAATTGGAGAAGTCACATTGATGATGTGCACTCCAAGGCAACACGGGCCATGGGGTGGCTACGGAAGCTCGCAAACCGTAAAGCGGGTTTAAGAAGTGATGTGCTAATAATGATATATAAACTTTATGTGCGGCCCATCATGGAATTCGGATGTGTATTATTTTCTGGCAGCGCAGCTTATAAAATGAGACCCCTAATACTGCTGGAAAGAGAAGCGTTGCGTTTGTGTCTAGGTCTACCAAAATTTGTTGCAAATAACGTGTTGTATATGGAAGCTCGCCTACCTTCTCTGCTAAACAGGTTTAAAATTCTTACTGTGCAAGCATTCTTAAAGATATACAGTTCACACCAAATACTTTCATTTCACGCTTTCAATCAAGAACCGGCTTCATTTTTCGAAACCTATCGGTCGCGACTAAACACCCGCAAACAGTACTTGCACAAGCGCTACTACAGCAATTGAATGTAAAAATTAAACCTATTGGTCCATTACACAACCTAAAGTCAATGCTTAGCATACAATTTGATGATATATTTCCTCATAACGCGAAACAATTGGCACATAGGTATTTAAACGACCAGTTAGCACATTATCTAGCTCACCTAGAGATAAGCAATGACATTGCGACTGATGCATCTGTGTCGAAAGAAAAGGCTGGGGTTGGCATCTTCTCTCATTCTTTGGACTGGTCCTTTTCAATTCGACTGCCAGATTATACCCCGGTATTCATTGCAGAATTATTGGCCATTGTTCTTGCCCTACACAAATAGCCCTCAAGCGAATCATAAGCAGTTATCATTAAAGATTCGTTATCAGTTTGTATTGCACTTTCTGCGGCAGTAAATGTAGAGCTGATGAATACGTTTCGGCATTTAGTACCAAAAAACGTAAAAAAACTGCATTTGCTATGGGTACTGGGCCACCGTGGACTATATTTGAACGAAATGGCGGACTCTTCAGCAGCAGTATCCCTGGGTGGGCCCACCATCCCAGTTTTGCCAGATATGGCTTACGTAACAGCGCTAAGGTTCCGAGATTCTTGCCTGCAATGGGGAAACAGTAATTTGAATAAATTCAAAGATTTCGAGCATTTGAGCTATTGCTGGAATAAACAGTGGTGTGTATCTCGCCAGCTAGAGGTCACCTATACCAGATTGCGCTGTGGAGTTCCACAACTAAATTATTACCTTAACAAAGCTCGACTCAAGGCGTCACCGCTATGCATTTGGTGCAACGAAATTGAAACAGTTGAACATTTCTTTTTATTCTGCCGTCGTTATTCTTATCAGAGAAAAAGATTTTTAGTAGCCCCATTACAAAAGCCAGGAATACAAGTAAATCTACCAGTAATTTTATCACTTGGCGGAACTTCATTTGGTTACTGCCACAGAGATGTATGCTCCACTGTGTTTGATTACATCAATGCAACTAAAGGATTACCGTGCTAGTGAACTCCAACCTTTTCAGACTTTTAGTTTATAATTCGTAGTTATGTCTATCAAAAACAAAAGTTGGTTTGACCGCTTGCTCAGCAAACATTTTTGTTTTTTTGTAGTATTATTTTTGAACTACTTTTTCGGATTGGCTTCATTTTCATTTTAGTTTCATTTAAGTATCCCGCCGCTCGGTTCTTGGCCCATCCCCCCTTGTGAGTAAGCGCCATCCATCAGAGGTCATCATCATCATCATCGATTGCTGGTGAACCGGTCAAGCCGTCGAATAACGACGAGGCTTGGGCCACGCTGCTGCTCACGGGTTGGAACGGCTTGAACGACGGGCGGCGGAATGGCACTTGAGTTTAACGTTTGGTTCTTTGTGCTTTTAGTGCTATTTTGGCAGTTGTTAGTGGTTTGTGCCATATTATTTTAAAAGTTCAAGCGACTCAGGCTAGTTAGATGTCGGTTTCTTCACCTGGCCAAGGGCCTTTTCCTTGGCTAGAATCTATACCGGCCAAGGATTGACCGATTGAATCTTTTCTTTGCAGTGGGGTTATCAACGTCCCCGTGGCTCTGTTACCGACCAATGGAGGTACGATACCTGTGAAGAATCCGAAGACGATTCAAATGGCGCTTCGGAAAGCCACATCACAATTTCAAAAGATCACTGAGGTCCGGCATTTCGGTCGTGGTGGTATTTTGTGCTGCTCTGCTGATCAGGAGTGCGTTCAGAGCTTCTCAATTGTTCAAAATTTGCAACGCAGCCGGTGAGCCCGTTTATTCTAGCGCATCTTGCATGTCCGAAAGGCATAGTCCGCGGTGTGGATACGAGCCTGACCCCTGAAGAAAATCTTGAGTTATTTTTGGTAGCAGGTGCAGTGTCAGTATACAGGTGCACGCGTCTGGTTGACAATAAAAAATCACCTACCGAATCGGTGATAGTAACCTTTGCGGGAACGATAAGGCCATCTGAATTAAAGCTTGGCCTCTTATTTATAAGGTACAGCCTCTATCCCCTAAGCCACTGCAGTGCTTGAATTGTTGGGGATATGGCCACAGCGCGAAAGGGTGTATATCAACTGCCAGATGTCGACTATGCGGAGAAAATCACGACAGCCGTAAGTGCAACTCGACGGAAGAGAAGTGCTGTTTGTGTCATGAAGCGCATCCTGCAGACTCTTTAGATTGTGAGGCAAAAGAACCAGAAGTTAAGCTGCTGGAAATTGCGGAACGCAGGCGTTGCTCCCGGAGGGAAGCTGTGACTGAATTACAAGAACGCTCGAAATGTTACGCAAGCGTAACAGCAGGACATACCACTGCTACGAATGCATCGTTAGCAAAATATATAGCAGAGGCTATAGAGAATGCAACGGAAAAGGCGATGGAGTGTCTTGCCAGCAGTAATATTGGAGTCGTGGCTGAATTGTTAACATCTCTGTAGACCCAAATCATTGCTTCAGTGTCTATTAAAAATCAGACTTCACAGGATTTGGAGGTTTCAAAGTGTACAGGGACAGAAAGTCCGATCGCTTCTGCACGATGCGCATCTCCTCAAGCAGGACCCTCCAATAAGATACTGCGGGCAGATCCAGAACCTGTTTCAGATGACTCTGATGAATTCACAGATATGGATGCCAAATCTCAAAATTTCTTGAAGCCTGCCAGATAAACCCTATCGAAAAAGTCTTCACAGAAATCAAAATCTAAAAAGTACCTGTCGAAGAAAGAGTTTTTGGGGAACCTCTCCAAAAAAGACTTTTTTAAGAAAGATCTTTTGGATCAAGCAGTCTGTGCGGTGGGTTTATAGTGTCAAAATAGGCTCCTTAAAAGTATTACAGTGGAATTGTCGATCAATGTAGTCGGCTACCACAGATTTATTGTGTATTTCTTCGCAAACTTCCCCAGATATTAATACTTTACAAGAAACTTGGCTTACAAATGAACAAAAATTTTACCTAAAAAGTTATCGCTTATTTCGTTTAGGCAGACCTAGCAGAGGTGGTGGACTTGCCATTTTTATATTAACTAAATTTAGTTAAATTGCGAAGATTAAATACCTGTGCATGGATTCTAACTATGAAATTATGGTATTAGACATCACTCTGCCAGATTGTTCCCCTTTTTCTTTTGTTAACGCATACTTTCCGGTAGCAGTACAGGACACAAGATGCTTAGATGTAATGTTAGCTTCCTGCAGGAAGGATCTAATATTAACTGGTGATTTTAATTAACACCACGAGTCTTGGGGTTTCAAGACTGATTCAAACGGAAGGCGCTTGTGGGAAGGGACTGTTGATAATAACTTATCTCGTGTAAATTTCCCAACTGTTACGTTTATTATGAGACAACCAAAGTCGGCGATAGATCTGACCTTCTCGAGCTCCTCACTAAATATTTCGTCGTGGAAAACAGTATATTGTGCAAGAAACAGTGACCACCTTCCCATTAGCTTCGATATTAACTTTCCCGGAATATTTTGGACTGATAAAATTGGCTCGTTTGTAAATTGTGACCGTTTACAAGAAGACTTAAAGTCTACTTTGGTTCTTCGCAAGGACATGCAGGAAGACATTCGGGCTATGGGTCAGTGTGTGGTATTGCGAAGAGCAACAAAAAAGCCAACTTTTTTAATAAATTCAGGCACAGGCGGGTAGTTTAGCCCATGGTAGAACGCTGATTGTATGAGGGGTATAGAAAACGAAAAGCGGCGTGGAAGCAATTTATCCACAACCAATGCCCATAAAACTGGTATGACTATACATACGTGGCAGAAGATTTTAAACGTACAGTACGGAAAGCAAAAGACGACTATGACACTAACAAATTCAGCTATCTTTCAAAACCATACAACAGAAAAGTGCTTTTTAGATTTTTGCGTTCAAGAAAAATGATACCACCATCAGACAATATTGATTCTTCAATTCTATCGCCTAGCGAACTAACTGAATTATTAGGAAACGTTGCTAAAGGATTAGAAGAAAGATTCAGATCAACAATGCCAAGACACATAGTAAAGCCAATTGCAGGAGAGGAGTTCAATGATGTGTTAATAGCGGAACTAGCGGGTGTAGTGAGGCACTTACCTCCTACAGCACCTGGACCAGATGGAGTAACCTCAGCAGTAATAAAAGTACTATGTGATATTCCCCTCATGAACTCTGTAGTATGGTTAATTACTTTTTAAAAAATCCTCAGATACCTGCGGATGGGAAACTTTCCAAAATAATTCCGATACTTAAAAAACAGGGACTTGGGTATACACTTGACAATGTGAGGCCAATTTCTCTTACATCTAATTTGGATAAACTATCTGAAAGAGTTTTAAACGCACGTGTAATAAAATACATTGAGGAGAAATAAATACTGAACCCCAATGAAATTATCTTGAAATCGGGATGCTCCATATGGTGCGCTCACGCGGATTCGGAGAGTCGTATACAGTTGGCTAGGCGTAGAAAAGAGTATTGTGCATTAGTTACTCTGAATTTGGCCAAGGCGTTTGACAAAGTGGAGCATAAAATACTAATAGAGCAGATGAAAATGTCACACTTACCCAAGTACATGACAGCATAAGTAGCAGAGTTTTTAAGGGAGAGAGAGTTTTATTGCTTTCAAAGGGGTTGTTTTTCTAACAGATGTCGACAATACCGTGTCGTACCACAGGGGGCAGTGCTCTCACCGGTGTTGTTTACCATCTTCTTCAGTTTGATTCGAACACATAGCGATATTCATTTATATGTGTATGCAGATGACATTGCTTTCTTTGCGACAAACAGTGATCTGCAATTACATTATCAGACATTACAGAATTACCTAAACATGATAGAGGAAGGGCTTAAAAAAATTTGAATGTCTCTAAACGTAAAAAAAGCGCGCTTCTAGCGTTCTCGTTCAGGGATCCTGTCAACATTCCCTTGATGTATGGCACAGAGCAGGTTCCCCAGGTGGATTCACTCAAATACTTAGGCACCATATATAACAGCTCGTTAAATTGGTAAAGCAACATTGATCGCATTGCGTCCAAAGCAACACGAGCCATGGGGTGGTTACGCAAGCTCAGCAATATAAAAAGGGGGTTGCGAAAAAATACATTGGTAATGGTCTATAATATGTACATTCGTCCTATTATAGAATTCGGCTGTGTCTTATTTTCGTGCCGTGCGACATATAAAATGAGACCGCTAATACTATTAAAAGGGAGGCTTTATGACTGTGCCCTGGACTGCCCAAGTTTGTTGCTAACAATGTGTTATACATGGAAGCGCGTCTACCGTCATTGTTGAATAGATTCAAAATTCAATCCAAACATTTTTAAAACCATACACTGTGCCCAAGAGAGCATCGTTTTATGCTTTTATTAAAAAACCAAGCTTATTTTTTGAAACATCATGTTCGCGATTCTACTACCCACAGATCTTGTTCGTTCAAGCGCTGCTAGAACCACTGAACGTCGAAATTAAACATATTTTCTCAACAAGAAACGCTAATTTAGATCTTAAAACAGAATTTGAGAATATTTATCCCTCTGACGCAAAGCAAATGCTATTTCATTATTGAAATGATCGGCTGCAGGATTACTTGGCACCGGTGAACATGAACAACATAATTGCGACTGATGCATTCGTATCAGATGAAAAGGCTGGGGCAGGTATCTTCTCACGTTCCCTTGACTGGTGCTTTTCGGTTAGACTCCCAGATTACACATCAATATTCATACAGAATTATATGCTATTGTACTGGCACTACGGAAACTTCCTTCGGGTGAATCAGAAGCAGTCGTAATTACAGATTCTTTTACAGTATGTGCTGCTCGGTCTTCAGTAGCCAACTTAACACTTATGCACATGTTTCGACAACTCATACCAACAAACTTGAAAAAACTGCAGCTCTTATGGGTACCAGGCTATCGTGGCATATATCTCAATGAAATAGCGGATGCACTAGCCACAGCATCTCTTAGCGGTCCCCTTATCCCGATTTCGCCTGATACGGCTTACGCGACAGCAATAAGGTTTAGAACCCTCTGTTTGCATGAATACGACTGCTACTCATTGGAGAAATATCGAGATTTCGCACATCTAAGATGCCGCTGGAATAGACAGCGGTGCGCAACACGGCACTTGGCAGTTACATTTACAAGATTGCGTTGCACAATTCCGCAAATGAATTATTATTTGCATAAAGTTGGTCTAAAGGCGTCACCTTTATGTCAGACTTGCGAAGAAATGGAAACAATTGATCACTTCTTTTTGTTCTGTCACCGATATTCTCATCAGCGGAAAAGATGCCTCGTAGGTCCACTTGAAAAAGTGGGATCAGAATTAAATGGGGCAGTAATTTTGTCGTTTTGCAGCATTAAGTTCGGTTATAGCCACACGGACGTCTGCTCTGCGGTATTTGAATACATAATTGAAACAAAGCGATTGCCACGTTAATATGCCTATATATATATATATATATATATATATATATATATATATATATATATATAATATTTTAAACCCACCGTTACCCCTGTCTCAAATCACATCTGATAGCCTGCATCGCTCCATGCTCAGATATACTCCTTTTTCGACTTTTGGCTTTTCTTTCTATGTATTTTTTTCAGCCCAAAATACGTTGTGTAAAAAACCATAAGCCTTTTAGTTAAGAACCTGCCGCCCGGTTCTTGGCGGATCCCCCTTTGTGGGTGTGCGCCAGAGAATCAAGTATCATCATCATCATCATCGGTCACGCCATCACCGCTGGCTTTAAATACATCTAATCCCCAGCCTCGTCGATACAGCATCTCTTCGTTTCCGTAAGATAATTGGCGTAGGAGGAACGTTCCCCGTCTTCACCACAAAAATTTGCAGTGGCCTCAACTTTAAGTCTCGGGCCATGTCTACCAAGGACAACAACCCGTCAGCGTCTCCATCTGTAGCTCCAGCCACTAAATACGTGACGATGCCCTACCACCGTGGTCTCGGTACAATCTGCGTACAACCTGGGCTTGACATTGACGACTTGCTGCGTATGTACAAGCGTGTTAGCCAGACACACCGATGGGACCCTACCATGATGCTCACGAACGTAATATTTTAATTGGATGGCACTCCACGTGTCTGGTTCGACGCCCATGAGACCGAGCTCACCAGCTGGGATACCTTCAGGGAGCGACTACACGACAGCGTTGGGAACCCGTCTGGTCACCAAATAGAAGCGCGAAAAGAATTCGCCACTCGTGTGCAGTCCTCAACTGAGTCGTATGTCTCGTACATACAGGACGTGCTCATGCTGTGCCGAAAAGTGGACGAGCAAATGACAGCGAGTGACAAAGTGGGCCACATATTCAAGGGCATCACGAACGACATCTTCAACTTGCTCGTGGACATCAACGTTGCGACTGTAGATATGACTATCAAGAAATTCCGCCACTTCAAAATGGCCAAAAGCCGCCGTGTTCTGCCTCAATATACGCGGCTACCAAATATGGCTGCTACATCAACCTGCACTGATCTCGGTGCCGCACCGCCCATGCAGGACAGCGTGAGACGTATAGTTCGACGGAAGCTTGAGGCATCAAGTCCGCAACCATTTCCTCCAAAGTAGCTCGATCATGGCGCCGCACAAACGCCTCCGGCGGTCTCCGTTATTCCAGCCGTCGTGACGGTGGAAATTGCAAAGCTAGGTTTTGCTCTGGTTTGCTCTGTCTCCCGACCCATCTCCCGACCGATGACAAAAAATGCACCACGCCATGACTCAAATTTTTTTCTGCGATCCCGCAATCCAACGGAAGGGAGAACTGCAGACGACAAACTGATCTGCTTCCACTGCCACCAAGTTCGCCGTATCTCCCGCTACTGGCGCAGCACTTGGACACCCTCGAACTGGGGCCGATTTTCTTCTACTTGCCCATACAAGGACTCCCGTCGTATTCGCCCAATCATGTGTACCCTTCTTCCGACGTCCCTAAAAGCCAAACCACGGTAGGGCCACACGCCCGCTTCCGCTCCATTCTTCTGGACCGTTTCGGTTTTCAGCTGGTCTGGAGACAGAGGCTTTTAATGGTGGTTTTAATTCCTCGCGAGTGGAATGCGTGAGTACGCTGATTGGCTGACGTGATGTTCGCGAAGTGCTGGCAGCCGCTCGGCGAAACAGAGGAGTTCGATGGCGACTATCCTCAGCAGAAGACACAAAACGTACACTTTTGCCCATGCGGGTTCCATTTAAACGAAGTACGTGCACTGTTACGTTCTGTTTTGCAGCGGCACGAGTTGCATCGTTGCGGTACTGGACGCTCGAAATGCTACAGAGGACCCTTAACCAGCGCGATTGTTGATATTTACTTAAGCTGCCGTATCTAGAATGTAATCGGCCCATCTGCACTAGGTGCATTCGGCGTGATATCGCCGTGTTTGAACGTGCCCGCGCTTCAGCTTGTTAGAAAACGACGTTCTCACACAGGTTTCATACTCGATGATTCAGCTAGGGAGCATGTCCACAACAGTGAGGCACGCTGATGACGATCAAGCCATCGATCGCGAGGTTGCAGATATGTAGGTCGAGACAGACAGGCACAGAATTTAATTTGCCCCCCCCCCCACCTTAGAAACGCTACTCCTTCAGAGCAGCGCCGTGGGCCTTTCTAATGAAGTGTGCAGCACAGGCACAACGCCATAGCATCACTAACCAGGGATCGGCATTCTGCGGCGGCCAGGCCTCGTGTGCGTGCCCCCGCTTGATGTCTAACTCACCTCCTGCCTTGTTGCATTTTATCTGAAGACTAACATAGCTGTTTTGTCCTGAAATAGAATTTCGCTTGTAAGTTTTTTTTGTTTGTTATTGCAGCTTTTTGGTATTTGCGCTAAAGTACCCATCACTTTGATATACCGATCTATTCCAGTTTTTTACAATTTTCGCATTTCGCCAGTTTTTTTGCTGTACCTGTGCTGAATTCTTTATCCTATCAAACTGAGAATGTGACGGCAGATAGTTACAGGTTGTGCAAAATTACGACTCATACGCAGACCAGTGGGCAGGCACATATTTAATATACTTGACGTAACGAAAAGTACACAGCGTGAGACAGCGTAAAAGCGAATATTCCTACATTGCACGCAGACATCTTTTGATGCTCCCGTTAGCTAGAATGATTCACCCAAAATGACACAAGCGAAGACAGCAGTCTTATGACGTGTGCAGTGGAGATGGAAAGAAAGATGGCCATGTGGCATCTACATTCTCAAGTGTTTTCCATTTTTTTTCAAGCAGTTGAAGCTTTAATGGTAACGAAAAGCAGTTAGAGTCATTCATAATCCATTCAAGAGCCATACCAGCAACATGACGTAATTGTATGGTCGCTGTTATAATGTGTATTCTGCCGGTACTTTGTATTATATTACTCCTACGCATTATTTACTATGTCGTGTGCAATTTTTTTTCGTTTGCACGATAGTTCTTTGTTAATCTCTTTTATACTTGTTATTTTTATATGTTATTATATTCCACTGCTCTGTAATTGTACTCTCTAGAAATCTTCCTTTAGAATGTATTTATTTGTACTGTATACCCCCGTCACCCTATGCCTCTTACGGGGCCTGTGAAGTATTCTCAAATAAAATTAAAAAAAAATATTTGACACCAATGTCAGAGTGTGATAAAAACAGCACGCTGTACTGTTCATGTTTATTTCCAACCCACCTGTACATAGCTCTTTTCAATCGACCTATTGTAACAGATATGGATCGATGTGATACTAAATATGAGATGAAAACACCAAGGGAGATGAAGGATTGCCCATTTCATTGATTTTTACACGAGCCAACAATGTAATCAGTAAAAGAACGGAATTCAAAGGGCTCGTTGTTTGGTTTAAATCACCCTAACGAAAACGATAAGTGAGAGGATAAAGGTATAGGGAATATTAACTGTACTGTTTCAAGTGTATCGTAGCAATTGTGATAAAGATGTGCATAACAATAAAGTGGACGAAAGGCAATTTTCACCGACACGCACCAAACCTGCAACCTTCAAATGATGCACCTGATGCTCTACCGTAGCTCAAGTTGAATAGCATTGCCTGCATTATCCAAAGGCGGCAGGTTCAGTCCCTGTTTGGGGCAAGTTGTCTTTCCGTCTACTTTGCTTCAAGCACATACATATCAGAAATATACATTCGCAACGGTGCAATTTAGGTCCCCTGTACCTTTTCTTAGCCTCAGTTTTTTTGTTGTAATGATCCTGCATAATTGAAACTGGAAATTTTGGAAAAAGAATGCACAAGCACCCGAATGATTTTATAAAGGGAAATGCAAGTTTGAATTCCGCAACAGATCATCACTTGAAGACTTACTGTGTCTGAATAAAATAGTCTGATGATCATCACGTGTAACTAAATTGTCATGTTCAGCCACCAATAATGCATATATGAACGAAGACAAATCGAAGTTATGCAAATAAAAATACCTCTTTAATTAGATTGTTTTTACAACTATACACGTTATTTCAATCGTTTATGTTTGGTATCACATTTTCATCAAGCATACAACTACAATGTCATTACGTCGTCCCTTGGTGTTTGCATGCATACGCATGCGATGCTATTTTTTGTACAAGTGTACGTATTGATGAATCGTATTTTGCTTGTGTAGTTACCTCATAAACTACTTCCCTTTTTGCTACTATAGTTATTTGCTTTTTCGGGTACGTATCTTTGTATTTCTGCTGCATTCGTTGGTATATATCTCTGTATTATTGCTGAATTGGTTGGTGCACAATTTTACCCCACCTTCTGTTTTTAATTACTGAACTTGATTCAGTGAAAAGTGAACAGCAACTGACTTACTAGGTGTCAATAAACAAATAGTGCAACTCCATATGATACACTGATCATGAAATTTTGAAATGATATGATGATTGGCTATGTTATCAATGTAAATATACCTTTGCTTCACGTCCCTCTATGAATCTTCAGTCAAAATACCTTAACCTCTGTGGTTCGAGACTACATGCGAGAGACAGAAAATTAACACTATTGAAATAACGACTGCTCGGTTACTATGGAAGGAGCCAGGTGTGGGGAAGAGTTGAGCGCGTTCTGACTCTCTTCACAGCTTCTTGATGCTTGAACTTTTTAGGTTGTACTAAAGTATTTACACGCGTTCAAATCAATCACCTGCGGCTAAAGTTAGCCGTTCACCACATAAACACTGCAGTAAAAAATTTGCTGGGTTTAGCCATGAATCAAGCCGCTTTTGCAGGGCTTAACAGCGATTAACAGGGCACTGTGTGCGCCCAGGAACACCGACTTGAGCTAACTGAAAAGCTTCTGCAGTGATACTTTAGGTCCGTAATATACTAAACAATGTGCTGCTATGAAGTATGAAGTTCAGCCTCGTAGCATTATGCAATGGTAGCTGCCCTAAACACGGCTTGAAGGCTTTCATGTATTGCATCTTAAACCCTACAGTGTGTGCTGATAGTCTGTGGGGCATCACTTCTCACCTACGTTTTAAATTCATAATGCTACGAGAAGGAGACTGACTCAGAGGGGTAGTCACCGATGTATTTTCAGCCGGTTAGGCGAGCAGCGCCAGCCACAAAGATTAGCTCACGCTAATCTATCTCCTTCGTCTTCTTCAGCTCCATGCACTGACACGTAGCATGACTCCCGGCGGCGGAGGCACCGTCCCGGTGCTTTGGAGGTCGTTATCTAACGCATTATTGTAGGGCTTGATCCGCGAGACGTGTACAATATCACTGGGCCACATAGTAGATGATGAGGAACAGATGGGGCTGATCTCGTAGGTGACAGGTGTTACTTGACGCAATATACGGTAGGGTCCCGTGCAATGAGACAGAAGTTTTTCGAATAGGCCCAGCCGACGATGAGGGGACCAGAGTAAAACAAGGGTACCGGGAGCGAAATGTACGTCTCTATGTTCCGCATCGTACCGACGGCATTGGTTAATTTGTGACGCCATCAGACGAGCGCGAGCGAGCTGACGGGCATGATCGGCTTGCGCAATCGCGTCGCGGGCATACTCGGTGGTGGACGAGGTGTGAGCTGAGATGACTCTGTCCAGTGGTAAAGTGGGCTCTATTCCGTACAATAAGTAGAACGGCGAAAAGCCCGCTGTGTCGTGACGGGATGAATTATACGCGAAAGTTGCGTAGGGTAAGGCAAGGTCCCAATCTCGGTGGTCGGGCGACACGTACATAGCGAGCATATTTGTTAAACTGCGGTTAAATCGTTCCGTGAGGCCGTTAGTTTGAGGGTGGTAAGCGGTTGTCAGTGTGTGTTGCGTGGAACGCAGAATGTGTGTTGCGCAGAACGCAGAATGTGTGTTGCGTGGAACGCAGAAGAACGCAGAATGTCGGCAATGACTTGGGATAGAAATGTACGGCCATGGTCTGTGAGAAGCTGTCTCGGAGCACCGTGAATAAATATAACGTCCCCTAACAAGAAGTCAGTGACGTCGGTTGCACAGCCGGTCGGTAGAGCTCGCGTAATAGCGTAGCGTGTAGCGTAGTCTGTAATAACGGCTATCCATTTGCTTCCCAATGTTGATGTGGGAAAAGGACCAAGCCGGTCTAACCCAACACGGTAAAATGGTTCCGCGGGTATGTCAATTGGTTGAAGATGGCCAGCGGGTAGCAGCGACGGTGTTTTACGACGTTGGCATAGGTCACACGTGGTAACGTATTGGCGTACCGAACGAGCAAGGCCTGGCCAGAAAAAAACGGCGCCGGACGCGCTCGTACGTTCGGGATACGCCAAGGTGTCCAGCCGTGGGAGCGTCATGAAGTTCGTTGAGAACACAGCGGTGTAAATGTTTAGGCACAACAATTACAAGGTCAGGCCTGTCTGGTCGGAAATTGCGACGGTATTGGACACCCTTTTGTATGACAAAGTAGCGGACGGAAGCATAATTTGTGGAGGATTCCATGCGGCTGATGATGTCAAGCAGCTCTAATATTAAGAAACCCCTAATGATAAGAAAATCGGACACTGACAAGATAGAGTTCTCCGTGGGCTTGTCAGTGTCCTCAGGATCGTCGACAGGGTACCGGGAGAGGCAATCGGCATCACAGTGTAGGTGGCCAGATTTGTAGACCACCGAATAGGAAAACTCTTGCAGGCGCAAAGCCCAGCGACCAAGGCGGCCTGATGGATCTTTCAGAGAGCTGAGCCAGCAGAGTGCGTGGTGGTCGGTAACTAGCGAAAATGGGCGTCCGTATAGGTAAGGTCAAAATTTCGCCACCGCCCATACAAGAGCCAAGCACTCACGCTCTGTTATCAAATAGTTACGTTCAGGGGCGGATAGGAGGCGGCTGGCATATGCAATAACACAATCATGGCCATGTTGTTTCTGAGCCAGCACTGCACCAATGCCATGCCCACTTGCATCTGTACGGATTTCCGTAGGGGCAGTAGGGTTGAAGTGTGCCAGAATCGGAGGGGTAGTGAGAAGAGCGACGAGAGTCGAGAACGCAGAAGCCTCTTCGGAGCCTCATGAAAACGGGACTTCTTTCTTGAGGAGCTGCCGCTATGAGCGCAAAATTTTTCACGAAGCGTCGAAAGTAGGAGAATAGTCCGATAAAGCTGCGTACATCCTTCGCAGATGGTGGTATAGGAAAGTTTTTGACCGCGCTGATTTTTGCCGGGTCTGGTTGTACACCGTTGGCGTCTACTAAATGGCCAAGCACTGCGATTTGATGGCGTCCAAAGTGACATTTGTACGAGTTGAGCTGCAGGCGAGCGCGACGGAAGATTCCCAGTATGGCTGAGAGGTGCTCTATGTGAGTTTCAAATGTTGGTGAAAAGACGATGCGTCGTCCAAGTAGCACAAACAGGTGGACCATTTGAATCCTCTTAGCAGGGAGTCCATCAATCGTTCGAAGGTGGCTGGAGCGTTACAAAGGCCGAAGGGCACGACCTTGAACTGATATAGGCCATCGGGGGTGATGAATGTTGTGTTTCATGGTCCATTTCATCTACCTCTATCTGGCAGTAGCCGGAACGAAGGTCTATAGAGGAAAAATAGTGGGACCCATAGAGACAATCAAGCGCATCCTCTATTCGTGGCAAAGGGTAGACGTTTTTTTGGGTAATTTTGTTTAGGTGTCTATAATCCACGCAGAAGCGCGATGCACCGTTTTTTTTGCGGACTGGCACTACAGAAGAAGCCCAAGGACTGCAGATTGGCTCAATAATGTCCTTGGCGAGCATTTTGTCGACCTCACTTTGGATGATGTTACGCTCGGCTGCCGACACCCGATATGGACGCCTATGAATAGGATGCTCATTACCAGTGTTTATGCGGTGGCTCATACCGGTAACTTTCCCCAACGGACGGCCGCTGATGCCAAAACGTCGATGTAGGACAGCAGAACCCGGTGGAGCTCATCAGTATGCTGCGGCGTTAAGTTAGAAGCGATCATCGAAGAAATAGCGCTGTCGGAGCAAGTGGCAGATTGATGTTCAGCGTGGGGGTCAGAAGGGGCTGCCATTGCGAAAACATCTACCGCATTGTCTTCTAAGGTGCAGAGCAATGCCAAAGAGATCCCTTGTGGCAAAATTTGAGGTGACAAGCTAAAGTTGACAACCGGGAGGCACGTAGAACTTCTTGCAACAGACAGAATGATGTGCGGTAGTATAATTCCACGGCTTATGAAGACATCTGTGATAGGGATCAGAACATAGTCACCGTCGGGAACTGGTGGTATTGAGACGAGCTCTATGTAAGCCCGTGTCTGTGGAGGGAGGCGCGCGTGTCCCGTTGTGCAGAGGCGACTCGGCCGTTGTGTAAGAGGTTTTGTTGCGGGCAAGTGTAGACGGAGCGTACTGGTCGACCACTCTATGAGGGCAGAATGCGCGGACAGGAATTCGAGGGCTAAGATTACGTCGTGGGGGCATTTATCAAGGACGTTGAAGAGAACAACTGTGTGTCGATCGGCAATGCTCACACGAGTGGAGCACATTCCCACGATAGATGCTATTCCACCATCCGCAACACGGACGAACTGAGTGGTCGCAGGTGTAGGAACCTTCTTGAGCTTGCGGCGAAAATCACTCGTCATGACGGGAAGTTGGGCACCGGTGTCGACAAGAGCAGTGACATATATGCCGTCTACTTGTACGTCTATGAGGTTCCGTTTTGTCGGTATTGTGAAAATAGGATTTTCGGTCAGTCAGAGCGATGCAGCGCCACCTCCGGGGGCTGCAACGCTTAGTTTTCCGTCGGGGAACCTCGTCGGAAGGCGGGAGATGATGGTCAGCGAGGCTGTAGAGAACGAGACTGGCGACGTTGGGGGGATGGAGAGCGGGAGTAGCGGTGTTCAGAAGCAGGTTGCTGGGCAAAATGGTCACGGCTGATCTCATGGCAATAGGCGCGACGTGCATAGAAGGGACGAGAGGGCGGTTGTGCAGGAGAACCAGATAGACTTCTGCAATGGCGAGACATGTGCCCGATTCTGTGACACGAGAAGCATATCGGCTTGTCATCGTGTGTTCGCCATGCGGACGAATAACGGAACGTTGAGGGAGAGCTGGTCGGGAAGGGATGTGCAGGCGTGTATCGGGGCTGGTAGTTGGTGCAGGGAGGCGGTGTGTTAGAGTGAAATCCCAAGCTGGCTATTTCCTGCCGGACGACTGCTTGAATGAGAGGCAACGTAATCGGCGGAGAGGAGTCGGGGGACGTTGGTCCCACCTTAGCTGGAGCAGCCGCTTCAAGCTACCGCCTGACGATTCGCGTCAAGTTGTCACAGGTGTCTGGTGGATGATATGTGTCGAGACACGAGGACGTCACAGTGGTGTTTGGGAGGCACTGGAACTGATGGGAGATGCGTCGGCTTTTAGCTTGTTCGAACCGGCGGCATTCTTGAATTATCGCATCAACAGATGGAACATTGTTGAATACCAACAAGTTGAACGCATCTTCGGCGATACCCTTTAGGATGTGCGCAACTTTTTCAGGTTCAGACATATTTTTGTCAGCTTGGCGCCATAGTGAAAGGACAGCCTGAATATAACCGATGTAGGGCTCCGTGGAAGATTGTGCGCGAGTCGACAACTCATTTTTCGCAGCTTCACGACGACCAGAGATGTTGCCAAAAAGCTCACGGATATTTGCCTTGAAGCTGTCCCAGCTTGTTATGTCACGCTCGTGGATATCAAACCAATCACGAGGGGTCCCGTCGAGATAAAAGATGACGTTTGCGAGCATAAGAGTGGGATCCCACCTGTAAGTGGCACTGACGCGTTCGTAGAGGCGTAGCCACTGGTCGACGTCGGAACCCTCGCTGCCCGAGAACACGGTGTGGTCTTTGAGCGCGGGAAGCGTCACGAAAATTGTTGCGGGCGCTGGTTGATGTCGCACAGGTCCCGTTAATTAGGGAGGCGATCACCGAGCTAATTCCAAGAGCCGAAGTATCGGCCCCCGAACCGCACCACGATATCCTGGACAATTTTAAAGTGGTCCCTTTTGGGGCGCCAGTGGACGTCGGCTGTGGCCCAAATAACAAGTCAGAGCCGAGAGTTGATAAACCAACAAAATTATATTCTCAATAATGGCAGATCAGAAAACAATACACAAATAAGTTCACTCCACAATAGCTGAGTACAATATGTCACCGATCAAACAACGTACTTCACAGTACAATAAGCCACACTTGAACAACGGACACAGACAACAGTACACACTACAATGCAGTCGCATGCATTGAACAACCAAGACACTAAACGGCTAAAGAGATAGAAAACCTATTCAGTCCAAAGTCCTTGGAACAAAAGTCTGAATGATACTCTTCCGAGAATCACTCACTCAAAGTCGAGCGTTGTTGCCGTTCCGCAGCCCCGAAGTTTCTCTTCCAGGGAACCTCGCGTCCTCAAATGGCCACTCTCCAAGCATCAAACTTCTTCGCCGGAAACAAGCCGGCTTCACACACGCAGCTGCTGCCACGCGTCTTCGCTCGATAGCGGTAAACTCACGCTCTTGCCTGTAGCTCGAGCCTTCACCCCTCAGGTGGAAATCCTCTTCTTCTCCTGCTTTGTCGCTACGGACAAAACCTTCGCCGACTACAGGGTGGAATCCCAACGCGCTCTGGCGCTAACTTCCGTCTTCTCCTGATCGCTCGTCTCGGCTGCTCGATTAAATACCTTCCGCGCGACATTCCAGAAAGTTCTCGTCATTTCGTCGGCGCCATACGCAGTGAAGGCTGGGGAGAGGCGCGAGACTGTACGGGGGCCGTCTCCGACAGATGACTCAACTCGGTATGAACACGCCCCTTTCCTTGTAGAAAAATCCAGTGCTTGCTCGGCCGCCGTTGTGGGGTGAGGAGGTTCGTCGGCGAAGCCACGCTTCCGAGAGGAGAGGCTCGCGCGCCCGGGGAGCCTTTAGATGTTTGTTTTCTTTTTCTTTCTTTTTCGTTGACCTCGCGGCGTCACTCCGGCGCGTTATCGCAAGAATTTGACGGCGCGCCCATTCTGAGCGCTCGTTCTGTGACACTGCCCCCCACTTTAAGAATATTATCTCATAATATTCAAAACCACACAAACGAGCGCAAACAGTCACCACACACTCTGAAAGACTGTAACATAGTCCGTCGCTCATGACACTTCACATTCGCAATAGATCACTTAATACAATTGTACATTATAATTCAATTACACAACACATGAAATATGACAACAAACACATGAGTACAACACTCCACCACACATTCTCAATAATACAAATGTACAAAGTTCTCTCATTACAACAATTGTACAATACTATACATCACATCCCAGCACAAACACTTACACAACACAACATAACACAACATTAACACAACATACGGCACTCAGCACTGCCCAACACATTCTGATTCGACCTCAGCACATATCCTGTGTATTTCGAGCTGCGCGTGCGTCCTTTCTTGCGGTGCTCGCTCGATCTCTTCTTGTTTTTCCTCGTTGTTTTTCGGCGAGCCCTCTCCAACGACAATATCTGAGGCGGCACCTCAGCCATCGTTGTCACTTCTGACACCGTTAACGGGTCATAACGTTCAACGGGTCCTGTCGGTTTATTTACCAGCTTGTTCATGTCACGGCATTGGGCCTGGCTGGCCGACTCCGTCATTTTTACACTGTCGGTCGGTTGGGGTCGCGCCGACGTACGTCCAGCTGCCCAGCAGGTGTACTCATTCAACTCGATCATCTTCTTATTCGCTGTCTCTTGCGCCGCGGCTTCAACTTGGGCTCTAGTGAGATCCGTCACGGGATGCTCCTCCTCTGTATCTCGCGGTCGCTGGGTTGGCGAGGGCTCTATCTTGGGGTCTTCTCCCCAACATTCCGGATCATTCGGTCCTCGCGCCCCGTCGATGTTTCCGATGACAAGGTCGTAAAGGGGGGTCGTCATACATAGAGCGGTAACCTTCCCGCTGAAGTACGCGGTTTCCACCTCAATCTCTGCTTCGGGAAGCATCCGAACCGTACGGTCAATTAGGCAAACCGGTTTCATTCTGCCTGTCAACTCACTTTCCCGCACCCAATTTCTCCGCACGATAACCGTGGAGCTACCGGTGTCTCTTAGAACCAAAATATTCTTGCCCGCAACTTTTCCAGGCAGCGTTGGCATTCCCTTCGTAACACTGGTTGGCTGTTTTGACATTACAGCACCCATAATAGGAATTTTCTCCCCATTTTTCAACTCTACGAATTCATCGGTGATGGCATTATTAGCGGATTTCGGTGCCGCTTGCATACAGGATACCTGGTGAGTTTGACTCGCTCCGTTTCGACATGCGTCTGCTTTGTGCCCAGTCTGACCACACTTGAAACATTTTACAAGCGTAGGGCTCGTAAAGTTAGTACGACAGTTGCTCGCGCGATGACCCACTCGGTTACACAGAAAACATGTTGTAGGGAAGTGCATAGACAGCTATGTACCCAGGATTAGAAAACGCATTTGTAAAAATAATCCCTGGATTACCAGAGAAATCATTCACACAAAAAGAAAACTAAAACGGAAACAAAAATCTTGTGCAAAAAATTGTACCCCTGAAGGAACAGCTTGCATTTCTTCAATGAGACAAGAACTGAAACGTCTGATCAAACAATCCAGGGATCGGTTTTTCAATGTGACTTTGACGAAATACTTGAAGGAAGACCCCTCAAGGTTTTGGCGCTTTTATAACTACCCCAGCAAGCTCCCCGAGGCCACCTGAAATTACTCAAGAACGTGTTGATGATTTCAATTCTTTTTTTGCTTCTGTGTTTACTCATGATAATGGCGTTTTGCCCGAGTTTTCTACGTCATCATTGCAGCGGCCGATCGATGATGTGGTAATTAGCGAAGAGGGTGTCCTAAATGTTTTACCTAATATAAATCCAAGAAAAATCCCCGGCCCTGATGGTATACCTAACGAATTTCTGTATAGATACGCTGAATGGGCGACTCGCTTCCTTACAAAAATATTTCAGTCGTCCCTGCGCAGTGGCTCTTTTCCACTAGCGTGGAAGCGGGATGAAATTACCCCTGTTCACAAAAGTGGCTCCTCACGGGACGAGCGCAGCTACCGTCCTATTTCGCTTATCAGTACATGTTCAAGAACACCTGATGTCCTATCTTGATACGCACAATCTATTATTTTCGAAGCAGCATGGCTTCCGCCGAGGCTTATCTACAACTACACTGTTAATCGAATTTGTTCATGATCTTTCAAAAACTATGAATTTGCGTGGTGAAACTGATGTGGTATATTTGGATTTCGCAAAGGCATTTTATAAAGTGTCGCACTCAAAGCTCCTGTTTAAAATTGACAAAACGTTTCAAAATAACAACTTGACAAAATGGTTTTCATCCTATCTCAGCTGCCGTCAGCAGTTTGTTCAAATAAAAAATAATCTGTCTAGAGCAGTTGCAGTTATTTCCGGAGTTCCCCAGGGGAGCGTGCTGGGTCCCCTTTTATTTTTGTTATATAATAACGACCTACCAAATCGGGTTATGGTCCTGATAAGGTTGTTTGCCGCCGACTGTGTTTTTTATAGCAGAATCGAGACTCAACATGACCAACTTAATCTAAACAACAACCTTCAAAGAATAAAGGATTGGTGCGAAGTATGGCAAATGAGTTTGAACACAGAAAAAAACAGTCTTTATGATTATAACTAGAAAGAAAGCAGCTCTAGATTACAACTACCAGATTGGCAATGCTTTTCTTAAGCGTGTACAAAACTATAAATATCTTGGGTTATGGTTCACGCCCGACCTGCTGTGGAACACTCATATTGATAATGTATGCTCCAGGGCTACCAAGACACTGTATAGCCTTAGACGTAATTTTTATACCGCCCCATCTGATATAAAGTGTCTTGCTTACAAAACCCTCGTCAGACCTATTATCGAATATTCTAAAATTTTCTGGGACCCTTACACTAAGACAAACTGCAATAAAATAGCAAAAATACAGCGACTTGGTGCGAGATTTATTTTTAATAAATATCGCCGACATCATTCACCTACTGAACTTTGTAAAAAAGCTGGACTGGATAGTCTTGAACTTAGGACGAGGATTGAGCGTCTGAAATTCCTCTTCCAGTTAATTCATAATCATTTTAAACTAACCTATTCAGATTACTTCCAGGTCAACACACAAGAACACTCCAGACATCGCCATAATATGTACATACCACCCCTAGTCCCACGAAACGATTGCTTTGTGTTTATTTACTTTCCACGTGCTATTATTGAAGATTGGAATATGCTGCCAGAGCCTGTAATTGGTTGTTTCTCGCTTACATCATTTGAACAGAATCTAAAACGTTTATTTTCTGAATAACATTGGTGTGCGTGTGTACTTTTTGGTTGCATGAGACTGTAGTAGTTGACTTTCAAATCTTCAGCGTGGTGCAAAAGTGCCGCCTCAAATGCGTCATGTGGTGTTCTGCGCGTATGTATTGCATTGCATGTGTGTTCCATTTCTTGTTATGTATAACTTCGAGTTGCTGCTCACAATAATACCGAGAAATTATCTCGAGACCTGTACGGTACTTCTTTTTCGCAAATAATTGTTTGTACCTCCAACCTGTAACGGCCCACTTCTGGGCTAACAGTATAAATAAATGAAATGAAATGAAACATCGCGGAACACTCTCCGGTGCACGCTTCTTTTGTTCGGGTGCCGAATTTTTCGAATCTTCGGGACTCTCCTTCTTGACCTTGGCCAAATTAGTTCCACCTTGCGCTTCCAAGAATTGATCAGCCAATTCAAGCATTCCTTCAAGTGACTCAGCCTTCCTCTCTTTCAAGTACAGCGACAGGCTTGGGTGGCAACTAGTAAGAAATAGTTCTCTAATTAAAAGCTCTCTAAGCTCATCGTACTCCTGTGCTGTCCCTGAAAGTTCAATCCATCTGTCGAAATAATGGCAAAGTCGGGCGGCATACTGCGTAGCCGTCTCACCATCAGCTGGCTTTCCTGTCCGAAATCTGTCCCGGAATCCTTCCACAGTAAATCTAAATCGCTTCAGCAAAGCAGCTTTCACCTTGGCATAGTTGGCTGCATCGGTCGGCGTCTGTCTACTGTACACACTGAGCGCTTCACCACTCAAGCAAGTACTCAAAGCAGTTGCCCATTGAGGTTCCGGCCAATTCTGGCTTCTTGTAATCGTCTCGAATCTGTGAAGGTACGTGTCAAGGTCGTCCTTCCTTTCATCAAATGCTACGAGCAGCTTGCTTGGGTTCAAGCGCAATCCGTGGTCTTCCCATTCGCTGCTTTCAACTCTAGCTTGGACCGGAGTGTCACTTGGCTGTTGCAAACGGAGCCGCTCGAGTTCTATCTCGTGCTGTCGCTGCCGTTCCCTTTCCTCTCTTTCTTCTATCGCCCTCTCAGCTGCCAGTCTTTCTCTCTCCAGCTCCAACTTCAATTGCTGCTCTCTTTCTTCTCTCGCCCTTTCGGCTGCCAGCTTTTCTCTCTCCAACTCCAACTTCGATTGTTGCTCTCTTTCTTCCTCCGCCCTTTCAGCTGCCAACCTCTCTCGTTCCAACTCAGCTGCTTTTTCTTCCTTGGCTCTCTCAGCTGCCAACCTCTCTCGTTCCAACTCAGCTGCTTTTTCTTTCTTGGCCCTCTCAGCTGCCAACCTCTCTCGTTCTAACTCAGCGGCTTTTTCTTCCTTGGCTCTCTCCGCTGCCAACCTCTCTCTCTCCATCGCCTCTTTCTCCTTCTGGCTTACCCACTTCCGTAGTTCGGCGCCAGAAAGACCCATCTTCTCACCAAGAGCAACTAACTTTTCGAGATCCATTGTGTCTCGCAAATAAAATCTTGCCGCGTGTAAAAAGTATCTGCCTAAATCAGTCTATCGGAACACTCCCCTGCACTCGTTACCAAGAACACTAAACAACACACAAAATCGTTCCGATAGCACTATCAACAACTCGAGGCTCTTTCTCACTACTTTGGACACACTGTGCACCAAAAAGTCCTGTGTCGCGGACGCCAGATTAATTGTCACACAGGTTCCGTTAATTAGGGAGGCGATCGCCGAGCTAATTCCAAGGGCCGAAGTATCGGCCCCCCGAACCGCACCACAAAAGCGTGGACAATTTTGAAGTGGTCCCTTTTGGCGCACCAGCGGACGCCGGTTGTGGCCCAAAGAACAAGTCAGAGCCGAGAGTTGATAAACCAACAAAGTTATATTCTCAATAATGGCAGATCAGAAAACAATACACAAATATGTTCACTCCACAATAGCTGAGTACAATATGTCACCGATCAAACAACGTACTTCACAGTACAATTAGCCACACTTGAACAACGGACACAGACAACAGTACACACTACAATGCAGTCGCATGCATTGAACAACCAAGACACTTAAAGACTAAAGAGATAGAAAACCTATTCAGTTCAAAGTCCTTGGAACAAAAGTCTGAATGATACTCTTCCGAGAATCACTCACTCAAAGTCGAGCGTTGTTGCCGTTCCGCTGCCCCGATGTTTCTCTTCCAGGGAACCTCGGGTCCTCAAATGGCCACTCTCCAAGCTTCAAACTTCTTCGCCGGAAACACGTCGGCTTCACACACGCAGCTGTTGCCACGCGTCTTCGCTCGATAGCGGTAAACTCACGCTCTTGCCTGTAGTTCGAGCCTTCACCCCTCAGGTGGAAATCCTCTTCTTCTCCTGCTTTGTCACTATGGACAAAACCTTCGCCGACTACACGGCGGAATTCCTACGCGCTCTGGCGCTAACTTCCGTCTTCTCCTGCTTTGTCCCTACGGACAAAACCTTCGCCGACTACACGGCGGAATCCCTACGCACTCTGGCGCTAACTTACGTCTTCTCCTGATCTCTCGTCTCGGCTGCTCGGTTAAATACCTTCCGCGCGACATTCCAGAAAGTTCTCGTCATTTCGTCGGCGCGATACGCAGCGAAGGCTGGGGAGAGGCGCGAGACTGTACGGGGGCCGTCCCCGACAGATGACTCAACTCGCTCTGACCACGCCCCTTTCCTTCTAGAAAAATCCAGTGCTTGCTCGGCCGTCGTTGTGGGGTGAGGAGGTTCGTCGGCGAAGCCACGCTTCCGAGAGGAAAGGCTCGCGCGCCCGGGGAGCCTTTAGATGTTTGTTTTCTTTTTCTTTCTTTTTCGTTGACCTCGCGGCGTCACTCCGGCGCGTTATCGCAAGAATTTGGCGGCGCGCCCATTCTGAGCGTTCGTTCTGTGACACTGCCCCCCACTTTAAGAATATTATCTCATAATATTCAAAACCACACAAACAAGCGCGAACAGTCACCAAACACTCTGAAAGAATGTAACATAGTCTGTCGCTCATGACACTTCACATTCGCAATAGTTCACTTAATACAATTGTACATTGTAATTCAATTACACAACACATGAAATATGACCACAAGCACATGAGCACAACACTCCACCACACATTCCCAATAATACAAATGTACAAAGTTCTCTCATTACAACAATTGTACAAATTTATACATCACATCCCAGCACAAACACTTCGACACTTGTGACACAGGATAACACAACATTAACACAACATATGGCATTCAGCACTGCCCAACACATTCTGATTCGACCTCAGCACTTATTCTGTGTATTTCGAGCTCCGCTTTTTCGGCGAGCCCTTTACAACGACGATATCTGAGGCGGCGCCTCAGCCATCATTGTCACTTCCGACACCGTTAATGGGTCATAAAGTTCAACGGGTCCTGTCGGTTTATTTACCAGCTTGTTCATGTCACGGCATTGGGCCTGGCTGGCCGGCTCCGTCATTTCACATTGCTCGTAACAATTTGACTATGTTTTTTTTCAGAGGTGGTTACTAACACGTGTACTAATTCTTTGTGGTCACTGTTACTGTGTTTCACTAAAACCTTACTTATACACGCTTTCACACGTAGCAAGCCATTACTTCATGTACCGCAACAGTCTTAAAGATTGTCTTTAATTTTCACGCTCACTGTAACAAAGATGAGCTGAGCTCATCAAAAGAGTTATACGTCTTCTACTGAAAACAAGTAGGGCTCATACACAGCGAAAGTGTTTGGGATGCCGCAATTAAGCTACTCTGAATAAGTGATTCCAGTTCTTTGTGGTTCACTTTAAACAAACAAACACCTAAAAACTTTAGAGTACGCTCAAAGTGCGCATTTTAATAAAGATAGGAATGAAATATGGCAACTGCAAATTGAAAATAGCTGCAGCTCTGTTTAGAAAAAGAGAAAGAAGAAAACGCATGCGTGCCTGAGCATTGTGAACATTGTGAACATTGGGAGCATTGTGTCTGAGCATTTTTTGACATTGCGCCAAATTAATTTCACAGTCAAAACACAGTAATCATATTCCCTTAATCTAGAAAATCTATAGGTATTGACTTGCATTATCCACCGGCTTCTTGGCGAATCCCCCTTTGTGGGTGAGAGCCACAAAAGAAAGGAACAAGCAAGCAAGCATTGTGTAAGGTAGAATTTCCCTTCTGCTGAGAGTGTGGTTTCAAATACACAGAATAGCTTTTTTTCCTAAATTTGATGATTAGGATTATCACCGCTTTTTACCGTCTACCAGCAGTGGATGCTGGTAGATCTAAAGAAACCCCCACAGGCTTTATTCACAGGCTCACTTGCCCCCTGCACGTTATTTTTTAAATTTCAGTTGGACACCTTTTGCACTGAAGGCCGGAGATGTTAAGGCACTTTCTGTGGTGCGATGGAGTGAAATCACTCCTCTGCACATTCACAAAAAATCGCTTGTTGTATAAAAACACATGGAATCAAATACGGAATTAAAAAAACAGTATTTTTCTATTCCTTCCGGCAAGAAGTGTGGTTGGAAAATGGATGATACCGATTACAAGTATGATGTAAATAGCACAGTACATAACCAAACACTCAAGTAGTGCTGGAATGTACAGTGTTTCTTTAATAAAATTCTACAACAATTGTTTGCTATATCAGAGTCTTTGACAACTGTACTCATCACTGTAACGTGGGTGTCTGGGTATCTGAGCAGGCCAAGTGTTGTACTGCTGAGCATGAGGAAACAGTTTTGATTCCTGGTGATGCTGCCCGCATTTCGATGGGGGCAGAGAGCAAGAGAGCCAGTGTAATACTGTGAGCTGTATTAGAGAGAACACGAGTGGATAGCAACGGCTGTCACCACACTATACTTCAATATCGCAATAAATTCACAAGCAGCAAGTGGTACAATCAGCTGCTGTTTTGTATCAGCACTAGCAAGGCAGCAGGGGCAATGCTTAGTAGAACCGTATTGTCTTTTGTTAAAAACAGTGTGCATACCGCAGGGTAAATAAACAGAAAAATCAGGGATGAAGCATGGAAATAGGATTTTTGCACTGTTTCACTTGAATAAATCGCAGAGTTGAGACGCACTACTTGATCTCTCCATGTCTATTCGTCTAGAAAACTCGTTCATCTACGAACGAAGTCTGCAGATCTTACACAATTTCCAGTGTTTCCATCAGCTGTTGCCATGCAATAGTGTGTTCGAGGCTATTTGTCATGCACTTTCGTATTCCTGCTATAGTGGTCATAATAGTATTATATTATGTTGATGTTATAGAACACGAGGAGAATATTCCACAATATTTCTTTAGAGTATGTATTAAACGTACTATTCCCTTTGTGCGTAATGTTCAGGATGATATGCTGCTTTACGCCCTGGGCTTAGATTTGTCAGACAAAGGCTCCGATTATACTTTACAAGTTCGCATGCTGCATTATTTGCAACAAGAACCTAATGAATGTGTAAAACTTCCAAGAAATGTCCGCATAAATCGGGCTCTTCTATGAATGTGATCATCCAAACACATTTGATTCTGTTTTCAAAAATGGCGCGGTAGCCCAGCTAATCGAGTGGCTTAATTGAATGTTTACACACAGATAGCTTTCTACCAGAACACAAAGATATGTAAAACATCAAAATCAACTTTATAGTCCTCACCAAATATGTGTTCCCTAGTCATCTGCTCTCAAAAACGCCTGTACTAAAACAAACATATTTAAGCACCGGGAAGGACCGAGAAGTTATGATTCTTTTTGGTGTGCGAATTGTTCCAGTCTGAACACAAAACCATACGCATGCATATCGCCCAGTTGCATAACGTCCACGTATAAAAAAATGAGGGCACCCAAGAGTGAAATTAAAGCACTCCTACAAGTAATTTATAGAACTGTCAGCATGTACAAATTAAGTAACTTTGTAGTTGCACCTCACCAAAAGATGCACTTGAAGCCCACAGGTAACTAACTTTTTAAACAAATAGTACGTGAGAGATGCGCATAAATGCAGCTCCTATAGTTTACTGATTACCTGCATGGTTTAATTAGTAATACCAACACATTGCACGATGCACAACACATAAAACAGCACCTAAAGCTGCTTTAACCCACTGGAGGTATACGCCAAAGCACACTATCAGTCCCTCGAAAGCTATTCCGTCACCGTAGAGCAAAAGAAGCAGCAAATTATCTAAGAAACAATAAAACATGCATGACAGCAATGAAGACGCAATGAAACTAGAGCATTACACTCTGTGCTCTGCACACCGAACGCAGTAATCCAATACGTTCCACGTTTGTCTTCAATTAGCATAAGCCATATGTAGATTTCACTTGCTTGGGATTACTTAAAAAGTTAACAATGGCATGAACACACACAATCGACAGCAACTGACACTCACGTACTAAGCACACTTTGTGCCTTTAGATGGGTGATATTAAATCCAAAGCCTAGCACTGCCTTGCTGTTTTTTAATGAATAAGTTCACAAATGCTGATTAACTCTCGTAATAAAATCACAATCCATTCATATTAACTCCTTTTATGCAAATGGCTGCAGCGATGGCGTAGTGGCTAGAGCATCCACCTCGCGGGCAAAAGGTCCGTGGCTCAATTCCGATGCCGCGCAGTTCCCAACCAGATAAAAAAAACTCCGCCATATCCACGAAGTGAATGATGATGAGTGGGCGAAGCTCCGGAAGTAAACCTGGTAAACCATGAATCCTCTGTACATTTTGCCCACTCGATTTTATTACATCGCTCCGCCTAGCGTACGTCGCCGCACTAAATCGAACGATTGCCTTCAACCAATGACACGCGCCATATGTGACATCATACCTATTTTATAAGATCTCGCGTCTTTCATCAACTACAAGTACTGCTTTCTAGTTTATAACATCTTGCATCTTTTCATCATCAGCTACAAGTACCACCATCTAGTAAACACTACAAGAACTGAACGATAGGTGGCTACATACAGGAGACGGTACCGCCATCTAGTGAACACCACAAGAACTAAACTAGAGGTGGCTAGATACAGGGGACGGTACACCCATCTAGTGAACACGGCAAGAACTAAACTAAAGGTGGCTACATACAGGCTACAGGGGACGCACAGCCCACGCCCTAAGGAGCTTCGCCCCTAAAAATCCGCGTGGTGATGGAACTGCATTAAGAGGCCTGGGAAGCGGCCTTACCGGTAAACACCGCCGGAAACGCACTCCCTCACCAGACAAGGATTGGCCACGCTGGTGCAGTATCTGGCCACTACCTCCCACATACATACGTCCAATAATTCACGGCCCTCAATCCCCAGCAGCTGCGAAGCAACTGACTACGGCGGCGGTCAGATCTGCAACGCAGCAGAGGGTGCTAAGAATCTTCGGATCCGGACAGGCCGCCAATGGATCCTGAACTTGGCAACGTTTAACGCTATAACCTTATCTAGTGCGGGAAGTCTAGCTGTACTATTCGAGGAGCTACAAGGTGTTAAATGGGATATAATGAGGCCCAGTGAAGTTAGGAGGACAGATGAGGCTTATACGGTGCTACAGAATGGGCACGTCCTTTGCTATAGGGGCTTGGCTGACAGAAGAGAACTGAGATGGGGGTTCCTAATTCACAGAAACATAGCTGGCAACATAGAGGAATACTATAGCATTAATGAAAGGGTGGTATGTATCGTAATTAAACTGAATAAAAGATACAATATTGTCACGGGGGTGAGAGAATGAATGAAATATTTAGATTTACAAAATATACAGGGAGACTCAGAGGCAGCTGCAGCCAAGATGGAAGAACAGCAGCAACAGCTACACGAGCACGGTCGCTTTCATCGTCTTCGTCATCTATTATGCTCTTTCATTGCCGATGTCGTGTAACATATAACCCCCAGCTGCTGGCAGTGCCGTCTCGGCGCCTAAAGGAGAGTAGGATCATATGCGGATATGTACGGTTTGAGGCGGCTCACGTGGACGACGTCAGTGGCGGGTGCGGACGACGACGACTGACTGTCCAACAATGATTCTGCAATGCCCTAATGATTCTGCAATGCAGGAGCTACTTAAAGGTCAAAAAGAAATACTTGAGGTGATGGGAACAATTAGAAAGAAGCTCGACGACTACATTGCTCTTACGGATCAGAGGTTAGACTCAATTGAAAGTGAATTAAAATGCCTTGCCGGTAAAAGTGTACAATTTGAACGTTGTGAGAAAACAGTGGATCGAATATCGGCAGGCATTGTTGAGATGCAAGTGAAACTCGATGATCTTGAAAACAGAAGCAGACGTAATAATTTGGTTGTATATGGGTTGAAAGAAAGTACTGGTGAAACAACTGAATCACTTCGTAAAACTGTTCTTGACGATATTTTTACTGCTAAAATGGGTGTCACCTTAATGAGTGTTGAAAGAATTCACCGCATTGGAACAAAGAAGCGGGGGAAGAACAGACCAGTCATTCTACGGCTTTACAACTTTCGAGAAAAAGCTGATCTCTACAAAAATGCACACAAATTGAAAGATTCTGGCTTATCAATCAGTGACGACTATTCCAAGCAGGTGCGCGAAAAAAGAAAGCACTTATGGGAATATGCAAAATCAAAAAAAGCAGATGGTCACACAGTGAAACTTTCTTTTGATAAGCTTATCATTGACGGTAGGACTTACAGTTGGGATAGTGATGCGCAGGATGTCACAAAAGTAAGACGTTCGTGACGCTATAACAAAGAAGTGAGACAAAAGCCCCAAGGTGCCCGAGATATTGCCCTTCTGATGATGAATTGCCGAAGTGTTAAGAATAAAGCTGATGAGCTGGGTGGCCTTATTAGGTCAGTGAACGCTGACTTAGTCATTGGGTCAGAATCTTGGCTTGACGAAGCAGTTTCGAACTCTGAAATGTTTCCTTGCAATTTTCAAACATATCGAAAAGACCGGTCAACGCATGGTGGTGGTGTTTTCATTCTTGTGAAGGATTCTTTGATGTCCGAAGAAATTTTTATTGATAACAATGAAACTGAATCTGTTTGGTGCCGAGTAGTGCAAAGTAATCGTTCTAGTTTCATTGTTGGTGCTTTCTATCGGCCTCCTGTCTTTGAACCGAATGTTATGCGTCAGCTGAGAAAAATTGCCTGCACCTTTTCTAAAGAGTGTGTCGTTCTTGCTGGTGACTTTAATTTACCGGATGCTGAGTGGAATAACGGTAACTGTGTCTTAAAGTCTCAGGCAGCGACATACTGTGAATTGAAAACGTTGACTGACGTGCTCGGCCTCATGCAGTATGTTTCCAGTCCTACGCGAGGTGACAACATTCTGGATTTGTTGTTTTGTAATACCCCTGATGTCATTAATGAAACACACGTTATTCCCGGTATTAGTGATCACAACGCCGTCTTTGCAAAGCTAACAAGATCCCGGGTAAATACAAAGAAATGCGAATCTAGGAGAATCTTCTTTTATAGTAAAGCAAACTATCAGCAAATATCAGCTGGTCTTGAGCAACAATTTCTGTCTTTTGAATGCAGTGCAGACGAAGTAACTGTTGAGCAGCTATGGCAAGTGTTTAAGGAACGCATTACTGGGCTCATTCGGCGTCACGTCCCGAGCGTCTCAAGCGATAAACTGAGTAAAATAAAGAAACCTTGGATTAAGGGGCATCTTATTCAGCTTATCAAAAAGCGCAAGAGGGCTTTTTCCCGATACTGCCAAAAAAAATCCCCTGAAAATTTTAATAAAATGAAAGATTTGACATCACTTTATAAAATGGAACTGAAAGAAGCCAAGAAAAAGTATTTTAAGAGTTTGGCCGCTGACTTTTCTAATAAGAAAAGGTTTTGGAAATATATGAGACGATGTGGTACTGAGAAGGTTAGCCCACCAAACCTACGTTACGGTGGCGAGATTGTAACTGAGGATCGAGATAAAGCCACACTTTTTAACGACTTCTTTAAATCGGTCTTCCGCCCACCTACACAAGTGATTGTCACGAATAAAAAAGAACAATGTTTGCCTATGGGTGAGATAGAGCTTTCATTCAATGGCATAATGAAGTTGTTACAGCGCATTGACGAAGGTAAAGCAACTGGCCCAGATGGCATATCACCAAGAGTTTTAAAACTTTGCTCTGAGGCAGTAGCTCGTTACCTTTATGTTATCTATAAAAAATCACTCGATGAAGGCAAGCTTCCTGATGATTGGAAAATAGCTAATGTTGTGCCCGTTTTCAAAAGTGGTTCTAAATCAGACGTATCAAATTACAGACCAATTTCTTTGACGCCGATTTGTTGTAAAGTACTTGAACATGTTCTTTTTTCTGCTTTAATGAATCACCTGACTTCAATTAATTTTTTTAATCCTAAACAACACGGATTTAGACAGGGTTTTTCATGCACAACCCAATTAATTGAATTCTATCATGATATAGCATCAGTTTTAGATAATCGAGGACAGATTGATTGTTTATTTTTAGACTTCAGAAAGGCTTTCGATACGGTATCACACTCCATTCTGATTCAAAAACTGCAGAACTTGAACATTCATCAAACCATTTGCCGTTGGATTGCGGACTATTTAACTTCAAGAAAACAAAAGGTTGTGCTTGGTGGATCATGTTCGTGTTTAGTTTCGGTGACATCAGGGGTACCTCAGGGTTCCGTACTCGGTCCGCTTCTCTTCCTTGTGTTTATTAATGATATTTCGGATACAATTAGGTGTCGTATTAGAATGTTTGCTGACGACTGTGTGTTGTATACTGAACTGACCGACCAAACGGATTCCACCCAGCTTCAGGATGACCTTAATCACGTGGAGGCATGGTGTAAAACTAATGACATGGTATTAAACACGAATAAATGTGTTCACGTCAGTTTCACCAAAAAGGTTAATAGATTTACAAATCAGTACATCTTAAACAATGAAGTTATTAGGTATGAACACAAATATAAGTATTTGGGTGTCACGCTTTCTGAGGATGGGGGATGGTCTGAACACATTGGCAGTGTTGTAAGTAGAGCGGGAAAAGCCCTAGGCTTTTTACAAAGAAATCTTAAACATGTAACCAAGGAGGTTAAACAGGCCGCATATTATGCCTATGTGAGACCAATACTAGAATACGCCTGTCCTGTGTGGGATCCGTTTAACAAAATACATATTCATGAATTAGAACGCATTCAGTCGATGGCAGCAAGATTTGTTCTGGGAAAATATGGCCGAACTGAAAGCTCCCGTTGTATGAAAAGAGAACTTAATTGGCAATACTTACAAGATCGAAGACGTAATCTAAGATTAAAATTATTTTATTCGATATATAACAATAAAACGGGCATTAATGCTTCAGATTATTTAAAAAAAGCGTATTATCAATCCTCCCGTCATGATCACAAATTTAAAGTACGGCCATACAACCCCAGAACGGATCTTTTTAAGCATTCTTTTTTTCCGCAATCCATTGTTGAATGGAACACGTTACCAGCCGATGTAGTTGGCCGCAAGACTGCGGATTCATTTTATGAGGCTCTGTGCCCCCCGCAATAATGCCTAAGTGGCGCTGCGGGTTTTGTTTCAAATAAAAAAAAAAAAAAACAAGCAATCTTGTATGTGACATCGGTAAGCTGGCGTAAAACCTTGTAAGGCCCCGATAAGCAAAACAGGAGCTTCGAAGAGAGGCCAACGTGGCGGCATGGTGTCCAGAGGAGAACCAGTGAACCTGGAGAGTAGGAAACTACTCTGTGATGGCTATCGTAGCGGGCCTTCTGAGAGAGCTGCGAGCAAAGAAGACGTTCCTGAGCAATTTGGCGGGCCACTCGAGCCCGAGCAGTGGCATCCCGGGCGTACTCTGTAACCGTTTGCGTAGTTTATGGGAAAAGAGTTTTGAAGAGTAGCGCTGGATGGCGGCCGAACAATAAAAAGAACGGGGAGAATCCAGCAGTGTCGTGGCGTGACGAATTGTACGCGAATGTCACATAAGGACAAGTACTGTAGCATCTCAATGCGGCGCTCGTCAAGGAAGAAGTTGGAATTTGGGTCGCGCGGCGGATGCAACGCGATAATAAAAAAATCAGTTCGAAAACTGAACGCTGTCAGGGCTGGATCTTTCCCGTGTTAGCTCCGACAGTTAATGGTGCCCCGATAAAGAACACGCAGCCCTGATCATCCCGCATGGATCTCGCCGGCTCTGCCACCAATCCTACCGGTCATGACGCCCAAAAAGACGCCAGACTTAGCGGTGCTGCAGTCGCTGCGATTCAACATGTCAACCTGCCACCATTTTGGCCCAACAGCGTCAGCACATGGTTTCTGCAGGTCGAGGCGCACTTCCGTCTAGGCAAATCACCAGCCAACCGACCAGGTACTGGAATCTGGTGTCTTGCTTACCTCCGGACGTAGCCGACGACTTAGCTGATATTTTAGCGTCACCGCACCCGAGCCATCTCTACGACACGTTGAAGGCAGCTATCATTTCCCGCAAGTCTGAGTCCGAACACAGCAGACTCCAACAGCCCATCACGGCTACAGAGCTCGGTGACCATCGCCCATCACAGCTCCTGCGACGCATGCGCCAGCTCCTTGGCGGCCCCTCCACTCTCAAGAGGAGAAGCTGTTACGTGAGTTGTTCCTCCATCGCTTACCGCAGAGCATGGTCCCGGTCCTCGTACCTGCAGGAGATGTTCCACTAGACACACTCGCTGAAATGGCTGACCGAGTGGTGGACTACTCACGGGCACATAGCCTCAACGCCGTTACCACACCGCCACCGGCCACCGCAGCAGACCCGGCGCTCGCGAGCATCGAGAACCGTTTGAACGCCCTTGTCAGGCGCCTCGATGACTTCGTACCTGCGCATCGTCAACCGTCATCCAGGTTCCAGATACACAGTCGCTCTTCGACACCCCCGCGTTCTCCGGAAATTCGGCCACCCGACGCGCCGCGGGATGTTTCATCCTCAACCGTGTGCTGGTAGCACCACCGATTCGGTGCCTCTGCTCGCAAATGCACTCGCCCATGCTCCTGGTCGGGAAATGCGACGACCGGCCACTGACGGCGGCAAGTGGTACTGGTCGAAAGTCATGCCGCCTTTTCTATGTTTCTGATAAGATCACTGGCGCTCGCTTCCTGAGTTAGCGTCATCCAGGTTAGCGTCATCCCGGCCTCGTGTGCAGATCGCCGTCGCAAGGAACAGACCTGCCCCCTCCAAGCGATCAACAATTCCGCCATTCGCACATACGGCAAACGCTCTCTTACACTTGACCTTGGACTACGCCGTACGTTCCGCTGGATTTTCGTCCTCGCTGACGTCTCGCAAGCTGTTACTGGAGCTGACTTCCTCAGTTTTTTTCAAACTTGCTGTGGACATGCATGCTCATCGCCTCATTGATCTCAAAACCCGCCTCTCCATCAACGGTGTACTCTGTACTTCCTCGCCAACCGGACTGCGAGCTCTCATACCTGCTTCGCCGTATGCAAAAATACTCGACGACTTTCCCAGCATAACGAAGCCGAACACCAGAGAGTCACCGGTGAAGCATTCCATCACTCACCACATTGTGACCACTGGACCTCCCGTTTTTACACAACTCCGTCGACTATCTGGAAAACGCCTCGCCATCGTCCGCCGTGAGTTTGAGCACATGCTTGAACTCGGCATTGTGCGGCCTTCCTCCAGAAACTGGGTGTCGCCACTCCACATGGTGCCGAGGAAAGATCCTGGTGACTGGAGACCATGTGGGGATTACCGCGCTCTCAATGCCCACACCTTACCAGACCGCTATCCACTTCCTCACATACAGGATTTCACATCGAATTCGGCTGGGTGCACAATGTTCTCCAAGATTGACCTAATGAAGGCTTACCATCAGATTGCTGTATAACCGCGTACTCCATCGTGCATCTAAGGCGTTCACGCTGGACATCAATGGCCGTGAAGACGTCGTGGCTGCTGATCGACTGAAACCTGCGTATATCGCCGCTCTCGCGGCCACGGGGTTTCAATCTAAAGTCCAAATGCCAACATCCAAGCATGTCCACTGGGCGACTCCTCTGGTGATTCCTACGGCTCTCGCTATACTGGGGGGAGCACTGTAGCGTCTCAATGCGGCGCTCGTCAAGGAAGAAGAAGTTGGCATCTGGGCCGCGCGGCGGGTGCAACGCAATATTATAAAAATCAGTTCGAAAACTGAACGCTGTCAGTGCTGGCTCTTTCCGGTGTTAGCTCTGACAGTACTATCCCAATCAAGGTGATCCTTGGAAACGTACATGGAGAGCATTGTTGTCAATGTTCAATTTAGGCGCTCGGTAAGGCCATTTGTTGGTGGGTGATAGGCCGTAGTGAGCTTGTGACGCGTCGAACACGAGCGAAGGATGTCACTTACTACTTTTGAAAGAAATGAGCGACCACGATCAGTAAGCAGCTGTCGAGGAGCACCATGGTGAAGAATTACGTCATGAAGCAAGAAGTCCGCGACGTTAGTGGCACAGCTTGCCGGTAGCGCTCGTGTGATAGCGTATCTTGTGGCGTAATCAGTGGCTATGGCTATCCACGTGTTTCCAGTCAGAGAAGTAGGAAATGGTCCAACGAGATCAAGACCGACGTGGTGGAAGGGAACGGTGGGTATGTATATTGGTTGGAGCGGACCAGCTGATGGCAAGGTGAAATGTTTGTAATTCTGCCAGGCCTCACATGCAGCAACGTATCGGCGCACAGAACGGTAAAGGCCTGGCCAGAAGAATCTACGCCGCACGTGATGGTACGTGCGCCTGACTCCGAGATGTCCCGCGGTTGGGGCGTCATGAAGCTGTTCAAGTACAGCGGAACGAAGTGTCGCGGGAACTACGAGTAGTAGCTCTGGTCCTTCAGCACTCGTGTTGCGTCGGTAAAGATTGCCATCGCGTAGAACGAACAATGCGGATATGCGGATATGTACGGATCATATGCGGATATGTACGGTTTGAGGCGGCTCACGTGGACGACGTCAGTAGCGGGTGCGGACGACAATGACTGACTGTCCAACGGAGCAATCTTGTATGTGACATCGGTAAGCTGGCGTAAAACCTTGTAAGGCCCCGATAAGCAAGACAGGAGCTTCGAAGAGAGGCCAACGTAGCGGCATGGTGTCTAGAGGAGAACCAGTGAACCTGGAGAGTAGGAAACTACTCTGTGATGGCTATCGTAGCGGGCCTTCTGAGAGAGATGCGAGCAAAGAAGACGTTCCCAAGCAATTTGGCGGGCCACTCGAGCCCGAGCAGTGGCATCCCGGGCATACTCTGTAATCGTTTGCGTAGTTTATGGGAGAAGAGTTTTGAAGAGTAGCGCTGGATGGCGGCCGAACAATATAAAGAACGGGGAGAATCCAGCAGTGTCGTGGCGTGACGAATTGTACGCGAATGTCACATAAGGCGAAGTACTGTAGCATCTCAATGCGGCGCTCGTCAAGGAAGAAGAAGTTGGCATTTGGGCCGCGCAGCGTGTGCAACGCGAAAATAAAAAATCAGTTCGAAAACTGAACGCTGTCAGGGCTGGATCTTTCCCGTGTTAGCTCCGACAGTTAATGGTGCTCCGATAAAGAACACACAGCCCTGATCATCCCGCATGGATCTCGCCGGCTCTGCCACCAATCCTACCGGTCATGACGCCCAAAAAGACGCCAGACCTAGCGGTGCTGCAGTCGCTGCGATTCAACATGTCAACCTGCCACCATTTTGGCCCAACAGCGTCAGCACATGGTTTCTGCAGGTTGAGGCGCACTTCCGTCTATGGCAAATCACCAGCCAACCGACCAGGTACTGGAATCTGGTGTCCTGCTTACCCCCGGATGTAGCCGACGACTTAGCTGATATTTTAGCGTCGCCGCACCCGAGCCATCCCTACGACACGTTGAAGGCAGCTATCATTTCCCGCAAGTCTGAGTCCGAACACAGCAGACTCCAACAGCTCATCACGGCTACAGATCTCGGTGACCATCGCCCATCACAGCTCCTGCGACGCATGCGCCAGCTCCTTGGCGGCCCCTCCACTCTCAAGAGGAGAAGCTGTTACGTGAGTTGTTCCTCCATCGCTTACCGCAGAGCATGGTCCCGGTCCTCGTACCTGCAGGAGATGTCCCACTAGACACACTCGCTGAAATGGCTGACCGAGTGGTGGACTACTCACGGGCACATAGCCTCAACGCCGTTACCACACCGCCATCTGCCACCGCAGCAGACCCGGCGCTCGCGAGCATCGAGAACCATTTGAACGCCCTTGTCAGGCCCCTCGATGACTTCGTACCTGCGCATCGTCGACCGTCATCCAGGTTCCAGATACACAGTCGCTTCTCGACGCCCCCGCGTTCTCCGGAAATTCGGCCACCCGACGCGCCGCGGGATGTTTCATCCTCAACCGTGTGCTGGTAGCACCGCCGATTCGACGCCTCTGCTCGCAAATGCGCTCGCCCGTGCTCCTGGTCGGGAAATGCGACGACCGGCCACTGACGGCGGCAAGTGATACTGGTCGAAAGTCATGCCGCCTTTTCTATGTTTCTGATAAGATCACTGGCGCTCGCTTCCTAGTCGACACAGGAGCCCAGGTTAGAGTCATCCCGGCCTCGTGTGCAGATCACCGTCGCAAGGAACAGACCTGCCCCCTCCAAGCGATCAACAATTCCGCCATTCGCACATACGGCCAACGCTCTCTTACACTTGACCTTGGACTACGCCGTACGTTCCGCTGGATTTTCATCCTCGCTGACGTCTCGCAAGCTGTTACTGGAGCTGACTTCCTCAGTTTTTTTCAAACTTGCTGTGAACATGCATGCTCATCGCCTCATTGATCTCAAAACCCGCCTCTCCATCAACGGTGTACTCTGTACTTCCTCGCCAACCGGATTGCGAGCTCTCATACCTGCTTCGCCGTATGCATAAATACTCGACGACTTTCCCAGCATAACGAAGCCGAACACCAGAGAGTCACCGGTGAAGCATTCTATCACTCACCACATTGTGACCACTGGACCTCCCGTTTTTACACGACTCCGTCGACTATCTGGAAAACGCCTCGCCATCGTCCGCCGTGAGTTTGAGCACATGCTTGAACTCGGCATTGTGCGGCCTTCCTCCAGAAACTGGGCGTCGCCACTCCACATGTTGCTGAGGAAAGATCCTGGTGACTGGAGACCATGTGGGGATTACCGCGCTCTCAATGCCCACACCTTACCAGACCGCTATCCACTTCCTCAAATACAGGATTTCACATCGAATTCGGCTGGGTGCACAATGTTCTCCAAGATTGACTTAATGAAGGCTTACCATCAGATTGCTGTATAACCCGCCGACATTCCGAAGATGGTCATCACCACCCCATTCGGTCTGTTTGAATATGTGAGGATGCCTTTTGGATTGCGCAACTCTGCACAGACCTTTCAGCACACTATCAACGAGGTCACGCGAGGTCTCGATTTCGTATTTGCCTACCTTGATGACCTCCTTGTAGCAAGCTCATCTGGCCCTGAGCATGAAGCCCACTTGCGCACCCTGTTCAACCGCCTGAATGATTGCGGCTTCTTAATTATTCCCAATAAGTGCCTCTTCGGCGACGCTACGATAGAGTTCCTAGGCCACCTTGTCACTCTGAAGGGTATCCAACCACTCGCCAGCAAAGTGAAGGCTATTCAAGACTTTCCACTCCCGACTTCACTGAAGAGACTACGAGAATTTCTGGGCCTACTAAACTTCCATCGCCGCATTTTTTCAAAGTGTACCACATTCCTGAAGCCCTTGACCGACCTATTGGCTAAAAAGAAAGACCCGTCTGCGCCACTGGAGTGGCCCAAGGACGCTGCATCTGCCTGCGACATTGCCAAGAAGGCTCTGGCAGACGCTGCCATGCTCATACATCCCGTCCCTGATGCCCCAATTCGTCTCATCACTGATGCATCAACGTGGCAGTTGGCGCCGTTCTCGAGCAGCACGTATCCGGTTGGCAGCCCCTTGGGTTTTTCTCGCAAAAACTGAAGCCACCAGAGACAAAACACAGTACATTTGCCCGAGAACTCTTCGCGGTATAACTCGCCATCAAACATTTTCGTCATTTATTGAAGGGGCGGGACTGTTACGTCGTTACAGACCACAAGCCCCTGACGTTTGCCTCCCATCGCAATCACAGCAATTAAACTGCACGGGAGATCCGTCAACTATGCTTTATTTCCGAGTTCACTGTGGATCTTAGACACGTACATGGGCCGGAAAATGCTGCTGCTGATGCACTATCCCGCATCAACGCTTTGTCGAACCAAACATCACTAGACATGGAAAAGCTAGCAGCTGCCTAAAGCAACGACCCTGAGCTGCATCGTCTTCGCTCTTCATGCACGTCACTATCGTTCACGGAGTGCCCGCTTTCATTTTCTACCTCATTAATAACGTGCGAAACGTCTGCTGGTGTCCCTCGGCCCTTCGTGCCTTCAGCTTTTCGTCGTCCAATTTTTGATCGATTGCACAACATGAGCCATCCTGGTATTCGTGCGACCCAGAAGCTAGTCACATCTCGTGTCCTTTGGCCAAGCATCAATGCTAATGTCCGACGCTGGGCGCGAACCTGCCTTGAGTGCCAGCGCGTTAAGGTTCACCATCACACTGTCCCGGCAACATCCCCGTTTCGGCCTCCAGACGCAAGGTTTTCTCCCGTCCATCTCGACATCGTCGGTCCTCTTCCGTCATCGCAAGGAGCCTGTTACCTGCTGACATGTGTGGATCGCTTCACCAGATGGCCGGAAATGTTTCCCATTTCCAACATTACAGCACCAACAGTTGCCAAGGCTTTCACAAACTGCTGGGTGTCGCGCTTTGGATGCCCTTCTGTCGTCACCACTGATCGCGGTCGTCAGTTTCAATCGGCCCCTTTTCACCGCACTTGCCAATATCCTGGGCATTCGACACATCCACACAACTGCCTACCATCCTTCCGACAATGGCATGGTCGAACGGCTTCATCGACAACTGAAAGCTGCCCTCACTGCTCACCAGCCAAGGGAACGTTGGCTCGACCACCTCCCCTTTGTACTTCTGGGCATCCGATCAGCATTGAAAGTGGATCTCGGCTGCTCATCAGCCGAACTAGTCTATGGCGTTTCCCTGCGTCTTCCAGAAGATTTCTTCGAGCCATCATTGCCACATTACACTCACGATGCCTCCACGTACATTCGAGAGCTACGCACCACGTTTCGGGACCTTGCTTCTGTGATTCCTGCCGACCGACACCCCCAGTCTGTCTTCGTCAGACAGGATCTTCATCACTGCAGTCACGTCTTTGTTCGGCGTGACCAAATACGGCCACCACTAACACCAGCCTCTGATGGCCCATTCCGCGTCCTCCATCGTGCATCTAAGGCGTTCACGCTGGACATCAATGGCCGTGAAGACGTCGTGGCTGCTGATCGACTGAAACCTGCGTATATCGCCGCTCTCGCGGCCACGGGGTTTCAATCTAAAGTCCAAATGCCAACATCCAAGCATGTCCACTGGGCGACTCCTCTGATGATTCCTACGGCTCTCGCTATACGGGGGGGAGCCCTGTAGCGTCTCAGTGCGGCGCTCGTCAAGGAAGAAGAAGTTGGCATCTGGGCCGCGCGGCGGGTGTAACGCAATATTAACAAAAATCAGTTCGAAAACTGAACGCTGTCAGTGCTGGATCTTTCCCGTGTTAGCTCCGACAGTACTATCCCAATCAAGGTGATCCTTGGAAACGTACATGGAGAGCATTGTTGTCAATCTTCAATTTAGGCGCTCGGTAAGACCATTTGTTGGTGGGTGATAGGCTGTAGTGAGCTTGTGACGCGTCGAACACGAGCGAAGGATGTCACTTACTACTTTTGAAAGAAATGAGCGACCACGATCAGTAAGCAGCTGTCGAGGAGCACCATGGTGAAGAATTACGTCATGAAGCAAGAAGTCCGCGACGTTAGTGGCACGGCTTGTCAGTAGTGCTCGTGTGATAGCGTATCTTGTGGCGTAATCAGTGGCTATGGCTATCCACTTGTTTCCAGTCAGAGAAGTAGGAAATGGTCCAACGAGATCAAGACCGACGTGGTGGAAGGGAACGGTGGGTATGTCTATTGGTTGGAGCGGACCAGCTGATGGCAAGGTGAAATGTTTGGAATTCTGCCAGGCCTCACATGCAGCAACGTATCGGCGCACAGAACGGTAAAGGCCTGGCCAGAAGAATCTACGCCGCACGTGATCGTACGTGCGCGTGACCCCGAGATGTCCCGCGGTTGGGGCGTCATGAAGCTGTTCAAGTACAGCGGAACGGAGTGTCGCGGGAACTACGAGTAGTAGCTCTGGTCCTTCAGCACTCGTGCTGCGTCGGTAAAGATTGCCATCGCGTAGAACGAACAAGTGTAACGATGGGTCTAGGTGGGGCAAGCGTAGACTCCGCATGATAGACTGCAAGTGGACATCGCTGATCTGCTCCTTACGTATGTCGGTGAAAGCTGACATGGCGAAGACACAAGGGTCAGAATCATGTGCTGAAAGGTCAGGTGGGTCCACGGGCTGACGGGATAGACAGTCGGCATCCTGGTGCATTCAGCCAGATTTGTATGCCACGTCGAAGCTGTATTCTTGTAGTTTCAATGCCCAACGACCAAGTCTTCCTGTTGGATCTTTAAGGGACGACAGCCAGCACAAGGCATGGTGATCTGTAATTACCGAAAAGGTGCAACCATACAAGTATGATCGAAATTTTCCAACTGCCCAGACTAGTGCGAGGCACTCACGCTCTGTTATGGAAAACTTGCTCTCGGAAGGAGAAAGAAGGCGACTGGCATAAGCACTGACGCGATCCTTTCCTCGTTTCCGCTGGGCGAGAACAGCACCAATTCCATGTCCGCTGGCATCGGTACGAACTTCAGTATGGGCTGACGTTCGAAATGGGCCAAGATGGGCGGGGAAGTAAATAATGTTGTAAGGGTGCTGAAGGCAGTTGCTTGGTCAGTACCCCAATAAAACGGCAAGTCGGGTAATGTCAGCAAAATTTTTCACGAAACGTTGAAAGTAAGAACAAAGGCCGATGAAACTCCGTACATCTTTTGCGGAACGTGGTATGGGAAAATCTTTGACAACTCCAATTTTGTCAGGACCAGGTTGCACGCCTCGGGCACTGATAAGATGGCCCATTAACGTGTTTTCCCGACGGCCAAAGCTACATTTGGAAGAGTTGAGCTGAAGTCCTGCTGTCCGGAAAACCTCAAGAACAGCCGTTGGTTTTCAAATGTAGGTGAAAATACGATGACGTCATTAAGATAGCACAGGCACGTGGTCCATTTGTATGCATGCAGGAGGGAGTCCATCATACTTTCAAATGTAGCTGGCGCATTACACAATCCGAATGGCATAACCTTGAACTGGAAAAGTCCATCCGGTGTGATGAATGCGGTTTTCTCACGGTCGATGATCGACAAAAATCTGCCAGTATCCTGATAGCAAGTCGATAGATGAAAAGCAGGCAGAACCATGTAGGCAGTCGAGAGGATCGTCAATCCACGGCAGTGGATACACGTCCTTACGTGTTACTTTGTTTAAGTGACGGAAGTCTACGCAGAAGCGCCAGCTGCCATCCTTCTTCTTGACTAGCACGACCGGCGATGCCCATGAACTGCAAGAAGGTTCGATAACTTCTTTTGTGAGCATTTCTTCAACTTCGTGCTGGACAACTTGTCGCTCAGCATTAGACACGCGATAAAGACGTCGTCGAATGTGGCTGGCGTCTCCAGTGTTAATCCTAGGAGTTACAAAGGATGTCTGACCCAAAGAGCGGTCATCGAAATCAAAGATGTCGTGGTAGCATTTCAGCAGGTGCCGGATGTCAGCTGTCTGTGCTAGAAGAAGGTCTGGAGCGATCATCTTGTCGATGGTGGCATGCGCTGCGCTCTTCGAGGATGAAAACGGAGAAGAGGACGAAGAAGATTCGGCAACGAACGCTGAAATGGCAGCATCTATAGAAAAAACTTTTGCCAAAGTTATACCTTCTGGGATAACTTGAGCGCACCAGCTGAAGTTTAGGATCGGAAGAGACGCTGTATTTCCCGTGACTGTCAAAAGTGTTTGAGGCACGGCAACACTTTTGACCAGCAGAACGTCAGCACTAGGTGTCAACATGTAGTAAACATCGGGAACAGGAGGGACAGATCTCAGGTTAACGTAAGTAACGGCTTGAGGTGCTAGGCAAACGTGACCTGCAGAACACAGAAGGGGTTGAGCTGGTGTTGGGTCGTCATGGTAACACGGTAAATCAAGTTGAAGCATGCCGGTTCCACAATCAATAAGGGCAGAGTGGGCGGATAAAAAGTCCATGCCGAGGATAAGTTCACGGGAACATTTCTCGAGCACAGCAAATAGCACTGTCGTGGACGATCAGCCACACTTATACGCGCGGAGCACATTCCAAGCACAGGAAACGTGCCGCCGTCGGCGACCTGGAAGAGTGGCACTGTGGTTGGCGTTAAAACTTTCCTAAGGCGGCAAAGAAGTTCTGTATTTATCACTGATATATGAGCCCCTGTGTCCACAAGTGCAACAACGGGTGTGTCATCTACTTCAACGTCAATAAGGTTGCGTCGAGTCGGCAGCACGGTCAGAGGATTTGGCAGGCAAGTGGTTGTGCAGCATCACCTCCGGGAGCTACATCATCTAGTTTTCCCGCGGCAGGTGGTCAGTCGGCGACGTTGGTCGGCGAAATTGGGGCGAGCGAGACGATGGGCGACGGGATAGTGGTCAACGAGACTGGTGAGCATGCGGAGATGGAGAGCGACGACGATATAGCGGCATAGAAGCAACGTCTTCACTGGTGGCCTGAGGTGACTCCCGGTAAGTTTGAAGGCGTCCATGATCCCTCTCTGGCCGATGGGGTTAGCCATAGGATTCCTGATGCCAATACCACCGAGTGCTACAATGACAGGCCACGTGTCCGATACGGTGGCAGTTGAAACAAATCGGGCGATCGTCAGCAGTTCTCTACTCGGCTGTATTGCGAGGGCGCGCCGGAAAGTTTTGGCTTTGGGCATAAGAAAGAGGGGGTTGGCGACAGTTGATTGGCTGAGAGGGAGCTCTAGTGCACTCGGAGGCCAGTCCAGCATTGCAGAACTCTTGCCGCACAATGGCATGTACCAGTGGCAACATCTGAGGGCTAGAGTCACAGGCGTGGGAGCACGTGGACACAGGAGACAGAGCTTCAAGCTCACGTCTGATGATCTTGGTCACGTGCTCTGCAGTTACGGCGTCTGTAGCACAGGCTTGTCTTCGCACGACCAGGTTGTTGCTGTGTTTGGTAGTCGGGTGAATTAATAGGCGATACGTCGACTTTTTGCGGCCTCAAAACGCTGGCACTCTTCGATGATGACATCGACCGTGTTGCAGTCCTTGCACATGAGAAGGTCGAATGCATCATCTGCAATGCCTTTCAATATGTGAGCTACTTTTTCGGTTTCTTCCATATCGTTGTCCACTTTTCGGCAAAGGGCAAGCACGTCCTGTATGTAAGTCACGTAGAACTCTGATGACGTTTGCACACGAGATGCCAACTCCTTCTTGGCCGCTGCCTTTCTACCGACAGACTTGCCGAAAAGGGCGCGCATCTTTTCTTTTCACGCATCCCAGCTTCCAATTTCATCTTCGTGGTTCTTGACCCACACGTTTGCTGTTCCTTTCAAGTAGAACAGGATATTGGCTAACATAGGAGTTTCATCCCGGCGGTAATTCTTACTTGTACGTTCGTACAACGGCTACCATTCTTCAATGTCGACATCCCTGCCACAGAACGTGCCAGGATCTTTTAGCTGCGGAATAAGAACAGTTGTTGTTGTAGTCGCCTCGGCGGGAGCCGGTCCCTGATTTGCCATGGTGGAAAAATCTAAGCGTTGGCCACTGCGGAGCTCCGTTATATCGTGTTATGCCCCGCATCTCCACCAAATGTCACGGGGGTGAGAGAATGAATGAAATAAAGGAATTTACAAAATATACAGGGAGACTCAGAGGCAGCTGCACCCAAGATGGAAGAACAGCAGCAACAGCAACACGAGCACGGTCGCTTTCATCGTCTTCGGCTCTTTCGTTGCCGACGTCGTGTAACAATATTGTCTCGTAGGTGACAGTGAGCTGGCCGGTGCACAGACGAGCTGAAAGGCAGACCCCGGTGGCAATAAAACTTAGGGAACTTTATTGGGGCTGACGTGCGCCCGAAAGCAAACTAAAAAACACTTCTCGGCGTCAGCGACAGGAAAAAGAGCAAGCCAGCGTGCCCGGACGGTGGCTGACCGAATCCCCGCCGGTGGGTGTTACGATCCCTTATCAATCCGGTATCTTGCAGCAAATCCGGGCATCAAGATGGCTTGCGGATACACTCCAACACACAGAAAGCGGATGAAGTGCCACACATACAAAAAGTGGTTAAGGAAAGTGATTAGGTTAGGTCCGTATCTTTTCTAAACACACGTGGCAATATGAAGGTGGTACAGGCTTACGCACCTACATCGAGCCATGATGACGCTTCAAATGAAAGCTTCTATGAAGACGTGGAATCAGCAATGAGTAAGATAAAAACACAGTATACTATACTGATGGGAGACTCTATTGCAAAGGTTGATTGATTGATTGATTGATATGTGGGGTTTGACGTCCCAAAACCACCATATTCTTATGAGAGACGCCGTACTGGAGGGCTCCGGAAATTTCGACCACCTGGGGTTCTTTACGTGCACCCAAATCTGAGCACACCGGCCTACAACAATTCCGCCTCCATAGAAACTGCAGCCGCCGCAGCCGGGATTCAAACCCGCGTCCTGCGGGTCAGCAGCCGAGTACCTTAGCCACTAGACCACCGCGGCGGGGCTTAATGCAAAGGTAGGGAAGAAGCAGACTGGAGACCAGGCAGTAGGAGACTATGGCGTCGGCACTAGAAAAGCCAAAGGAGAGCTTCTAGTAGAATTCGCAGACCGCAATAATTTACGGATATTGAATACCTTGTACCGAAAACGAGGAAGCCGTAAGTGGACATGGAGGAGCCTAATGGCGAAAATAAGAACGAAATAGACTTTATAATGAGTGCAAACGCAGGCATTGTGCAGGATGTGGAAGTGGTTGGAAAGGTAAGATGCAGTGACCATAGAATGGTAGGTCTCGAATTCGCCTAGACGTGAAGAAGGAACAACAGAAACTGATACGCAAAAAGCCAATTAATGAGATAGCACTGAAAGAGAAAGTACAGGAAATCAGAGTCTCGCTTCAGAACAGGTACTCGGCTCTTAGGAAACCAACCTTAGCGTAGATACAATGAATGATAATCGGACAAGTATCATTACGGAGTGTGCAGTGGAAGTTGGAGGCAGGGGAGTTAGACAAGACAGTGGCAAGCTTTCCCAGGAAAAGAAGAATCTCATTAAGGAGCGTCAATAATGAGTCTCTAGTACAGCACTCAAAATAGAACTGGCAGAGCTTTCAAAGCTGAATAATAGGCGTAAGGTATGCGATGTGAGAAGGTATAACATGGAGAGAATTGAGCACGCTCTGAAAAACGGAGGTAGCGTCAAAGCAGTGAAGAGGAAACTTGAATATGCAAAAATGGGATCTATGCACAAAGGGACAAAGAAGGCAAAATAACTACCAATATGGATAGAATAGTTAAAATAGCGGAAAAGTTTTACAGAGATTTGTACAGTATCCAGGACAACCACGACTTTATTAATATAAGAACTAGCAGTAATCCAGATGACACCCCACCAGTAATGACAGAAGAAGTCAGAAAAGCTTTGGAGAGCATGCAGAGAGGCACAGCTCCTGGTGAGGATCAGGTAACATCAGATCTGCTGAAAGATGGAGGACAGATTGTGTTAGAAAAACTAGCCACCCTGTTTACGAAGTGTCTAATGACGGGAGGAGTACCAGAATCTTGGAAGAACGCTAACATCTTCTTAATGCATAAGAAAGGAGATGACAAGGACTTGAAGAATTACAGGCCGATTAGCTTGCTCTCTGTAGTATACAAGCTATTTACAAAGGTAATTGCTAACAGAGTAAAGAAAACATTATAATTCAATCAACCAAAAGAACAAGCAGGATTTCGAACAGGCTACTTAACAATCGACCACATTTATACTATCAATTAGGTAATAGAGAAATGCTCAGAATATAACCAACCACTATACATAGCCTTCATAGATTATGAGAACGCGTTTGATTCAGTAGAAATATCAGCTGTCATGCAGACACTGCGGAATCAAGGCGTCGATGAAGAATATATAAACATCTTGGAAGAAATCTACAGGGGATCAACTGCTACCATAGTGCTTTTTAAAGAAAGCTACAGTATACCAATCAAGAAGCGTGGCAGGGGGACACAATCTCCCCAATGCTATTTACCGCGTGCTCACAGGTGGTTTTCAGAAGCCTAGACTGGGAACAGTTAGGGATAAGAATTAATGGAGAGTACCTTAGTAACCTGCGCTTCGCCGATGACATTGCATTGCTGAGTAACTCAGAGGACGACTTGCAACTCATGATTACGGAGTTAGAGAAGGAGAGCAGAAAGGTGGGTCTAAAAATATCTCTGCAGAAAACGAAAAAATGTACAAAAACCTCGGAAAAGAGCAGCGCTTCGAGATAGGTAATAGAGCACTTCAAGTTCTAGAAGACAACGTCTACTTAACGTAGGTAATAACCGTGGAGCCAAGTCACGTGATTGAAGTAACTAGAAGAATAAAAATAGGGTCGAGCACATTTCGTAAGCACTCTTAAATTATGACAGGTAGATTGCCACTATTCCTTAAGAGGAAGGTATATAATAGCTGTATCTTGCCGGTACTTAGCCACAGAGAAGAAACCTGGAGACTTACAAAGAGGGTTCAGCTTAAGTTAGGATGACGCAGCGAGTGATAGAAAGGAAAATTACAAGTGTAATCTTAAGAGACAAGAAGAGAGCTGAGTGGTTTAGGGAACAAACGGGGGTTAAGGATAGCATAGCTGAAATCAAGAAGAGGAAATGGACATGAGCCGGGCATGCAGCGCGTAGACAGGATAACCGCTGAACATTAAGGGTAACCGACTGGATTCCCAGAAAATGCAAGTGGGTTAGAAGAGACGGAAGGTTAGGTGGGCAGACGAGATTAAGAAGTTTGCGGGTGTAAATTGGCAGCAGCAAGCACAGGAACGGGTGAACTGGCAGAACAAGGAAGAGGCCTTTGTCCGGCAGTGGACGTAGTCAGGCTGATTATGATGATGATGATGATGATGCAAATGGCGATTAAACCTCAGCTAATGCTCAGTCACGTCATGTGTGCGTCATGTTTCAAGTCGATCACACCTGAAGACTGAATGCAGCAACAGAGCAACCTAGAAGTAGTTACTTCGTAACTTCGGAAGCGAAAAAACAAGGACAGAAAAAGGTTGCGCTGTTCCTGCATTCAATTATGTCCAACCAACATGCCCAAGCTTCCACGCTTCATAACACCTGAAGACGTCTATTGTCAGTGCCCTTTTCTTAGCCTATCAGCGACAGCGTAAAATAGCTCATGGAAATATTTTATTGGCATGAGTAGATTCAGGACACGGTATCCAGCACCAGGTGCAAACAAAATTAGTACACAAAACGTACTGGAAGGAGCCTCCAAGAAAGTGTTTGGCTTATACGGGTCAATTTTGTTTGCTATAAATAAAAGGTTCATGGCAAAAAGGTAGCCAATAACAATATAATTAGCAAAAGCCACTCTGCAAGGTACTTGAAAGCTACAATTTTTGCAACTCGGTTGGCTTTTGTAACTATCATCAAAATTGCCATAAAAGTGTGTCACAAGTTGTTTTGCCAGTTGTACGTTAACTGATCTTATATTGAACACACTATTTTGGTTAGTTATACTGTATTTTTCCTTATATGCATATCACCTTCAAATATAATGTGGAAATTTGTAGGGATCCGCCGTAATTTTTTCACTTTACTATGGACAAGGTAGCTTTCTCTGTGGTTGGGGAACATCAAGAAGACTTTGGCATCACGACTTCCCTTATGTAAAATTTTCTGTGTGTATTACTTTCACATGTTAGACATAAACGCTTCCCAAATTGTCATTTATGACTCTAACATTCTTGAACGTATCTAATACAGCAATGTATGAAAGCAAAGCGTGCAAGTACCGGAAGAACATGAAACGAACCATACGCGAGCTAGACAGCAAATTCAAGTTTGATAGAATTCTTGTATTGAGATGTCAGATACACAATAAAGCTCAACTGACAGCACCCATTCATGGCACATTTCAGAGGACACGCACGGAGCAAATCACTTTTGTGTCTAGCTTCACTGCAGAACATCGCAGGCTCATACCCCGAGTGGTATCTCGTTAGCAAACTTCGTCAACAGGGGACGCAACCGAGCACTTCGGACACGATTCTGTCACCACAGCATATTGCCGGCGGCAATGCAGCGCACACGCCGCGAAACATGTCGAATGACGGTGATATCGCAGATTTTGGGATCACCCAGTACTCTTCACGAATGAACCACGGACACCACGCACATACCAATCAAAAACACTGATTGAAGCAATCGAACAGTTTTGACGACAAGTACGTGTCATCTGAAGATGACACGGGCTGATGTTAACGTTCCGGTTTCCAAGTCAAAGCGAACGATGGCGCGAAACACACGAAATCGTTTGGCTCCGAACCTCACGTAAAAAAAAAACTCTCTGTCGGGTTTCATCGGTGATCGCAGCCAGTGACGAGAGCAGGAAGGTTGAGCCGGCGTGCTGCCTTTCAATGAAAATACGCGCAGATGCTTATTAACTCTAGTGGTAATTTCAATAACATCCAAATAAGCTGTTTTAAGCAGTTGCTGACTAGGCCTTGCAACTCACTTCATCGCTTCAGGCGAGCGCCGTGTTTCACGACCAGCTGGCGTAATCACGTCAAAGGCCACCGTTTTTTTAAACCAATAAGTAGCCTACATAGCTTGCGGATTCACCCCTCCAGCCCAAGCCGAGAAGCTGTCGCCGAATCCAGACCGGTCGAAAACCGGGCTCGCAAAGAAAAAACGAAGCGGACCTGGGCGTGCGACCGTACCGTGGTTTGGCCTATACAAACGCTTCACCGCTCGTTCGCCGTCACCTCAACACCGCCAGTCCCCATAGCCCCAACCACGCCACTATCCGTGGCCGGTCAACTATGAATTTTCTCGGACGGAAAACTAGACAATGCAGATTCGGGAGGTACAACTGCATCAACCGTGACTGATCCAAATCCTCCGTTGACACTCCCCACTAATACAATCTTGATTGAAGTGTATGTTGACAATTTTCTTTGACGGCGTTAGTTGATATCGGAGCTCAAGGGTCCATAATGAGTGGCCACTTGTGCCACCTACTCAAAGAGAGAGAGAGAGAGAGAGAAGTAATGTAGGAAAGGTAGGGAGGTTAACTAGACTATGCGTCCAGTTTGCTACCCTACACATTGGGAGGGGGAGACAGGAGTAAAAGAGAAAGAGAAGGATAGACACATGTCACATCACACACACCATACCGAGTTTCACAGGCGGTCCCTCAGTGAAGTTGTTGACAAGTATCTCAGGAAGGCTCGTGTGGCTTTCTGTGCTGATGTGCTGCGCGACCAGGCTCCTAAAATCTTTGCTTCATTAAATGGCCGGTCATCGAGTCTATTCAAGGCACACTGGAGAGTCCGGCGATCTTCATCAAATTTTGCACAGTAGCACAAGAGATGCTCAATAGTCTCTATACAGCTGCAGCTTTCACACATGGATGAATCCGCCATGCCAATGCGATGGCTGAATGACTTAGTAAACGCTACTCCAGTCCACAGCCGGCACAGCATTGTAGCATCACGTCGAGAAATGTTGGATGGCAGTTGTTTCTGAACTAATGACTTCAGAATGGCGTTGATTGGAGTTAGGTAGAGAATTTCAGTGCGCAAGCGTGGCATTATGCGCGATGTGACGAAGTTCTCTAGCTGCGTCTACTCTTGACAAGCGTATTAACAGTGTGGGCGCTCCATCGTGGGCACATCGGGCAGCGTCGTCGACGAGGTGGTTACCACTGAGGCCACAGTGGCCCGGCAACCATTGTAAAACGATGTCGTGTCCTTGATAAGCAGCGCGATGACAAATTTCATCAATACGATGCACCATCTGGTGGTAGTTTCCACGTCGTAGACTTCGCACGCATTGAAGGGCTGCCTTGGAGTCACAGAAAATGGCCCATCTACTAGGGGATTCTTGCGTAACAAACTCCACGGCAGCTCGAAGCGCGGCGAGCTCGAATCCCGTAGATGTCGTGACGTGTGATGTCTTGAATTTGACGGTGATTGATCGAGATGGTATGACAAAGGCACCTGTCAAACTTCCCGAGACCGAACCGTCCGTGTAAACATGAATTCGGTTAGCATATGACAAACGCAAAAGGTCCAGTGAGATCTGCTTGAGGGCTGCAGTTGACAGGCTTGCCTTTTTAGATATCCCCGGCACTTCAAGGTGCACAGTCGGTCTTTTCATGCACCACTCTGGAGATAGTGGTATGGTTGCGGGCGAGAATCTCCACGAGATGGAATTCTGGTTAGCCGCAACAACTTTGGAAAACGCTGCCGTTGGTCTTTCTAGTGGCAGGCTAGCAAGGTGGTGGTTAGGCACTCTGGATATGTGACGGATATGTGTCCGGAGTGTGTCAACAGTTATATATGTCGTGATCAGATGGTCTTTAGCAATACGAATTGTTGCTAACGTATTAGCGCACTGAGGTAGCCCCAAGCATGTGCGGAGCACTTGGCCTTGAATGCTTTGCAGGACACTGATGTTAGTTTTTCCGGCGTTGGAAAGCACGGGCGTGCTATACCGCAAATATCCCAAGAAGAGCGCTGTGTACAGCTGAAGCATAGATGACACTGATGTGCCCCACTTTTTACCAGCGAGAAATCTCATCACGTGTGTGATAGAGCTGAGCCTCTTCTTTAAGTGCGAGATGTGAGCACTCCACGACAGATCTCTGTCGATAATGACACCCAGGAATCGATGACGTCTCATATACGAAAGGTTCACGTTGTCGATAGAAACGGGATAACAGATCATGGGCTTGCGGGTAAAAGGGACTAAGGCACACTTCTCGGTGGAAATTGTGAGGCCTCGAGCATGGAGGTACATCGACGTTATTCTCGCTGCTTTTTGGAGCCGTGCGCGTACCTGGAGTCGTGTCACTGCTGAAGCCCAGATACATATATCATCAGCGTATGTAGATATATTGACTGATCGAGGTAGGCTTTGTACAAGGCCAATGATTGTGAGGTTAAACAGCGTAGGGCTGAGAACCCCGCCTTGTGGAACGCCACGAGTGGTGTAATGATCAACGGTGCGGCCTTCCGCAGTGAGCACGAAGAAGGATCTCCTCTGCAGGTAGCTCCGAATCCATCGAAACATTTCTCCACCGATTCCAATGTTCGCCAAGGCATCTAGGATGGCATCGTGCGTTACGTTGTCGTATGCACCTTTCACATCGAGGAACATTGCAACCGAGATGCGCTTGAGGTATTTCTGTTGTTGCACAGAGGTTACGTGGTCGATGACATTATCGATAGAAGAGCGTCTTCTTCGAAAACCAGCCATGGCCTCTGGGTATATATTGTAGCGTTCAATGTACCACTCGAGGCGTGTCAGAACCATTCTTTCCATTATTTTCCCTACGCAGCTGGATAGCGCAATGGGTCGATATGATGCCAGATTAAGCGGCGACTTTCCAGGTTTGAGGATTGGTACCAAGCGGCTGGATTTCCATCTTTCCGGAACGACGCCATCGTTCCATGACTGGTTGTAGCATTTTAGTAGCTGGTCTCGGCCGCGTCTTCCAAGATGGCATAAAGCAGCGTATGTAATACCGTCCGGCCCAGGTGATGATGAACGTCTGCAGTTGGCTAGAGCTTCATCAAGTTCCTCGAGTGAGAAAAGCATATTCAGTTCAGAAACTCGTGCTACAGGAACATCCCCGAGAACTTCGTCACTCATGCCACATTGCCCGCAATCCTTACGCAGAAATCTTCAGCAACGTCAACCTGTAGGCAGCCTTGATGGAGAGCCAATGTGCTGAATGGACGTTGTGGTGGAGTCGGGCCAAGGCCACGCACGGTCCTCCATATATGGGACATAGGCTTGCGAGGATCGAGTGATTCACAAAATTTCTTCCACCGTTGGTCCTCCAGCTTGTCCATTCGACGTTGGATTTTCTTTTGTAGACGTCGAGCGTCTATGAGGTCATGGATCTAATTAGTGCGCCAGTACCTCCTCTCCGCCCGCCTGCAAATCGTTCGTAGACGTTCAAGTTCTATATCAAATTCTGTACGCTTTGATGTGTATTTAAAGGCGCACGTAACATCTTCCATCACATTTTTCATTACCTCCTCGAGGCCGCACGCGATATCATCGCATGCCTCTTCCACCTTTGCCTTGTACATTGTCCAATTAACTCTTCTGTTAGTTGATGAGGAGGAAGTTGCAAAACCTGTGACCTTCAGATACGTTGGAATATGATCACTGCCGTGAGTCTCAATATCAGTGAACCATGGCACTTGTTGGGTGAATTGCCGTGACACCTATGCAAGATCCAAGCAACTGCTATATCTCGAACCACGCAAATACGTTAGACTGCCGTCATTCATAACGTTAAGTTCGTGGCGTGAGGCGAATTCAGCAGGTTTCCGGCCTCTGGAATCAATTTTAGTGCTTCCCCAAAGCAAGTGATGAGCTTTGAAATCACCAATAACAATCCAAGGTCCAGATGTAGCGGTCAAGATGTCATGTAGACTTTCACCATCGAACTGACCAGATGGTGAGATGTATGCGGCGATAAGTGTGAAGGCTACCTTCTTTTTTGCAACGCGGAGGCATACGTATTGATTTCCATTATGGGGTTGCACCAAATGTGGAATGTAGGTTAAATCTGTGCGGATATATATAAGTACTTTGCTGGGCTCACCACAAGTGGGCACGTGGCAAAATGTTCTCACGCCTACAGGGACTGAAGCCCTTCGTGTAGCTGATGATGAAACTGTGGCTATCACTGGAATGTGTACCGCTCCAGTTAGCATTGCCGGCTCCCATGTCCCCGTTTTATTTACGATGCATGAAAAATGTCCTCACGACCTAATCTTGGGCATAGACTTCCTATCGACGCATTGCGCCCTGATTAATTGTGCCGCTGGTACTCTCTGCCTAAAACTTTCTCTTCTCCCGGATTCTCACCGTGAAGTCTCGTACAGCCTGTGTACCACTGACGTTTTCTGGATACCAACTGAAGCTCTCACATTCGTGGAATCGGCAACACCCTCTACCGTGCTCGACAGTAATTATATCGTGACGCCGATTCCTGATGTCCTCCTGGCGCGTGACATTACTGTACCACAATCCGTCGTAACTTTATCCTCTAAACGGACATATTTATCTGTTATCAATTTCGGTTCCATACAACAAGTGCTACCCCAAAAAATTTCGGACGCCGCGCTAAAACCCTCAATAGACGAAAACATCACCTGTTTTACGGCAGACGTATGTCCTGATCACCCGCGTCACTCGCAGGATGCCACATGCCTTGATGCGACCTTACGCTACATGATCGCCCCGGACCTCAAACCTGAGAAGTCAGCCGCGCTCTTCCGCCTTCTGGCTTCATACCGCAACGTATTCTACATCGACAGCCGTCCACTCGGCCAGACTTCACTCGTCAAGCACCGCATTACCACAGGTAATTCTCACCCTTTTATCGGCGACCAAACCGGGTGTCTTCCACCGAGCGTAAAGTGATTCAACATGAAGTCATCAACATGCTAGCCAAAGTAAATATTGAACCCTCTTCGAGCCCTCGGGTGTCCACCGTTGTGCTCGTTTAAAAGAAAGATAGCACGTGGCGCTTCTGCGCGGATTACCGCCACCTGAATAGAATCACGAAAAAGGACGTTGATGACGCTCTCACCGATGACGCTCTCGATTGTCTCCACGGCTCTCGATACTTTTCTTGAATAGACCGAAGTTCCGGCTACTAGCAGATTGCTGTCGACGAAAAAGACCAAGAGAAAACTGCGTTTGTAACTACAGACAGCCTATCAGTTCAAGGGTATGCCGTGTGGGCTATGGGGCGACCCAGCCACGTTCGAGCGCATGATGGGCTCTCTGCTACAAGGGTTCAGATGGTGAACATGTCTTTCTTATATTGACAATCTCGTTGTACATTTCCCAGTATTTGAAACTCACATTCAGCGTTTCTCAGCTATTTTCGATATATTCCGCTCTGCAAGCCTTCAATTGAACTCGTCGTAGTGCCATGTCGGACGCCGGCAAATTACATTGTTGGGTGATCTTGTCGACCCCTCTGGTGGGCAGCCAGACGCCGAAAAAATTCGTTGAGTCACCAGTTTACCTGTATTCCAGTCAGACAAATACGTCCATAGTTTTGTAGAAGTTTGTCCCATTTTGCATTGTTTGCATCACTCGACCCCTCCCAGAGCTTCTGAAGAAAGACGTCACATTTACGTGGTGTACCGACGAAGCTGCTGCTTTTTCTCACCTAATCACTCTATGGATGACTCCACTTATATTTGCCCAATCTGACCCATCCCCTCTGACAGAAGTCCGAACCGATGCTAGTGGTCGCGGAATCGGAGCCATCCTAGCCCAGCGCCAACGGGGACACGACCGAGTTGTCGCCTACGCTAGCCGCCTCCTCACAGCTGCGGAGTGCAACTATTCCGTTACAGAGCATGAATGTCTTGCTCATGTTTGGCAGCCTCAAAGTTCCGCCCGTATTTATATGGCAGGAACTTCTCTGTGATAACTGACCATCACGCACTACGTTGACTTACGTCACATGAGGATCCTACTGGCCGGCCCAGGCACTGGGCTCTGCAACTACAAGAGTATACCTACACGGTGACGTACATGTCCGGACCCCTACATCAGGACGCAGACTGCTTGTCACGCTACACGGTTGCTGAGTCGAGCACTATGTCTGACGCCGACACCGAGCCTTGCGTCATTTCCTTTTTGCAAATGACATGCATCGGTGACGAACAGCGCCATAATGCGTCCTTGCGTGCTATCGTTGAGCGCCTCAAATAACCATCTTCCAATCCGTCCCATCGCGCATTCGTGCGGCACGATACTGTATTATACCGCGAAAGTTTTGAGCCGGATGGACCAGCCCTACTGCTCGTCATTCCGCAACACCTTGGCTCGGAAGTTCTACATGAACTTTATGACCTTCCGACTTCTGGTCTCCTTGGTGTGTCACGCACTTACGACCGAATACGCCAACGCTTCTTTTGGCCAGGGCTTGCCCGCTAAGCAGAAAATACGTTGCGACTTGTGAGAAATGTCAGCGGCGCAAAACATCATCGACACTTCCTGCCGGACGCCTTCAACCACTTGACATTCCGTCGGAACCGTTCTTCCGCGTTGGCTGGGACCTACTTGGCTCTTTCCCCTTGTCTTCCTCGAGTAACTAGTGCATAGCCGTGGCCACCGACTACGCCACGCGTTATGCCATCACACGAGCTCTTCCAACAAGCTGCGCCACATATCTCGCCGACTTCCTCCTCAAGGACGTGATTTTGCAACACGGTGCCCCACGGTAGCTTCCTACAGACCATGGCCGCACCTTTTTGTCGAAGGTCATAGCCGACCTCTTGCAATCCTGTCAAACGAGACACAAGCTGACTACGTCATACAACCCGCAAGCCAATGGACTCATGGAGCATCTAAATCGAACTTTTACAGACGTGATCGCTAAGTATGTTTCTACCAACCACACCGACTGGGATCTCGCGTTGCCGTACGCCAAAATCGCCTACAGGTCTTCGCGCCATGGCACTGCCGATTACTCTCCATTTTTTTTTGCTTTTGGCCGAGAACCAACATTGTCTCTAGACACTGTCACACCGTCCTCTGCAGTACCGACCAGTGAATATGCCATGGACGCTATCTCTCGGGCCACTCACGCACGCGAAATTGCCCGTTCTCACATTCTGACCTCTCAAGAGAAGCAACGGTGTTTGTATAACTAACGACACCGCGACGTACACTTTTCGCCCGGTTTTTTAGTCCTGCTCTGGTCTCCGACCCGTCAAGTTGTCTTGTCCGAAAAACTGCATACGCGCTACACAGGTCCATACCAAGTCCATCGTGTGGTTACTCCTGTAACATATGAAATTGGTCCTGCCACCCGGTGTCTTCATGTGCCTAACAGGCTACCAATATTGTACATATTGCACGCTTGAAGCTTTACCACTCTCCTAGTGACGTTGACATTTAGATGTGCCGAGACGGCGCTTGTGCCGCCGGGGGTTATGCTACATGCATGCACATTGATATTCTAGGGGGTGACGCATGTGTGTGTCTGACGAGGAAGACGAAGGGTTGTCTGCACTCGATCACTGGTTAACCGATCACACCATTACCGCTAGTTTTAACTACATCAAATTCCCAGCCTTGTTAAAACGGCGTCTTTTCTTTTCTGTAACAATACTACAAAGACCCCATTGTAGTGGTCTAGTGGCTCAGGTACTCGGCTGCTGACCCGCAGGTCACGGAACAGAATCCCGTCTGCGGAGGCTGAATTTCCGATGGAGGCGAGAATGTTGTAGGCCCGTGTGCTCAGATTTGGGTGCAGGTTAAAGAACCCCAGGTGGTCGAAACTTCTCGAGCCTTCCACTAAGGCGTCTCTCATAATCATACGGTAGTTTTGAGACGTTAAATCTCAAATAAATTAATCCGTAATACTATGTAAACAGATATAAAATAGAATGTTTGAATCACTAAGGCCAAACAATAAAAACAATTTATTATCAGGATAAAAAGGGCATTGCAGAAACTATCAATTAGAAGCATAGTTTATGAAACATTTTAAAAGCACCACAGCACTATAAGTCCAAATATTGTATTAGCGAAGCAACAAAACTTTTACAAAGAGCAAAGACATATTCAACAGCTGATAGATTTAGTGGTGCCAGTGCTGCATATCTAGCTACGAATAGGTCATTCCAATCAGCTATAGTACGGAAAAAAATAGTGGTTCAAAAGGTCAGTTTTCCATAGATACGGCACTAAAGATCCAGTATCACAATGTTTCGTTGTTTGAGATACAAGTGGCTAAAAAAAAAGAATCTGGACGATTCGAAACACGGTTGTTCTTCAGCAAAATAAGAATTTAATTATCTGAATTTTTCTGCCTACTTGAATGTTTGAAATTTACTTGGTGGCATAAGACTCGTTGGGGAATCGATCAAGCGATATTCAGAAAAAATGAATCGGACTGCTTTACGTTGGTCCTTCTCTAAAGCGTCAATGCTACATTTCGTATAAGGGTTCCACACGATACGTGCATACCCTAATATAGGACGAATGAATGAGTAATATGCTGTTACGCTAGTGACAGGGAAGGCTGTTTTAGTTTATGTCTTAGGAAACATAGCCTCCAGAAAGCTACCTTGCAAACGGTAAAAAGGTGAGCATTCGAAGATAATTTGTTCGTTATTGTCGCACCAAGGTACACGAACTTGTTTGGGAGTTGTAGAAGCAAATCTGCATAAAAACGATCATTTGACAAGTTTTCCCGTAACTTTCATAAAAACCAAATTGTTCGCGTTCAGTTCCATATGCAACTTGGAACGCCCCGATTCTATGTTGCGTGTGAAGTTTTGAATTTAGAGCAGTTTGGTCTGCGTCACAGGTTATTTTGTTCAATAGTTCGCAGTCGTCTGCGAATAGCCTAATCTGCACCGGTGATTTAATTACATCAACAATGTAATTTTTAAAAATAGATATACTAAAGTTTCTAAACTGCTGCCCTCTTTGACAGTGGTGGTACAGAAAGCTCTTATGAAAAATTATTGTCAATTTTAGCGAACTGTTTAAGTTAGATAAGTAATCAGTAGTCCAAATAATATTTGCGATGGTAGATGAATCAATTTAAGCTTACCGAATTTGTGAGGGTGGGAAACATGATCGAATGTTTTTCTAAAGCGTGAAAAATTACATGAACGTTTCCAGACTTATCAAGTACACCTGCGAACTCGTGAATTATTGTGGTTGACTGGTTAACAGTTGAAAGGCCTTTACGAAAGCCGTGCTGGTGGTCAGACAAAAGACTCTCATCAGCGAGAAATTAATAATTTGTTTTGCAATAACATGATATGGTGACTTGCAACAAGGCACTTTAAAAAAATTGGACTGTAAATAGTCATATACGTTAAATCACCATTTTTTAGTATAGGTACAACGCGTGCCTTGAGCCAGTCATTAGGAAGGATTGAAGAAGGCAATGATGCTTGAAAATTAAGTGCGAGAAATCCAGGTAATTTTTGCACATATCCGCAAAAAAGCATTTAGAGCACAATCTAGTCCAGGCGTTTATTTAGTTTTCCACTCAAGCAACAAAGAGAATATACCAGGTTTTGAAATCACATCAGGCGATGAAGCAGCAAGTGAATGGTTTAAACATGGCGGAACAATTGACAGGAAAGAAAACGCTTTGAATATAATTGTTGAAGTACTCTACAATACTTTGTTTCTCGACTACTAGGAAGGCCCACTGTACCGTTTGGTCAATAGATTTGTTTTTTCTTCCAAGAACCCGCAAACTTGTTCCGGAGCATCCAGCGTAAATTCCGATAGAGTATGCCTTAAGTAACTTTTGTATGCAATTGACGCCAAGCGTTTTAGTTTAGGCTGTAATATCGTTTTTATTGTCTAATATTAAACAGTAAGTTGACAAAACTTCGTGTTTATAAATGTCATAGCTATTACAAGTTTATTTGTTTGTTTGTTTGTTTGTATCCTCTAATCCATGGCTCGTGCCCACTCTGGGGGATTGGCCAAGAGAACATATAGTATCATATGAACGATAACTGCATTATTGCTTACAACGAAAAAAAGGGGGGGGGAGTTGTATAGTGAAGGCAGTTTGTTAAAAAAAAGAGAGAACCAAAGATTTAGATATTGAGAAAAAAGAATCAACAACAAAGTAGACACTAATAGCTACAACTTGATTTTGGGAGCCGACCAGACAGCTGGTTTTGCCAAACCCGATTAATTTGGTATGTCACGGATTTATCCAGGATTGAAAATTACTTTTTGACCCGGTTTTTTTTTGAGTATCTGTTCACGTGGGCTTTATGTTGAAAAACGTTTAGAGTCTTGAATAAAATTACACACCGCATCGAATCCATCTCTGTGGCAATTTCACAAAACAGGGGCACCAAAACTTAGAACATTTTCTGTGGGTAAATTCAAACCTAGCTTTGCAAATGGAATATCTAAAAGTCAATCTCTAATTAATGCATAGTCACGACATGAGCCAAAATAATGTTCAATAGTTTCTGATTCTTCGCAGAACGGATAAAGGGGGGAAAGAGTCAGACCAGCTCTGTGTAAATAAAAATTTAATGGGGAGACACGGCACCGGAATCTGGAGATTATAATTTGAAGTTTTTTTGACGGACTCCACTGGGCTTTTCATGGAAATTTGAATTGCTGATAATCTGTCCATTGTGTGATATTTTCTAAACTATCTGTAAAAATAGCGAATTTCCTATATCTAACCCCTGATAAGTATTCTAACTCGGGAAGTAGTGAAAAAACTGCTCCATCGAGTGATGCTCGTGCCAAAGCATCTGCTAATTCATTTATTTGTAATCCGCAGTGACCTGGGACCCACACTAATTTGAGGAGTTTTAAATGCGGCAATGCTAATGTGTGGAACGCTGCTAGGGCACGAGATTGTTCAGAGGTTGTCAGAGCTGCACACACCGAAAGTGAGTCTGTTAGGATGATTGCACTGGTCATAATTGTAGGAATTTTACGAAGAGCTAAAATAATAGCTACTAGCTCGGCTTCAAATATAGGAGTGAAATCTGAAAGCCTTACTGAAAAAGACCAGCCGAGGAATCAGACGCAATTCCTATGCCTGCGTCGAGAAGGTGTTCGTTTTCTTTGAAAGCGCCGCAGGTATTCGGCGGAAGCGATAGGTCTGTTTTTGTAGTGCATGGACGCTCGAGGATCAGGTAGGGCAACGTGTCAGATATGGCGTAAATCGGGAAAGCTCGCTTTGGAGGACCTGGACTAACAACGACGTCTCGTGGCCAGGGCCAAGGAGGCAGCAAAGGCCAGAGGGTTCCTGGAAAGAGGAAACCTCCCACCTAAGGTGGACGCGGAACCTACACCGCTACACCGTTTCGTGAAATCATTCGACATATTTTATTTTGCAGGAGAAAAAAAATACAGAAAATTTTCCTGCGGGAGGCAAAGACTAAAGGCTAAAAGCCTGACGAGGTCTCACCCCCTATTAACCAAAAACAATTTGCATCAGTGACTTATACTTTACGCATCAGCAACATACATCTGTATACATCTGTTACATATTTCATTGGTAGAAGATACTGGCAAACCATAATATATTTATTTTATATAATCAAAAGAATCAAACATTCAGAACATGCATTTTTGGCATATACAAACAGAAGCACGCATTTTAAAATACGCTTCGTTTCACACATTGTTGGAGCAAATCCCATTTTACAATCACAGTGAACATTCATAAAAATACATAGGAAGAGAGCGCACCATTACGCTTACGTGTAGATGACTATGGGTCCACAATGACGTCAGTCGAAACAAGAAGTGATTTAAGATGAGATTTAAATGGTTTAGATTTCAGTGTGAAATCTATATTTGATTCGTGAAGGTTTAGCAACTGAATAACTTTGTAATCAATCAACTGCTTTCCGTAATTCGTGCGTGTTTTCTTAGTTTTGCGGGAAAATTTCCTGAAGCCATATTTATTTGATATAGTTCGTGGGTAGGAATCCTGTAGTTTATGTTTGTGAATAGAATGCATCAGCCCAAAATTATAAACTTTTCTAACAGGCAGAATTTCGTGTTTGAGAACAAGTGTTTCAATGTCTAGGTCCCTGGGATGACCTTTATATTTTCCTATGATACAAAGCGCACACTTCTGTAATACTGTTAAATTACTCTTAGTTGTTGTTTTCCACACCAACATTTCATATAAAAGTTTGGAGTAGAACAAGCTATGATACAGACATTTAAAACACTATGAGGAGAGAAGGAAAGCGATTTTACTCAAACACCCCACCGAACGAGTTAGATTTGTTAAGACACAATTAACGTGAGGCGTCCATGACATGTACTTGTAAAACCAGACTCCGAGAAATTCTTGTGGACTGACTTGTTCTAGTCGCTGATCGCTGAACAAAATGACTACATTATCGTTTATCCGCTTGTTTAGAGGTCTGATCATAGCACTTGATCTAGGCGTTGAAGATGATCAGCAAAAGTGGAAGAAAACACGACGATATTATCGAGGTAGCATAGACAAGTTTTTTACTTGAGGCCACGCAGAACAGTGTCGATCATCCTTTCGAATGTGGCGGAAGCATTACATAGGCCAAATGGCATTACGTTAAACTCGTAAAGACCGTCCGGCGTAGAAAAGGCAGTCTTTTCTTTGTCTGCTTCATCCATTGGTATTTGGCAATACCCGAATCGAAGGTCAAGGCTGGAGAAGTATTGGGCGCCTTGCAATGAGTCAAGTGCATCATCTATACGGGGCATCGGATATACATCCTTTCGGTTGATCTTGTTGAGCGCGAGGTAATCGACACGAAATCGTACCGATCCATCCTTCTTTGTGATGACAAACTACTAGCAGAGGGTCGTACGATGTTTCTTTTTAGCTATCGGTCACGCTCTCCTCGATGATTTTGCGCTTAGCCAAGGAGACTCGGTAGGGACGACGGCGTACAACAGTCTGACCTTCAGTGCAGATGCGATGATGTGCAACTGTGGTGTGTCCTAGTGCCGAAGCATTGGCGTCGAAGGAGGCCTGGTGTTTCGTTAGCAAATTTAGCAACGCCTCACGTTGAGAAGCAGAAAGGTAGAATTTATCCCGGGAGCAAAGGAGGAGGAAGTAACAGACTGGGCCTGTCGTGGCTGAGCTGTTAAGGTGTCAAGAGAGACCAAAGATACCGGTTGGGTCTCCACATAACATGACACTGCTGAACCTTGGGGTAGGAGGACAGGCTCTGGGGTAGGGTTCAGGCAAAGGATTATCGCAGCACTGTCTTTGAACCGCACCAGGCTGGAGGGGACTACAACGCCGCGAGCTAGACAGCTGCTGGAAGGGGTGATAAGGACGTCACCATTTGCAATATTCGTCGAAGTGATGGTGTTGAGTTGCTCCTGGCCCGGGAGCAGCATGGACTCGGAAGCTGTGAAGAAACGCAATGGCTTTTCGTCGACGCGTTCGCTGCAGTGATCGGTCTCGGTCATTTCGACTACACGTTGACGGCAAGAAATTAATGCAGATGCTGATGAGAGAAAGTACCAACCTAAAATTAGTTCATGAGCACATGAAATTAAGACAGCGAAGGTGATGTGATGACCAATACCATCAATGAAGACACGCGCTGTACATTTGGCCGATGTTCTTATAATTGCTTCATTGGCCCCAATCAAAGATGATTCAAGGTAGGGTGTCTTTACTTTTTGCAATTGAGAACACAAGTCGGCATGCATAACTGAAATAGTTGCTCCCATGTCCACCAACGCCAACACCCGCACGCCTTGCGCAGTTACCAATAACATGTTTGACGGTCGTTTAGGAGGACTTGGGTCATTTCGCCGCGATGAAGTTTTCTCTCCAAAAAGTGCATTGTTTAGTTTTCCGATCGCTGGTCACCCAGTTGAGAGACAGGCCGAAGTGGTGAAACAGAGCGTCGGAGTGGCGAAGGGGAGCGTGGTCGGGATACACAAGTATTGTTGGTCGTGTTGGAAATGCGCACAGGAGACGGTGATCTGTGGTTGGAACGACTGTCGGCATAACAGTAGTAACCTCGAGCACATGTGTCGTCTCATTGAAAATTGGCATAACCACGACGTTCATCTTGCTGCCTATGTCGACAGACCCGGGAAATGTGTCCTCGAATTCTACAGTAGTAGCAAACAGGCCGTGGGGCGCGCCAGAAAGAATGGTAGGTTGGGTTCGGTGGACGGGCGACTAGAGGTGCGAGATGTTCATGATCTGGCACAGGTGGTAGTACTTGAGGCGGCGAGGGTGACATTGACGCAATCTGCGCATACGAAGCGGGTTGGGGGCATGGCGGAGCACGGTGGGTGCTTTGAAACGCTGACATTTCTTCCCGAATAATGTCACGCAGATCGCTAGAGGCGGGTTGAGCGGGAACGTTGTTAGAAGGAGGTAAACTGTAGGCTTGCAATTCCTCACGAATTATGGCTCGAATGATGGATCGGAGCTCCATACTGTTTGCCAGGGGGTTCTCAGAGAAGTCGGGTCACAGGCGGATTGACAGCAAGGTATCAAGACGCTGGCATACAGAGATGACGTCGGAAACCGTGGAAGGGTTGTGCGCAACGAGGGCGTTGACAGCGGTAGGTCCGATACCTTCAGAATGTGCCGCACACGATCACCTTCTGGCATGGTGTCGTCGATATGGCGGCAAAGTGCAAGCACATCCTCAATATAGAAGTGTAGGACTCACCACAATGTTGAACGCGTTCTGCCAGTTTCTTGCGAGCAACTTCCGAACGGACGGTCGGTGTGCCGAAAATGCGTCGGAACTGGTCTTTGAAGGAAGACCAATCGCGGAAGTCGTTCTCATGATTCAGAAACCACGTCTTGGAAACCTGAGAGACGTAAAACTGGACGCGTGCTAATTTCAATGCCTCGTTCCAGTTGTTGTAGACGCCGACGCGGTCATAGTTGTCGAGCCAGTCTTCAACATCTTCGCCACGCAGACCGGAGAAGATTGGAGGCTGCTGAGGGTGGTTGTAGACCAGGCTAGGGTTGGTGGCTGGTGGTTGCGCCGGCGGGTGGTTCGGTTGGGCTTGCTCTTGTGCCATACGTGCTCTGCTGGCGTAGCGACGTCCCGAACGGAGCTCCAGGAGCTGGCTTTGGATAGAGAGAGGTCGAAGAGATCGGTAAGCACCTTCCACCACTTGAAGTACAATGGTTCAGCTGACGCTTTATTCAAGGAACAGCAAGATGGCGCCGATGAAGAAGAGGAACAGGGTGAAGACTGATGATGGTTATTGACAGATGAGGAAGATGACGTCCAATGAATTCTTACACTTCTATTTCCTGAATGGTGGAGCCTGTAAAAAGTATACTTGTGTCGTCAGCGAACATTGTATTATCGGGTGTGTACTGAACCTCTGTTATATCGTTTATATATAAAAGGAAAAGTACGGGGCCTAAAATGGAGCCCTGAGGAACTCCTTTTTTTATGTTTCAATATTCGGACCTTTCACTGTCTATGCTAACAAATTCATATCTCGATGATATATAGCTTTTAAATAAGTTCGAGACTACTCCGCGAATTCCATAGTGGTTCAATTTCAACAGTAAATTTTCATGATCAACCAAATCGAATGCTTTGCACAAATCAAAAAAGACAACGTGTGCATTTTACCTTCAACGTTTTCGATTATGAGACTTTTTACGCTAATTAGTGCTGCTTCCCTGGTACTATTTTTGCGAAATTCATATTGATGCGGTGATAAGATATTATATTTCTCAAGATATTCCATGAGGCGCGTACCTATATAATGCTCATAAATTTTCTAGAATACAGGTAACACAGATATCGGACGATATTTAGTTAGATCACAGGTGTTGCCACCTTCTTGGATCAGTGTAACTTTGGCCAACTTAAGTTTTTTCGGGAAGCTTCCAGTCAAAAAGGAATAATTTATAATATATTCCAATACAGGGCTAAGTACAGATGCGACGACCTTAACTGAAGCTGCCTTTACGTCATCATAACCACTTGCAACGTTCGTTTTTAGTTCTTTTATATACCGGTAGACTTCATCTGGTAATACTTCATGTAGTACGAGAGAATTCAGAGAAATGATTGCCTGATTGTTATATTGCGTTGCCTCTTCATCACTCACGGCCACATTTACAAAGTATTGGTTGAATGCATTCGCCGATTCTGTGCCCTCTAGAATTATATCACCAGCTTTTACTTGCTTAGGTGTACTTGATGCTATTGTTATTCCAGTTAAAGAATTTACTTGCTTCCATTTTTCAGCTGGTTCTGTTTTGATGCGCGAGAAGACGGTTTCGTAATAGTCAACTTTACCCTTTCTAGTGTTACAAAATTGCTTGAATTATCGCAGTATTTAAACATCTCTAGAAGCAAGAAATCTATAAAAAAGCATATTTTTGTGTTGGATGTGCTTTAAGAGGTCACCGTTGATCCATGGTTTTCTATTCTTAGCCTTTCGTGTCCTGATTTGTTGTACTGAAAAAGCAGTATTGTAGGGCTCTGGGAAGATACCATGAAAGTCTCATATGCGCTATTTGGATTGCATTGCACATACACAGGTGACCAGTCTGTCTGTTCAATCAAATCAGAAAATTTAAGCAGAGAATCGTCGTTGATACACCTAAACGCAGAGACGTTTTGGCGTTTATTTTTAAGCAACAGACTTTCTGTAGCAATATAAATAGGTAGGTGATCACTTAGCTCTTTGCATATTGTGCCTGCAGTGTAATCGCTACTATTTAGGCTTGTTATACACACGTCCAGTGACGTGGAGCTGGTGGTAGTAATTCGGGTAGAATCTAAAATGACTTTTTGAGCTCTATAGAATGATACGAGGTTTTTTAAATCAAGTGCATACTTGCCTTTACTTATCATATTGATATTTACGTCACCCATAAAAAAATGGTTTTTTGATTTCAATAAAACAATGCAAAACTTTTTGCAAGTGACTGAGAAAATGTCGCCTATATCCAGTTTGGGGTCTATATACCACAGCCATTAAAAATGATTTGTTTCAACCTGCTAGGCACTCTATGTCACCGCAACTAACAGACAGATCATCAAGCGTTCGAAAAAAATAGCGCTGCTGGAGGTATATCGCCAACCCTCCACCCCTTCCTGTGCGATCCAAGCGCGTTACATTATAATTTGTAAACACGGGAGAAATATCCCTATTACACAGCCATGTCTCCGTAAACAATATTGCATTGATGTCCACGTGAAGAGTACTCATAAATACATGAAAAGCTTCGTGTTTGTTCCTAATACTTCTTATATTGTGATGCAGTACGGTAAAAGAGCCTATATTTAATATTGTAATTGTTGTCTGTACAGTCGACATTGTGAACTCCCGAAAGTTCATATCGGGGAGAAAGTTCTTCTCTTAGCCATCTTTTACTTATTGAGATGCAAATCAAGAACGCTTTTTATTCGAATTACAACAGATGTTTCATCTTTGCGCGCAAAAAATTTTTCTCCACTAGACCATACAAATTTCCACTTTGCAGATTTCTTTTTTGCTATAGCAGCACCAAGAAGCTGCTTGTTCTGCCACGTTAAGTGCTCGTTAACATAGATGACACTTTCCGTGCCTTCGTAATAGAGGTGAGTGGAGACGATACATTTTTTCTTTGCTTTTGCGAGTAGCGCATTGCGCTTGTTGCGTGAGAAGCCGGACAACAATATTCCGTTCATTCCTTTTTGCCGTGACACCCTGTGACAGTTGTAGATGTCACTATCACATATTGGCTCTCCAACAAGCTCACCTATCTTTTTCACGACGACAGTTGAGTCAAGTTCATCTGGTACACATTTTATCTCGAGATTGTTTGTTCATTGATATTGCTCAAGTTCTTCGGCTTTCTTTTCAAGCCGATAGTTTTCGGCTTTGAGCTTTTTTTTGTTTTCAGAAACCAGTACTTTAATTTTCGCTCTTAGTGCCTTAGTAACGGTGCCTATTTCTTTTACTTCATCACATGTATTACTGCAGAATTTCAGACTTTCCTTTAGTGACCTTATCACGGCACATATTTCTCGTTGAAAATCAGAGAACAACGTTGCGATTTCCTTCTTGTCACCTTTACTCCTATTAGCAACGTCCGCACAACAACTTCGAAACGAAAATACTTTGTCCGGCAGCAGTGCAGGAGAGCAACAATTTGCACACGAATAGCTCTTGCGTTCCTGCAAAAATATTCACAGATGTGCTTTTGGCATCTGGCCGTTTCGTGCACTGCTGCCGCACTGTGCAGAGGACGAGAATACTAGTTCTTATAAAGCCAGCCGAGGATCAGCTGACAGCCTTCTGTGCCGAATTTGTGCCACTCTCTTCCAGAAATCACAAGAGGGGCATCAGATGCCGGTTCTCGATGCACTGCAGACCATGCGTCGATAAAGGGGCGTCGTTGTAGCGAACTGCCAAGGTGACCGCGTGGATATTTTCTGCAAAAATAGTCACAGATGTGCTTTTAGGCGTCTGGCCGTTTCGGGCACTGCTGCTGGACTAAACATTTATTCCTCCTCCTCCTATCAAGAGTTTACCTTAATGATTTTCCTATACTTGATTACAGTGCATGTTTGACTCGGAACGGCTTTTGTGTTTTAGTTAAATTTTTTGCCGTTTTAGGCATTTCTGATTAATTTACTTCTACTAATTGCCACGTTATCAAAGCTATAGGAGGTAATAGCGTGAATGGAGGCGCAGTGCTGCTACAGTTTCTGCATTATTCTCCTACTTGTTTTTATGTTTATTTTTCCGTGATCAAGTTCAAACTACACAAAATAGAAAGACTTATCGTTGCTCGGCGCGAGCTTTGTCAATGTTAATCGAAATACTCGAGATTGTTTCAGGCGGTTATTTTTTGTTTACGAGGAAATGCTGCGGCTATGACCACATTTTTCTAGAAGCGGAATGTTAGAAGCGAAAACACGAACACCCAATATTCAGATATTTAAAAACTCTCAGCGTCCTTCATAATGATATGGGATGTACCGGCTGCACAAATATGATGAAGATTGCGCCCAGTATACAAGTATTCTACCTTAGAGTGTGTAAAACGCAATGTATAAAACAAGATGCTTTCTGCTGAGTATTAAATTACCAAAGGCCAATTATATCTCTTGCCGCTATCAAAGTGAAGCGTACTGTTTTTTTCTTTGAGTTACACAGTTTTTTTCATCAAGACAGCTCGAAAAAGATTCATTGATACGTGGGGTTTAACGTCCGAAAACCACCATATCATTATGAGAGACACTAGTGGAGGACTCCAGGATTATAGACCAACTGGAGTTACTTAACCTCCACCCAAATATGAGCACATGAACCCAATAAAAAGTTCTGACCCTATATACAGGAGGAGCTGTCACTCTATTCGTAGTAACCACTGCGTGACAATACAATAGGTCTCAAGTGTGTCTGGGGAAGGTTGATTCCATGTTAGTTCGTCTATAGGTAACGAAATCTTTACACCGCATAACAGCGATATGAAAAGTGTATGCCGTTTTATATGCTACACGCATGTTTTATCAGTTTTCCTGTAGACAGCTGAATTTGTAATGCATACCAGTATTTTGTGGACTAGGTAAAACAGCACACTGGTATAGGCGCCATCGTACGAGGGCTTATTATTCAAACTGTAGGGATTAGAGGGCTACTCGCGAGGGCTTATTATTCAAACTGAAGGGCTTAGAGGGCTACTCGCTAGCCTGTTGGCAAGCCGCACAGCACCTTCCAATAACTACAGAAATGACAAGCAACAATTGTTGTCACCGTAGCGTTTGAAACGCTGTCCTCTCAAACAGGTAAAACAAACCACAATAAAATTGTTCAGAAGTCACATTATGTACTTTGAAAAGAAGGACAGAGCTTTCAAGACCCTAACAATCATTTCATTAATCTAATGGATCACGTTGAAGAATTTTTCCAGCAGACTTGTTTGGACAGAGAGACGTTAACCACTACAATACGGGGTCTATAACAACCAATTAGCCAGTGTATTAAATTATCTTGCAAACTAAATTTTCAAGTACCATATCAGATGAAATTTTCACAGTAGTATGTTGTATCTGCTTTAATCACGCGGTGAATAGCATTGGACAGGTCGTGTTTTCCTCCCATACACGCTTCTTTATTAAGATTCTGTGTTTTCTTCATGGAAAACTTTGGTGGCTGTGGATCCGCTGTGGAATGCTTCCAGTATGTAAAGGACGTTTCGTGGATGCCCTGATTTCGTAGTGCCTGCATCACCGATGTTGTCTCGGCTGAGACAAACGCCTTCTCGTAATCTATAAAGACTATGCATAGGGGCTGGTTGTACAGGGCGCATTTTATATTACTTTCCGATAGTATGAATATGATCTATTGTAAAGTAGCCTGCACAAAATTCTGTTAGGTCTTTAGTTTATTTCAATAATAGGTCGCCTTAATTTTATGAGCTAATATTTTTCCAATTAGTATGTTGCGTGTACAGGAGGTTCTCGTGGTCCTAGGAAGATAATAGCTAGAGACAAGAGTTGAAGAAGAGTATTTTAGTTAGCTCTGATTCGCTAACGACATATCCTTGATAAGTAACTCAGGAGCAAGGAGGAGGAGGAGGAGGAGGAATAAATGAGGAAGGACAGGGAGGTTAGCCAGTTCTCAGACCGGCTGGCTACCCTGTACTGGGGAAGGGGGTAAGGGGAATAAAAGATGAGAGAAAAGAGACGTTGTAAAAAAAGAGAGAGAAGGTCATCAGACGATTCACGACGCTGTTTACAGTCTGTCTCTAAGACCACTTGCCCGCAGAAAGCGCAACAACGCTCTCAATGCCTTGCGTGGAGAGGATGGTCTCGGCCAGTGTCCTAATACCCTTTCTTTCGACAATTGGCGATTGTCTATTCTATCTAAATCTTTTGACAGTTCTTTTCTTGGCACGCTGAAGCAGGGACACTCGCAGAGAAGATGGGAGAAAGTCTCTGCGCAGCCACAGTTGTCACATGTCGGGCTTCTGGCCATTCCGATTCGAAAAGAATAAGCATTTGTAAAGGCCACCTCAATCCACAGACGGCACAAAAGTGTCTCCTCTGCTCTGTTTATTCCTGATGGAAGACGGAGCTGTAGGTGTGGGTCCAAATTATGAAGGCAGACGTTGGTGAATGCCGGTGAATTCCACTGAGCGAGTGTCAGTTCTCGTGCAAGTGATCAAAGCCTTGCAGCGGCGTCTGTTCTTGATAATGGTATAGCTACACAAGGGGCATCATCATGAGCAGTTCGGGCTGCTTCATCTGCACGGTCGTTTCCATCAATGCTGCAGTGGCCTGGTATTCATCGATATGCTATGTCATGTTGTTTCTCTATAGCCCGGTGATGGAGCAGTCGTATTTCAGCAATTAGCTGTTCGTTTGGTTCATGATGATATGGCGAGGCGATTCCCTGGAGAGCTGCTTTGGAGTCGGAGAATATTGACCATGTCTGTTGCGGTTCTTCAACTAGGAACTCCAGAGCGGCACGAATGGCGGCGAGTTCTGCCGCCGTGGATGATGTCAGATGCGAGGTCCTGAACTTTATCGTGATGGATTTCTCCGGAATTACCACTGCGCCTGTTGAACTTGTTGAAGTGACCGACCCATCCGTGTAAATGTGAATGCGTCCACTGTGTTTCTCATGCAGAAACAGTAATGTTGTTTGTTTTAGGGCCAAATTTTACAAAAACTCAGGAGCAAATTGCAGCTTATATTACTGAACTAGACGCGGAAAGCAGAAGTGTAGGTCTGAAAGTTAACATGCACAAAACTAAAGTATTATGCAACAGCCTCGGCAGAAAGCAACGCTTTTAAATAGGTGGAGATATGCTGGAAGTTGTACGAGAACACGTTTACACTTAGGACAGGTAGTAACCACAGAGCCAAAACATGAGAGCGAAATAACTACAGGAATAAGGATAGGGTAGATCACATTCGTCAGGCATTTTAAAATCATGCATGTAGTCTGCCACTAACGCTTAAGAGGAAGATATATAACAGCTGCATCTTGCCAGTACATAGCTACGGAGCCGAAACCTGAAGGCTTACAAAAAGGGATCAGCCTAAATTTAGGACGACTCAGCGAACAATGGAAAGGAAAATTATAGCTGTGACCCAAGAGTCAAGAAGAGCGCAGAGTGGGTCAGGAAACCAACTGGGGTTAAGGACATCATTGTTCAAATCAAGAAGAAATGGACATGGTCTGGGCCCGTTGCACGCACGCAGGATAACCAGTCGTCATGAATCGTAGCTGACTAGATTCCCGGAGAAAAAAAACACACGCAGGGGAGAAAGAAAGTTCGGTGGGCGGATGAGATTAAAAAGTTCGCGTGTATAATAGCAAAAAGCGCAGTACCGGATTGATGGCAGATCAAAAGGTCTTTGCCGTGCAGTGAATGTAGTCAGCCTGCTGCTGATGATGTTGTATTTCGGTCTTCGATATTTTTTCCTGAATACCTTATATTGTACTAATATGCTTATTCGGGCTGGTTGGTACATGATAAAGGAAGCTAAAAACAGCGTGTATCACAGGACAGTGCATACATTCGTCAGTCTTTGTGTCTGTCCTGTGTTACGCGTTGTTTTCACGCTTCGTTGAGCTTGTAATATTGTTACACGCAAGAAGTACACGAAAAGGTTGAAAAACAGGCGAGCCTGGATGGTTCGCGTTTACTTCCACAAGGGGTCTCGAGACAGCACACACAACGTCGTCTTCCTTCTTCACCTTTTGTCTGAATGTTCATTCGCGCTGTATGCGCCGTGCATTGCAACCGCTCGTGACATTTCCCCGTTGGCAGACGAAGCCCGCCGGGCGAGTCACTCAGTGGTTCGTGCATTGCATAGCTTCATGCGAGCGACGTGCGCCACTTCTGTTTTAGCCGAGCGCCGTCCAGTGCTTGTGAGCCGTGCTATGCGGTAGTTGACCTCACTGAGGCGTTCGAGGATAACGTAGGGCCCGACATAGTGAGCGAGAAATTTCTGGTACAGGCCACGTTTCCGTAAAGGCGTCCAGAGCCACACCTGATCTCCAGGATTGAAGTGAACATGTCGGTGACGGTCGTCATAGCGGATCTTTGACCGGTCTTGCGAGGTGACGGTGCGTAGCCGAGCGAGGCGTCGCGCTTCTTCTGCTCTACAGAGAATCTCGTTGATCGGCTCACTGTGATGAGCAGAGTAGGGAAGCATAGTGTCAAGATTATAGCGTGGTGGACGAGCATAAAGGAGAAAGAAAGGTGAGTAACCAGTGGTCTCATGTCTTGCGGTGTTGAAAGCATAGGTGATGAAAGGCAAAATTGTGTCCCAGTTCTTGTGCGCGGAGTCGATGTACATGGACAGCATGTTGGCAAGCGTTCGGTTCGTGCGTTCCACTAGACCATTAGTCTGTGGATGGTATGGAGTGGAATGGCGGAAGCTTGATGAGCACAGACGAAGGGTCTCTTCGACAACATCCGCGGTAAATTGCCGCCCACGGTCGCTGATTACGATGCGAGGAGGTCCGTGTCTGAGGATAACTTGAAACAGCAAGAAGATGGAAACGTCTTTTGCTGTGGCCGACGGCAGTGCTGCCGTCTCACAATAACGGGTTAAGTGGTCTACGCAAACGATGACCCAACGATTGCCGTCTGTGGATCGCGGAAAAGGGCCCAGAAGATCTATACCAACTTGCTCAAAGGGGGTGCTAGGAGGCGAAACAGGCTGAAGGCGACCAGACGGCGCGTCAGTTGGTCGCTTGTAACGCTGACATTGGGTGCAGCTGGCGACGTACCGTTCGGTATCATTGCGCATCCGGGGCCAATAAAAGCGTTCCTGAGCACGGTAGAGTGTTCTTGTGCATCCAAGATGTCCGGAAGTTGGTTCGTCGTGCATGGCAGATAATACGTGATTGCGAAGGCTCTTGGGGACAACCAAAAGGTAGCGCGCACCGGTAGCCGAGAAGTTCGTCTTATATAGGGCGCCGTCACGTAAGCGAAAACGATTGTCTGCAGCGGACTCCCGCGCGGCCGCGAATAGCGGCTGTAAGCTGTCGTCTTTCCTCTGCTCTGATATGAAGGTATCCATATCCGGAAATCCCGTGGACACAAAAGCGATGTATTCATCAAAGTTGTCCGCGTCACATTCAGTCGTTGGGAGTGGCAGGCGAGAGAGACAATCAGCATCAGCGTGTCGCCGGCCGCTCTTGTAGGAAACAACGAAATCATACTCCTGCAGACGGAGCGCCCAGCGTGCTAGTCGACCAGAGGGATCCCGAAGATTCACAAGCCAGCATAGAGAGTGATGATCCGTGACGACAGTAAAGGGGCGCCCGTAGAGATACGATCGGAACCGTTGCACAGCGAAGACGACCGCCAGACACTCTTGTTCGGTGACAGTGTAGTTGCGCTCGGGGCGACTCAATGAGCGGCTAGCGTACGATATCACATGCTCGCTGTCGCCGACACGCTGAACTAGTACGGCGCCAATGCCAACACCACTAGCATCGGTATGAACTTCTGTCGGTGATGACGGATTGAAGTGGCGAAGAATAGGCTGGGACGTCAACAGTAGCTTTAGCAGCCGAAACGATGAGTCGCATTCCGAGCTCCACTCGAAAGGAACACCTTTTTGGAGAAGGCATGTGAGCGGATGAGCTATGTCAGCAAATTTGGGAATGAAACGGCGAAAGTAGGAGCATAACCCTAAAAAACTTCGTAGCTGCTTCACAGAGCGAGGTGCCTCGAATGCCTCCACAGCTGTTGTCTTTTGTGGATCTGGTCGTATACCTTCTTTGTCGATCAGGTGTCCCAGCACAAGTGTCTGTCGTTCACCAAAATGGCACTTTTTAGAATTAAGCACAAGGCCGGCCTTCCTCAAGCAGTTTAGTACCAAGTCCAGGCGCTCGTTATGCTCACGAAATGTTCGGCCGAAGATCACAACGTCGTCTAGGTAGCACATACAAACTTCCCACTTCAAACCGCGAAGTATAGTGTCCATGAACCTTTCAAACGTTGCGGGGGCGTTACAAAGCCCGAAAGGCATCACGTTGAATTCAAATAGTCCGTCGGGCGTTACAAAAGCGGTCTTCTCTCTGTCATCCGGGTGCATAGGGATTTGCCAGTAACCTGATCGTAAATCCACAGAAGAGAAGTAAGAAGCCGCAAAGAGGCAATCGATGGCGTCGTCAATTCGTGGGAGTGGGTATACGTCTTTCCTAGTAACGGCATTTAGGCGACGGTAATCGACACAGAATCGCCACGTGCCGTCTTTCTTCTTCACCAGTATCACTGGAGCTGCCCAAGGGCTAGACGATTCCCGAATTACTCCTTTACCCATCATTTCTTCGACTTGAGCGCTGATGATCTTTCGCTCCGCAGAGGACACACGATATGGTTTTTGACGAATCGGTTCAGCGGATCCTGTGTTGATGCGATGGCGAGTACGGGATGCAGGAATCGATGTGGGGCCGTCGTGCTGTGCAAAGTCGAATATTGAAGAGTGTTTCGAAAGCAGGGCCATCAAAACACGACGTTCATGGTCACTGAGCGATGTAGCTACCATTCCGAGCATGTGTTCGTTTGCGGTGTGCGAGACACTGGTTTGTGCTGTATCCGGTAGTTCTGTAAGCACTGCCATAGGTATAAATGACTCTCCCTGAAACGTAGCAAGTTTTAGGCCTTGAGACAGCACTACTGCTTCAGTGGAGCAATTTAGCGTCCATAGCCCTGCGCATCCATCGGTAACTGAAACCATACAATACGGAACCAACACATTTTTCTTAAGACAGTTTCTATGGACCGGTTCCACTGCAACATCGAACGAAGTACTAACAGAAGACGAACAAACAACAGGAACGCGCATCGCGGATAAAGCGGGCACAACAGTGTCTTCAGAAACACAAAACACACTCTCTTGCTGGGATGATTCTTCTAAGAGCGCAGAGGACACACTTCCGCAAATACTGAGTTCTCCTGTTCGGCAGTCAACATTGGCGCCACACAATTTCAAAAAGTCAATGCCGAGAATTACATCGTGTGTGGAACGCGGAAGCACGGTAAACTCAGTGTTAAAGGTTTGACCACCCAAGGAGACATCCACGTTACACACACCAACCGGGTATAATGAGTCCCCACTCACTCCACGAAAGCTTGTGCTGTGGTCCCAATGAAACATAACCTTGCGTCCCAGCAGATTTTTGAACACCACACTCATGACAGAAACAGTTGCTCCCGTGTCGACTAAAGCCATGGTAGAAACGCCATCAATAAGTACATTAACCTTATTCTTCAGCATGAAGATAGGTGGAGGTATCCGAGTCGGCAGCAAAGATTTTCCAGCGACCTCACCTCCATCGGCCGCGCTGGCTAGTTTCCCGGCGGTGGTGACGCGAAGCGGCGTCGAGGAGATGATGACGTCACACGCCGTCTGGGAGATGGAGATCGAGACGCTCGGAAAGCTGGTGGTGGTGTCAGAGTACGTTCGGAGGCAGGAGAGCGGTAACGGTTTCGATACCTTTCTTGTTCTCCAGAATAGCTGTCCAGAGGGAAGTGACGGCTTCTTTCTTCTCGGAAGTAGCCTTCAAAAGTGGTGTTTCCTGGCCTATTAGTGTCCATTGCACGACCACCGTATTGCATAAACGATCCCGACTGTCCATTGCTGAATGCCCGACGTCGGTTACAATACCTAGCTATGTGGCCAGGCGTGCCACAGTTGTAACACACGGGCAGAGGGCGAACTTCCGGACGCTGATTGAAATATTCCACAGCGGCCACAGGCTGCGAGTAACTCATCCCCTCCCCTTGGATGTCGTAGGCAGTGCTGGGTCTTCGTGGGCGAACGTCGCGTGGATGCTGATCAAAACGCCGATCAATCGAGTCGTAATGGCGTTGTTCGGTCTGGCCATAATGCGGGTCGTGTCGGTAGCTGTTACAATCCGCAGCATTCACCGAATGCTGCCAAGTAGCCGGAGGAGATGCGCAGACGGCGTCTCGGAAAGCGACGGAGGCGCAACGCGGCACCGCATAACGCGTTTGTTCTTCGTGCCGCAGGAGCTCCTCACGGACAATCTGCCGAATGGTAGCTGAGAGGTCTGTCTGCGGAATCGCGTCAACGCTGGCCACAGTCGTGACATTGGCTAGCCGTCCAAACTTCGGCGTGATTCGGCGAGTTTTCAGCGCCTCGAATGTGCGGCAGTGCCGAATCACGTCTGATACGGTGTTCAGGTTGTCTTTTCCAATGAGGAAGTTATAGACGTCTTCCGCAATACCTTTTAAAAGGTGTCCCACTTTATCTTCCTCGGGCATTCGAGAGTCGATGGTCTTACACAGCTTGAGAACTTCTTCAATATATGTCGTGCAAGTCTCGCCGATCACCTGAGCTCTCTGAGCTAAAGCTGTTTCCGCTCGTTTCTTCTTAGTGTCCGAGTCGCTAAAGCACTTCTTCATTTCTTCAATAAGACTGCTCCATGTAGTAAGCGTGTCGGCGTGGTTTTCATACCAAACCAGGGCCGTGTCCGTCAAATAAAAAACGACATGCCTGAGCTGGCTGGCCGGGTTCCAGTTGTTGCATTGGCTTACCCTTTCGTAATGGGTCAGCCATTCATCGAAGTCTTCCCCTGGCTTTGCTGAGAACGGCCGTGGCTCTCGGTAATGCTGATACAGCGGTGGTCTTGCCGAGGTATTGCTGAGGGGGTCATTTTGCTCCAGAGACATGTCGGGGCGCGATGGCGAAAGTCCGGCAAGGCGACGGCTTCTACGAAGTTCTGGTGCTGACGGCTCCGTCGTAGGTCGTGGGAGGTACCCAGCACAGCTCCACCAAATGTTACACGCAAGAAGTACACGAAAAGGTTGAAAAACAGGCGAGCCTGGATGGTTCGCGTTTACTTCCACAAGGGGTCTCGAGACAGCACACACAACGTCGTCTTCCTTCTTCACCTTTTGTCTGAATGTTCATTCGCGCTGTATGCGCCGTGCATTGCAACCGCTCGTGACAATATATTGTAATATGATTTCAAATTATCTTGATCGAGTCCTACAATGCGATACAGAAAATTGTCGCTTCTTGCAGATTTCATGGTATTTGTAACACCACGGACATGTTTAGTCATTAAAAATCTTCGTGGTAAAGTCAGTCATACGTGTTACGCTAGGCAGGTAAAAGTCATAGTAACTACAGGTTTTCTCACTCTCTTTATTCCAAGTGCCAGTGTAAATACTCCGCACACCATTGAAATATTGTGGGCACGAAGCTGTTTAATCCATGAATGAATGAATTAAAAAAACTTTATTCCAGCCCTGCAGGACGCGCTTAGCGTGTAGCGCGCGTCTCCCACGTAGGGACCGACAGGGAGTACCTGGCGGCCGCTACGTGGGCCTTCTGGACGGTCCATTGCTGGTCGGCGAGAAGTGAGCTCCTGAGAGACCTCTTCCACTTGTTTGAGGTAGAGTCGGGAGAAGTTTTTCTACACTCCCAGAGCATGTGTGTGAGTGTCGTCATGTGTCTACAAGATAAGCATGAGTCGCTGGGGTATGCATAAGGAAAATAAACGTGAAGCTTGGCAATGTTTGGTATACGTGTGTGTCTGTTATAGGCATAGGGCTAATACCTGCGGTCTGTGAGCCAAAATTTATTCCAAGCGCCAACATATTTAACCCAAGTGCCAACACAACTAGGCCATGTGTCAGTGAGTTTGATCCAAGTGCCACAGTGTTAAATGCTATTGTTAAAGGCTTTACTTCAGATGTAAGTCAGATTAATTTATGACAAAAGGCAGAATATGGGGCGCAAACAGGGCAATACAATTGAATTGCAGTTGCGACAATATGTAAGATAATAGTTGCAAAGTATAAAAAAGATAAATATTTGTAGTCGCCGCCAATATTTGTGAAAAAAAATTACTGCCATACTTATTCTCAGCCGTGTGTGTTCTTTGCTGTGTAAATGTTTGTAGATGAGTGCTTGGCCCGGGTGAAATCATTTTAATGGTGGTGAAATAAAAAGCAGGGACATGTTAACCAATGTATTGTGTTCGCCACTAAAGCTCATAAGTGTATTTGTATAGCAATACATGACCGGGACAGGTCATGTAATGCGAAGGACAGAAAATGGTTGTGGGAGTGCCGGAATGCATACCAAGATATGAAAAAAACTTGGCCTTTGGCAGCGATAGCTGAAAAGCAGGTACATAATAAAAAAGTTGGAGCTCCTCAAAGGGCAGAGCGAATTAGAGATAACTCGAAAAGGTTTTCGCCCTGCAGTGCACTTGGCATAAAATCATGATCCTGATGTCGGCAACGGAAGTTTAATTTACATTCATAATAGCTGTGAAGTTTTTATTCAACCAAAATTTGGCGTATTGGACGAAACAGATGTTTTTCAGGCAAACACGCTTCAGCAACACTAGCATTGTCTTTTACATGAAAACAGAAGCATCTCCTTTGGTGCTATTGTAAAAGTTTAGGTCATTATGAACCCAAATAAATAGAATTGTAGCTTCTTTATATGGTTATTTCTGATTTAAAGGACCGACGCATACGAATTGCCAGTCACCATCGTTTTCACCAAGCTGAGCAGACGACTGCGAACGCCTCAGCGAATAAGCAACCAAATGCCGCCTGCTGAACAGACGACATGAGCCTTGCACATGCGATGGTGTAGTTGATTAGTCAGAATAATGCAGTAATGCTGAAGCGTAAACTAACATAGACTCTATAAGCAAGTGAATTTTGTACCCGTAAAGGCAAATATAACGCACTGTTTTTTTAATTTGAAGCTATCACACCAAAACAATAGCAGTAAATAGCAATGCACCTTTCATAAGCGCTATTTCATTTCATAAGCGCTAGCCTGTATTGGTGATCGAACAGTTCTTCCTGCGGCTTCATGTTTACGTTATTTAGACTGTATAAAGTGGCAAAGCATATGATTCTGATGAATGGATTAAACTCACTAACACCAGAATTGAAGCAATTGCCAATTGGATTAAACATTTTGGCAATTGTATTAAAATGACTGCACCAATCCTGACTTGGCGCTTGGATTAAATGTTTCGTACGTGGATTGAATACCATGGTACTCAGATAATTTCATTGGCGTGTGGATTATTTAAGCTGGCACTTAGACTGAAATGAGCGGGAAAACCTGTAACTTAAGATGTGGCACCTCGTTAAATTTTGCTCACACAGAGATAACCTATTGACATAATTTCTTTGCAAATTTTGTTAAAAATGAAAACAACCAACCACTATTTTCTGTCATGCCACCGATACATTCTGGTTTTCCCATTAAATAATTTGGGCTGGCCTTCACAAGTGACAGTATGCTTACCTTTGGTGGTTTGGCTTCGGCCACAAGCACGCTTTTGATATAAGTTACCTTCACGAAACGAGACGAATGAGAATTTAAATTCCTACTTATGTAGGTGTTTTATTACAATAAATATTTCATTAAAAAGCTTCTTAATCATCTCATTTTGTTCAAGATATTGAGTGTACTGTCTCAGCTGAAAGAGCAAAAAATGATTGTTGCATTCCTTTCATTTATGCACGCTGTTCGTTTAGGTATAAATACTCTATACTCAAAATGCCTCACAAATTCACATAATAAACTATTTACCAGTTTCTTCAGTGGGTATGAGCCAAGGTTGAGGTATAATAATCAGCTTCGAACAAGCCACCACAACAGCAAGCTACAAGGCTGCCATACAACCAACAAACCCAGACCGGGACTGCTGCGTATCAACAGGTATGACAATGCAGCGGAGCCTTGCGCGAAGCGTTCTATCGAGAGCTTAAGATGAATATCACCTGATATGGGGCGGCTCTCACTACAACACTCGACTTCAACAGCACTCTTGTCATACTTGGACACATGAGAAGCTACTCTCTCTGGTTTCTCGACAAAAATACTGCATGAATATTTTGCTGTTTTATCGCCTTAATACATATTTTTATTTTCAATGGCACACTAAACAAGAATAAGAAAAAAGTGGGAGTAAACTGCATGATTGATGCAGCACTAAAAACAAAAGTAACAGAGACTGCACAGGACGAAGGAGAAGAACAAGAGCGAATGCTTTCTCCCAACAGCAAGAGTGACTTAAAAAACTGTTTAGTTTATTATTCAGTTTATTATTCTTCTTTGTAACAAAAATGGAGCACAATGGGTAATATTTACACAGTTAGGACACCAGAACGTAGCACGAATTGCGGAAGGGGTCCCCATGACAAACTATGGTATTTAAATCCGTGTACAGCAATTCTATATATAGGTGTATACTGAAGAAGACAAATCATTCATTGTGCAAAACAAAACTAAAAAATATGCTATATATATATATATATATATGAAAAAAACATAGAACAATATCCCATGCGTACGTGTATCCAACTCAAAACAAATCATTATAGAGGGAGTAAAAAGAAACTATTCACAACATGAAAGAAAATTATATAGGAATAAAAGAAAAACCTCAAAAGATTAAATGGTACGCGAACTCGAAAGCAAACGAAGTTGTGTTTTTTTTAGAACTTTTAGAGGAAGTACTGGCGCAGTGAGCTAGAAAAATGCTGAATGGATGATGAAGTGCTTTGTGTAGGAAAGGTATTCCAAAAACTGGCTGCAGTATTTATAAAAGAGAATGCCCCATAGTTTGTGCGTGCTCGTGATATTGTTAATAGCTTTAATGAAGAGGAATGTTTTCAATAATGTGTGACGTGTTGATGAAATTGAACTGATGGACTGTGCATAATATTTATCAGAAATTTCTACAAAGAAATAGAAATGCGGAAAGAATGCTATGATGCAGCGGTGAAATATTCAATAAGGGATAAGCAAATGATATAGATTAAGTTCGCCGGAAAAAACAAATTATTCGCAAAACAGTATCTTGAGTACATGATTAGGCTGTAATGTTGTTGGATATGCAAGACCGCAGACTGACTTAAAATATGACACATGTGATTCAACAAAACTTCGGTAAAGAATCAGAATGGTGCGTAGTGGAAACGAACATCGTAGCCAATAAAACATTGGCCTATTTTCGTGTATCTTCCAAGTTACATCTTGCACACGACTGTGCCATGTCAGATGTTCATCTATGGCTAAGCCTAAGAATTCCGTTTCACTAACTTTTCCTGAAGAAACTCCATTGAAAAGCAATTTTTCCTCATTTCGGAGGGGCTATTTTTGGCAGAGAAGATGATAAAATTATTTTAGAAAGGTTTACAAAACAGGAAAACGACGTCGCGGATAAAAGATATGCGCGTAAGCGTTCTGTGGTGTTCATAACTGCGGAACAAAAGCAAATTAACAATTGAAGATATCTAAGTTCTTTGAATTATTTATTTATTTATTTATTCAATACTGCAGACTCGAGGTCTAAGCAGGGTGGTAACACATATAAAAATATAAATAAAATAATTGCGAAACAAAAAAATATTGGCGAAGAAGGTTGTTTCGTAGGTTAGTTCATTCATCACATGTATTAGCAAGACAGTTCCATTCACGCATGGTTCTTGGAAAGCACGAATACTTCAGTAGGTCTGTGCGAGCAAAATATGGGATCAGGGCCTTTGAGTGGTGGTGTCGGGTGTCAAATACTGAGGGGTGTCAAATACGGGGATGGGTCTAGAGCTATTTTTTTAAGTCATGAGTCCGACGGAATCCCGTGTGGTGGGAGACAAACATAGTGCAAAAGAACGAAAACCCCGACCAAGGTGAAATACACAAAACTTGAAAAGACGTTTCGGCTTCCCTCAGGGGAGCCTTGTGAACAAGGCTCCCGTGTGGGGAGCCGAAACGTCTTTTTAAGTTTTGTGTATTTCTCGTTGGTCGGCGTTTTTGTTATTTTGCAGCTATTTTTTTGTTCAAAAGTTGATCGAGCAATTCTAATCTAGCTTTTTGTCTTTGCATCTGCAGTAAGGGAATGTTGTTGGCTAGCATTAAATCTGTGGGTTAGTCTAACTTGGAGTACTAGTTGAATATAAATCTAACAGCTTTTCCTTGAATACGCTCAAGAGTGTATATGTTACGTTTTCTTTAAGAATCCCATGCTATGCTCGCGTACTCTAGTTTTGGTCGCACAAGTGCTGTGTAACAAACTAGTTTAACATTCGTGGGAGCACTTCGAAGTTCATGTTTAAGAAGACATAGTTTGCGAAATACAGATTAACATTATCAATATAGAGATTCCAAGATAAGTTAGACATAAGTGTCACACCAAGGTATTTATAGGAGTTTTCTTGTTGCAGTGGTAAATACCCTATTAGGTATGTATACAATTGTGGATTCTTTGGGCGAGTCACTGGAAGGCACATACATTTGTTCGCGTTGAGACACATTCCCCATTTGTTGCACCATTCATGTATATTGCAAACACATGTGCTCAGATTTCTGAAATCGTTAGTGGAACATATTTTTTTGAACAAAACACAATAATCTGCGAACAATCTTATTTCCACACTAGGGTGAATAACATCAACAATATCATTGATATACAATAGAAAAAGCAAAAGACCTAACACACTGCCCTGTGGTATGCCCGATGTGACCGGAAGACAGTCCGAATATTAGCCAGCTGCATGAACGTACTGTTTGCAATTATTTAAATACGCAGAAATCCAACAAACGAATATTTCAGGTATACCTATTGTTCTAAGTTTGGAAATGGGTTTAATATGGGGAACATTATTGAAGGCTTTGCAGAAATCTAAGAAGAGCATATCTGTCCCTCCGTGTCTATCGACGTTTGATGCAAGAGAGTGAAACAGTGTGACGAGTTGAGTTACAGTAGATAATTCTTTCCGGAAACCATGTTGATACAAGGTTAATGTAGAGCATTCTTCAATACTCTTGTTTATACTAGTAGCTATAATGTGTTCAATAATTTTATAACATTGTGAAGTTAGTGAGATTGGACGGTAGTTTCCTAGTGCTAAGCGGTCCCCCTTTTTAAAGATGGGTACAACGCGGCCTGTGCTCCAGTCACTGGGCATCTGGGAAGACAACAAAGAACAGTGAAAAGTAATAACCAAACACTTTGCTAGAGATAAAGCATACCGTCGTAAAAATACGTTCGGTATGTTATCAGGACCACAGGATGCCTTAGTTTTTAAATTTAGCAATATAGACACCACGCCTGGGTAAAAAATAAACAGTACTTCATCATAAGGAAAAGCTGTGGCAATAGATATGCATCTGAAATTAGAAGTGTTGAACACACTCTGGAAATATTGATTAAAATGCCGGGAAATGTCTCTCTGATCAGTGACGTTGGTTCCATCAATTCATATTTGTGATACAGGTGTTTTCTTTTCACTGATAAAGTTCCAGAATTTACTGGGGTCATTTGCAATAAAGTTAGGAAATTAGGTTTTAAAGTAATACTCTCTAGAGCTGCGCACAGTTTGAGCGAGACTGTTGTGCGCATCAAGTACCAAATCAGCCACTGCCCGCCTTTTTTTCAGTCGCTTAACTCTGCGCTTCTTATGAATGATGTTACGATTTATCCATGGTGTTTGTTAACTTTTTTGTGCTTAAAAGGTACAAAAATATCTCAACAAAAATGACACGTTTGTCTGAATCGTGTCCAGAGCACGCTTACAACTACGTCTTCAAAAATTGTAAGACAAGTTTCTAGGTGTTCAATTACGTCTGCATCACTAGCCTTTGAAAAGTCTTTAAAGCATCAAAGCACTGGGTTTGTATAGCCAGTTAGTGGAACAAGAGGAAAGGAAGCGAAGACATAGCTATTATCAGAAAGACCTTGTCGTACTTCTACTATATATTCGGAGAAATTGCGGTTCAGAAACACAAGATCTAATATTGAGGGGGAATCCTTTGTACGAGCGTAGGTACCTGAACTACCGGCAAACACTATGCCAAACACTATGTCAAACACTATGTTAAGCACTAAGTTAACATGTTCTGAAGTGCTAATGCCGGCGTCAAGGCTCTCTCAGGCTACTCCAGGTAGGTACAGGTCACCAATCAGTAAGTCTTTTTTACTCTCACATTTCGCCATATAATTTTTCAGTGTGCTAAGGTATTCTGGAGTAACGCGTGAGGGTCTGTACAACCCACCTACAACGAGACAATGGCCCCAGCAAGTAGCCCTAATACATAGGCATTCTATGTCAACAAGATCATCCAACAAAACAGCATCAATACACCATTTTTCTGATATTGCCACCCCTCCTCCCCTAGTGCGTGTGTCTTTACGAAAAACTGTGTCGGATGGGGGGAAGACGTCGACATTAGGCAAATGCTTGTGTAGCCAAGTCTCGGTAATAGCTGTAATATGTGGATCATGTTCCTGCAGAAGCACTTCGAACGCTTCAGTTTTATTTACAATGCTTCGGGTAATAATATTTAGTAGCATTAACTGTTTGTTACATGGTGCTGGAATAGGTCACGAGTGCAGCTTGGAAGATTAACGGTCTCCTGATTTTTCTCGCCTGTTTTGCAATTCATCCAAATAAAATGTATCTTTATCTACTATAAGCTTGTCGTGTACTAAGAATACTTTTTTTTCCTTGTCGCTTGTCGTTCTTAGCACTGTCCCACACCAATTTTCGTTTCCTATGTGTAAACTGCGAATAATCATTTTGAATAGATACCGTCGATCCTTTCAGTTTTTTGGCATTTTCTAATATTACTTTCTTTTCAATAAAATTTTGAACGTGAAGGATGATAAGTCTGATAGGTCTGATGCAAGCATCTCAACTATCCCGACTCTCAATTCTACTACCAGTTTATTTCCTAGTTGGTGTATGCGTCAGATGGAATCACACTTCACACTAAGCTTTTCTGTGAATAAATCCTTAACCACTTTTCCCTCAGGGTTGCATCAGTTTCATTAGGGCACTCGGGAATACTGTGAATAATCAAATTCGATCGTTTAGAAAGGTCTTCAAGGTCGGTAAGCTTTTTGTTTTGAACGTTTACAATATGTTCCTGTGATTGTAACGTATTTCGAACCTTTTCACTGCGAATGCTGCGTTCTTGATGATTGTTATGTGGGGTTTAATGTCCCAAAACCACTATATGATTATGAGAGACGCCGTAGTGGAGGGCTCCGGAAATTTAGACCACCTGGGGTTCTTTAACGTGCACCTAAATCTGAGCACATGGGCCTAAACATTTCCGCCTCCATATAAAATGCAGCCGCCGCAGCCAGGATTCGAACCCGCGTCCTGCGGGTCAGCAGCCGAGTACCTTAGCCACTAGACCACCGCGGCGGCGCAATGCTGCGTTCTTGGAAATCCTTTTGTGCCGTAATAAAATCGTGTGCCATATTCTTCAATTCAATAAACTGTTTCTTTAGTTCAAGCACTTCATCGTCAATTTTCGCTTGGCCGTTGAGCACGTCTTCATACAGTTCTTTCTGGGTGGGGCCAGGGTTTGTTTCCACGTCATCACATAAAATAAACAGGGTAAGCCCTATATACCCACTGTGTTCTTTAGGTGAAGTTTATGTATTTTTTATCCATAACTACAACAGTTACTGTAAATACTTGACTATCACTGCGATAACGAGCCTTTCAACGTTAAATGTTGAAAGGCTGATTACTAACTCAAGCAGAATTACCGCTGAAAATTGTAACGCAAACTTTTCTAAATTTTTCTTTCACGTGGCTAATTATCACTCAATAATAGTTATTAGATGTCATGTTTATTAAGAACACTTCCTCACAGAACGATATTCCTGCTTCAACGTAATGCCTACTACGTTATCTAAATACTAGCCCAAATATGTGGTTTTTTCTACAGTAATTTTTAGATGAAGCAACAGAAGTACAAAAAGCATTATATCAAATTATCGCATTTGAATACAAAATGTGCATTAGCTAAAGAATACAATGAGATACTAGCAAATCAACGGGCCAGTTCAATAGGCAGCAGCAAGATACTCATCGACACTATAACTTTTTCTCTCTGTGTTGGAACAACTTGCCTGGTGAGCCTCTCTTGTCGCCTGCTGTGCAGACCAGTCAGCAAAGTACTGTCGACGCAACTAAAGAGTGTGTAGACACTGCACTGTGCAGTGCTTTGCCACATTCCACAGGAGTTCAGCTCATTCAGATAGACTCTAATGTTATCAATAAAGTTGAGCACAATATCAATAGTGCAAGTTTACAGTGTTTCGAAAAGTTAATTCGATTGCGAACACACGACACAATCTCTCACACACGCACATACCCTGGGTGTGGTGTGCGTGTGTAAGTGATTTTGTCATGTGTTCGTGCTTGAATTGACTTTTAGAAATGTTGTACCAACTAGCCCAACAACAAGTTCTTTTAAAATGTTCACAGTGTCCAAGGAAAACAATTTTTCGAAGCGCGCTCCCATACAGCAATTCAACGACTCGTTAGAGTTATGAGTTTTCTCATAGAGACATTTAGCAAGTAATGCTAGATGAGCTAGTTCCGCATAATTTGGTTAACCCGCCTCAATAACAGATGCTGGAAGGAATTATTATTGACCAAATAGTTCACCATTCATTTGTGTTTTGTGAAATTTACAAGTTCCGGCGTCATCCGAGCAAAGGCTATGGGATAGACTTGTATCTTATGATGCCATGTGGTAAATGTGGCCCGGACAGCCTTCCGCATCTTCTCCCGGCTGGCTGTGTTTGTTTTAATGTCCAATTGATAATAGTTTTGGAGCCTACCAGTTAGGGCACTATTAGGACGTCCCCGGCGCGTAAAGATTTTCAGATAAACTGAAACGTCCCCAGCCAGATATAGAATTCCCGACAGAAAGCTTGATGCCTCTGCTTTTTTTCTTTTTCGCAGTTTTGAGCCAATTATTTTCTGAATGTGTAAATGCGCTCGAGCTTGCAAACTGTAACTTCTAACAACACGGCTATGATTCTTGAGTTACAAGGATTCCCTCGCTGCGTAAAAATAGGAGCACGCAGGCCAAAGCAGAAGTTTCGAAGTAAGTCACCTTTAAAGAAACAAAAACAGCCGGTGAGGCAAAAAAACCCCCTGATTTTAAATCGTAAAATGCCGCCGATTTCAAATAACACAAACAGAAACAGACAGTTTTATGTGCGAAGCTCCTCTTAGTCTCAGCATGTCATCGGCACGCGTAACCGAGCGAAGAAGAGACGAGAAATAAAAGAAGGCAGTCTCATAGAAGTGCCCACAAACTGCTGTTGAGTGAGAAGGATATTCTAAATGGCGCTGTAGTGCTACTCTCTCGCTGGCTGCGGCGCGGGCTGTGCGTGGGTACGCGGAGAACAAGTGCCTCCCTTAGTCACCTGGATAGTCGCCACAAGTGGCGGATCGTTCATGAAGCATGGACGAAGCAGAGCGGTCGGCGCATCGAAGGCGCTTGCGCTCGGCATGCTTGGCTCACGTCTCGTCGGTGTACCCGCGCGCCATCTGCATTCTCGAACGCGATCGGACACATGGACGCTTGAATGGACTGACGGAGACATGGACGCGGTGATGGACGCTTCGCTCCACTCATCGTCCTCCACTCCGTGGATATTCTGCGATTATTTTCACTATTTTTGTTTACCCTGTCCCCAGTAAAAGAGTGAAAACATGCGTAAGCCTCGCATAGATTTTTTTTGAAGACAGGACATTTGCTCATCTGCTTGGCTCATGTGATAACTGGTGGCAGGTTTGAATTTTTGGAGGTATGTTCCTGTGTTGAGTGATTTGCTTTACTGCCTTTTATATTCGCATGTCTCCTATGTACGACATTGTTTTCCCGCTTCCAAAATAAATTTTTCCGTTGCGAGACAGCACTCGTCATGTTGACTCTGTGTTCATTTTGTCTTAGCGCTACATCGATTATGAGGCAATTTCAACTATCCCGACTCTCTATTATACTCGAGCAAACAGCTTATCTATATACAATATTTGTCGCCGTTGAACGCCCCAATACTACGATGTGATTATAAGAGACGATAACAGCTTATAGCTGCGGGACCCGCCACAATATGAGAGTTATGTTTAGTCACTTGCTGTCAGATAGCCGACATAACTCATAGACAAAAGCACACACACACTCACACAACAAATTCAGATTAAAACACCACCTTAATGAACTCCTCGCGTAACCGAATGGTACTTAGACAATTCGGTATGTATAGGCACAATATTGGGGCCTGCCATGTAGGGCCGGTAGGAGAGCTATGTTGTTTTTTGCGTTGATGAACAATAAATGTTTATAGCGCGCGTGTGATCTTAAGGTACACCGCGAGTCGCCATTATTCACACCTACCTTTTGTGTAAAGCGATCCACCCTCATCCTTTTGATTATCAAATAATTAGTTGACACTCCAGCCCTTGGCCCCATCCGTGTTAGCGCTGCTGATAGACAAGTCCACAAATCAAACCTATGCCTTTTCACTCAAGACTCCCTGGGCGCCACCACAGTCATCTTTTGGCTGTTGTTAGTACGCGAGACCCCGCAATAAATGTGCTGCCGAGGCTGTGAAGTCGGCTTTTGTACTCTTGTGCAACAGCGCAGAAAGGAGGATATCCTCCTCTCCGTAAAAAAAGATCCATATCATGACGCCGAGAGACGCAACACCAGCAAACACTGGCTAAAACTCTTTATATGATTCGGCCTTAACGCTCATAAATGACAGACATGCAGCTATCAGGCATTCTTCAACGGAGTTTAGAGCAAACAGATGAGGGGGCTTGGTAGATATCGGTACTGTGTGTAACACTCAACACAGGAACTTGTCACGTGCTGTCGTGCCTACGAAACAATGAGAACGAAATAGACCTAACTGAATGTACGAACAACGCAACGTAGTAGTTATTATTACGTTACTACGGAAGCGAAAATTCAAGCATAAAAAAGAACGCTGTATTGCGCTGTTCGTACATTAAGTTATGTCCTACCAACTTGCCCAAGTTTCTCCGCTTCATAGAAGTGAACAAAGTCAGAAGGAGGCGATCGCGCTGGCCATCGAGAACCCACTCCATGTATGAATTCTTCTTGTGCGCGCCCCCTAACGCCCTGGGGGGCGGCGCATCATCTAGTGCGCATTGTTAGTATCACCACCTCGACCGCATGGCTTCTGAGATGGCGGGCGCACGGCGGGTTCATCTCCAGCCATCCCAATCGCGTTCCCCCACAGGTGTGCGTGGCTCGCTCTCTTCTCCACTCCGCGATGCTCCTTCGTTGGTTGAAAGAGCCGCCGCGCTGCTGGTAAAGCTTAAACGTGGCGAGAAAAAATTATTTTGGGCTTTTATATATTTTTTGGGCCCGCTAATTTGGGAATGCCAGGCCAATGTATACGAGAGGCGAAGTCACTGCTTGAACGTGTATCTTCTCAAACGGGCCTTTTATTGGCTGTATATTTTCAGCACCCGTATTAAAGCAGTTATTACTGTGATGCCTCTACAAGAGATTCGCATGTGCTGGAAACACACTGTACTTTGAAGTTTATAAGCAGTATAATATGGAGAGCACTGGTGAGAAAAATTGACAGATTCATCAAGAAGCGAAGTCAGAGGAGTGCCGCGTTCTACGCTCACAGGTTGCAGTCGAATAAAAGAGTTGCTTTTTCTTTCGTTTCATGGAACTAGCGCCGCGGTTCATTGTAACGCCGTTTCAAGAATTGTCGATCCGCAGAAGCAAGATACAGGGAGGAGGGTGCAGGTGATCGCTATGCATCTACACTATGTCTAGACTGAACGCAGCCGGTTTTGCGACGACCACGGGCTGGTTACATGCAGGTTTTGTTCACTCATGGTTGCCCATTCGTGCTTTCAGTTTTACGGTGTGCAGTGGATGCGTTGGGCAACGTAAGAACGAACATCGAAATGTTTCCTTGTTGAACAATCACGCAACAAGCGCTCAGAGTTTGATGTACCTGGTAATAAACACTGCTGTGATACATATCAGTGACAATTTGCACTTGTTCTTTCTTTCCTAGCCTACTTCGGAAAATACTTAGTTTTATTAGAAAGAAGCCATTGTGCTACATCAGTGGCCCTTTGATTTGGATGCAGTTGACAGTACAGCTAATGGAAACGACACTGGATATTGCCATTGCGCTGTGAAAACATAAGCAATATTGAGATGACGAAAAAAGAGATGTTGACAACCTATAAGCATTGTCTGTGTGAAAGTTGGGGGGAGTGAATGTTGGTCGGATAATTGAAGCCTTCTACAATATTCTGGCAAAACTGCGCTGTGACGCTTCTATTCGTATATGGTCATATTCTGTCGTCCGTCTTGCGTTTGTTATCTGGCAATTGTTCGACTTGTTTTTCTGGAGACTGCTTCCGGCCAAGCGCAACAAGCATCGCCTTCTGATCAGTGAAATGGCAACTGCAGTACTTCACTTTAATGCTGTCGTGAAAATGAAAAGCTTAATTTGTGCAAGTATTGTGGTTTGTTGAAATGACGTTTCTTTAAACGGGCACAAAGAGTCTCTCATTGCCTCACAGATAGCAGCACAATATCTAGCGTTTGCTGTTTGCTTGATCAACGTCTCTGGAAAGGTATAATATGTTTTCCGCTAGATGGACATAGTTGTCGAATTTTAAAGCTGTTTGAAAATTTTTCCGTGTTTAACAGCGATGGCTGCACAATCGCAGCCTTTTTCGACGTAGTTTGATGGCCTCCCATATGCGCCTACAAATCGCCGATTGGGCACGTTTTCATCGGGACACCTGTCGAAGAAAATGTATTAAGGAGACTCCTTTCACTACATGCCATTTATGTGGGGTTTTTCCCCAAGCAGCTGCAAGGAGCATCGTGGCTTTGAGGTAGGACACCTGATTGCCACGCGAAAGGCCCGAGTTCGATCCTTTATGGGACCGATAATTTTGTTCTTGTTTTTATTTGCTTCTTTCTCGATTTTTCATTCACGGACGATTTTTCACCCACAACCAACGGTGCCGACGCCGACGACGGGATTTCCGCCACACGAGAACTCTTGCGCTATTGCATTAAAATTACTTCTCACGCGGCGTATTGCAATGATATGACCAGGAAACTCAGTTAACTACAGCGTAACTGCGCTTTGGCTGCCCACCTTATAAATACGCCTTTTATTAGAAAAATTACGAGTAAGGATAGTACAGCAATACAATTCAAGGACGATAATTAGGCCACATTTCTCTCACACAAGTCTCCAGAAAAGAAGAATGCTAAAATGTCTCTATATAATTCAGTTTGAGGTATTTAGCACTGAGACCAAATGGACCACAAGGAAGAAAAGTAATGCATCTACGGATAAATTGATACCTCCTTCAATATATCTATCACGAAAATGCAGCAGTTTCTATGCTTTTCTTCCTAAATTGAACCCGAGTAAATGCAGTCACATAAAAAAATCGGGCGATCCCGCGTATAGTGGGAATCGATGATATGCAAAACATGAAGGATGAAGGTTGATATGTCCCTTTAAAATCAGTAAACGTGACTGAGGCGCATGTATGTAGTACACAGTAAGCACAAAATGATATGCACACTCATGTGTCTAGATAAGAAAACTGGGCATCACGATACAAGAGTAGCACGTTAGCAGTTCTTTGATATTTTTGAGTGTCTGTACTGCTGTGTTGAGATACTTTTGGAAAATGTATTTGTATCTCACTAGTGACGATGTATCGTCCGAATCGCGACACTATTCAGCACACGGGTATCTCGTTAGTTTTTTTTTTCTTCGGAAATGAGCTCAGATGTGCTTACAATGGGAAGTTTTTTTTCTGCTGTTACCTTGGTAAACCACGCGAGCTATGCACCGCTGATATCTACTTTTCTCCTTAGGTTGAAACTGACTCCTACCTTATTGAAAGCTAACTAGTCACTTTGCTACCCACATCCCATATTGCACCTTCAGAGAAAACCGGAATATGTTTGATTAAGCTTGTCAACAATTTTATACTGCCATTTGGAATTCTAGCAGTAATATTTTCATAGTGAAGACCATTGTATACTGCACAATCATACGGGCTGTGCTTTTTGTTCTTGTTCGTTTTTGTCTTTTTCTGCGGCGCCCATTTGAAGAAATGAGCTTATCGCAGAAGCCGCAAACAACTCAAAGAGTTTGTTTCTTCGTTCCTTGTGCCCTCAACACTACTTCTTTCTCTAAAGCATTTCTTGAAGACGCTAGCGTCACCACACTAAGTTTGGACGGATGTCTTTTCGCGTTTCGTTTCGCATTCCCGGGGAACGCCGACATTCGAAAAGTGTGGCACCGCCAGGAAGACGGAGCCGCGAGACACACCCAACAAGTGCGCTTAATGATGAAAATGAATTACTGATTGTTCATCATGATGGTGATAGTGCAGCAAGTACTTTTTGGCGCTAGCTGCTGAGACAGCAGCCCACCATCCCTCTTATTGGTTTTCTGCTGATCACCGACATCATCCGATCCTTAGATGCGGTGACATCTAGAGCTAGACAATGTAGCTTCTGCACGGGCCACTTAAAGGTCTCGCCTCCCTGCAAAAAAACTGAGCAGGTGCGTACAACTCCATCTTAGCCCTGGTATACCTTTTGAATTCGGGCTAGTGGCCATAATAACTTGGTCGTTTTAGGAAAGTCTACAATCACGATGTCGCCGATCTTTACGTTCCTTGATTGATGCGTGGGTGAACAATGAGCAGCTGGTAATTGTAGCAAATATTCATGCTTCGATCGCTTCCAGAAATTGTTGATCATTTTTGTTGATGTGAAAAACGGCGCTGGTAGTCTCTTGCACTGTGGCTTGTAACTCGACTTGACGGTGCCAATTCTTATGGCAACGTAGTCAGTTTCTGGCCAACCAAGATATGCGCTGGCGTTAGGGCTGAGGGCTCATTGGGCTGATCTTGTGAATACGTTGGTGGTCGAGATTCGAGCACCACTTCAACCTCAATCAATATTGTTGAAAGTTCATGAGTGCACAGAGAGCTTCGGGCAAAATCTTTTCTGAGTGCCATTTTTACAGTTCCGACTAAACGCTCGCACCAGCCTTCCCGCCATGGGGCCGCTTCGACAATGATCTTTCACTGAATTCTGTGCTTCGCAAGTTATATCTAGAAGTCGTCTTGTCGAAGTACTTTCTATAATTTCTGTATCTCCCGAGATGTTCCCTTGAAGGTAAGGGAATTGTCGGAATATACGATTTCTGGTAGTCACCTTCTTGTAATAAAGCGCCGGAACGCTGAGACAAAAGCTGGTGAAGACATGTCGAAAACGAGCTTCTAGTGCAATGATCTTGTTGCTGCACACTTAAAAGTACAAGGTACATTTTGCTATTCGAGTCCTTGGACGTTTTCTCGTACAGTGAACCAGCGAAATCAAGCCCTGTTGTGTCGAAAGCTGTTGTCTTTACCACTTGGAAAGCTGAAAGAGGCGGGTACGGTGGCGCGATTGGTTTCTAGCAAAGACAGGTGCATTTCAAGCGTCAGTTGATTAATGTCTTTGGCGCATTATGCCCCGCCGCGGTGGTCTGAAGGCTAAGGTACTCGGCTGCTGACCCGCAGGCCGCGGAATCGAATCCCGGCTCCGGCGGCTGCGTTTTCGATGGAGGCGGAAATGTTGTAGGCCCGTGTGCTCAGATTTGGGTGCACAATAAAGAACCTCAGGTGGTCAAAATTTACGGAGCCCTCCACTAAGGCGTCTCTCATAATCATAGCGTGGTTTTGGGACGTTAAACACCACAAATCAATCAATCATCATTCTTTGGCGCTTGTCGAGCTCTTGATACCTAGAGGCGTTCGCGTATGTCACCTAGAGGCGTTCGCGTATGTCGTGGGTCGTCACCGTTACTCCTCCATGCATGTCTCGCTTGTGGGCATCGGAAATCACCACTTAATTAAAATGGTGTTGACTTGAAGTAAGTGTGGATGCTCAGCTTCCCGGTTGTCGTTGCGGTTTTGCAACCTTCCGCCGATGCGTAGAAATCTGTTCTCGTCAATAAACGGGTGGAGTTGTGCTACCCACGTGTGACTAGGCGAATACCCGTGTTTCAGTAGCGAACTAATTTCATAACAACACGATTGAGTTACCAATTGTCGAAAAAAATCCCTCGGCTTCCAATATTTGATCAGTTAAAACGGCTTCATTGTTTTTAAGCTTGAGTTTCACGTTATGGATGAAACAGTGCACTAATACAAATACGCAGGAGCTTGTATAATAAGCTGAACCTCGTGGTATCTATACCCCGCTGTGGTGTTCCAGTGGCTGAGGTACTCGGCTTCTGACCCGCAGGTCTCGGGATCAAATCCCGGCTGCGGCGGCTGCGTTTCTGATGGAGGCGGTAATGTTGTAGGCCCGTGTGCTCAGATTTGGGCGCACGTTAAAGAACCCTAAGCAGTTTAAATTTCCGGAGACCTTCACTACGGAGTCTCTCATATCATATGGTGGTTTTGGGACGTTAAGTTCCACATATCATTCAAATCTTGTAATATATAGTATGGAGGCCAACTGCACAGCACTTTCTGTCGAGGAAAGAGTCATGGGCTTTGTCATTGTTATTGCTACGGCGTTGGTCGTCTGTAGCGGTAATGAACTCACATCTGGCCATTTTTCGGAGTCTCTGCCAAGCCAAGGTGGTTCCTGCCGCAAGTAACGTAGGTAGCCAGGCCTTCTAAGTATACACCTCGGGTGTATATCCGCAGGGTTTTTCTCTCCAGGGCAATGGCGCCAGGTGCGTTGCGAAGTCTTCTCCGAAGTTTCATCTAGTTGGTTCCTTACGAATTTTTCGGAAGTCGAATACTGTCGATGTCACTAGCTAAGAACTATGGTTGCGTCAGTACAAAGAAAAGTTTGCGCTGTCGGTATGATATCGCTACATGTTTCCACTGTACAGTTTAACAGCCTGCTTCCTGTTAAATCACCCATTAGCTCTATTCGCACCAATGATAGAGCTTTTAGTGGGCCAGTCCTTCACTTGGCAGCGATCAGAGTGCTGGTCAAGTTTCCATTTAAACTTTTTACACGGACATATACACAAGCTCCGTAAGCTTTGAAGCTTGCGTCGACAAATACAAGTAGTTCCATGATGCTTTAACGCCACTCATAAGGTGACGGAGAACGTTGATTTTCGGCGGATTAATGAGCTGTTTTCCCAGTTATGTCATTTTATCGCGAGATGGCCAGGGAGATACTCATCTCAGTCGACCTTTTCAGTACACAACTGCTGAAACAGCAGCATTCCTCTAACCACGTACGGTGCGGCAAAGCCCAACGGGTAATAAATGATCGACATGGTCTGCAGCACAAAACGCTCAGTGTGCCTTCTCAAAAGAAGTCAGGATGTTTTCCGGATCGTAGATGAAGTTATCCGTTTCTTTGGGCCAAGCCAACACTTTTTCTAGATGTTCAGTGTTATCGTTAGAAAGTGCCTCGTCGGAGTCTTACGACGGGAGGCTTTCTTTTTTTTTCAGTTTTCAGTCGTGTCAGGAAGTCAGTTGTCTACTACATCAGCATCATTTCTTTAAAGGCATCCCAGCGCAACATTATTCGATTTCCTCGTGCACTTGCAGAGAGTTTCCGCCTCTTCTACATCCTCCTCTCTCATGTCTGCCCACCGGGACGTGACTGGTTTGTGGGGTCGCGTCGCGTTGGCCGCCTCAGCTGTGACATGGGTGATGGTGTCGCCATTTCTTCAGTGATCCTCATTTATCATTCTAAGAATCCTGATTTTAGCAACTTCGGGCATCACGTTACCAGATTTGGTTACGATTCAGATTTTCTCGTATTCGCTTGTTTGGTCTTGCCTCTGCCATTGTTGGCAGGTGGAAGTACTAGCTGCTCAGATTTCCTCAGCGAACATCTTAGTCCGGTGCCTTCCAGCTGGTACTCCATCACGTCTACGGCGGCTTGCAGCGCGCCCTCCCTGTGGGCGTCGCTGCCACCAGTCTCCCATAGCGTGATATCATCCGCGTACATGGTGTGCCCGACGGGTTCAATATCTGCGAGCTTCTCTGCCACTCTGATCCACACAAGGTTGAACAGAATGCGATATGCCAAACCTCTCCGGTGTGCCAGTGCTCCCGAGCATCTTCTTTCGTGTGTGAAAGTCGCCGGCTCGCAGCTCAGCGGTTCGTCTGTTAGGAAGTCCTTCATATATCTAAGATAATCCCGCCATGTTGAGTTTGGAGACTAAGGTGTCACGGTGGCGTTGTTGTTGCACTTGGTATGTTACGCGCGGTTTTATGGTATATTGTTGATTTTCGAAATAAACCGCATTGTTGAGAGTTAGCGCTTTGTATGTGTTATGTGTCTTTTTTCTCTGTCCCGTCCTGGATGCGCTATGCCTCAAAGTTCATAGACTTGAGACAGGATCACCGAGTGTTTCACCTTGTCGAAGCCGCTCTGCAGGTCGAGCCCCAACTGGCCTTGTTATCGTGGATGCTGCCGCCACCTTCGATAATTTGGTATTTGAGCTGAATCATTGCGTACTACGTGCTCAGGTGCTGCCAGAAGCCGATTACCGTTGCCGCGTACATCCTTTTCCGTTCTAGTTAGTCTTGCCGCCTGAGCTCCAGAAGGACGTGCTCCAGCACCTTGCCCACGCAGAATGTGTGAGATGGGCCAGCGGTTGTCCGTATCTGGTGGCTTCCCTGGCTTGGAGATAAAAATGGTATTGTCTTTCTTCCACTGCTTCGGCAGCGCCCCCTCTCTCCAGCACTTGTTGAAGTATGTTGCTAGGTTCTCAATGAAGGCATCGTCGAGGTTCTTGAGCACCTTGTTTATGACGAGTTTAGGGCCAGCCGCCCACTGGCTGTTGCGGACATACAGGGCCGTGCGGACCTCCTCGGCGTTGATATCACGATCGACCTTCGCGTTGGGAAGGCCACCGTATGGCACGTGTTGTTTGGTGGGTGTAGTTGGCAGGTATTTGTCGTTAATGTGCCTGGTGACTTTGTCGGCACCGTGTACCGAGACAGCACGATGTAGAGCTTGGCGAGCCTGTCCCTTTAGTGCAGCTTGGTCTTGGTTTCGTCAAGCAGGTGTCGCAGCATGTTCCACGTACGTCTTCTCGCAGTGGATCTGCCCATCTGCTATGTTACAGATCTCGTTCCACTGCTGTGCACATAGCGCTCAGTAGTGATATTCGATCACAAGGTTGAGCTTTGCTACTTTCTATCTCACACCGCACTTTGAATGTTAATTGTTTTTTTTTTCATCGTTTGAGTATCGACTGCTTGCCTTGGATGAGATGCACTAGCCAGCTGTACTATTTTGTTGATCTCTACGTCCTTTTCCATTCCTTTGGTCAAACCGCGTACTCTCTTGGTGATTCCGGCCATCTAAGAGTCAATGTCTTCCATCTCATAGTCACCGTCTCTTTGCCTTGTTTCTGTAGTCTTGAAAAGCATCGCCTATCCATTTGTGCGTTTGTTGCCGGTTTCGTTGTGTTCCGGTATGCCGATTCCCACGATGGTGTGGATGCTACTGAGGTCAGCCCCGTGTTTCTCCGTGCATGTGATCGCACCCCGAACATCGTTTTTGATGAACGTGAGGTCCAGAGTGGTGTCACGGGGCACTAAGTTGCCGATTATTGTCGGATGTGTCGAATGTGTGATGAGGATAAAGTTGAGTTTAGTGGCGTCTTTGAACAGATCGCAGCCCTCTGCTTTGTACTTGTTTTAGCCCCAGGCACCGTTCATCGCGTTCAAATCACCGCACGCGATAAGCATGTTGCGACCCACTGCGGTGCTTGCTCGTTGCAATAATGTCTTGAACTTCCATTTTCTTTTCGATGGGTTTTTGTAGACGTTGAGCAGAAACAGGTTTTTCTTTCGCCTCTTCCCGGGATGATTTCGGTGAGAGTGTGCTCGCTCTTGATAGTGTCTTGCAGCTCGTGCTCAACGAACGTCAGTCCCTTCCTGAGCAGGGTGTACTGGCCTCTGCCATCAGGTGGGGTCTTGTGCGCTCTGTAGCCGGAGAGTGTCGGTGTGTCATTGAGTGTCTCTTGTAGCAGTATCACGAACGGCTTGCGCGCAGCGCATGTGATGGGCTGCTGGATGACTGACGTCTTTCTTCCGAAGGCGCGACAGTTCCATGGCCACACTTTTACGCCTGTTGCTGATGCGCTGGAGCCCATGATTGCGTTGGCGTGTACGGGTTTCTTGGTTCGGTGGCTGTAGTGCGAACAGGGGCGCAGACGTCGGATTGCTCGCAATCGCCTGCAGGGTCCTTTCGATGTAGGCAATTCTGTTCGTGTTCTCGGCTTCGTAGGCATTCACTGTTTATTTCATTGCTGTTACAGCTGCGATGCTTGCCGTGATTATTTCTTTTATTTTGGTGAATCTTTCTTCAAATTTTGATTCAAATTTGTCGCAGCGTTCATTTTCTTTTTGTGTGTACTAAGCCTCGAAGGCTTGCTACTTCAGTATTGGTTCCTCGAGGACTGTCTCCTCGCTGTTCATGATACTTTCCTCTGTCTTGCTTGTGCTTGGCGTGGATCTTGTGGGGGCTGGTTGCTGGATAGCACCAGCTTATGGATATCGGCGATCTCTTTGTTGAAGTTGTTGATGGTTGTTCGCAGCTCTGCAAACAAGCCATCGAGACGCTAAGGTCTCGTTGGCTTGCATTAGGGTCTCGTTGGCTTGTCTCACGTTGTCCATATTATCTTTGTTCGTGTCTTCGGTGGTTTTTTGTGTGCTCCTTGTATTATTCTTTTTCGCTGTGTCGGCCTAACCCACTCGCTCACGTGATGTTAAACTTTTCTTCCTGAGTCTTTTCTTGCTCCTGGCTATAGACTTTAGCACGTGGGTCTTCAATGTGTTCGTTGACTTTCGCGCCACTGGCGGCTTGTCAAGTGGTGAAAACGTGTTCTCCGACAACAGGGGGTGTTCGGCTTGTCGTCTCATCTATAGTAGCTTGCACAAAACGTAGTAGTTAGTATGAGGCACCAATTACCGGCGTGTTGCGTGTAGCGCAAATAATGCGGCTGATGCAGAGCGCGTAGCCAGCTCCCGTTCCGTCAACTAACGAAGCTGATCGGTTCCGCGAAGGCGAACGCGGAAGACGTAAGCACGGTAAAGAAATGAGACTTCTTCGTACGCCTGGTTCACGAGCGGAGCCGTCAAGGTCGCCCCGTTCGGGATTAGAAGGGGAAAGCTTACGCGGAAGAGCATCTGGCAAGAGCCAGGTCAGGCGCCACCATCTGAGATTAAGTCATTGTTGGCATGCACGCGTGCCATTGAGAATCACGCAGGGACGTGACCACTTGGCTAAGTAAGGTTTCGAACTTCAGAGTATTTGGTTTGTTGGCTATTGCATTCGGAAGCCGATTCCAATCCTCAATTGTTAACAGGAGAAAAGATTTGTTAAAAGCGTTAGTTGAACATTTTAAACTTTGGACACTCAAACAACTGAAGAGACGGCGCGAAGTTCGAATTGGTGGGGGAAGTAGGGAGCCATGTAAGTAAGTATAATTGAAATACAGGTTGTGAACTGAACAAAGGCGTGCTATTTTTCATCTAAACTCCAGAGAGGTGAGAGACATTGATGATTTTATAGTAGTAACTCTTGTGCGGAATTTGTATTGCGAAGTTCTAAAGCGAGCCGCGCGATTTTGAATGGCTTCAAGGGCGTCTAATCAATAAAATTGGTGTTGATTCCAAATTGGACAGGCATGCTGGACTTCACTACGGACGTAGGTTTCGTAGGCGAGTTTACGAACTGAGGCCGGTGAGCAGGAAAGAGATCTTCGGATGAAACCTCATGTTTTGGATGCATCGGCAGTAAGCTGTGCGATATGGTCAGTCCATATTAGTTTGCCGTTGATGAGAACACCCAGGTATCGGTACGATTCCGCTAGAGCGAGATGTTTAGACTGCAGAAAATAAGTAGAATTTAAGTTTATTTATTATGTTGAATGAAATTTCTATTACTGTGACTCAGAAGGTTAAATAGAACTGAACATGTCACTGAAAAAAATCAGCGTACACTATTTTTACAGAGGACTTTATCAGCAGTGTTATTAATACTGAAACGGGGTGTTAAACAAGCAGGAGTTGACTCGGTGAACGAGAGATTTATTTAGCGCAAGGGCTACCTGAATGAAAGCCTTCTATCACAGCATGTCTTCTTCTTTTTCTACTCGAGCTACGTGTTCACTGCTACAATCACCCCCGGGTGACGAAGGAGCCATCTTGGCGACCTAAGGACAGGTGTACATAGAAGGGTTATGGTACGGCTTGAACCTAAAGACGTGTACGATCTCTTGTCCCCGACGGCACTTGTCCAGAGATGCGTCCAGTGGCTTGAGAAGGTGTTTGGCGTATGATGGATGTTTGATGGATGTTATGATGGATGTTTGGCGTAACAGGATGTTTGGCGTATGACTCGTTAGGGACAATGGCATCTGGAAGAAAGCTTGTGGGAGAGTCCCGGAGGAGTACAAGGAATCCATAACCAAACTAGTAAGTTGGGAGCAATGCTCATATAAGTGGTTGACGCGTCGTGGCGATGTTTTTGGCGCGTCTAGTCATGTGAAGTCAATACACGAGCAAGCTTCCGACATTCTTCGGCCTGTGCTGCTGCTCACTAAGTGGTTGTCCATTCGGGGGGTTCCGGTCGATAAGGAAGAATGGTATCAGTTAATTTCCTCCTCCTCGACTAGCTTCAACTTTAGCTAAGGAGGGAAGATGTTTGAGGTTCGGAATGGGTCCCCTCGATGACTCGAGTGCACGGTGGCGGCGCGAAGGAAGAGCCGTAGTCCGGTGAAGAGACGCTTGATTGCAGCCTCAGGCTACTGCTCGAGTCCAAGCCCGAACATCCTTTCATTTAAAATTCAAACATCCTCTTTTCAACCCTCAGTTGAACAAAAAGTCTTTACAAACACCAATCACTTGTTGGGACTCACATCATCACAACCAATCGCAAAAACACCTTCATAACAGGTACTACATTGGTTAAAACCACGTTACCAAATAAAACACGCAAAGAGATAGGTTCTGCGCGTGTGACACTCTCACCCATGCCAGGCCGTACTGCCTCCGTCGGCCGACTTCCGTCGGCAGCCGTTCTCACGCTCGAGCCTCGTCAGTTCTCTCATTTATTGTTGCTTCCTAGAAGCCTCTAGAAGCCTCCTTAAGAGCGGTGGGTACACCGTTGGGCTCCGTGCGCTTATCAGGTGTGCATGCGACAGCGAGGCGCCCCGACCACCTAACAACAGCGGGGGAGATTATGGTCGTTTGGTCGTTTTCCTGCCGGCACTATGTCTTGGTCAGCCAAGTGGTCGCGTCCCCGCGTAATTCTCAATGACACGCATGCATGCCAACAATAGCTTAACTCAGACGGTGGCGCCTGACCTGCCTCTTGCCAGACGCTTTTCCGAGTATGTTTTCCCCTTCTAATCCCGAATGGAGGCCACCTTGACTGCTTGGCTTGTGAGCCGGGAGAACGAAGAAGTCTCCTTTCTTTCCCACGCTCGGGTCTTCCGCGTTCGCCTTCGCGGAACCGATCAGCCTCCTTAGTTGACGGGTCGGGAACTGGCTACGCGCTCTACATCAGCCGCATCGATTGCGCTGCACGCCCTATGCTGGTAATTGGTGCGTCATACTAACTGTATTCATTGTTGATGATGGCTCGCGTCCATAAATACGAAAGAAAGGTGAAAATCACGTAATGCTTTGCGTTGCACTGGTGTTGGCATATGTCACAAAACACAGTATGCTATCCCAATATGACTGGTCGGATGAAGCGTGCATGGCCAGTGTATCTCCAATGTGTGATTCAAACGCTCTGTCATACCATTAGTCTGCGGATGATGATAGGCTGTGGTAGTGCTATGTGTTCGGCGGCAATTGGTCAACAACGCTTTGATGGCATGGGAGAGAAAAACACGGCCGCGGTCGCTTAGTAACTCCCGAGGTGCTCCATGCCTGAAAACCAGGTTTTGCAGTATAAAACGTGCAACGTCTTTTGCGGTAGCAGAAGGTAACGCCGCTGTTTTAGCGTAGTGCGTAAGGTGGTTGTTAGGGAAATTACCCAGTGATCGAAAATTACCTGACATGATAGAAGGCTCGTGTTGGACATGGCAACGGCTGCAAAGAACCTGTGGTATGTTGAGCGGGCATCTTGTGTCCCTGGCAAGTAAGACAAGACCATACGTAACGCCGAACTCAACGCCAGTAGTACGGCAGCTGTAAGCGAGTGTATGTTTTTAACACACCGGCGCGGCCACATTGCAGATCATCGTGGAACGTGACGCAGATGTCAGAACGGAGACTTCGGGAAAAAACGAACAACCACTTACGACCGATTGAGCTGTAGTTTCTTCGGGAAAGATGATTATTCCGAATAGCGAAGTGTTGTGATTGACGGCGAAGAAGCTTGCAAACTGGAGCAGGTCTCGATACGTCGGCACGCCACGCTGCATATGTATGACCACCTCACAACACCACCGGTTGAGAATGAAGGCCAAAATGGCAGCCGAGGAGACAGCAGGTCAATCGGATACAATATTTCAGTTGGGCTCATCGCATAAATCCACGCTGGGTTCTTTCACAGGTAGTTGATCATTCTTTATGTCGGTTGTGCGATACGGGTCGCACTTGCTGGCAACAGGCTCGGTCGCGTTGTATGTTACACGCACGAAATTCACCGCGAAGGTCGGCTTGGGCGTCGGCAGCTCACCTGTGCTTTGTGACCACCTGGAAATGGGCCGTCATTGCCGTCCGCTGCCCGGTCTCTCACTCATCAATTGCTCGCCTGTGTTCGCCGCCGTGATGAGCTCCGGGCACACGATATTGGGCGGACACAATGTCAATGTGTTGCGAGTCATCCAAAACACGTTGCGGTTGTTCGTAATAAGCTTGGTCGTAGTATGTCGCGCACTGTGTGTGCACCAGCCCGGGCTGGTGGGGCTTTCGCTAGTGTCAGAACTCAGTGAATAGGCGAATTGGGGTGATTTTATACTCCCTAGCAATGACTGGGAAAACGCGTCCTTCTTTGCTGAATCGAACTTGCGCATGAACTACCTACTTAATATTATGCTTTATCATAACCTGCCACAGTTTGTGAGCTTCGCCGCGGTGGTCTAGTGGCTAAGGTACCCAGCTGCTGACCCGCAGGTCGCGGGTTCGAATCCCGGCTGCGGCAGCTGCATTTCTGATGGAGGTGGAAATGTTGTAGGCCCATTTGCTCAGATTTGGGTGCACGTTAAAGAACCCCAGGTGGTCGAAATTTCCGAAGCGCTCCTCCACGGCGTCTCTCATAATCATATGGGGGTTTTGGGACGTTAAACTCCACATATAAATCAAATCATCAATCATCAGCAACAGGTTTTGAAACATCCCACGCGTGTTCACGACACGTCACCTATGAGTCCCGGTTGTATATTTAGGTCAATCGATCAAAAATGTTTCTCTCCGTTGAACCTGGCGTTTCGGACCATCAACTGGTATCTTTCACGTGTCCTTTGAATTCATGTGTCATGAGTAAGAAGAATGCAATCACCAATAAAGACTATTCTACAGCCAATCATGAGTGTTTTAGATTACCTTGAAATATGCCGTGATAGTTTTCAAGGCCCTGACATTACTGCACTTTGGCACCGTTTTAAACAAATTATTATTCCCTGCACCAAAAATTTCATTCCTAGCCAAACGCAACGAACACATAAAGTTACTCTCTGGAGTTCAAAAGATACATCGCACCTTAAAATAAGAGTCAAGCGCCTAAAAAGGCGGCGTGCTTTACGCGAAGCTATCCAAGAAATCTAAAATAACTTAACCACTAAAAAATTAAAAAGTTTATATGTGATAACAGCATACTTCATTTTTGCCAACATAGTTTTTGCAAAGGTTTTTCCACTACAACACAATTAACCTTAACTGTTCACACTTTGCCTAGTTTTCTTATGGTTCCGGTAAGGTTGATATATTATTCTTAGATTTTAAGAAAGCGTTTCATCCTGTGTCACATAGAAAGCTAATTAATAAACTCGAGCTAATTATCCTTCTGACCTACATAGTGAATTGGATGGACGCCTAACTGCCAACAATGCGTTTCAAATATTATTCATTCATCCAGCGAGCTACCAGTTTAATTCGGTGTGCCGCAGGGCAGTGTATAGGCTCATTGCTATTCTTAATATTCAGTAATGGTTTTACTAATGAAAATAACGCCCCTGTACAAATTAAAATATTTGCCGATAATAGTGTACTGTACGACGAAAGTAGCTGCCTTGAAGAACAAGTGTCACTGTACTTTAATCTTCAAATAATTGTATTGTGGTGTAGTCGGTGGAGTACGAAATAGACGCCAACAAAACATTCCATATGTGAATAACTAGCAAGAAATTTAAGAAAAACTGCCGTTCGTCTGCAAACTATGTTCTATGCTTCTTAGAGAAGTCAGCGAGTGCAAGTACCTAGTAATCACTATAACCAACACCCTCAGCTGGAATGCTCACATTTCCAACATATGCAACTCTTTATTCAAGAAACGTTGCTTTCTCAGACATAAGCTAAAACATACACCCGCTAGTACTAGGTTAAGGGCTTATAATTCAATAATTTGACCTAAACTCGAATACGCCAGCGTTTTCTGGGATTATACATCAAACCTGACACTGATATCGGGAACAGTGCATTGAGCTGGTGGCACCGCTGCGTGGGAGGGAACGAAACGAAGTGGCTTGATACGTGCAGCAGCCGCTCCACGAGCCGAGCCGTGTCATGCTGATCAAGGAGCTATCCAATGTCGCGCAAGTATTGCTGCGTCGTCAACTGCGCCAATAGCTACGAGAAATGCCCTCCTGGAACAAAGTTCTTCCGTTTTCCGGGGCGACGATGCCTCGTAGACCAGCGGGAACGGTGGATTCGCAGCGTACGCCGTGTGAAGTAAGTGATCCTGTGCATGGTTATGGAGTACGTGTTGTTGATAGTTTGATCTGAATTTACGCCCCACGCTAGCGAATCGGTGTTTTTGCAGTGCAAGCGGAACCGAGTGGCAGCCGGCAAAGTGGTCTCGGGTCTGCAGTGCACATTTTGTTGGCGGAGGCATCGATGGATCCAGCTTCTCCTTCGTACACTCCTGCTATTTTTCCGCCAACGTACCGAAAAACTTCGGTGATCGCTGAGGACAAGAGGTCACGCTATGAGAGGTCATTAGGCTTTTCCCGCGTTCAACAATAAGTACAAGGTGCGAAGCTTTCAGCCTGTTGCACAGGCAGCTGGAAAGCGGCGCGATTTGTGAAACGTCGTGGATATCGCGCGCCGCGAATGCTTCGAGAGCGATAACTTTTTTTTTAAACTCTCACTCGTTTGTCTCTGTAGAATTATCGCGCCAACGGGAATGGTCACATGATTGAATATTTGGCCGCATTTCTTCCCTGTATCTTTCAAAAGCGACACGCATTGGGTATTGAATAACATCAGCACGTCTCCAACAGCGTGAGTACGAAACAACAAAAATATAAAGGAACAGTACTCGCTTTTTGTATTATTATTTGTCCGCCAAGTATTACGCATGTTATGAAGTGTAGCAGAAATAAAGTTGAAGTGTTTACGTGCTTTCTACTTTTGCTCTTGCCTCACCTATCACTATCTGCTGCTGGGTTATGAATTATGCAGCTGAGCATGAATCATGATTCTAAAGGGACCACTAAATGTTTGTGAAACTGCCTTGTAACTTGCACTGAAATGTGTACGGTACATAGAATTGATGCTTACACCACATTCCATTGAAATAGGCATTGAATGCGGCTGATGCGTTTAGCAGTCCCAAAAGTATCGTAGCAACAACATCCACTTATGCTATATCAAAATAAATGACAATTGGCGGCTTTTGATCTCATACGTGCTACAAATGGTACTTGTCTTCGGGAGATGCAAAACGTGTATCCTGATGTTTTCCATCCCCAGGTGGACAAAAAGTACTCGTGCTTACCTTACATTTCAGACCCAAGCAGTGTCAGTTTACATGAGGATGTTGGTGAAGATGAGCCTGTAGACAGCTTCATTTCATCAAATGATGATTGCGGAGTGGTCGAATCACTACCAGATGTCCCACCCCAGTGTGACGAAAGAGAACTGTTCAGGCATGAGCTATGTAGCGTAATTTTTTCTTCACAGCGTGTCTCAAAATTTCGCCCTAATGAATGTGTGTCTGAACCACCCATTTGTTCAGGTTTCAACACAGACGAAGAAAGCTGCTCTCACATAAGAGCATCGTTTGATACGTTAAGCTGCTTGCTTGACAGTCGTGCCTGTGAGGCTTCTGTTCAGTGCTGTCACACCCCTGTCTGTTGGGCTCGAACTTCGTGCGTTCCCCGAATAACTTATGTTACCCACCCCGTGGCCGGTGACCCATCGCCAACAAGGAAGCAGGGCCACCGGAATGCGGGACAATGACTGTCTGCTGGCCACAAAGGACGCGACAACTCCCGTGCCCCAAGGGGTGCAATTATGGCACCTTACAGGAGACCAAGCCAGGCAGCAGGTGGCCGGTACGCGTGGAAGGTACACGTCCGCGTCCGCCGGACAATCAGAATCAGCGAAGGCGACGGCATTGGCGCACGGGCCAATTGTATTGATGGCCTGCCAGCCCGGCATCGCGAGAACTTACTCGGGAGGCGCTTTTCCACGACCTGGCAACGCCCGTCGTCGTTCATTCCGGGAACCGGTGTGAAAGAAACCTGAGCGACGGCGGAGAACCGATGAGTGGGCAAGAGGTGGTGGGTCTTCGAGGTTGTGGCGAGGAGAGACACATCCGTGCGTTCCGATTGGACTGTAAGAGTGGTGCGTTACGAATGGACTGTAAGAGTGGTTGAATGGGGAGACAGGGGATAAAACCAGGGGTGCAGGGACAGTGAAAAAAAAGAAACGAATAAACGTCTCTATATCCAGATGATGTCGGAGCGGTCGTTTCCTCAAGGTGCCAGCAGATGAAAAGTCCTCGTCTTCGGCTTTCTTGGCGGCAGCAGCAAATGTCGCGCAAGAAGCGAGAGGTGAGCGGAAAGAACCAAACGGAACGTAACTGGCGCAGTCGAGCAGGATCTGCATGGCTGAACTGAGGAGGACAGCGGGGAGCGACATCGGCCGAGACTGATGACAACTACCTTCAACTGATTACCACGCTGCGGGATCAACGAAGCAAGGCTAGTCCACTGAATTCCGAGGAGGAAGAGCACACCGCAAGGCTACTTCAGGCGGGTACCTCTTGATTTTCTGTTGGGCGCAGGCGATGGCAAAGCGTCACAACTTACGAGACAGAGAAAGGGACAACTCGGAAATGAACGGGGACGGGGCAGGAAACTTGCAGGCGCTGAGAGTCGCCCATGGCGGCACGGGGGGTCATGGTAGTGGCACGTCAGATACGGCGTCAGAACAGCAGCTAGCGCTGCTCCAGCTTCAAATAAAAATTGCTGAGGCGGAAACAGAGAAGCAGCGCTTGATGCTGGAAAGCCAGCGGCTAGGAGCCCGTAATGGGGCAGAGTCCAACGAGAGCGATGACAGCGTAGCGCTTGGCGGTATGTCAGAGGAAGGGTGTACTGGTGTTAAAGGGTGTAAGGGTGTTAAAGGGTGTACTGGCACCAATGCAGAACCAAGAGGCGCTTGCGTTAATGTGGTTTGAGGATGTTGAGGCAACGCTCAAGACGTATGAAGTTCCGAGCGAATGGTGCGCCGAGCTAGTTTTGCCACAGTTGTGTGAAAGGGCACACGGGCTGCTGTGCAGGCTTACAGCAGAGGAGCGCAAAGCTTATGTTAAGCTTAAGTCAAGCATTTTGGAGGGTCTCAGGCTTTCGGCGGCGGAGTACAAGAGGCTGTTTGCGGGATCGAAAAAGGGAGAAAGGGAGTTCTGAAATCAGTTTGCCGTGCGCCTTGAGAATTATTACGACTATTATGTCCAGAGTTCAAAGATAGGCACGTTCAAGGAACTCAAGCAGCTAGTGATCGCGGATAGCTTGAAAGAATGTTTGAGCCCGGAAGCGAGAGCGCATGTCATTTGTAATCAACAGGAGTCCTTTTTGCTGCCCAGTGGCGTGGCTAGGCTCGCGGAGAGATTCGAGGAGAGCAAAAAGTGCAAGGCAGCACAAAAGCAGGCAAATGTAGAGGACTGGCAAAAGAAAGCTAAAACAGTGATAGATACACCCACGGGCGGAAACGGAAAAAGGTGATGTTTTGAATGTAAGGGTACCGACCACATTGCCACGAATTGCCCCAATAAGGACTCAGGTGCAAGGCAAGGCATTAGGCCAGCAGGACAACAAAACGGTCCAGTGTTCGAGAGGGTGACGGCTGCTGCATTCGAATCAGAAATAGCAATGACAGACAGGTTGTGGCAGCGTAAAGAGCAGAAACAACACTCACTGGAAACTGTAAAGCTTAAGAGCTCAGGTCGATCATTAAATGCCGTGGTAGACTCAGGAGCGGAGGTGAGTGTCTTCAGAAAAGCAGTGGTACCTCAGAACGATGGTACGGGTTCGCAGATAAAGTTGACGGGAGCGTTCGGGCAACAGGTAACCGCTGAGTTGGCTTACGTGCCGCTCATAGCTACTGAAGGAAGTCCTTACGTGATGTCCGAGGCGGTGCAGTCGGCCGTGCTTTGTGCAATCACAGATAAGCTGCTAGATGACACTGACGCGCTGATCACGCGCAACGATTACGCACAGCTTCTCGAGGAAAGGGTTAAACGTGACATAGTGTCAGACGAGTGTTCAGCAGTCGAGGAGACCGAAGCTATAGTAGAGCTGTCAGATGAGGCATGCGAGGAGAAACGGGCGATGGCAGGCGTCATAACCGTGGAGAGCAACAGTGAAGGTTCCGAGCCGGTCAAAAGCAAACGACAGGAGTTTCGTGAGGCTCAGGGAGCAGACCCGGCTTTGCGAGATGCTTGGGCGCAGGCAAAGGCCGGAACGCATGGCATGCTCGTTCAAAACGAGCTATTGTATCATCAGGTTGCATCTGCAAACACTTAGTGCTACCATGGCACAGGCACAAAAAAGTGCTGAAAATGGCTCACGATTCACCATGGGCAGGTCATTTAGGAGAGCGGAAAACACTAGAACGAGTGAAAAGCTCATTTTACTGGCTGCAGATGTCGCGAGATGCAAAGGAAAACTAGGTTGTGCCATGGATGCCAGGTGAAATCGCTGACGAGGCAGATAGATAGGGTTCCGATAAAGCCCCTGACCAGGCCCAGCGCGCCGTTTCAGACAATAAACATGGACTGCATCGGTCCATGTAACCCCCTTCAGCTAGAGGTCACCGCTATGCTCTTTGTGTCGTAGACTTACATACCAGTTGGCCAGAGGTGGTATGCCTCCGTTCACTAACGGCAGAGGCTACATGTGACGCGTTACTGCAGATTTTTGCTCAACACGGGGTGCCAGAGACAATTTGCTCAGATCAGAGCACCAACTTTACGTCGAGGTTGACACAGGAGAAGTTGCAAAGACTTGGGGCAACTCCGAGATTTTCCACGCCCGATCACCCGCAATGCAACTACGGCTTAGTTGAGCGCTGGAACGTGACGTTCAAAAGAATGCTTTCTCACATAGTCAGTGAACATGAACGCGAGTGGGATAGGATGATTCCGTTTTTGTAATGGGCATATCGTGAGGTCCCACATGCGACTACAGGACGGTCACCGTTCGAGCTCATGTACGGGAGGGATTCCGAACGGGCCCCTATCCATTCTCAAAAGGACTTGGTCAGGAGACTGGGAAGTGCCGGAATCATTGGGTATGCCAGCAGCGGAATGTCTGGCGAAGCTCCGAAGTAGTTTGGAAGAAGCTAGCGAAGGAGCCGCCCGACAGAGTGAAGTCACTCAGAAGGAGTACGTAGGACGCTATAAGTTGAGGGTCACAGACAAACAGTTTGTCACAGGGGACCAAGTACTATGGCTCGAGAAGGAAGGAGAGGGGTAGCTAGTGGCGAAGTGGAAGGAACTGATCACAGTGGTCGCAAGAGTGTGACCGTAGAGTTAATTAGTTGAGCTCGAGGACGGTTCACGCAGAACCATTCACGCTAACAAGCTTCGCGCATATCACGCCCGAGTAACTGCAGTAGGAGTGATATTCGAAGGCGATCAGGAATTTTGAGAGGTCCCGGTCCCACCATGCGGGCTTGAGCCGCAGGCAACGCTGCAGCTTGATGAGGTAGCACACCTGGAGCCCACAGAGAGAGAACAGCCGCGAGACTTAATCGCGAGGCACCCGAGGGTATTCGCAAACAAACCCGGCACCTGCAAAGTGGGAATCCATAAAAAACGGATCAAAGCAGGGGAGCAACCGAGGCGCGCATACCCATACAGAATGCCGGTGGCGCTGGTGAACGAAGTAGAGAGGCAGGTAAATGAGCTTCAGCAGTGGGGATTGATATACCCGGTTGAAAGTCCACACGCATATCCACTGGTCTGCGTATTAAAGAAGGACGGTGGCATCCGCATCTGTTGCGATTACAGGAGACTCAACGAAATAACAGAGACAGACGCATTTGCCATGAGCGTGGCGACTGATCTGTTATACTAAGTAGTGAAGGCTAAGTATATAACTCTGCTAGACATGTTCAGGGGTTACTGGCAAATACCTCTCGACGAGGACACGCAGGTTTGTACTGCTTTTGCTACTCCCTCAGGCCAGTACGCATGGAGAGTGATGCCTTTGGGTTAAAGAATGCCGCCAGTACCTATCAGAGGGTATTCAATAGTGTACTGGCTCCACATAGACATCATGCTTGCGCTTACAATGACGATGTAGCGATATACTCTGAGAACTGGAACGAGCACCTGGAATATTTAAACAAGGTGATTGTGTCCCTAGCGAAGGCAGGGTTGACGCTCAACGTAAGCAAATGTCGGTTTGCACAACAAGAAGTAAAATTCTTGGGGCATATTGTGGGATCAGGCAAGCACGGGGTCGATCCAGAGAAGGTCAGGGTGATAAAGGAGATTCCGGCTCCCGAAACAAAGGGACAGCTTCGTAGTTTCTTAGGTCTAGCCAACTGTTATAAGGACTACGTGCCCGAGTACTCCAAAGTCGTTATGCCTCTGACTAACCTAACTGGCCGACGTATTCCGCAGAAATTACCTTAAAATACAGAGGCGCAGGAAGCTTTTGACAAGGTGAAAAACTGTCTAGTGCAGGCGTCGGCGTTGCAGGCACCAGATCCGAGGGAATAATTTATCCTCGCTACAGATGCATCCGATTACGCCGTTGGTGCGTGCCTGGCACAGCAGGATCTGGTGGGCAAGGAGCGCCCTATCGCTTTTCTGAGCAAGAAGCTTAGTCCGGCTCAGACCCTATGGGCCACAATAGAAAAGGAAGCTTATGCAATCATTTGGGCACTGAAGAAGTTGAGTGTTTGGCTGTTTGGCGCTAAAATTAAGGTGATTACCGATCATAACCCTCTCAAATTTCTCACTCTGACCACTCCGCAGAGCACTAGGCTGACACGCTGGGCGTTGGCACTACAAAAGTATAACCTGGAAATTGAACACAAAAAGAGGTGTATAAACGCTAATGCCGACGCAATGTCGTGGTTAGTGACTCCTAACGATGACGCATAAAAGGGAAGGCGTGTAAGGGGGTGTACGCTTTGCTAGCGCGCGCGCGCGAATGGAGTGAACGAGGTACGAGTGACAGTTGGTGCCTCACGTGTCGAGCCAGTGAACATGTGTGCATATGCGGTTGTGTTTGTGTCGCATGTCATAGATACAGTGCAACACAGTTGGAGGGGAGGTGTTGGGCTCGAACTTCGTGCGTTCCCCGAAAAACTTATGTTACCCACCCCGTGGCCGGCGACCCCTCGCCAACAAGGAAGCAGGGCCATCGGAATGCGGGACGATGACTGTCTGCTGGCCACAAAGGACGCGACAACTCCTGTGCCCCAAGAGGTGCAATTATGACGCCTTACAGGAGATCAAGCCAGGCTACGGGTGGCCGGTACACGTGGAAGATACACGTCCGCGTCCGCCGGACAATCACAATCAGCGGAGGTGACGGCATTGGCGCACGGGCCAATTGTATTTATGGCCTGCCAGCCCGGCATCGCGGAAACTTACTCGGAGGCGCTTTTCCACGACCTGGCAACGCCCGTCATCGATCGTTCCGGGAACCGGTGTGAAAGAAACCTGAGCGACGGCGGAGAACCGATGAGTGGGCAAGAGGCGGTGGGTCTTCGAGGTTGTGGCGAGGAGAGACACATCCGTGCGTTCCGATTGGACTGTAAGAGTGGTGCGTTACGATTGGACTGTAAGAGTGGTTGAATGGGGAGACAGGGAAGAAAAGCAGGGGTGCAGGGACAGTGAAAAGTAAAGAAACAAATAAACGTCTCTATATTCAGATGATGTCGGAGCAATCGTTTCCTCAAGTAGCCAGCAGATGAAAAGTTCTCGTCTTCAGCTTTCTTGGCGGCAGCAGCAAATGTCGCGAAACAAGCGAGAGGCGAGTGGAAACAACCAAACGGAACGTATCTCTGTCCCTCAAAGTGAATCCGGTGACAAGAGCAGCGGTACAGTAAATGTCCACGAGTTCTCCCCGAAGGCATTCTGCGGCTATGAATCTCTCTCTCCTGGCGAGGAAAATGGTGAAGTCCTGAAGGACCTGACTGGCGTCTCAGCTACCTGTTTTTTTATCCTTCTTGGAATGCTAGCTCAGGTATGGTTTGTATCAGCCTTGTGCTCAAATATGTTGTTCATCTTGCAGTTTAGGCCTTGTCAAATGAGCTGTTTACTAAAGCTACCATGTTGACTGTTTGATGGTGTGTAAGTCCAACACCTTTTATTTTTACATAATGTGAATCACATGGGCTGACATGGTAACCTCAAAATAGTGTCATAGCCCATCACCCTTGCTCATTGTTTGTTGATTACTGAAGTTTCCATGTATAAAGTTCCAAACCACAGGCATAAATTACGCCACTGCACTGGAAAAAACAATACTTCAAAGACAACAGGACATTCCTTATTCTTCCAGCACTATGGCATCATTTACAGCCAATGGCAAACAAGTCTAAAAATCTGCACTGCCAAATTCAGTAACATGCAGAAAAAAATTAACATGAATATGGTGGTCAGCAAACTTTCCGCGGAGTTTTGGATGTAATAGTGAATACGTGTTAATTCACTTTATGTATAACGCAGATGAGGACTCCTCGGGCAACAGACATCACCGTTGCAAGCCGTCTCCTCCTTTCTTTGATGAAGATGAAGCATGGACTCATATTTGCTGCTCTTGGTGCCCTCTTCAGTGTTCGCCGAACCACTGCTTCTCGTGTGTTTCATGCTGTGCTTGATCTGCTGCATGCCAAGGCTGAAGGTTGGCTTGTTTGGTTTCCGCGCGATGTTGTACAGGAAACAATGCCCCCGTCTTTTAAGGAGAAGTACCCGATGTGCAGGGTTATCATAGACTGCACGGAGGTGCCTATGGAAATGCCACCAGAGGTCAGCGAACAAGTGAACTGCTGGAGCAGTTACAAGAGCAACTTCACACTAAAATTTCTTGTTGGTGTAGTTCCTTCAGGATTCATTTCATATGTTTCTGAAGTGTTTGGTGGCTGCGTTAGCGATACTTACATTACAGGCAAACTGTGGTCTGCTTGACCTGCTCGATGAAGACGACCTGGTGTTGGCCGACAAGGGCTTCCCCCACATTTGCTATGACTTAGAATCTCGTAAGGTTAGCCAGGAAAATATCTCTTTTGCTCACATCAATGAACAGTTCACTGCTCCAGAAGTTGCACGCACATATAAAATAGTTTCCGATCAAATCCATGTCGAAAGATGTATTCAAAGGATCACTGTGTTTAGCATTCTGTCAAGAAGGCTACCACAAGAACTTAGAAGCCATGTTGACAAGATAGTATCCATGTGTTGCCGACTCGCAAACATGCAAAAAGTCAATATTCAAAATTCAGCTGTGATGGAATGTAGAGTTTGCAATGGTCCTAAAAGCCATCGTATTCAACACTTTTGATCCTATTTTAAACATTACAGGCTGCAAAAATATACTTTCGTGCGTATAATTTTGGGAGCATACGTTTTTTACTTCTTTTATTGAGCTATTTCTGCGTCGTACTGTAAAGTAAAAAGCTGTGTGTAAAGATTGGAAGAATGGTTTCTGTTGTCAAATGTTCGTGCATTTCATGCATGCATTCATGTTTGTAGTCTCACTGGGGAAGCTGTAACAAAAGTAACTGCTTATATGAATGCAGGCATGCATGAAATGAAGCTGTGAATTGATCACGTGCTGGTCTGTCTGTGCTTGTGAAGCATACGGAGTAGGACGTACACACAAGGGATAGTGTTCATTCACAGTTTCACAGTTTTCTGCTTTTATGTCATTCATTGGGGGTTCTTCCTTTACTTTACTTAAAGATGCCATGTTAACAAGCCAACGAAGGCCTTCACTAGTACTCCTAGCAATTTTGACTTAAGTCAAGAAGCCTGTTTACTCTTCTGGATTTTAGAACTCTACATTAGTGTTTTTAAATGCACAGGTATACCTATCACATTAAAAAGCTGTCTTGATTGCAGAAACTGTGCATCATCATATAATTACAAATGTAGGAGCTTGTGAGAACTTCACCGTGCACTGTAGGGATGAAGACAGAGAAAGACAGAGAGAGATGAAGACAGAGACAGAGACTGGGCAACAAGGCCATCTTGTGATGCAACATCATAGTAAAAAAGACTGATTGTATTTGCACTGCAACATATATGTTTATTTTACTTTGAGAAGAATGACTTAAAATGAGAGGAAAAACATAACACACTGCATGAAAACATGTCAAAATATTGGAACACAACGGTGCATCACAGAATAGCGTGGTTGGCCTTGGTTTTTGGCACACTTGAAATGGAATGTTCATTGTGTCAATTTTGTAAATATGAAATAAACTCAGTTCAACAAATCAATTCTTTGTAAATTATCACAAGCAGGAGTACACAAAATATGTTTATTTCACTGTGAGCAAAAACTAATGACTTAGAGTGAGAGAAATAACATGAATACCATGCTGCATAAAAAAACATGTCCCAGCGATGTGGAAATGCAGTAATGTGTAACAAATCAGTTTAGCTAGCCTTGCAGGTATTTAGCACACTTGGGAATGAATGTTCATTACCTCATTCTTGTAAAATTTAAAATGAAACATTCCATCTTAGGAATGATAAAGTTCAAGAATTCTTCCTTTTGCTTCAATTTGCTCACAACAAGCTGGAGTGGTGAGTGCACAAGAAAGTGACATGATTCAATATTCAAAACGTACAGTGACACCTGAACTTGTGTATAGTATGCATTATTTTCTTTCAATTGCAGATCCTCATTGACCACATGCAAGTAGTTCATAGCTAGAGTTGCATTTTCATGAATTGGCTTATCCAGACATCGAAATGGGCAATTTATCTCAATTAAGATGACATCGTCATCCTGTGATAGGCCATTCGGGCTACAACAAAGCCAGCTCTGCACTTTGCTGATGGCAAGACCGATGCGGGTGACTGTGCGGCCTGTTTCTTCCTCATAGGTCTTTCATGCAGTCGGTTCCATGGCAGTTCCATACCTGCAAGCTTCATTGTAGAAGTGCTTCTGGTGCACAAGGTCAAGGGCGAGTTTATCAAAATCCTTTTCCCGCCCCACGCGAACCCTGTGGGCTTTGGAGCTCGCAGAAAGTCTTTCTTTTCTGAGTTTGTGCCACTCTGGGCACAAGCTTTGCTGAATGGTCCTGACAGCTATAGAACTGCACATGTCCTCGTCAATCATGATGTGTTCCATGTTTGTAACATCTTCTATTTCACATTCTAGTGAATAATAACAAACTGATGATCACAAAAACTTTGAAAGCAGCTCTTCGAGCCTCTTTGCATTTTCTTTAAAATCTAGAAATGCTTTGAGCATAAGTCCTTGTGAACTGTTCTATTTCACGACATCTTGTGGTATGTATGATGTGAGAACTACGGGAGATGTTTTTGGTTGGAACATTTCCTTAAAAGGCACGCCTTTTGTGTACTGCTTTAGTTGCTTGTTGGAGGGCGACTTCCATTTGTTTGGTTGTGACGTCTTTGTGACAGACTCTTCACTGTTGACAAAAGCTACAACTGATGCTGCATGCTTGCAATGGCCTTCAACACCACCCCTACAGTTGCAGTGAGCTCTGGTGATCAGCCTAGCTGCATCAAGCTGAAAAAGAGAATACTCAAGTTACACCCAGCCTACGGGCAGTGCGATTGAAAAAGACGCGTTTTTGATGTTACCTGCCTTAAGTAAATAATGCTGAAAAGTAAACACATGCATATTACGGAGCACGCGCACTGAAAGTTACATCAAGCAACAGCTATCTCGCAGTTCACGGTGATGACCATACAATTTACTGGACGCCGTCGCTTGGCTATACGTGCGTTACAGTTACGCGGACCGTAGTTCAGACAGTTTAATATTTGCCTAAAGGCGAGCATTATTCATTCACGCTAGATATCACTTGCAACGATGACACGTAACAGATTTTCTCAATCACTCATGCAGCCCGGACAATGTACACAAACAGAACTGAAGCATAGTAAGGTTCGAACAATCGTTACGGCATCACTAAATGTGAGACGGGAGGCGATTGTACGTACTGGCGCCAATCGCACTCGGTTGCCCTCAAGACAACATCACGCTACAGCTCACGTCTCACGTTAATGTCATCGATTGCTCGCTAATAAGCAGGTAAAATCATGAAAAAGCGTTCGCACAAACCTCGATGATGACGGCGTATGCTTCGTGGTTCACGTTGGCTTGTCGCACACACCGCCCTTTCAATATACTCTGTCCGACTGTGGTCTCTTCAGTCACGTCGAAAACGTGCCTGCTGCGGCATTATTTGCCTCTTTTATCTTCGTTCGAGGCTCTCAAAAACCCTGCGCTCTTTACTTTCTTGAAGCCGGCGCGCTTTTTTAATACCAGTGGCCATCGCGCGCACGCAAGTCCGCAGAACGCGGGTGCAGCAGAAGGGTAGACGAGAATGCGTATCACGTCAGTTAACAACTCAGTGGCCACTCGTGGCGCTGACGGCGCGCTGGCGCACTGCATTAGCGCGCCACCTGTAGGTGCCGCACGTTTCCTATACTTGATAAGATTCAGCGTAAAGCTGTGAGATTCATCTTTTCTAAGTATCGTAATAATCATTGACCCTCTAGTCTGATGAGACAGCATAGCAGTCAACCACTTCAGTGGCTTAGAACAATCCGTAAACTAAAATTTCTTCTTTCGCTAAAAATATTCTCTTAGCTATAAACCCAAGTAATCATTTAGAACCGTTTACAGTTCGTACAACCCGGCGTTGTCACGCTGACTCTTTCACACCTTATCTTACAAGAACTAATCTTTTCAAATATTCCTTCTTCCACGCACCATACCAGATTGGAACAACCTATCCTTTTCAGGTCTTTCTAACGCTGATTTTTAGAACATCTAATCATTTCACTCTACAGTCATTCATATGCTATATTTATACCTTCATCAATTGGTTATCTTGTGCTCCCTGATCCACAGTGTAATAAACAATTACAACTTCTAGAAAGGGTTTATTTCTTTTTTTTCACGTGTATGGGAGTATCAATATATCTCTCGCTCTTATTAATGTGGCTTTTTCTTGAAATCCATCATCTTACGTTTGACTATATTAGGTGTCTTGTTTTGGTTTTCGGCTTCTTTTGGTGTCTACATTTCGCGTTGTACCTTCTTAACAATTGTATGGTTAATTAGTGTTATTTCACTCATCTTGTATATTGACAATTTACTTCTAGCGTTTGTACGAGTTTTGTGTTCTTTATTTGCATTTATTTGTACATTTGCCTTTTGCTGGGGCATCTTTTGGGACTACAGTGTTTTGTAAATAAATAGATAAATGAATAAAATTGGTCGCTGTTACAGTCGGCTTCCCCGTCAGTCGGTCGCGAGGAGCTCGGCGCCGGCTGTTGGCGGCTGCCGCGGCCGTGGACTCGCGTTTGCTCGCTGCACTCGCACTCGCTCGAGTTTGTGGAAAAGGAGCGCATTACAGTCGGTTTTTGCGGCGCTCGCACCAGACAAACTCGGTGCTATTTGTTCGTCGCAGCTGCCCAGCGTGCGCTCGCTTTCCTGTTCGAGGTTTGTTGGAGGCAGACACTCCGCGTGCAACGCCGTGTTTGGTCTCACGTTCGTTCGCTCGAACTGAACTACGTCGCTTGCTTAGAACTCACCGACTTGTTTGTGGCATGGTGGTTCGCGGCGCCTTGGAGTTATGACTGCGGCCGCCGCACTCAAGCTGTTGCACTACGGGGATCGAGGTTCGTATTTGATGATGTGTGACATCACGGGGAAATTACTGGAGTGTCATATTTTACAGGTATGTTTTTATTTCACCTTGCACGTATTTCTCATATGCATGCATATTCATCCTATGTTACGTGTGGCTAACTATTTTCACAATCTTATTGTGCAGCCGCGGGCCCACAACATGCAGGCCATGTGTGCTTTTGTCTGCAATGCCAGTCATCTATCGCTTCTGTTGGAGGAGTTTCACAATGACTGTACAAAATGTGACAACAAAGCTGGACTCGTACATTTCATCATGAATTTACTGAAGGAATGGAGAGACTTCATATATAAATATAAAAATAAATGTCTAAATATATGTATAAATATAAAAATAAATATCTAACTTTTGTCTTTTGTTGTTGCAGTGACTGCGAATGCAGGGACGCACAGATGGCTAAATAATTTTTCACGCGTTCTTTTAATGCCATTGTTGCTCACTGCACAGGAAAACAAGCAATAAAGGTGTTCGCACTGGTGGAGAGTAACTAGGAAAATCAATATTTGAACCGCGAATAAAATTTTCACCCGATTGGTGTATTTGTGTGGACCAACCGTTTATCCGCCGAGGTGCAACTGTGAGGATTAGCGGTTGCCCCGTGAGTGTAAATCTGGGGATCAACGGTTGCCCAATAAGGTCTAAATTTGACAACTAAAAGTTAGTCCTTCGAGGTGATTTATGTTAGTAACGGTTACCCGCTAAGGTGTTAATGTAAGGACTAAATGTTGTTCCCTTGAACTAGTGTGGGGACTAACAGTTGGACTTGGTGCCGTTACTCCTTAAAGAAATGAATGGTTGTTGCAGCCCCATTAGTACCCAAAACAACGAACTACCCACCCTTTTAACACCCTTTTGCCTGAGAGTGTATATATCTCAAGAAGACTGCATTTTATACACCGACAATGCCAACATCTTTCTCACAGCTGAAATGGAGACCGAACTTCACAAAAAAAGGTACTGATGTCCTGATAAAGCTATATATTGGCTTCAAGCAAATCACCTTCTCACAAACACAACAAATGTAACTCTTAATTATTCACTGCAAAAAACACTTGACTAATGAACACTACGTTGTTGAACTTCAATAGTCTTCCTTTGCAGCAAGTTAATCACACTAAGTTTCTCGGTGTTCATTTCAACAGCCAGTTAAACTAGCATAAACATACACAGGAAAAAACCCCATTAAGAAGAAAATATCGATATTGTGTAAATGGTGTTAAATTTTTTTGCACACCCTTCCCACACTCTATATCAGTCCCATACATTCACAAATTACATACGTCTTTACAATTTACGGACTCGCATACCCTTCCACTTTATTGCCAATTATTGCCAATTACAGCACAGAACATAGCGTTCCAAGCTATTTTCTTCCTAAAACAAGCCAATTCCATTATATTTGCATAGCTCATACTTACCATTTTTCTGTGAAACGCTGCATTGATTAACATGCCCTCGTATTGCTGTATAAAATCATGCATAAATTTATAAGGTGGCTTCTGTAAAAATCAGTTACCAAAACATCCCATACCCGATACGATCAGTTACATTCAGTACTTTAACCACTCCGAAGTCTCGCACAAATTACGCGTCATTTACATTCACACAAACCACACCACATCTTTGGAACAAACTAGCAATACACCTAACAGAACGCCAGTCGTTTACCTGTTATAAAATTAACCTACACTGGTTCCTTCTCTCGTCAATTGTTTGAATTATATCTCCATTCTATCCCCGTCATTCTAATTTCTTCCGCACTCTAGTGTTTGTATAGCTGAATACGACATATGGGCCCCCTTCACAACTCCTCTGCGAGTTATAGGGCCCTGCCTTTACAACAAAAGTAGTGGGAATATGTTCTTGTGAATGACAAACGAATTGAAATAAATAAAATTGAATCCCCACTGGGGTCAGCGTACTTGATGCCTAGTTTGTGTATCATGGTTCTTTCTGTGTGGCTTTGTGAGAGTCGATCATATTGTGCAATCATATGAGCCTCAATAAGTTCGTGTAGCTTGTTATACATACCTTGTGCTTTAAACGTTTTGTTAGATGTGGCGATCGGTAAGCCAAGTAGTAGCTTATATGGCTTTTTGAAGATGCATTCTATGTGTAATTTTTCCGCTGCTTGCAACTTGAAGTATGGGGTCTCATACACTTCGACGTGGCTCACGTCGAAGGCTTGTATGAGTTCCAACAAGTTGTTTTCTTTTGTTCGGTGGAATCCTCCTGATGGAGAGCAGAAACTCGGGCCACAGCGATACCGGTTGGCGTAGGTGGATCCCGTCTAAACGCACGCCTGATATTTTTGCAGACGATTATCGCTCGGACGTTTTCGCGCTACCGGATCAAATTGCATCGCAACAAACTGCTGCCACTACGGATCGCCGAGGCACGTGACCCTTACCGAGACACGTGACCTTACCACTGACGGAGCCTACAAAAGGATCGACATCTCGCCAACGGACTCCCTCGGGCAGCAGCGGTAGCGGTTGGCGTAGGTGGATTGCGTTTAAACGCACATCTGATATTCTTGCAGGTTAGTGAAAAGTCTCTGCATTATTATTTTGCATTCTCATTTATCACTCACCACTTTCGCTGCTGCTGCTGTCCTGAAAACTGTTTAAATTGTCTTCACATGTGTATCATTTCCCACGAGCAGAAATGACTGCAAAGCCTTGTACCTTTTGTAAAACAGCGTTTAGTGATGATGGTGTCATCATGCAAGGTGTTGACTGCAGCGGTGACTTCCACATCGGGAAATGTAGCGGCATCACAGCTAGGTCGTTTAAGACGATGAAAGATGCGACTAAAAAGTCACTTAGATGTCCTACATGTAAAATTGCTCAAGGGAACACTGACACAGCAGGCCCATCTGTGAACCTTCAAACTGAGCTTGCTGAAATAAACAAAAAGCTGTCGCAAATGCAAGCGCTAGAAGCAAAGGTAAATAAACTGATGTGCTTGCATGAAACTGTGCAGAGCATCGAAAGGTTAGTGCAACATCTGTCTGATACCTACAATCACCTTGAAGATGCTGTAAATTGGCAGTAACAAGGTATCGGTGAGTTACGCCGCCGTATAGAGGCTGTTGAACAGTCGCAAGACGTGACAGTGCTTTCAAAATTAAAAGAACAAACTGGACACTCTAGAACAGTACAGCCGCAGACAAAACATGGAAATTCATGATCTGGCTCAACGAGAAGGAGAGAACCTGCTAACAGAAATAAATAATATTGCCGCGCAGCTTCACTTGCCGTCAAGCTGCGCGGCAAGTCAACTACAGCGTGTCTTAAAATTTTCGAAAAATATATTGGACGGAATGCACCGTCTGCGTGCAAAAGAAGGTAGGGACCCTGTCGTTCTTGTGCGCTTTGCCTCAAGAACATTAAAACTGCGTGGTTCGAAAAGGAGAAAAATTTCGGGAGCGAAACACAGGGTAATTAATTGATTGATTGATTGATATATGGTGTTTAACGTCTCAAAACCACCATATGATTATGAGAGACGCCGTAGTGGAGGGCTCCGGAAATTTTGACCACCAGGGGTAAACAAAGGGTATTAAATTCTTTGATAACCTGACTCCTACAAACAAGCGGTTACTATGGTTTGCGAATAACCCGGAAAGGGAATTGAACTATGAATTCGTTTGGAGTTCACAGGGAACTATCTCTGTGCGCAAGCAGCCGAATGCTCGCTCAATAAGGCTGGCCACGGAAAGTGACTTGGAAAAAATTGTTTAAGATTATAAAACGCCGCTAACTTCCACAAATATGGACTCCTATCACAATGCTGCATCTTTTAACAACTTGGTAGCGAAGAATAGCTGTTTTTGTGACAAAGGGCTTACACTGTTACATGTGAATAGGCAAAGTTTAAGAAGTAAGCAAGTTGACATGGAGACATACCTACCACAACTAAATTGTTGCTTTGACTTCCTAGCTTTTTCAGAGACGTGATATGCGGCTGAGCATGACGTCATACATTTCTCGGGTTATAAGCACATTTCAGTTTATCGTTCCAGAAAACGAGGTGGTGGCGTTTCTCTGTATGCTCGCGAATGCCATGGTTACGAAATCTTGCCTGAATTTATGTGTGTGACCGATGATTTTGAATGTGTTGCTGTAGTTTCTATAAACATTCTGATTCTTGCTGTCTACCGCCCGCCGCAAGGTGCGCTTACAGGATTACTTCATTATATGGACTCGGTGCTTGAACTTGCTAACATGAAGAAATTCAATTCGATTATTGCTTTGAGGCGCAAAGGCTATTTTATGGCCAGAGTGCTAGTTCATAGGACAAGAGATGCATACCATGATTGTGATTAGCGGCTGTAAAAGGCCTTAAAATTCCTCGAGCTAAGGCGGGTAAAATCATAGAAGTGATAAAATCTTTACCATGCCATGAAAAGTGTGTGGTGTTAATGGATGACGAAACTTTCTAATAATAAAGCCATGGGGAACATATATGGCATTAGCACAGGTGCATCGATCGTTCACACCCTTGCCTCCAAGGGCTGGGAGGCAAGTGCTTTGTTCAGTGTAGTCACCGCAGCGGAGACCTCTCTGGAGAGGTCGTGCCACGGAATGCCAGGGTACATCGCATCATTGGCACGAAGTTATCTTACCAACAACGATTTATGCGTGAAAAATATTCCCTAAGACAAACATTGCAGAATGAAGTGGTATCGGTTGTCGTTAGGGTAATGAAAAGTGCTGTCTTCTCAGCGTGTCTTGATTGTTTACACTGGACTTAATTGTGAAGTATGGCGAGTGCTTTTCCACATCCATCACACAACGGTGGATCACCCCCAGACAAAAGAAATGAATATGTAGTGTATGTCCTGTTCTTAACCTTGTAAGTATTACTTCTATGCGGTGTGAGTTTGATACTGGCGGCCAATGACCAAGTTGCGGCTTGATGACATGCAATTTCTCACATGTGTGTGCCCCATGTGCTCTGCCAATAACCTCTGAGCTTTCGTTTTAGAAAAGTTTTCAAGTCGAGGGCAGAAATAGGTATTTATGTATTGGGAGTGGTTTTGTTGGCGGCTCCAGCTGTTTGGTCCACCAGAACGTTGCCCTATCTTTCCCGGTGTCCTGGAAACCAGCAGACTACAGCATGCTGCTTGGATGAGTGACATGTGCATACGAGCGAAGAATGCCAGCTGAGGACAGGGTTTTTGTGCTTTTTAAGAGTTTTTAGAGCTCTTACAATGCTTAGGGAGTCTGTATATGTTCTGGTCTTCTGTAGTTTTATTTGTTTATTGTGTTTGACAGCCGCAAGTTTCGCAAAAGCTTCGCCGGTAAAAATGCTTGTATCAGAATGCATAGCACCGGGTTCCAAAAAGGATGGGCTGACGGATGCGTACGAGACAGAAGTGTTGGACTATAAAGCATCCGTAAAGAACCAGGACATGTGTGTTTCTGTTGTAGTTCTAGGAAGTATGTCTGAATATTTGAAATTGGCAGGTGCTTCGTAACCTCTAAAATAGACATGTCATAATCTATCACCTGTCACTGCCACAGTGGCGGGCGCACTATGGGAGCCATCAAATGGGGTTCAAGTGGCGTACCGGTTTCCTTCGCTAGGCCCCTCACACGGAGTGAGTACGGCTGTCTCATAAAAGGTTGTTTCTCAAACAAAGCAGAACTTAACAAGTCATTTATTGTCGAATGTGATGGGTGTTTCTTGTCTGCGTTCACTTTAGGGTAATAACTAAAATACATGTAAGATCTCTGTAGCTGGAGTGACCATTCGTTTGATTTCACGCACAGGTTTTCCACAGGGCTAGTGCGAAAAGAACCCGTAGAGAGGCGGATGCCTCGATGATGACCAAGATCAAGCATTTGAAGAGCAGTAAGTGTCGTAGACTGATATGCTTTTGCCCCATAGTCTAGGTGGGTACGTATGACGCTTTTATAGAAATTCATCGGGGACTTCTTGTCACTTCCCCATGTAGTGCGTGACAACACTTTTAAAATGTTCATGGGTTTTATACACTTGTTCTTTATATACTTGATACATAATATGAAGGTCGGAAAAAAGAAGAGGCCCGCGTATTCGCGGACCTAAGAAAAATGGATGCAAAAAATACTTCATTGGAGCTGCCACCCACCGCGCAGAGCAACAGAGGATACAAAAAACCCAATCGACTTTAATTGGCAGCCCCCGAAACGCGTACCGGTTCCATACGTTCTGGGAACGAGCGAGTAGTTGGCACGGATCTTCAAGAAGGAGTGGTTCACATAGCGCACGTGCCTTCGTGTACGCTGGGCCACCTCCTCCGCTACCCGAAACAGCGGCCAACAATAGACAGGGCCCCCGGTGTCCTTTACAAAATTCCGTGTGCTGGCTATCCTTGTCGTATATCGGCGAGACGAAAAACCTACCGCAACGACTGAAGCAACACACCAACGATGTGCAAAAGTTCTACGAAGAGCGCAGCGCAGTAGCGGAATATGCTTAGATGTTAGATCACCAGATAAATTTTGAAGCAACGGCCATCCTTAAAAGCGAGCCGAACTGGAGGAGAATGTTGTTACTCGAGTCGTGGCACATACAGAGGACAGCCCATAACATAAACCACTCTCTCGGAACCCTTTCCCCAGTGTATACACATAGGCTGCGCTCCACGGCAAAACGAGAGAGAGAGAGGGGGGTCATTATTGACCCCGCGAGTGCTTTAAAAAAGCCGCTGCTACATAGCCTGCACAGTCAGCCCTGAGGAAGGAACCATGTCGGTTTCGAAGCATCGAGTTTCTGCAAAACTTTTGGTTGGAGTCTAAATTAAATCAGCCAAGACATAGGATACTCTACGATGCAGCTCGTCAAGTGCTAATGCGCAACAAGTAAGGCATCTAAGTCTTCAAGACTCGTCTCGGCTTCAGCCGCACCTGCAAAGAGAGGAAGTCGTTTCTGAAAGCCTGCGCCTAAAACGACCTGTCTCGACCCCTGAAGGCTAGGAAGTCGTCACATGAGCTGAACAACGTCTGATCCAGCCCCGCCTTCATGAAATTACCGCCTCTCTACGGAAAAAGAATTTGACCTGTTTTTCGCCAAGCGTCAGCATGAGCACCGCATCCCTGAGGTGATGTCTGCGGTCGACGCGGTCGCGGACTTCGTCGCGGTATTGGCGGCAGAAAAAACACTGGACCACTCGGGATAAGAAACACTCCTACCTGTTTTACCGGAGTTCCACCAAAAGCATCCAATGTTTCAGGTTTGTCACCAATCTTTCATTGTTATCACTCACTGATCAGGAAACGTCTGTCCTGGGCAAAAGGACATGGCTACAACGTTTCAACGACTCCCCGTCCAACTAAACTTGTCGTGGCTGTAGAGGAAGCCATCCAAAGCATGAAGCCGGGTGCCAGAGAAAAAATAAGGCTGAAATAATCGGGACTTTTTCGAAATTACCGGTACAAAGAGAAGAGAACTACACCACGGATGAGAACCAGCCACTTCGAGAACTCCGACGGGATCGAAGCAATGTCATCTTGCCCACCGACAAGGGCAATTCGACGGTGGTGTTGGACAGCGGGGACTAAGATTCAGAAGGTTTCAGCTCTTTTAGAAGGGGACGCATACACGCAGCTAGTAAAGGACCTAACGAAGCAAACCCAGACACGGATACCTAAACAAGCTACTTGCGGAAATTTTCAAGCATTACCCGGATCTCAGAATACCTTACTTGCGACTAATCTGCCGTAACGGATCCGCATTGAGTTTTCATGGGCTACCGAAAATTCACAAGCCTGACGTCCTCCTTCAACAAATTGTAGACTTCACTTCCTCCCCGTGCCTAGCCCTCTCGAATATTCTACACAGAATCTTCGCCCCTCTAACCCGCGAGACACCAACTAATATCCATGACTCCAGCCACTTCGTGCAGCTAGCGTCAGCTGTAAGCACCGGCAATGACGAGAGCATGGTCTCGTTTGACGTCGTTTCATTGTTCACCAACGTGCCAGTTCCCTTAGCTGTCTCCGCTGACCGTTCTGCGCTTGAGGAGGACGCAATCCTTAGTGAAAGGACTCCTTTGGCGGTTGACAAGCTCTGCTGTCTACTGAAGTTCTGCCTGTCCAGTACGTACTTTTTATGCAAAGGAGCTATTTTCGGGCAGAACAGTGGAACCGCGATGGGAGCTTCCATATCCGTCACGATGACAAACCGGACCATTGAGTACATAAAAGAAAAAGCACTCAGCTCCTTCTCGCCGCGACCCAAGTTATTTCTGCGCTATATGGGCGATTGTTTTTGCGTCATTAAGACGTCTGAAGTTGAAAACTTCAGACAAAACTTGAATTCCGTGCACCCAGCCATACAATTCACGACCGAATGTGAAAGCGACCACTGCCTGCCCTTTCTCGACCTCCATGTGGCAAGAAAGCACAACGGCCGGGAGTTCCGAATTCATAAGAAGCCAACGCACACTGGCCGCTATATTATATTCCATTCTTCTTGCCTCGCCTGCCACAAGGCTTCGGTTGAGACCACGTTAATTGAAAGAGCTAGGAACTTATGCTCTAATGACACAGAGCACAAAAAAGAGGCCCGCGTAATTGCGGACCCAGGAAAGAAACGAATACCCAAAAAACTTCAATCAAGCCGCCACCAACCGCGCAGAGGAACAGAGGATACGAAAGCCCCAATTGACGTTCATCGGCAGCCCCCCGAAACACGTACCGGTTCCGTATGCTCAGGGAACCAGCGAGATGTTGGCGCAGATCTTCAAGAAGGAAGGGGTTCGCATCGCGCATGTGCCTTCGTGTATGCTTGGCCACCTCCTCCCTCACCAGAAAGACCGGTCTGCAATGAACAGGGCCCCCGGTGTCATTTATAAAATTCTGTGCGCTGAGTGCCCCTCATCGTATATCGGCGGGACAAAAAACCTACCGCTACGCCTGAAGCAACACGCCAACGATGTGCGGAAGTTCTACAAAGAGCACAGCACAGTCGCCGAACGTGCTGAGACGTTAGATCACCAGATAAGTTTCGAAGCGACGGTCATCCTTGAAAACGAGCTGAACTGGAGGAGAAGGTTGTTGCTCGAGTCATGGCACATACAGATGACAGCCCATAACATCATTCACTCTCTCGAAACCTTTTCCCAGGTGCATACACACGGGCTGCGTTCCACGGCAAAACGTTCAGTGAGAGCGAGGGCGTCATTATTCACCCCGAGAGTGCTTTGAAGACGCCGCTGCTACGTAGCCTTCGCCGTCACCTCTGACGAAGGAACCAAGTTGGTTTCGAAAGGTTGGGTTTCTTCAAAACTTTTGGTTGGAGTCCAAATCATCTTCCTGTTACATACCCAATGAGGCAGACTTCTGTCAAATGTTTACAATCAAGTCAAAAATAGCTTTAGTGTCCAAGATTAGGCTAAGAATTTGTGTTCGGTATTAACGGAAAGACGTTGCCCATGCAGTTGATTATCGGGTTCAGAACGAATGCATCTCTTCCTGGAGAACAAGACACGTGCTTTTCTGTGCATTAAGTCGGAACCCATTTTCTTCTGCCCGATTGGAGACTTTGTCAAATCAAGCTAAACTTGCCGCTCAAACATGGCCAGAAGACTGATAACCAAGCTGAAGGGCGTCGTCAATCGTACAATAAAACATAATGCGAAGAATGGACAAGCGCAAAGAATTCATTTTGATAATAAAAAGTTTGCAACTAAGCACACCACCTTGCAGCACACCTGTTTTTAGACGAATCGTTGAGAAAGATCGCTACTCAATCGAACACGAAATGTCCGGTTTGACAAGTAACTTTCGATTATTATAGACATTTTGCTACACACGCCAAGGTGGGACGGGTCTCCCAATACTGCAAAGCATCATGTTGTATCATATGCCTTTTCGATGTCGAGGAACACAGAAAATAATTCTTACATGTGGACGAATGCATATTTGATCTGTGCCTCGATACGAACAAGGTGGTTGGTGGTAGATCTACCCTCTGGAAAGCCGCGAATGAATTTGGTCGACCAAATTGTTTGTTTCAAGTGATAATAATATGTGGGGTTTAACGTCTCAAAACGACCATATGATTATGAGAGACACCGTAGTGGAGGGCTCCGGAAATTTTTGCACCACCTGAGGTTCTTAAACATGCACCCAAATTGGAGCACACGGGCCTACAACATTTCCGCCTCTATCGGAAATGCAGCCGTTACAGCCGGGATTTGTTTGAAGCAAATATACAAGTCGGCAGTTTATCATTTGTTTTAAAAGTTTACACAGGCAGTTTGTAAGTGCAAAAGGCCTATAACTTAAAACTGAAGAAGGGTTCCTGCATTGTTTCAAAATTAAAATAATAATAACCTCTTCTTATGAAGAATGGATAGCGCCAGAGAACCAGATAGCATGGTACAAGCGAAGTAAAGTATTTTTGTTTCGATTGGTCAGTTTTTTTGACATTTCATACACCACTCGGTAAGATCGTGGGGCGGAATTACTTGAAGAGTTCAGTTATGTTTGCAGCTCAGCAGAGCCGAAAGCTTTGTTTTATGCCTCGTATCTAGTACATTTGTCTTCGAGTTTCTGCTTGCCTATTCTTGATCTGTATTTTTGGAAAGCATCAGTATAGTGTGACTAGCTGGATACCCGTTAGAAGTAGGCACTGATAAAATCCGCCTGATCTTCCAAAGTGTCACCTTGTCTGTTTACGAGTGGGAGTGAGGGAATTTGTCTTACCTGCTACCCTACCATCTATGTTCAAGACTTTAGCTTTCTACGTGTATAGATTCATTCCTGATCTGCAAAAAAACTGCCAGCTTTCCCTTCTGGCCTGCCAAAGTATTCTCCTGATTTGAGACCTTATTTTCCTAAAGGTGTCAAGGTTTTTGGCTGTCGGTGAGTTCCGAAGCAAACTTCATGCTTTGGTTTGCTGTTTGCGCGCGTTTTGGCACTCAGAGTTCCACCACGGCACACATTGTTTTTCAGGGTGTCCATACGTTTGTGAGATGCATTTTGTTGCAAACTTTCAGCATCAATCAAAATTGCTGTGAAGTAGTTGACAGCAGCATCAATGCTCAAAGTACAAATATGAATCGAAACTAAACGAGCGATGGTATAAAACTGTTTCCAGTCGGCTTTGTTTATGAGTCATTTGGGAACCCGTGATGGACACTCAGTTGTTATAGTTGTGCTCAAAACCACGAGAAAGTGGTCACTTCAGTAATGATTACCGATGAATTTGCTTTTGGAGTAGAGGCACAAGGGACGGTGATACTATGCTTAGGTCTATGAAGGAATAAGTTTTGTTAGCGATATTATATTAGGTTGGTTCTTTTCGATTCGGCAGACACGTGCTTAACGAGTGGAGGAATTGTTCAATAAGTCGACCTTGCGTGTCACCACACACCTTCCTGTGTGCATTCAAGTCTCCAAGGAGAAAGTAAGGTTCTAGAAACTCATCAATGAAAGGTTTAAAATCATGATTTTGCAGCTGATGGCTTGGAGGAATGTAAACAGTGCAAATGGTGATCTGTTTATCAAAAAAGAACAGGTCAAACAGCCACTGCCTCAAGGGGCGTTTGGAATTGTTAGTGTGTGCATGCGATTCCCTGAATAACTCTAATGGCTACACCTCCGAATGGTGTCATGGCATGATGAAGATTCTTTCGAAAAACAATGTAGTTATGTGGAAAGTTGGTGTGTCTTAGTTTTAGATGTATTTCTTGTACACACAGTACTTTTTGTGAGTGTTTGTGTTAGAGTTCTTTGAAATCGTCAGGATTCCTTAGAAGGCCCTGACGTTCCAATGTATAAATTGAGTGTTCATGGTGAAAGTAAAGTAGTGCTGTGTCTACGAAGAGCGAGTAGCTGTTCAGGCAGGAAGTTTGAATGTAAGAAACAGGGCCGTAAACAGGGCCTGTTATCTGCTTTTTTGTTGTTTTTCTGGGGCGCTCCAAGGAGCCACGCCGCTCCTTAGGCATCAAGCGTATCGACGTATTGATTGCCTCCTCGGAGGCATTGGATGGCCGCACGTGCGAGCTAGTTGTTCTAATTTCAGGCCTCGCCTGATCAGGTTAGGACTTGAAACCCAAAGGCCCTGGGGTCTCTGATCTCTGTTCGTATGTAGGTGGGGTAGACTGAATTACTGCTACCTTGGGAGCAGGCGGCACAGCCGACGGCTCGCTCTGCGCAGGCCGAAGCAGTGGCGAGGGCTGGTGCGACGCAACCTCCTGACGCGCCTCATCAGCATATGATGTTGGGCCATAGAATTGCGAGACTCTTCTTCTTGCTTGTTTAAATGCGATGTTCCCCTTCACCTGCAACCTGATAATCTGTTTTCATTTCTTCCAGAATAGACAGAAGCATGAGTATGAGGCATGATTTTCATCACAGTTGGCACAGTGTGCAGGTTCTGTGCAGGCAACGGAGGTGTGGCCCGAAAATCCACATTGTGACGACGACAGCTTTACAAGCCATGGCTACATTACTGAATTGAAAGCATTGTCGGGGATAGGTGTGTATGGTCAAACACGACGCTTTATGTACCCAGTTGGAATGGTTTTCAGAAGGAGGCTGGAGACAAAGATAATTATTATATGTTTTGTTGGAGTCTGTTTCCCGTTTCGCTTTATCTTGATTCTTTGTACATTAATTACATTCTTTTCTGTCCAGCCGTCAAAAAGTTCAGCTTCTGTCAAGTGAAATAGATCATCCCCCAACACGACTCCTCGGGCAGGGTTCATGGAACTATGTGCAGAAACAGTGATAGGAACATCAACAGAAGTCTTCAAACGGCACAGTTTATGATATTGTTTTTTGCCTCGAACTTCAATGAAAAGGTCAACACTAGCCATTTATTTTTGTTGCTTCGTAAATTCTTTCAATTGCACCTATTAGGCACCTTGAAACTAGGAACAGTGAAAGTTTTCTGAGAGGTTTTGCTTGTGTGTCACTGTGGATAACGTGGTGGCGTGGAAAGTTGTTTTATTCACTTGGAATAGTTGAAAGCTTGCTTCAGTGCTTGCCCTCTTCAGGTAGCGATCAATTGAGGGTTGGAAGTTTTTGACCATAAAATATGGAGTGTGTTCAGTGGCAGTGGCCGCGAACTATCATCAAGACGAATTCAAGGGGACGCTGCTAGACATGAAAAAATTGCTTGCATACGCCAGCTGAACACTGCCACTATAACCCAAGGTGAGGCATCTAGAGGTGGGGTGAAGACACAATGTTAACCCTTGCCGCCAGGAAGAACCGGGAAGTAAACAGAAGAGAGAAGCAGACCGGACAGAGAAAAAGTAAAGGATATAGACGCAGATGTAGAGAGAGAGAAAGATAGTAGAAGGCCACTGCCGATTTCCTCTGGGTGGGTCAGCCCAGGGGTGCCGTCTACGTTAAGCTGGGGCCAAAGGGGTGTGTTACCTCTGCGGGAGGCCTTAAAGGTCCAATCACCCAGCGTCGGCTCAGCCCCCTAGATCCCCTTTTTTTCTGGACACGGCAAAGCCACGCACGGCTAGGCGTGGAGGGGAGTCGAACCCCCCCCCCGTTAGTTCGGGTTTGTAATAGGGAGTTTTAGTGCTGGGTACGCATTCACTTGGGGCCTTGCGGGCTTGGGAGCGCACGGCGTTGCGTGCCCAACCCATACCCAACCGGAATGCCTTTTAGTTGGCGCCACGGTGGCACACACGCAAACGCAAGCCGCACGAAGTTGAAACGCGCTCGCAGAGCCATAGCGTCTTGTCGCGTAAGTATTACTTAAGTCTTCTTATGATTTAAAATGTTAAATAAACATAAATAGTGATCAGGACACTTTTTTTCATTGTGTACAGTAATCTGGTATACGCAAAAAAGTGAAAAATACAAGGTTATTGTAACGACAGTGTCGACATCTTGTGACACTTCGTGCAACCGCAGTCAAGAACATGTTAGCATACGCGTAATGTTTTCGAGGTGAAAATGAATAAAAAGGTTACTCATTTGTAGTATTGTCGCTGCGCAGTTTTTGCACCAGCTGTACAATGCACAATGTTTCTGCAACAACAAAGTTGTGGCTGTCTGTTTCCATATGGCCGCGCTAGATGGCGCTGCCTACTCAGCTGGCTGGGGGCTGGCATATGTCTTTTAGTTTCTATGTTCCAGGCCATTCTAGCTTTGGAAATCTGGCTGAAACCGTGTAATCGCTATAAGTGCTCGCACTTTGGCTTATTTCAACTCGACGGCTAGAGTATCCGCAGTGTGGATACCGTGAGTTCTTGCGAAGGTGGACCACGCGGACCCATGGCCCCATCGCCCCAGCGATCTTGCAACGCATCTGTTTGGGGCTTCGCGCATGCGCGATACCGCCGCCCCAACGTCCTGCGTACGCAAGCCGCTTGGCTACCCAGCACTAAAACTCCCTATTGTCGCTAGACACCAAACGCCTGCTTGTGCAGACGCCCCTGTTGGGGAGCACAGAGCCCTCAGGGCCTGTTGAAATCTGACAGGCATATAAAATACATCCAAGCGTGTCGTGGAAGAAGCGGGCTGGGACGTCGGCGGCTGTGGAAAAACACTAATGCGGGCTTGAGTAGCTCAATTGAGACGCGGTCGTCAATGCTGTTCAGTCGCAAAGTGAAGTTCTTTACGTTGCGTTTAAGTACTGGGTATGGCCCTCTCTAAGGTGGCTGGAAAGGCTGGCGGATAGTGTCATCGTGGAGCAAAGCTGCGTGCACATTGCTAGCTCTTTGAATAAAAAGGAGTAGGCTTGCTGTGGTAGGATGCAGATGACGGGCGTAAGGCGGTGATGGTGCGTCAAAGCCGGGTGACGAAGTTTTTGGGGTGTGACGTCGAAGTGCTGGATGGCAGAGCTCAAATAAATTCACCTGGAAGATGAAGTAATTCGGTAAAAGACCGTGCCACCGCAGTTTCACGGGAGGCTGAAGTGTGGTTATAGATGTGTATAAATGAGGAAAAAATCACTGGCCCAAACTTGTTAACAGCGAAAGAAGAAAAACGGAAAAGACCTAAGCTGCCAGACTAACTTTGCTGATTGTTTCTCGCACCGTTCGAGCACAGCATCGGCATGCTTGCCCTGCTGCTGATATCACGTAAATAAACGACTGCTACGTTTTGTGTTAAGATTCGCCATTCATGGACCTGGTTTCCAATATCTGGTGGCCAGCCAGACGTGATCAAACTGACTTGAGGTTATAAGGGAATAACCCCAGTGTGAACGTTACGTGCCCGGTGATTTTAGCGCGTTTGCGTTGAATGCAGCTGCACGCCAACGTGAGAGCATCCCGGTGCATTGAGGGCCAGACATATCTGTCAGCCGCGTGGTGTGCCGAGGCACGTTAGTCGGCCCTTGTGCTGGTGCTTGTGCTAGCACTTGTGCGGGCGCTATACAGCACAAGCGAACCCTTGTGCTGGTGCTAGACAAGTGCGCCAAGCGTTAGCTCGCACTCCTTCCCATTCCGTCTGTCTGGTTATAAGTTTTCGTCTCTGTCTTATACCCTAAAACTGGCCAACGCACGAAACTATCGATTCGCCCTGTCCTCTACCCAGTGGTTTGTCCGTTTTCTGGGAAGAGAGAGGGGTGAATGAAACAGGAAGAACTGCGTTGCGTTCACCCCAGACGCTCTCCTGACCTGCTCTACGCCCTACCGCCTTCTTGAAAGCCAGCAGTGAGATCGGGCGCATAATCGTTTGCGTCCCATTTATAAGGTGTTTCGCTCATCGGCAGGTTACTCGTACACCAAACTCATCACGATGAGCGCAAAAAAACGAGAACACAAGAAAGCGCACCACGACACGGGCGCTGTCTACCAACTAAAAGTTTAATGTAATAAAACGTGTCGTACTTATGGAAACATCAAGGAGAAAAAAAACTAATACGCCAAGTAGGCTGTGGTCTTACGCAGCCCCGAGCTTAACGATCAAACCCTGGCCGTCCAGAGTGCCCGTAAACGGGCCGCCAAGCTCGGCTTGACGGTCCCTTACGTGGGATTAGCCGGGTAACGCGGGGTTACCCCTGCGTCTTCTCAGGACCAAAACAAAGTTCTATACAATCAATCGTCACCCGCCACCAAGCACGTAACCAAGTTTTCTGTAGATACGTAATCTCAGAATCTTTGAGAGTGATTGATGGTTGGCTCACGCACTCGCCTCCTGCTTTTGTGAATTCAGAGGTTCCTGCAATACCACACGTGCGCTGGTCTCCAAGCCTCATCAACCCAGAGGTTTTGTTAAACTGAGTTGCGCAGCCGCGCTGACGGCTATGGAGGGCAAAATGCGTGTACTTTTCAGAGCACTAGTATGCTCCCTCAGACGGACGTTGAGGCAACGTCCCGTATGCCGATTGTACATGCACCCGCATGACAAGGGGGTGGAGTGCGCCACTTCACTCGCACAGTCAGTGAAAGGCCTATACTCATTTGTAAAGAAACCTTCAGTGCTGACAGTAGCCTGCCCCTTCTGTACTCGTGTCAGCTCTCGGTCACACGCTTCCTAGCTCATTTCCATCACTAATGACAACGTTTGTGCCATAACTACTGATCACCTTCTTCAAACAGCGCGACACGACGTGCAGATATAAAATAAGAACGAACCTTTTGCCTAACCGAGGCCACACCTGCAGTGTCAAGGCCCTCTTTTAACGCGAAGGCGTTAGAGATCTCGTGTCACAGAAATTCTGCCACCGGTGTTGGCACCGTTGGTTTTGAGCGAAAAATCGTCCGTGGGCGGAAAAAAATTGAGAAAGAAGCAACTAATATAAACAATAAAACTCTCGGTCTCATGGAGGATCGAACCCACGCAGTACGCGTGGCAAACAAGAATTTTACCACAATTCTACCACGTTGCATGGAGATGATCCGGGAAGAACCACTACGTAAGTGTCATGTAGAGAAAGGAGTCACCTTAACGCATTTTGTTCGACTGGTGTCACGATGAAAACGAGCCCATTCGGTGATATGTAGGTGCAATTGGAAGGCCATAAAACTACGTAGAAAAAGGCCGTGATAGTGTAGCCATTGCCGCTAAAAACAAACAGAAACTTTCAAACAGCTTTAAAGATGGACAACTAGGTTCATATATCAGAAAGCATGTCTTGCCATTCTAGGGGCGTTGATCAAGTAAACAGCAAATGCTAGATGATAAGCTGCCATCTGTGAGTCATTGTGAGACTCTTTATTGCCTCTCTTGGGCCGCCTGGTGCGCGCACCTGATTCAAGTGGCCGTGACCTCTCAAATAGCAAGCGCATGGCGCGTATCTCGTAGGCTTTGCGACTCTTGCTTTAGATCAAAAACCTGTATATACGATTCGCGTGCGCGGGCGTGTGTGCGTTTGTGCCTGTGTGCGATTCTTGAGACGTTGTGAAAAAGGTGTCTTGACTTCAGCAGAGCGCCGTTCTAGCAGAGGGAGGTGGCCACACTGCACAGTCACTACATTATTATAGATACGTCACGCTTACGCTTGCGTACTTGTGTGTGCGTGTGTGTGTAACAACACATAATAATAAGTATGCACTTAGCAGTTAAAAGGCGCACTGGCCGTATTCCGCTATCGCGTTCTATTATGAAAGGCGAAGCTTAAGCGTTCCCCATTTTTTCGTTTCTCTTCAGGCGATGCGGGTGTGACTTTGGTTTGGCAAAGAAAGTTCGTCCTTATCCCATATCTGCACGCCATGTCACACCGTTCGAAGAAGGTTGCCAGTAATTATGGCATAAATGTTGTCTTTTGTGTTGGAAAGGAGCTAGGCAGCGTGTACGAGAACGAGAACTGACACGAGTGCAGGAAGGGCAGGTCACTGTCAGCGCTGAATGCTGCTATACAAAAGAACATGAGCGTTTCACTGACTGTGCGAGCGAAGTGGTGCACTCAACCCCTTTGCCTGCGCGTGCATCACTCTCACAGATGCTGAGATTGTGCATCTTGTTGCGTACCGGGTCTCACCAACGCTTCCCCGCTGACGTGGGTTGCCGAGACATCAGGGTTATGTCGGACCCTGTCTTCTATGGTATCCTGATGCCACTTCGGGTGAAGGACACAAACACTGACAAGTTGAGGATACAAAAAACAATGAAGTTTATGGCACTATTTGCAATTATTTACAGCAAGAGAGGTTAGGAGTTTCGTCGCTAACGATCATGGTGGATGAACCATTAAACCATGGTTCAGAGCAACGCACAGCACTTTGCAGCGCCGTTATAAATCTTGTCGAGCTCCTCCTCCTTGATTGTAACACCAATCACGCACAGAAGACACTGCCCTCCAGGGCACCAGTCAATGGCTCAGGGTCACCGAACAGCAGTCGCATCTCTCAACGCAATGCTCCCCCGGTCTGTGTTTCACTTAGGAGAATGAAAATGGGTTCCTTCCCGCAACAAGGTGGTGGATGGGCTAGTGCTGCTCTTTCCCTGGAAGGGCAGCGAAGACACAACCTGTGTGGTCGGGCTGCTTTGCCGTCTACTTGAATAAGCCAGTCTGGAGAAAATGCATGTAGGGACGTGGGCTCAAGGACATCGAAGTTCCCTCATTCTAATCATTTTGTCGGTTCCCGCTGCTGGACGCTCGTTCCAAAGGAATCGGGGTTCCGGGCGTGGAAACGCTGCTTGACTCTGCTTATAATGGCCAGCATGACGCCCACGGACCAGGGTCACAACAATTTACTAAATACTTGATTACGTGCTTGAGGGGGGAGAGGATGTATTGTTTTTATTCCTTCATGCTCGCATAAATATGCCACGTTTTTTTGCCAATAAACATTTAGTCGGTTGACAGAGCTTTTGTCGTGCACTTTCTTGTGTTTTTCGTCCTTTTTGTGCGCTGATCGGGATGAGTATGTTTCAACTAGCCTAATTTGCTACTTTACTGCACATGGAGCAACTGCTAGTTTTCATGCATTCCATTGTTGGCCACGTTGCGCAAAGGTGGCGTTAATTTGCGAGAGAATATAGGGGATGAGTGGCCTGCTGGTAAAGGCGGCCTAAACAGTAGGGAGAGGATATGAAGAGTGATTTCTGGATGGTCCTATACAAATAGATTATTTATCAACCCAGCATTTCGAATAAGCGGCTGACTCGACCAAACCACTTGGTTTTCTGATAAACAGATTGAAGAGCAACTTACGGCTTCTCTTCATTGAAGGTTTCCCAGCATTACTTTGTCTCGTCAAATTGTCAAATATTTGTCTAGTAAATGCGCCATCATTGATCCGTCACTTCGAACCTCAGTGAGCACAATTCGTAGCTACGTGGCTTGTTTTTGGAAGTGACTGTTCGAGCACCATCATACCTGGCCAGCAGGGTTTTTTCCACACGTGATGACTGATTAGAGTACAATATACTGCACCCTATAAACACGGTTTGTGGTGTCTCTTATAAAAATAAATACTCAGTTGTTAGCACTGTCTCATCTATATCTGTCGTCGTCCTTGTAGTATTTTGAGCTGCTGTTCGGAGTATTGCAACAACTAGCCAAGTAGTCTGTCCTTTCATTACCACATAAAGTATTTTTTATTTCTATCGTCTAATTATGAAACGGCACAAATGTGTAAGGCCCACTCATACATAGCTATATGCATCAAGAAAATCGCGCATGTTCAAGTCATTATTTTACTTTTTAAATGCGAATCATTTCTTGGCGAGCTTCGACGACTTTGAGCGTATGTATTTATCTGGCCGCTTACGTTTTGATGCTCTTGTGGTAACCCCCTTTACTTGGCATGAACCAAACTTAGCATAAGAGCAAAAGATTGTCTTACGAATTTGACGCGCTATTCAAGACATGAATATAGTCAAAAGCCCGTCGCGTACGTTGTCAAAAACTTCCTGCCCGACAGTGACACGTACGCACGAGCAGGTATGTACCGCTAGTATGCGGGTACGTGCCACAGGTGACTGACACTTAGTATCTACCCAGGCAGGACGAGAACACACAGGGACAATTTAAACGTGTGAGCGTTAAGGAATACCCGACATTGGTAGCGTCGACCTATTGTAGGAAACAAATCAATGTCAGTGTTAAGAAAAATCTAGCATAGACAGCGTTGACCATTCAAAAAATGCAAACAATAAATTTCACTGTCCCAGCAGCAATCGAACCCAAGCATTCCGCGCGGCAGTCAAACATTCTACCATAGAGCTACGCCTGTTCTCGGAAATACTTCTGAAATAAACGCTGATCTTCAAGAAACGTCAATAGGTTCCAGTCCTGCCTACCCAAATTTACGAACATTACATATGTACTCATTTGACACATCTTTCAAGTCGAGTTAACGTCAATAGTGGTTACGGGCCATGCGCTGAAGTTGATTTATGCAGCAGTGTCCAGGACCAGCATCTTCGCGAGCACAAGTGCTTGATATCAGCTTCTGCTGTTGCTAATACACGTGTTTTATTTTACTTCATTGTGCAAGTGCAAACTGCCTATATAAACACCATCAACTTATGTTTGTGCGTGCAGATATATAAATTGATATGTGGTGTTTAACCTCCCAAAACCACCATATGATTATCAGAGATGCCGCAGTAAATGGCTCCGGAAATTTCGACCACTTAGGGTTCTTTAACGTGCACCCAAATGTGAGCACAGGGGCCTACAGCATTTTCGCCTCCATCTAAAATGCAGCCGCTGCAGCCGGGATTCCATCCCGCGACCAGCGGGTCAGCAGCCGAGTACCATAGCCACTAGACTACCTTTGCGGGGCGTCTGTGCGTGCAACATTTGTGCATATATATAGCGTCAAATTCATGACGTGTCGCTGAATAAAAATTGCAACACGGTCACTTTCTCTCCACATGCTTCACATAACGTTGATTCTAAGGTACTTGGGATCTGCCAATTTTTTTTAAAAATTTGTGCACACAAATCGCTTGGCTGTGCTGGAAAAACCCTTATTTTGAAAGGCAGTATTGCCCGTCTTCTCATAGGTTCCAATATATTTTTACCCTTGCCGTTAAAATTGTAGCGTTATTGCTAGCGGTGATTTAGCTTCTCGAATAATCTGTGTTGTTCACGAAGTGGGCGTAATCTTGACAAAACGATCTACTGCAGCCTTGAAGCCTTTTGAACATCGTAGACGCGCTTTTCGCTCACCTTAATGTAACGGGGTGATAACAAAACTTGAGAAAAGGGACGTGGAATTGCCCCCCCTCTGAAAAAAGCATCGTCCCGATGCTTTAACAGCAAACGAATCTACAATAATAAAAACAATAAACACGCACAATAGCAAGAAAAACAGTTTTCAAATTTGTGCATGAAATGGTTTGAGGTGCACGACATGGACGACTTCAGGACGAGCACAGCGCCGTTGAGAGTTCGTAGTGCCGTAAGGGGCACTACGGCCGAGTGGGCACTACGAACGAGTGGGCCGAGACGTCGAACTATTCTGTAATGTACCGTCGCAGAAGTTTTTCACTGAGTTCACGATGGCGTATAGGCGTCCATACCCAGACACGGTCACCGGGCTGGTACTCCACGAAGCTTCGTCGAAGATTGTAGTGTCGGCTGTTGGCCACCTGCTGATTTTTGATGCATAGTCGGGTAATCTGACGAGCTTATTCTGCGCGCAGAAGGTGGACGGTGACGTCGAGGTTTTCTTCATCAGCGACGTTTGGCAGCATGGCGTTGAGCGTCGTACTCGGGTTCTTTCCGTAGACCAACTTGTTTGGCGATATATGCGTCGTCTCTTGCACTGCGGTGCTGTATGAGAAGGTCATGTACGGAAATATGGCGTCCTACATTTTGTGTTCGACATCGACGTAGATGTCCAGCATGTCGTTGATACTCTTTTTTAGCCGCTCAGTGAGGCCATTGGTCTGTGAATGGTAGGCGGTGGTACGACAAATATTTGTCTGGCTGTACCTCAGGATTGCCTGCATTAAGTCCGCCGTCAAGGCCGTACCTCTGTCGGTGATCAGGGCATCCGGCACACGGAGACGTAGAACGATGTTTTCAGCAAAAAACTTGGTTACCTCAGATGCACTGCCCTTAGGCAGGGCCCCTGTCTCGGCATAGCGTGTGAGGTAGTCGATAGCGACGATTATGCACTGGCTTCTTAAAGTCAAGGCAGAAAATGCCCCGAGTAGGTTCATGCCGATTTGCTGGAATAGTCGGCGTGGTGGTTCAATCGGCTGTAGAAGTGCAGCTTGCTTAGTTGGTCGTTTCTTCTGTAGCTGAAAATCTAGGCAAGCCTTCACGTAATGGGCAACGTCGGCAGCAAGGTGAGGCCAGTAATAATTTTCCTTTATTCTGGTGAGCGTGCTGGAAACACCCAAGTTTCCGGCCGTGAAGTCGTCGTGAAGGGCCTGGAGTAGTTCTGGTCGCAATGCAAAAGACACGACAAGAAGGTACTTGGGTCAACGTGCCGAGAAGTTCTTCAATTCTTGAGCAAGGTTTCTCGCGATAAACGACGTCAATCGTCGCTTGAATACCTTTGGGAAAGCAGCAGAACTGCTCTCGAGGTATTACATAAGGACCGTAAGTTCCGAATGAGCTCGTTGTCGTTCGGTGAAGTGGTCGGCACTTACGGTTCCTAAGAAGCAGTCATCATCCCAGTCATCCTTGGTAGGGCGTCGACGGGGGCACTGGACAGGCCGTAAGAGACGGAGTGCTTTTCTCTGGATTTGTAAACGGCGAAACGTCAAATTCTTGCTGTGTCAGGATCCACCTTGCGAGACGAAGCGAAGGGTCTTTCAAGTTTCCAGCTAACACAAGGCGTGATTGTCGCTTACAACTTTGAAGGGCCTTCCGCAAAGGTAGTGGCGAAAGTTTGAGGTAGCCCAAATGATGACGAGGCACTCTTTTTCTGTTGTAGAATAGTTGGTCTCTACCTTTGATAGCGACCGGTTTGCATAACTGATGACCCTTCTTTGTCCGTCAGTCCTCTGAACCGAAACGACGCCGAGTCTCACACTGCTTAATCGAAATGTGCAGGCATTTCTTCGAAATGCGCAGGCGATGGGGGCGTCTGCAGGCGTCATTTTAGTTCTTTAAATGTTTCCTGCACCCGCGTTTCCCGCTTGAAGTCCACGTTAGATCTATTGAGGTTAGTGAGTGCTTCGGTGATCCGGGCGAAGTTTTCGACGAACCGGCTGTAATAGGCACAAAGGCCGACAAATCAACAGACGCCTTTCTTGTCGGCGGGTAGAGTGAAGGCAGCGATGGCGCTTGTCTTCTGCGGGTCGAGGTGTACGCCGGACTTGCTTATCATGTGGCCCAATAAAATGAGTTCCCCGTACGTGAAGCAGCACTTCTATGGCTTGAGGGTAAGTCCGCGGGTCTTGATGGCTTCAAGTACAGCTTCAAGGCACCGGAGATGCTCTTTGAAGCTTGAGGAAAACACGACAACCTACTCCAAGTACACGAATGAAGCCTGCCACCTCACTCCAGTCAGTGCGATGTCCATAACGCGTCGGAAAAATAAGGGGCCAAGCAAAGAGCAAAAGCATCACCTTGAATTCGGAGAGACGTGTCATGCTCTGCGACCCACCCCCAGAGCAAGGTAGAAAAATAGAGTGGCCCAAGATATAAAATTAATAACTAAGCGCAATGAGCAAAAATATGCTTACAGAAGTAACAGCAATTAAAAAATTTTAGTGAAACCAAGCAGGCCGAGAACAAAAAAAATTGGCAGATCTAACGTACAGTAGCAATCGCTGATATGCGAAGCACGAATGTGAAAGGTTGCTATATCACTTTAATATCCACACCACATTACGAGATGGACGTAAATGATGCCGTACGTGACTTCCGTGTCATAATTATCATCTTTGGATGTGTCGTTTACCTTCGTCATTCATGTCACGTGATACAAAATTTAGTGTATGAAGAGCTATCCAAAAGCCCGCAAGCACGCTATGAGCGTGGTATGTTGTCATGTTTCTAGATGTCACATGTGTCAGGATTATCATGTTTGCACCAATGATATATTTCGTCATTCATTGACGTCACGTAACACCGAAATTGGTATACGTGGAGCTAGAAAACGGCCATGAGCACATCATCAAAGCCTAATATACTCCAAAGTGGCCTTGACGCGCGCACACGGTGGGCACAGTGACGCTACATTAGCAAAACGCGAGCACTCTATTGTCTGACTCCAGGCGTCACCAGCATCCGTCGGTGCGGCCCGACGACAACTGGCTCAAAATTCGACATGCTGCATTTTGCGCCGATGTGTTTCCCAGACAACACCGTGTTTCCCTCTTTTCGTGACGGTGGGACGTCGGACGCGCTGAAACGCGCATGCGTCGAAGCAATGCACCGCGGCGCCATGAACAACAGCAAGCATGCGCACCACGTTACGTCGAAATGTATTGGTGCTTTGATTGTGGCTATAGTCATGTTCTCACATGACACGCATCTCATGATTATTATAATTGCACTCATCAAATACCTTCGTCATTCATTGAAGAAGGTACTTCGTCATTCATTGACGGAGGTATACATTGACGAAGGGCTCGACAGCTGTGCTACAGCACAGAGCAGTAACCCGCTTACCTCTGCCATGCAGGTATTCACGCTTGTTATCTCGCGCGTGCTGCTGCCTGCCTTATCGTTCGCCACCACCGAGACAGCGTCGACCAGCCAGTTCCAAGGAAATGGCTGGGAAACTCAAGCCTTCTACCGAACAACGCCCCTTACCCAACTGGAAGCCAGCACCTCAACCGACCAGATGGCGCTAACCCCGGAACACTCGGTCCTCACTTCACCGTGGGAGACCGCATCGCCTGGAACATCAACCTGTTTGTCGCCTACAAAAGAGCTGCGATCTACCGCGGCGTTTCGTGGGCTCGACAGCTGTGGTACAGCAGAGAGCAGTAACCCGCTTACCTTTGCCATGCAGGTATTCACGCTTGCTATCTCACGCGTGCTGTTGCCTGCCTTATCGTTCGCCACCACCGAGACAGCGTCGACCTGCCAGTTCCAAGGAAATGGCTGGGAAACTCAAGCCTTCTACCGAACCACGCCCCTTACCCAACTGGAAGCCAGCACCTCAACCGACCAGATGGCGCTAACCCCGGAACACCCGGTCCTTACTTCACCGTGGGAGACCACATCGCTTGGAACATCAACCTGTTTGTCGCCTACAAAAGAGCTGCGATCTACCACGGCGATTCGTGGGCTCGACAGCTGTGCTACAGTACAGGGCAGTAACCCGCTTACCATTGCCATGCAGGTTAGTAAGCCGTACGCTCTGTTCTCAAAGAAATCAAGCAACTACTTTTTGCTACAGCTTCCGAGCCCACGGTGCTGCTTTTTAATTTTGTTGAGTGTGCTGACGTCATTCGTTCCTTGCTCATGTTATCGGACGACGTCGAGTCAAATCTGGGTCCTAACACAACCGCTATATTCGATGAATTGTATAAAATATCAGCTGGTCAGTCCAAAATAATTTAAGAAGTAAGTGACCTGAAAGACCCACTTCTAACCACGAATCAAACTATCGCCCAGTTGAGTAAGAGGATAAATGATGTTGAAAAACATTGTCAGAGCCTTACTTTGCTTCGCAAAAAATGGACAACATAAAGTCCAACACTGCCCAGACAGCTCGCCAAGTAGTCGAACTCGAGACACGTCTTGACGATGCCGAAAATCGATCCCGGCGAAACAACTTGGTATTTTATGGCCTGCCCGAGCCTAGTAATTCAGAAAGTTACACCCAAACCAAATAATTGATCATACAGCACTGTCTGACCACCTTGGCCTTACAATAAATCCAAAAGAAATTGAAACCCTATCGAGCGCGGTCGCCCTATCATCGTTAAGTTTAGCTTCTACAAAACGAAAGAAGCTGTTCTTTCTAATGCTCGAAAATTAAAAGGCACTAATTACAGTATCGCACAGGACTTCTCCCGCTCGGTCAGAAACGTTCATAAGCATTTGGTTGCTTTTGCCAAAACTAATTGTGATCGCTTTCAACTGTCTTACAAAACACTTTCTATTGGCTCAAAGAAATATATTTATGACGAAGTCTCGCGATCTGTCAGAGAATTCAAATAGCGAACAACGGACTGTAAAAAAAAACCATCATAGCAAAGTTCCTCGGGCTAACCTTACATTGTCTGTAATATTTACTAATATTCGCAGCTTCTTGCCGAAACGTCAGCTTGAATCAAATGTTGTCTTATCATCTACAAGCAAAGTGCTCATATTACTGAAACGTGGCTACATAGCAACATCAGTGACGATGAAGTTCTAGCCGACCTGCCTTACGTCCATATGTATCGCAAAGATCCCACAGATGGACATGGGGGTGGGGTCCTTGTGGCAGTGAATCAGCAGCTATCATCTTCAGTATCACACATCGATTCGGACATTGAAATAATATGGATCATCTGCCGCGCGGTACCACGAACCGTACTTTTAGGCGTTTGCTATAGACCGCCCCAAAGTAATCCCGATTTCCCGTGCAAACTGAACAGCAGTCTAAACACTCTTACAAGAGTGCATCCAAACGCTGACATCGTTCTATTCGGAGATTTTAATTATCCTCGCATTGACTGGCATAACTACACAACTTTTAGCCAAGAAGCAACTAACTTTGTTGATGTGTGTCTGAACTTCAACCTCTCGCAGTTGATAACTGAACCAACGCGTGTCGCACAGAGCTCGTCAAACACCCTAGATTTGATACTAACAAATAACCCCGACTCTATGACATCCATAACACACTTAAGGGAAATAAGCGACCACAAGGTTCGTCATGCAACCTTTAACTTTGCTCGCTAGTATGTGAAACTTACAAAAAAAACAATTAGACTTTATGATAAGGCCAATTATGAAGCTATCAACAGCGAGCTAACCCGCTTTTTCTCGGTATTTGAGACGCAATTTAGTTATCATCCAGTGCAAGAAAACTGGTTGCTTTTCAAGAGCAAAGTGCTAGAGCTAATTGAGAAGTATATTCCGGTATGGAGTTTTTGTGCTAACAAAAACAAACCATGGTTTAACAAATCAGTGAAGCGACTAGAAAATAAGAAAAAAAGATATTTCCGAGCTGCTAAACAGAGCAACAACCCACTTCTGTGGGATAAGTATTACTCAGCGGAAACCGAATACCTCACAGCAATACAAAACGCTAAGTACAAGTTTTTTCACATTGACCTTTCTTGTATGCTAACACAAAATCCTAAGCAATTTTGGCGGGTGATTAACCCAGAATAAAAACACACGATAACACTAGCTAATGAAAACAATGATGTTATAAGTAACGCAGAGTGTTCGGACGTATTTAACACCAGCCTTCGCAAGTGCCTTCACCAGCCTTCGCCACCCGAATTAACAAGTTCATTTCAACACAGAGTACTCTCTGTACACCCAGCAGCATTTTTTAATATGCACACAAATAATACAGTGAATTATCCGAGGCATTCTTCGAAACCTTGATGACTTACAGGAACTTCACCATGAACACAATCCTTGAGTGCTGTGTGTACAAGAGACACACCTAAAACGAACAAATACAAACTTTTTACGTACATACGTAATCTTCCGAAAGGATACAGATGATGCCATGCCACCATCCGGTGGTGTAGCGGTTATAGTTATTCAAGGCATCACATGTACACAATTACCCCTTCAAACGTCCCTCGAGGCGGTGGCTGTCCGAGCAGTAATCTAAACAAACTCGTCACCGTCGGCTCTTTGTACATCCCTCCACACCACCGTCTTGAAAAACTTCAATTCCAGTCTTTAATAGACGAATTGCCTGAACCTTATCTGGTCCTTTGGGACCTGAACGCACATGACGGTCTGTGAGGTGACTCTCGTTGTGATGCACGAGGTCGTCTCATTGAAAAGTTCCTCATTTCATTGGGTGCTTGTCTGTTGAGTAAGAAAGAGGCAACATATTATGACCTCGCCAACAAAACATACTCTTCCTTAGACCTCAGTATCGTATCTCCTTGACTTGTACCACTACTCCACTGGAAAGTCAGAAATAATCCATACGAAAATGACCATTTTCGTTTAGTTTTGAGTACACCAATATTATATGAATGTCCTCCACATGTTGCCTAATGGCTGGTAAACAATGCCGAATGGGAACAATTTCATAGGAATCCTCACCTAAGTTGGACTGACATATGCGGATTAGGCATAGGTGGAGCTGTGCAGCACTCCACGGCTTTTCTTACTGACGCAACAGCTAAGTGCATCCCACAAGCATCTGGACTGCCCGGCAAGCAACGCGTTCTATGGTTGAACACTGAGTGTCGTAATTCGCGAAAGGATCAGAACAGGGCATGGAGGTTGCTTCGGAACTCGCCGACAGCGGAAAACCTTGAGAGCTTTAAGAAAATAAAATTTTGATGCAGGAGAACGCGTCGGCAGGCCAGAAGGGAAAGATGGCACAAGTTTTTAACAGAGATCAACTTGTACACTCGGGAGGCTAAATTCTGGAACATGGTTAGTAGAGAAGTGGAAAGACAAGTACACACACTCCAGCTCGTAAACACACAAGACGACAGCTTGGAAGATCAGGCGAACTTCCTCGGCACACACTTCGAATGGGTGTCCAGCTCGTCAAACTATACTGACGCATTCCAAAATTATAAAACAATAATTTAGAAGCAGAAACTTGAACACAAATGTACAAAACACGAAGCATACAACCAGAGTTTCGGGTTGGTTGAGTTCAAGACATCACTAAACTCATGCTGTGTTTCCACTCCAGGTTCTGATTGAGTTGTGTACGATGTGCTGAAAAACCCGCCAATCAAAACGCAAAAAACCTTACTTTGTTTGTGCAATAGAATCTGATTTCCTGGCGTTATCCCTACTTCCTTAAAAGAGGCTATTATTATTCCCATTTCGAAATAGGAAAAAGACCCTTCTATAGTTTCGAGTTATAGGCCTATAGCACTTACAAGATGCTCTTGCAAACTTTTCGAAAAAAATGATAAACTGCCGACTTGTACACTTCCTTGAAACAAACAATACGCTCAGCCCGTTTCAGTGCGGGTTTCGAGAGGGTAGATCCACCACCGACCACCTTGTTCGTATTGAGGCACAGATCAGAGATGCTTTCGTCCACAAGCAATACTTCCTTTCTGTGTTCCTTGACAGCGAAAAGGCATATGATACAACATTTCGCTTTGGAATAATAAGAGACCTGTCCCACCTTGGCGTGCATAGCAAAATGTTTTCTTTAATCGAAAGTTACTTGTCAAATCGGACATTCCGCGTTCGAGTAGGCAGTGTGCTTTCACAAACATTTGTCCAAGAACAGGCGTGCAGCAATGTGGTGTACTTAGTTGCACACTCTATATCATTAAAAGGAATTCTTTGTGCTTGTCCAATCCTCGCAATATGTTTTATTCTACCTATGTCAACCACGTCCAGCATGATTTGAAATCTTGTATTCTGGCCATATGCGAGCGGCAGGTTCAGCTTGTTTTCAAGAAAGTATCCAAATAGGCAGAGGAAAACGGGTTCCGACTGAATGCACAAAGAAACACGTGTGTCTTGTTTTTCAGAACGAGAGGCATGCACTCGGAACGTGATATTTGGCTGCATGAACAACGTCTTTCTGTTAATACTGAATACAAAGTCTTAGGCCTAATCTTGGACACAAAGCTAACTTTCGTACCACATATCAAATATTTGAAAAACAAGTGCATAAAAGCTATGAACATACTAAATGTGTTGTGGCGCACTACGTGGGTAAGCGACAAGAAGTGTTCAATAAATTTGTATAAAAGCCTCGTACGTACCCGCCTAGACTATAGGAAACTAGCATATCAGTCTGCGACACCTACTGCCCTTAAAATGCTTGATCCTGTTCATCACCTGGGCATCCGTCTCGCCGCGGGTTCTTTTCGTACTTGCCCTGTGGAAAGCCTGTACGTAAAACCGAACGAATGGTCGGTCCACCTACAGAGATGTTATATGTCTTTTAAATATTATCTTAATGTGAAGGCAGACGAGAATCACCTATCACATTCCACAAATAATGACATGGTAAGCCTTGCCGTTTCTGAGAAACGGCCTTTTATGAGACAGCCCTACTCACTCCGTGGGAGGGGCCTAGCGAAGGAAACTGGTGTGCCACTCGAACACCGTTTATAGGCTTCCGCAGTATGCCTGCCACCGTGGCATTGGCAGGCGATATATTGCGATTTGTCTTTCTTAGATGTTACGAATCACGCGCCAATCCCAGATATTCAGTCATACTTCTTAGAACTACAACATAACAACGAATGTCCTGAGTTCTCTACAGATAATTCAAACAAAGTCTAACACTTCTGTCTCGTACGCAGTCGTCAGCCCATCATTTTCGGAAGCCGGCCTTCTGCACACTGATACAATCATTTTTACCAGCGAAGCCTATGTGATACTAGCGGCTGTTAAACATATTAAACAAATAAAACTACAGAAGACAATATTTTATACATAGTCCCTAAGTGTAGTAACAGCTCTGAAAACACCCTAGAAAGCACAAAAACATTGTCCTTGTCTCACTTTATTCACTCCTATGCACAGTGTACTGATCCAAGCAGAATGTTGTAGTCTGCTGTGTGCCAGGACCACGCAAAATACAAGGCAACGTTTTGTTGGACCAGCTAGCTGGATCCGCCAACGAAACGGCTAGCAATACATCGATACCAGTACCTGCACTCGACTTGAAAGCTTTTCTAGAACGAAAGCTCAGGGGTTATTGGCAGAGCACATGAGACACACACACAGGTAATAAATTGCATGTCATCAAGTCACAACTTGTTCATTCGCCACGAGTATCAAAATCATTCCACAAAGAAGTAATACTTACAAGGTTAAGAACCGGACATACATACACTACACATTAATTTCTTTTGTCTGGGGGCGATCAACCTTTGTGTGATAGATGTGGAGAAGCACTCACTGTACTCCACATTTTAGTCCAGTGTAAAGAATTAGACACGCTGTGAAGGCAACGCTTTCTGTTACCCTACTGACAACAGATACTGCTCCATCCTGCAATGTTCGTCGGTAGGGAACCACTTTTTAGTTAGCGTTTTTGAAAGAAATTTGTACTTTCCATTTCATATACCCGGGCATTATGTAGCACCACCTCTCCACAGAGGTCTCCACTGCGGTGGCTACACTCAATAAAGCACTTGCTTCACGGCTCTTGGACGCAAGGGTGTGAACATGTGATGCACTTGTGCTAATGCCATGCATGTCCACCAGCGTTTTTATCACAACGAAGTTTTGTCATCCATTAACACCACACGCGTTTCACGGCATGGTCATGATTCCATTACTTCTATGTTTTACGCGCCTTAGCGCGAGGAATTTTACGGCCTTTATACAGCCGCATAGCCCAATCATTGTCCAGATTTCTAGCAAGATGAACTGGCACTCTTTGGCCACGAAAGGGCCCTTGCGCCACAAAACATCAAACATCAATCTATCAGAAGTAGACGCGGCGCAGCTGTTCTTCCGGGTCACACTGGTTCAAGGATGGTGCTTGGTCTTACGTCTCAAGCCAGGCCTCCGGTTCTTCAAAAGAAGATCCGTGGAAAATGGCTGGCTTTTTTGGCTGCTGCATTACGATCACGGCAGGTGTTGGTACAGGGGCTGTCATAGTTGATGCAAAAGCGGTGGTGGCCTTCGCTTTGCGACTGCTATCAGGTAGAGCCCCGTACTCCGGAGGCCGCCCTTGTTGCCAGCGGCTTGCTCACAGGTCGAAGTCGGCGGGGATGTTTGGTTCACGGTTGGGGCTTGGCTGTCGACAGGAGGAGGGCGTTCGGTACATGGACGAGACGCACTTTCACCAGATGTCACGGGGTCGTGACGTGGACGAAAAGAAAAAGCTGCAGGTCGAATAATAAACTTCGGAACAACCTTGCGGCCACGTAAAAGGACAGATAGATTACAGCGAGACACCGGCACTGGTAGCGGCGAGCAGAGCGTCGGCCATCCGTCAACTGACAAGCGGTGAAGCGTGTCGGAGTTCATACACTTGCCATTGAATATTCTAGCGTTGTCTCTAGCAAAGACTTACGTTTTTGAATAATCTGTATTGTTCTCGAAGTTGGTGTAACCTTAACAAAACGATCTACTACAGTCACGAAGTCTTTCGAACGTTGTAGGCGCAGTTTGCGCTGAACTTAGTGTGACGGGGTGATAACAAAACTTGAGGAAAGGAACGTGGTAGTATGGTGCCTCTTGTGTGGGTCCCCAGTCAACTCTAAGCGACCTACAGTTTGCGCTGAACTTAGTGTGACGGGGTGATAACAAAACTTGAGGAAAGGAACGTGGTAGTATGGTGCCTCTTGTGTGGGTCCCCAGTCAACTCTAAGCGACATTTCGCCATTTTGGGGGTGCTCTGGACAGATATTCTTATAATAAACTTGACTAAATAATTCGATACTGATAACAAACACTAACTTTAGGTTACGTTCACAATTACTCAAAAGACTCATAAATATTAAGATGGGTAACTGTCCCCTGGCACCATTTTTCAGGCGACAGCAAGGTTCGCGATGTCCATTTCTTCCCCGAAGTCATCTGGTTCACAGCAGGCACAGTCAGCGTCGCCCAAAAACCTAGTGTCTGCCCAAGAGCCTCCATCACCCATCAAAGACCCGACGCATGAGAAAGTGGAGCAAGTGAGAGCATTGTTAAGTTTTTTTGCTTGTGGGAGCTTCTATTACGCTATATCTTTTCTGTTATGTACGGGGAGTTTTAAGAAATGTGTCTGACATATGAAAAAAAACTAGCGCAGAATTTTGCCTTCGTGCTGACTAAGTCAACCAATCGTACATATTTGCAAAACATCCCAGAACGATTCCGGTTAGATTTTTACGAATAGCAAGGAAGAAACTCTCTGCATAAAGAAACATTATATAAGTGGTGTAGAAACTCGCATTTTTTAAATATTACCATTCCCGGGGTGCTCCAACACTGTCTAATATTTTACTTTTTGTTTACTTTACTCTCAAGACCAAAGTTATATACAGGTGTTGTTTACAACACACACGAAATAATTACAAATAAAAAACAAGGATGAAAAGTGGCTACTTAGGAACAAATGATTGGTGAATTATGTGGGGGTATGATGATGTCTGAAAGAGCTGAGCGAAGGTTTGAGCGGTGCTTGGTAGAAACAATCATGCTGCGAAGGTGCTTTTATTCATTGAACCACTTTCCTTAGGTTGCTCACTAACTTCTCGGCTGCTGTACAGTGCTGTTGCTTCGGCAGTTTGAATACTGTATTTTCTAAATTCATGAACGATTTGATGCAACAATGGGTGAAACGCAAGCAAGTTAAAAAGATAAGTTATAAAAGCAACACATGAGATATCTTTTCAAGATGAAAAATGCGGTTTTGTTCAGGACAATGCTAGCAATATAAATCATCAAGGTTTAACTAGCTGGGTTAGTTCATATACATTCACTCTCATAAAACATGCACAGTTCAAACGTATAAAAATACAAGTGCTGTCATGTCTTTTCTTATCTTATACAGAATCTTCATTCGTGCTGTCACGATATTTAAGGCTATGCGTGTGTGTGTATGTGTGTGTGTGTGTGTGTGTGTGTGTGTGCACGCGCGTATGCGCGCGTGTGTGTGTATTTGCGTGTGAGTGTTTGTCTTGGTGCACTTTTGCTACGACTCCTTAGGTAACCACAGAGCTGAAATCACACAGCAAAATATTTAGACATATCTAATGCTACTGAACTCGGTAAGCAACATCACGAATGTGTTAAAATGCAAAAAGAAAATGAGTGCTATTTTGTTAGCCTGTTCGCACCAATTCCACAACAACTCAACTTTTACACACCCTGAACATTCACGAGATATAAATGTGATATAAATGTGCACTGAAGCAGATGAAATGAGATATAAAAACACAGAAATCGCCTATACAACAGGTAACATTGCATGACTTTACAGGTCAGCTGCGTAATTTTTATCTAAGCACATCGTATTACGTTGTAAGCACAGACTATACGCGATTCGAGTGTAGCCTCGATTCAGTGCATTTTCATCTCTCTCTCCCTCCGCCAACCGTTCGGCCACCGCTGCTGGTGTGTGTAGAGTACCACGTTTTGCATGCGCGGCGCATGAGAAGCCTGTGTGTGTGTGTTTGTGTGTGTATGTGTGTGTGTTTGCTGTGTGTTTTGTTGCGCTAAAGCAGTTGTGGTGCGGAAAACAAATATCGGACGAGTACAGGTCGACGGCCTACCACGGCGCTGCGTGTGACTGCGATAACAACTATTGAGAGCACAAAAAGGCTGGCAGCCGAGACATAAGAGGGGCAACTTCGGTGAAAAGAGTTTACTTAGGGCACAGGCTTTCTCTTCCGACAAATATTTTGTATGTGGTGTGCGTCCTCGTGGCCGTTTCTTCATTACACCAGTTTGTTATACTGGTGAAGTGCTGGTACACATCAGCTGTAGCAAAGAGAAGCAATGTAAAAGCTGAAGGTTAATATAAAGATTACAGAAAGATGACCTACTTGGTTGGGATTCACAACGAATTGTATGAGGCAGCGTTAGGGCGAATGCACGAGCGAGAAAATACACAAGTGCGTCCTAATGCTATCCAATACAATTTCCTCTGAATGTAAAAAAAACGTTTTCCCAGAACTATGTTGTAACATCAACACGCCTTATTTCTATGCAACAGCGCAATATGAGTTACAATGCCCACAGATACCGAAACCAAATCGCGTAGAACTAAAAGATTATCGAATGATCACTTTACTGCGTGGCACAAAGGTCCGCATGACACAAGTGTTCTTTGGATCAGGAACGTGCCTCTAGCATTTTTCGGACGACACGTCATTTCTCGACTTGCACCGATAACTGGGACAGTTTCAAGTCAATCACACTTTTTCAAGCGATAGCCTGAGTGTCGTGAAGAATCTCCCAAACTATAGAAACCAACTAGTTACCTGAGCACGTGCGATTGTGGTCATGCTCCTCAAAAAGAACCAATGTTACCAAAAACAGGTGCAGTTTTAGCGTTCACCAGTGGCGGCTGCTCTCGCCGAAGAAAACTAGCGCTCTGCCGTCCTTCCAGATGTGCAAGACGTTTATTTTCCTTTGCTCTTTGTGTTGCTTCTGCGCGGAAGTTCGAGGTTATCTGTCATACATAATTTGTCATCCTGCGCAACGATGAGACACAAGCTTTTTACTACGACCACGACACCAGTCCGCACAGACATCGGTGTTTGTGCTTTCTTCATTCCATGAACTTTGTACTCCGACGTTCTGAGCGGACCCAGGTGGTCTGCTAGCGAGTATAGAGTTACGTTAGACTTAAATAGGCACGCTAAGGAAACCCGACAGGTGATTTGAACACTGATTCGCGCACATAAATTAAACCTGGACATTGGCGTAAGTATTTGCTTGGGTTAGTTTACGTTTCAACAATTTCTTCAAGAGGTGGCCGAACATTTATCGCCAGTGGATAACTACAGAACTCCACAGTCCAGCTATGACATAATATACTAAAGAAGCATGCATTTGCGTATACTGCTTAAGTAATATTTCCAAGTTTTCTCAGCGCGCGAACACAGGAAAAAAGGGACAGGGTAAACAAAAAAATTATATACGCCTAAAAAGGATAATTACGGCACATGAAAATAAAACACAAGCCTAATCAATGCGCCATTACTAAAGCACGTGAGACGGGTTTTATATTGCCTGAATACTGGCGCATTTATAAGGCTTGTATTTTATCTTTATGTTATGTAATCATTCTTTTTTAGACATATGTATTCTTTTTACTCTGTGAAATAGGGTTATTTGGAAGTCAGCGCTCTTTCTGTCTACCCTGTCCCTTTTTTCTTATTCACGCACGCTCAGAAAACTTGCATATATGACTACGCACCAACTTGCTCAAGCTTCAACTCTTGTGCCTAAGTAACCCAATGAAATTCTACTCACATCCTGTCTATCGTTGGGGAAGCTGCGGGAAAGTTTCATGGGTTGCCGCTACACTCTGTTTTCAGCCATTTCGAAGCTGACAGTTTAGCGATTACATACTAGCGCCGTTAAACTCTCGAGGCGTTGCTGTTTCTGACCATGTACCTCAAAGAACAGTAACACCCTACCCACTGAACGCATACGGTACAGGCACCGCCGTAGGCCCTCACACACCGACATAGAGGCGAAACATGGCAGACGACAGGTAGCGCTGCGCCCGAAAAACCTACAGCCTCTTTGTGAAATTAGTCCATAGGAAGTAGCGGCACTCTCTTCCACTGCGGCGCTTTTGACAGGCCAAGCCACGTCTCCACATGGCATATGCTCCTTAGGGCACGGGAGCAGCGCATCAAGCATGATGCCTGATCTGCGTGTTTTTCCAATGCAGGCTGCGCTTGCGCTGTCGGTAGTCTGGCTACCGGCTGTCTCTTCTGACTCGGCGTATTCGCATCTGCTCTGGCAGGTGCGTTCTTCTGGCGTCAAAACCACAAGCAGTGGCATATTCTTCAATGCAACCTCATCGACGAAGCTCGACCATCATCTACCAACAGCATCGACAATGACATCGCTCCCCGGAAACCACAAAAGCAGCTTGCGGACCAACCTGTTCCTCAGTGGGCACGGGAGCAGCGCATCAAGTATGATGCCTGATCAGCGTGTTTTTCCAATGCAGGCTGCGCTTGCGCAGTTGGTGGTCTGGCTACCGGCTGTCTCTTCTGACTCGCCGTATTCGCATCTGCTCTGGCAGGTGCATTCTTCTGGCGTGAAAACCACAAGCAGTGGCATATGCTTGAAGGCAACCTCATCGGCGAAGCTCGACCATCATCTACCAACAGCATCGACAATGACATCGCTCCCCGGAAACCACAAAAGCAGCTTGCGGACCAACCTGTTCCTCAGTGGGCACGGGAGCAGCGCATCAAGCATAATGCCTGATCTGCGTGTTTTTCCAATGCAGGTGTTTAGAAAATGTTCTCTTTATGCTAAAAAATTGAATAATACCTGCCTTTTGCTGTTCCCGTGCCCACGGGTTTTGTTTGATACCATTTGTGACTGCTTTTCCACTGCCTTCCTATTAATGTGTTGCGGGGATATTGAAGCTAATCCTGGGCCAACAACGCGTTCTAAAGCGCTATTGCAACTTCAAACGCTACCCGAGAACCCCACTGAAAAAAACTAGAAAACAAATCCAAGATTGTCGAAAACTTCAAAAGTGAGCTATCAAGCATGCGTAGTAAGGTATCAGAAAATACTACTCAAAACAGCTTGTTACAGGCTCGCCTGGACGAGCTTGAAGATAGGTCTCAACGTGACAATTTAATTTTTCACGGGTTTCCAGATGTCAAAGAATCTTGGGAAGAAACTGAAGCAAAGGTGGTCACTGAAATTACGCCCTTCATAGGGTCATGATTCATCGATTCATCGCGCAACTCGATTCATCGCGCACACCGACTAGGCTCATTTTCGCAATACCGATGCCGTCCCATCATTGTAAAGTTTAGCGACATCAAAACTAAAGATAAAATATTGTCTGCACGCTCCCAATTTAAAATAGAAGACTTAGGCATTAGCGAAGACTTCTCGCCTGCTACGCGCATCATCCGAAAAAAGCTAACTGATCTCGCAAAAAATCTGCCAGAATCCCCCCAATTTAACTTACGTTACAACAAGCATATATGTTAACAAAAAATGCTACATGTTTGATACTAACGCTGGACAGGTTATTGAAGTAGAACGACCTGTTCGAGGTTTCGTAAGTAACATCCAGGCACGTGTCCGTTCCTAGGAACGCGCGAGGGGTAGTGGCCCTAAATCTAACCCAAGGATCTCTGTTCTGTTCACGAACATAAGAAGCCTTCTTAACAAATATGATTCTTTATCTTCCGCAATAGATACCTGCGATGCACAAATAATTGTGCTAACCGAAACGTGGCTCCGTACGCATGTGCAGGACTCAGAAATATTTAATCAAGCGAGTCATTTTGCAACTTATCGTTGTGATAGAACTGCGCATCGGGGTGGCGGTGTTCTGTTAGCGATATCCAAAAACATATCTTCTTCTTGCATACACATTACCACCACTCTTGAAACTATCTGGGCGGCTTTTCTCACTATTGGCCATCAAAAAATCGTCCTAGGCGCATGCTATCGTTCCATGCAGGAAAAATTGCGCTAAAATAGAAAAGACACCACAAAGAAGGAACACTTAAACAGATCGAGCGCAAACTACCAACTGTTTTTTATTGACTGTAAAACGTCGGTAAAATAGGGAACCCGTACATAGCTGCGCCGACGCGTCGAGGATCAACACGTGCTACTTAACGCACCTTATCACTCAAAAAGGACACTTCTGCACCGTAGAGCGATACCGAGGCCTCACTTACACAGCTATCACCTTTCATGTTGATGAAGAATGCTTCCAAAACCTCACGAGCACACGTATCTCTGCTATGTCCCAGTATCTTAGTCTCCTGAAATAGTGGTTCACATCCACATGCTGCGCAGTGAGCAGGCAAATTTCCCATTTCATTATTTTTTGATCGACAGCTGGTGTTCACGTATGCGATCGTTAACGCAGCGGCCTGTTTGGCCTACGTAAGATCTGCCGCAGGAAAACGGAGTCGCATATACCACTCCCACATCGCATTGCACCACCGGGTTGGCATGCTTCTTGTTACACAGCCTAGTGCACTCTTTGCCGCTCGAAATTCGCGCGCACAACCTCGAAAGCTTCTTAGGTGCAGAAAACACCATGTCAACTCCGTGCCGGTTAGCAACCTTCTTCAGGTTGTGCGTCACCCGGTGTAAATAGGGTACCACTAACGGCCTCTCACGCCCACTGGGCGCGTCTTTCAGGCACTGCTTCCGTGATCGCCCTTTTAGCTTCTTCAGGAGGGTTTCGGCCACCGCCGTCAGCACAGACTGCGGGAACGCGGCTGCCTTCAGTCGTCCAATCTGAGCACGGAAGCTGGCTTGCCTCTCATGCGAGCACGACCTCACCAGCGCAGACTCCAAACACATTGAAGCGATCGCCCTCTTTACTACCTTAGAATGTGATGATGTATATGGTAAAGGCTTCTTTCTAGCACGCGGACAGTATGCATAACAAGTATGTTGATGCTTGAATATGAGCTTAAGATCTAAAAACTGAAGCGTTCCTTCCTGCGGTAGCTCGTAAGTAAAACATAGACCCCTCCCATACTTGTTAAACTTCTTTACAACGTTGTGCACATTATTGTTTGTACTCTTTTGTTTGTCCAAAACTACCAGGAAATCGTCTACGTACCTAAAAATCTTTAACACTCCGTTACTTCTAAACACCTCAAGCAGATCGCGGTCAATGTAGGCCAAGAAAATGTTACACAAAACAGGAGCAACACAGGAACCAATACAAATGCCTTTCCTTTGGAGGTACAAACCCTTGTCAAAACCTATGAAAGTGTGTTTCAGATAGAATTCCAAAAGCGACATAAAATTATCAACACTCAGACCCGTGGAATTTTGAAAATCGATAGCTGAATTCTCTAGAATGCAATCCATAACACACTCAAAAAGTTCAACATGGGAAACAGAATAAAACAGATCTTGCACATCCACTGAGAAAGTCAACCCGTGTGAAACTTTGCCTTCGAAAAACCGCGCTACTTCCATAGAATTCTTCGTCGCGTACGGATCATTCAAACACAACCTGTTCAGGCATTTTTGTAAAAACATGCTAGCCTGGTGCTGCCATGAGCCTTTTTCACTCACAATAGTGCGAAAGGGAATTTCCACTTTGTGCGTTTTTGCACTAAAAAACACTTGCAAGGTGCTGGATTTACTTCCTTGAATTGCATTCGCAAGTTTCGTTAGCTTCATGTCCCTACACAATGCCACTGCCTTAGTTTTAACACGTGCCTCACTAGGCTTTACCTTGACAAAGTTCTTTTCGATGGCCTGGCGTGCTTTCTCCTGGTAGATAGCTGACGGCATAATCACGAAGCCACCTTCTTTGTCAGCCGTCGTCAAGCTGAGACCTTTCTCTTTGAAGTATCTCACAATACCTCCCAGGTTGTCTCTGGTTGTCCTCTTTGCCGGTCGAATTGTGCTCCTTTGAAGGCTTTCCACCCCTTCCAGCAGGCATCTTTCCTGATTCTCTTGAACTGCTTTTTCCGCCATTCTTCGGTTATAAGCCAAAAGCTCGAAAGCAGGTACCGCAGGCTCGTGGGAGAACTTTGGACCTTTCTGCAAAACCTTTGAAATGTTATCGGGAAGCTGTACATCACCAATGACTATCAGGTCAGAGTCGATCGATTCTTTTTTACTAACACGTGGTCTTAAAGCTGACAGGGCTTGCCTCACGTAGAAACACCACCACTGCTCTGTCATTTCCGCTGCCAATCTTCTTGCTGACCGCAACTTGCTTTCGGCCGCCCCGTCAGGGAAGTTGCCATAGCACACCACACGTAACCAGTCTTGACAGACCCGCACCTGTCTCCATAACTCCGATTTCCAAATCTTGGCAACCCGTTTCACATGTCCATTAGATGGCTTGACGCCACCAAACAACATCCAAATATCTTGCAGCTATGTACGGGTTCCCTATTTTACCGACGTTTTACAGTCAATAAAAAACAGTTGGTAGTTTGCGCTCGATCTGTTTAAGTGTTCCTTCTTTGTGGTGTCTTTTCTATTTTAGCGCAATTTTTCCTGCATAGAATGAACCAACTAGCCCCTCAAGACGTCCTGATCAGCTATCGTTCCCCTTCGTCGTCCTCAATTTTTGTTAACGAACTCCACGACGTTATGAACCACATCGTAACACGTTTCCCCAGTTATCCCTTATTTTTACTCGGCGACTTTAACTTTCCGAACATAAATTGGACTACACAACCAGCTTCCATTTCTCCTTTTTCGACACAAGCTTCTGAGTTTTTTAACTTTTGCTCTATCTTTTCTTTAACGAGATTAGTAGATCATTCAACTAGAATATCATCTCACGCAGCTAACACTCTTGACTTAATCCTAACTACGCGGCCCGATTTTACTTCCTAACTACGCGCCCGGAATCAGCGATCATTCTCTTCTCAGTTTTCTTTTAATGCATCAATCCCAAAAGTTTCAAACAACAAAAAAGTAATTCGTGACTACAAAAAGGCGAACTTTCAGGGTATTAATCACGATTTATCCATCTTTTTGATACTTTTTTGGCAAACTTCGATGATCATTCTGTTCAAACTAATTAGGACATATTTGCGTGTAAAGTTTGCGATCTAACAGAAAAATTCATGCCGAAACGCACTATCACGTGTAATCATCACGCCCCGTGGTACAACGCCCACTTGAAAAGGCTGTCTAACTGTAAGAAGCGCCTTTATCGTTCTGCCAGGAAGTCGCCAATTGATTCCCGATGGGAAGCTTACAGATTAGCATCGAACGCTTACATATCTGCACTAAATGCTGCTAAATATTCATTTTTATTCCAAACCTTGCCATCCATGCTTAATAATAACGTTAAAAAGTTTTGGAAAGTCATAAATACGCCACATGATAACAGTATTTACTTAGAAGACGCATCGGGCTATTCCATTTCCTTGAGTGATTGTGCGTCTGTGCTCAATGATACAATCACGAAAAACTTTTCTGTTCCTTCCACAATTATTGCTCCTAGCGTGCAGACATATAATTTTCCTGTAATGCCCTCCATCTGTATCGAAGCGCCCGGTGTGGCTAAGTTGATTGCTGGACTTAAATACCATTCTTCTCCAGGTTACAATTTAATAGAATCGAAGTTTTTGAAGAATACAAGTTCATTCAGTTCTATTATTTAAACGAAAATATTCCAGCAATCACTTGACACATCTACGCTACCCATACAATGGAAAATAGGTAAGGTGGTTCCACTCTTCAAATCTGGCCAAAAACATCCCCCGCAATTACCGCCCTATATCTTTAACTAGTACCTGCTTTAAATTACTGGAACATATCATATTCTCACATCTAATCAATTTCCTTAAATCAAATTCGTTTTTTACATCTGCGCAGCACGGTTTTCGCAAATCGCTCTCATGCGAAACACAGTTAATATCTTTTACTAACAAGCTACATCGCATTTTAGACCAATCATCAAAAGCTGACTGTGTTTATTTAGACTTTTCCACAGCGTTTGACAAGGTATGCCACAAGCTGCTACTACACAAACTAAGCAAACTCCAACTTGATGACACTATAATGAAGTGGATTGTATGTTTCCTTAAAAATCGCTCGCAATTTGTTTCAGCTAATAATCATAACTCTTCACTCAGCTAGGTTTCCTCTGGTGTCCCCCAGGGATTTCTCTCTCTCTTTCTCTCTCTTATTTACATTAACGATCTGCCTTCTCTTATATCCTCTAATGTTGATTTGTTTGCCGACGACTGCATAATTTTTAGGGAAATAACTGCTGACAACGACTCCTACTCTCTCCAATCAGATCTAACTAGTGTAAGCAACTGGTGCAAAGAATGGTTAATGGAACCTAATGTCACTAAATGTAAAGTAATGCGTGTATCGAGAACGACTAGTTGTATGTCTGTATATTACCTGAACAATACACCACTCGAAATCGTTTCCTCTTACAAGTACTTAGGTGTTAATATTACCAACAATTTAACTTGGACGAAACACATCGAATATATTATTAACAAGGCAAACCGCATGCTAGGTTATTTACGTCGACACTTTTTTTCAGCCCCGTGTTCTTTAAAACTTCTTCTATACAAAACACTAATCAGATCAAAACTAGAGTACGCAACAACAGTATGGGATCCTTGCCACGACAACTTACTCACCGCTTTTGAACTTGTTCAGAATAATTCAGGCCATTTCATTCTATCAAATTACAATAGAACAGCAAGTGTAACGACAATGAAAAGTAGTATTGACCTCCCATCTTTAGCATCACGACGTCGCATTTTTCGCCTAACTTTATTTCAGAAGGTTTATTACCCCGCTTCTCTCCATGCTGAACTGCTTTCACAACCTCAGTACGTATCATGTCGAATTGACCGTAATCATAAAGTTGGAGTTGTTTCATCTAACACTAAATATTTTGCTGAGTCTTTCATTCTAAAAACATCCCGAGAGTGTAACCACCTTCCCGCCGATGTTGTTTCCATACGCGTTAATCACCTGTTTCATCAAGCATTAGCTAATATTGTATAGTCAGGATAATCTATGTTTTTTCTATTTAAACACATGCTCTGTTTTTTTATGTTTTGTACATCTTGTTACTCCCACTCCCCTCTTCAATGCCCATGGCCTTGAGGGTACAATAGTTAAATCAATAAATAAATAATGGCCACCATGAAGCCATAGGTGCGAGCTCCAGATCTCGTGACCTCCACACAAAGAATGCTAAGTCACGCTGATAATGTTCGTGAACTCTTTTCAATGACGTCCCGCGAGGCGGGAAAGGAAAGGAGGGTGCGGGGTACGGCGGCTCGGTTAAAAGAACGACGGTACTTTTCAAAAAAAAACATCCAGCGACATTGCGGCGCCACAGTAGTGCGCACCGTCGTGCAGTCACCCATGAAGTCATCGCGCTGGTATGGGCGAGGGTGTTTCCCGATACCTTATGAGGAAATGAAGTGGTGCACAATGTGAGACTTGCTATCGACGGCTGTTGCGGAACGCGCCCACGGTCTCTTCCATGGTCTTCCATTTAGCAGGGTGGTCGCGCCTCAGCTCATCACAACACAGTTGCGCTCAGAATTTCCATTATGCAGTAGCGTAATAGTCAGTGATCTTTTTAATATCACTGCCTTAAATAAGGCATGGCTGATCAAGCCACGAAAGAAATAAGCATACGAGAAAAGTCAAACTAGTCTTCACAGAAGTAGTTGATTGTTTATTTTAAAGTTTGTACATCATCATCATTACCATCATCATTCACAGCTGGTGTTAGTCCGCGCTAAAAGAAATATTTCTTCTGATAATTTCCAGTTTAAGGTATCCTGTGCAAGCTGATTGCGTTTCATCGCTGCAAATTTTCGCATTTCGTCACTGCATCTGATTTTTTACTTGCCCAACTGCCTTTTACATCTCTCGATTGGTAATCTGTTGCTGTAACAGATTTTTATGATGTCACCAGCCCTGATACGTTTAGTTTGCTGGATGTCAGCTGGGATATCGTTAACTCTTGCGCCTTTTCTTAGCTATTGTGCAGCCCTCTGACCTATCAGTGATATCACGGTGATTCCATTACATGATCTCCAACTTTCACTTCTGTTGTTTCCTTATTCTCCATGCAGCAGGCCCATACTCTTAAACTGCCAATATCAAATGTTTGTATACTTCTGCTTTTCTCCTTGGTGCCTATTAGTAGCAGATATCTTGGCATTATTGGAGGGTGTCTGCCGAATGCTCTCCTGCCAATTCCTTGGTGAACTTTTTTTTCGTAATGTATTTCTACTGCGAGCAGTTGTCCTAGGTCTGGATCTTTTTTACGGAGAGGAGGATTTGCTTTTTCTGGGCTGTTGCATGAGAGTACAGAAGCCGATGTCACAGCCTCGGTAGTGCATTTTTGGGGGGTCACCTGAACTAACAATACCCTAGGGAGGATTATGGTGGTGCCCAGAGAGCCTTGAAAGAAAAGACCTATTATGAACAGCCAGCACAGAAACGCGGCTAGAGGGCGGGAGGAAAGAGGAAGATGACAAATAGGAGAATGGACCAGCTCGGCCGACCAACGGGTATTTTCTCTCCGTCTCTGTTTTTTACCATGGCGCAGCTCGACCACTGAACCTTGCGGCTCAATTCACCAGTTTATAGCATCGCAGACCATCGGTAGCGTGGGTCTCTTCATCACAGGAACGGCATCCACGCTTCCTCGACCATTGACTTCACCATCCGATCGCTTCCACAGCTACCTACTGCATCAGCCGCTGAATGCGTCAGTGCCTTTTAGGCTGTGCAACCATGCGACGGAACTATTTTTCATGACTGTAAACGCACACAATGCTACGCCGAAGCCACCCGAATACACGTTCGAATGCATGATTCCACTACAGCAGCTTCACCTCTGGTCTTGGACTCCACTGTATTTCAGATGAACGCTACTTCACTCTTGGGGGACACTGTTCATGCTCCCTTAGACTTTGTCTCGCATACCGCGGCCCAAGCGTTCTCCACGTTGGGTCCGCAGGTCCCCAGCCCCACAGCAAATGAGGCTTCTGGCAACTTCACCGTGATGACGCAAAGAAGCATTTTTACAGGGTGTCATATCTTTGGCATGCTGCTACACTGTTCACAAAGCTTAGTACCATAAAGGTTGAATATTTTTACACATATAGACTTTGTCGCATGTATAGACTGGGATCTTTACAGCAACAGAAATATTTTTATAAATTTCGTCAATTATAAACTCTGAATGTCAACAAAAACAGAATTGTAAACGGTGACCAAGTATTGCAGATTATTACCGACTATTTCATCAATTACCCAAAGAAAATTGTATATGTGTATCCAATGTATCCAGAATGGGCGCGTTCTTTGCTATCGGGGCTTGGCTAGCAGAAGAAAACTGGGAATGGGGTTCCTAATTCACAGAAACATAGCTGGCCACTTGAGTAATACTTTAGCATTATGAAAGGGTAGTGGTTATTGTAAATGAACTCAATGAGATATACAAATTAAAGGTGGTATAGGCTTGCACGCCTACATCCAGCTATGACGGCACTTCAGTGAAAGCTTCTATGAAGACGTGGAACCGGCAATAAGTAAGGTAAAAACACAGAATACTATACTGATGGGAGACTTTATTGCAAGTGTAGGGAAGAAGCATGCTGGCGACCAGGCAGTAGAAGATTATAGCATCGCTACTACAAAGGCCACAGGAGAGCTACTGGTGGAATTCGCATAACACAATAATTTACGGATTTTGAATGCCTTCTACCGAAAACGAGGACACCGTAAGTAGAAATGGAGAAGCCCTAATGGCGAAAATAGGAACAAAATATACTTTACAACGAGTGCACACCCAAACATCGTGCAGGATGTGGAAGTAGTTGGAAAGGTACGATGCAGTGATTATAGAATGCTACTGTCTTGAATTCGCCTAGAATTGACAAAGAAACGACAAAAACTAATGCGCAAGAAGCCAATCAATAAGATATCACTGAGAAAGTGTACAGGAATTCAGTCTCTCGCTTCAGAACAGGTACTCGGCTCTTATCGAGAAAGACAGCTTTAGCGTTGACGCAACGAATGATAATCTGACGAGTATAATTATGGAGTGTGCAGTAGCAGTTGGAGAGACAGTAGTTAGACAGGACACTGGCAAGCTTTCCCAGGAAACGACGAATCTGATCAAGAAGCGTCAAAGCATGAAAATCTCAAGTACAACAGACAAAATAAAACTAGCAGAGCTTTCGAAGTTGATTATTAAGTGTAAGGTGTCTGATGTAAGAAGTTATAACATGGGGAGAATTGAACATGCTTTGAAAAACGGGGGAAACGCAGAAGCAGTAAAATTGAACTTGGGATAGACAAAAATCGGATGTATACACTAATAGCCAAAGAAGGCAAATTAACTTCCAATATAGATAGGATAGTTAATATAGCGGAGGAGTTTTGCAGTGATCAGTACAGTAGCCAGGACAACCACGACTTCATTACTATAAGAACGAGCGCTAACCCAGATGACACCACACCAGTAATGATAGAAGTAGTGAGAAAAAATTTGGAGAGCATGCAAAGAGACCGAGCTGTTAGTGAGGATCAGGTAACATCAGATCTGCAGAAAGATGGAGGACAGATTTTGTTACAAAAACGAGTCACCCTGTTTACGAGGTGCTTCCTGACAGGAAGAGTACCAGTCTTAGATGAATGCTAAATTCATCCTAGTATATAAGAAAGGAGATGACAAGGGCTTGAAGAATTACAGGCTGATCAGCTTGCTCTCGGTAGCATACAAGCTATTCACAAAGGTAATTGTTAACAGAATGAAGACAACAATAGAAGTAAATCAAACAAAGGAAGAAGCAGGAGAAACAAGCTACTCAACAATCGATCACATTCATACTATCAATGAGGTAATAGAGAAATGTTCAAAATATTGCCAACCACTATATATATAGCCTTCATAGATTACGAGAAGGTATTTGACTCAGTATAAATATCAGCATTCATGCATACACTGCTGAATCAGGGCGTCGATGAAGCATATATAAGTATCATGGAAAAAATCTACAGGGAATCAACTGCTACCATAGTGCTTCGTAAAAAAAGCAACAGACAACCAATCAAGAAGGGTGTAAGGCTGGGGGATATAATCTCCAATGCTATATACCGCGTGCTTACAAGAGGTTTTCAGAAGCCTAGAATGGGAACAGTTAGGGATAAAAGGTCATTGAGCGTACCTTAGTAACCTGCGCTTCGCCGATGACATTGCATTGCTGAGTAACAAAGGGGACGAATTGCAACTCATGTTACGAAGATAGACAAGGAGAGCAACAACGTGGGTCGTAAAATTATTCTGCAGAAAACAAAAGTAATCTACAACAACCTCGGAAAAGAGCAGCGCTTCGAGATAGGTAATAGTGCACTTCAAGTTGTAAAAGACTATGTCTACTTAGGGCAGTAATAACCACGGAGCCAAACCACGAGATTTTCAAAAAGGGTTCAGTTTGAATTGAGGACGACGCAGGGAGCAATGGAAAGGAAAATGGTAGGCGTAACCTTAAAATACAAGAAAAGAGCAGAGAGGTGAGAGAACAAACGGGGGTTAAGGATATCATAGTCGAAGCCAAGAAGAGGAAATGGACATAGGCTGGGCATGTAGAGCGTAGACAGGATAACCGCTTTTCTATAAGGGTGAATAACTGCATTGCCAGAGAAGGCAAGTGGGTTAGGGGTAAACAGGAGGTATGGTGGGCAGATAAGATTAAAAAGTTTGCGGGTATAAACTGGCAGCAGCAAGCACCGAACCGAGTTATTTGGCGGAACATTGTAGAAGCCTTTGTCCTGCAGTGGACGTAGTCAATCTGATGATGATGATGATGTATCCACTCCGTCGTTAAAAGTCTACATGACATACTTTTCATGATTTTTTGAGCTGCCATAGGTTCATCTGTTGTTTTTTGTTGTCTTCCTAACTACTTGTATTTGTTTGGTTTTTCAATTGTTTCCACTATACCCTTCTTCATTATTTCTAACTGTGTTTACTATTTTCGCTATTCTGTTCATGATTTAGGTATAGACCATGCTTTTGACCGCTGTAACCGCTTAGTGTGTAAGGTGGCCGATTCCCCTCAAGCTGCTCTGTGCAGCTTTTTTGCCTGGTCTTCTCGCATCCTCATGCACAATAAGCTCAATAGGTTCATTGTCTACCATAGTAAAGTACTTTGGAGACACCCGTGCATGCATCACACGAGCCTTAGTACGAATAGCACTGCCTCCACCATCGCTTACCGAACTTCCTGAAGTTCGGGCATTACAAGACATGCCCACGCTTTAGATGCAAACCATTGATGCATTAGCCCGTCACTATTCCTGGCCTCACCACATCAAAATGTCGCTTGTGGTGAGCCAACAACGTGAAACGGCCGAAAAATGGTATCGTTACGGCGACTCTAACCACAAACTTTGACTTCCTGGAGCGCAGACCACGTAAGTGCCTTTCACTTGCCCTCGTCCACGTACAGCAACCAGTTCATGCGGATGCGATCGCGCCAACAAGGTCCCACTGAAGATGTCACGGACTACATCTATGAGTAGCTCCAGCTTTTCAACGACTGTTGCATTACGTGGAAATCTCCTGGTGCGCGTCAGTGTCTTGGCGACGAAATGTGGGACGACACTCATGCGGCCACCCTGTCCTCTCTAGTGGCGGAGATCTCACCGTCCGTCTCGTCCACAAGGTCGTGGAACTCCAGCAGAGCACTCAACGCCACCTCCCTCTCAGCACGCCGCAGCAGGCGAGACAGTCTCCAGCCATCTCCACGTGATGGCGTTGCTTTTCTTGCGTACGTTCTTGAACACGACGCCAAGGAGAGCCACCGATCATCCCAGTACCAGATTCAATATAAAGCCTTCCACATTCCACTGTTACCAGCGCATGTCGAAGGGACTGGCAACATGGCTGCGCTTGTTGATACCGGTGCCGAATAAACAGCGCTGCACCGACGTCACGCTCCCGATGCCATTTCCACAGAAAACAAGCCTCAACTCCGCGGATTCGGAGGCATTGCTACTCCTTGAGGATGCTTGACGTGAATTTCCGGACGAAACTTTCTCCGAGCTATTCCTGTCTTAGAGCACCTGCGTGCCAATATAATTTTGGGCGCGGATTTCTTACTGGCCAACGACGTCCAGATCACAATTCATTGCGGCCGTATAGAGCTCAAGACTTTGTCAATCGCGGCTGTGGAGGCGCCCGTACAAACGCCGAGAGGTCAGCCACTGCCTGTTCTACTTACCTTAGGCTCTGTACTGGCTCAGCATAAAGCAATATTCGCCGACACTACACCAGATATTCCAGACACTAAAGTGCTGTTGCACAAAATAATAACTCGGCACCACCACTCCGCAATATGCGTACCTTTGAGAAGATACGCTGAGGAAGCGCACCGTTATCGCGGATCAAGTACGCGAGATGCTCTCCGTGGGCATCATTAGCACTACGTCAAGTCCGTGGGCAGTGCCTATCGTGCTCGTGCACGATAGGCACTGCCCACAGATTACAGGCAGGTAATTGGGAGCACGCCGCCCAGCTTGTATCCATCGCCCTGCGTCGACGATGTCACTGATACAGTGTGCCCCTGCAGATTCTTCTCGTCAATCGATTTAGGTGCAGGGTACCGGCAGGTTAGCGTCGCTAAAGAGGGTAAGACAGCCTTTCGCACTTCATCAGGCCTACGAGAATTCAGTCGCATGTAATTTGGGCTATGAACAGCCCTTCTAGGCTCAAAAAAGAACCAAGCCTGCGTGGTTTATTAAGATAACTCGTTGTTGGCAACACGGAGGACGCACTCCTGCGCAATTTCGAAGTGCTACGCAGACTCAACGCACGGGGCTCCACTCAAACCGAGAGATATGCTGGTTTGGGCTGTCTAAGATAGCATGCCTTGGGCATAACATTTTCCCGATCGTATACAGCCGATCCTGGAGCGTATCGCAGCCGTGACGGAGCATCCGACACCAGCCAGCGTGAAGCAAGCTTAGTGTTTCATGGGTATGGCATCGTAATTGCAGAAGTTTATTCCTCACGGCACTTCAATGGCGGCTCCCCTGTGCGATATCCTTCAAAAAGAGCGTCCAATTTCAACGGAGTGCCACGCAAAAACCACTTTCGGACGGCAAAACAAAGGCTCACTGCCTGCCCAGTACTGTGTCACTTCAATGATGAATGTACCACGAAAGTACACACTGACGCTAGCCATCACTAAGATTTGCGGACATCTGGACGTAGCTACACTTCTGGTAGACTAAAGCGGTGGCCTGTCATAACTGAATAGCAAATAGGCGAAAAAAATAACATCCGACGAAAAAAGCTACTCATCAAAAACGACTCCCGGTCCTATACAGCAGAGACTTACTTGAACACTCTGGCAAAGTTATAGTGTCGGACTACAAACCACGTGGCTTCGCAGAGAGTTTAAGACTCCATGTGTTTTCATAGGTGGAGTTCAACTGTCCTGGAAAGTTACACGCCTTATAATGCGACACTGCAACTTTACTAAAATGTAGCAGTGACCCGGATTAATTTATTATAACGAGGTTTTTTTAATAAACATGACTTCGCTCGTCTATTCTCTATTCGCTTTGTGCAAGCTGCCTTTCCTGCCGCTGAAAAAGAGCGCCGCGCTCAAATGTCTCTAATTCCTGGGAACGCAAGTAGGTCTAGAGTAGTGCTAGTCTAGCGGGATCTTGACGGCGTTGGGCGCATCATCGCTTATTCTATCCGGAAACTATCAGATACTGATTGCTACTATCACTCGCATCAGCTAGACTGTCTAGCAGTGGTCTGCAGCATGGGCGAGAAATTTCGCCATTATCATCTAGGGCGCAGGTTCACCGTGACAACTGATAATGCTGCTTTAACTTGGATGTTTTTTGAACAACAGTTCAAGCATAGGTTTGCTGGGCAGAGTATCACGTTGTAAGAATACGAATTCGACGTCCGTCACAGCGCTAGGGCCTTCAGTAACATCGCCGATGCCTTGTCACGCAACCCACTCATGCGCGTCATATAAAGCAAGAAAATCACATGTATTTTGCCTAAGTAGACGTGCGCGTAGCCCAAGAAGAGGACGAAGAGTTGCCGCCGATCATTGCGACTGTATTGGGTACGGAAAGAAACCCATTCTTGATTTATTTATTTCTAGGGTTCAACATCCCAAAGCCACCATATGATTATGAGAGACGGAGTAGTGGAAGACTCCGGAAATTTCGACCACCTGGGTTTTTTCACGTGCTCCCGAATCTCAGCACAAGGGCCTTCAGCATTTCCGCCTCCATTGGTACTGCAGCCACCGCAGGCAGGATTCCATCCCGCGACCTGTGGGTCGGCAGCCGAGTACCTTACCCACTACACTACCGCGACGGGGCGACAAATTCATTGTTCCCAATACGCAATGGTGTACTATGTCGTCGTCAGTGGCTCCAGGACTTCTCGGAAGAATGATGCCTACTGGTTGTTCTTAAATGTTGGCGCACATTAATATCACGAGCCACGCTTAGTAAATTACAACAACGTTTCTGGTGGCAAAAAATGCAAAGAACTGTGCACTTTAACGTCACCAGTTTCGAACAGTGTCAGCAGCTTAAGCGGCTTCCGTGGTGCCAGCCTGGATGTTGACATCTGTTGAGATACCCGACCAGAACTTTCATATTATGGTGCTTGACTACATCGGGCCGCTCTCCACCACCACCACCGGAAACCGCTATATCACTGTAGCTTTGGCTAGACAATTGTTGAAGAATGTGTAAGTTGCAGCCGTGCCATCACTTGCCTTCGCTCATTTGGTCATTTTTTTAAAGTTCTGATTCGACCGGAGGCACGTCTTGTCAAAGAAACTGATAATGGACTTTGCAACGACATTTCCTTACCGGGACCTGCGAAGGTACCTTTCAAAGGCAGGTGTTGAGCCGCAATAAACATCTGCGTTCCATGCTAAGGCAAACGGCCTTATTGAGCACGCTAATCAAAGTATTCAAGCCAGACTCACTCCAGACACCAAAGTTGATAAGAAAGGAGAGGCCGACTGGAATTTCCACATTCGGGTGGCTGGCTAAGCAGTTAACGCAGCGCTGCAAACGCCTTTTTGTGCGACATCATACGAAATCGTATACGGAACGCTGCCCCAAATAAAGGTGGTATTCAGCCTGGATGCTCCTGTTAGCGCCACGCACTACAACTGTTCTGAAAGCTCCCAGAAACACAGAGCTGCGGCAAGAAAAAGGGCCACACAAGCACACGTAAGACAGAGGTGCTTTTATGGCCGCCAACGGCGACCTGCCCAGAGTACAACAATGGAGACCAGGTGTGGGTGCAAAGTGATGGCAGCTGCTCGGGCGGAAAGATACTCGCTCAGTTTGAGGGGATCTCAGTATCATCGATCAGCTAGGGCACTATACTTGGTGCGTTAGCAGCTCAGATCCAAGATTTGCACTTGACCGGCGGAAAACGAATACATTTGCAGTGCACGTGTCACGCTTCGAAAAACGAGTGCGTCATTGAGACTGAACAATTGCCTCTTTTTGTTTAGTTTGAAGAGCCAGCACGGCAACGGGACTAGAGCGAAGCGGAAGAAGAAGAAGCAGCTCAATATATCGATGAGTGTTACCTCTTCGAATTTGTTCGTTATAGAATACATATCCTTGTACACGTTCCATTGTATAGCCTTCTGTCTTGAATTCTTTCTTCTTAACTAGGCCAACAAACATTATACTTGCTTCTGCCATATTCATTTTGAGGCCTACCTTAATGATTTGTCGATTCGTTCCTCCATTATTCTTTAACAATTCGTTGATGAAAAACATGGTGCCGTCTGCAAATCCTACGTTGTGAAGCCATTCTCCGTACACCTTGCTTCCCGTTTCCTCCAGTCGAGCTGTTCAGACCATTCTTTCAAGCATGCGGCGAACAAAATAGAGATTATAGTATTCGTTGGTATCACTCCTTTGTTGAAAACTGAAAGAAGTGTAATTGTAAGGCCTCACTTTATTTGTTAGAGAGAAAAATAATGAGGACTAACAGGCAATGATTCCATGAAAATTATAAGGGATGGTTCTAGAAGCACTTGTAATATAAATGCATGTAGCGCCCGTAAACAACAGGAAGAAATGAGGGCACGTGCAGACAGACAGAACTACCAACAAGCCCGCATCGCAACTCTCGTAAACGTGAAAAAAAAAGTGGACGAAGAGATAACTTGCCAGCGAAAGGATATAAACCTGCGACCTTCGAATAACATCTTTGACACTATACCACTGAGCTACAGTGACGGTCATCACCCTATTTAGACGGTCACACTTTTATCGCTTTTCTTGTGAAAAAGCAGGCTGGCACTAGAGTTTTTTTAGTTCTTGACTAAGGTATTGTCATAATATTTAAGTGCTCCTTGTAGATTTGATGCATTTAAAGCTGAAGATATTTCTAGTTACTCGAATGCTGTTTAGTATAGCATACGAAGGCCAAGATGTTTGTTGTATTCAGCAGGTTTTTCTATATCTGATTTATCGCCCCGCCGGGGAGGTCTAGTTGCTAAGGTACTCGGCTGATGACCCGCAGGCCGCGGGCTTGAATACCGGCTGCGGCGGCTGCATTTCCGATGGAGGGGGAAATGTTGTACTCCCGTGTGCTCAGATTTGGGTGCACGTTAAAAAACCCCAGGTGGTCGAAATTTCCAGAGCCCTCCACTACGGTGTTTCTCATATTCATATGGTGGTTTTGGGACGTTAAACTCCATTATCAATAGTTATATCTGGTTTATCAATTGAACGTCATTCATTGTAGAATAGCCTTTCTTGAACCAAGCTTGTTTATGGGGTTGGTTGAAGTGAAATGTTTCCCTTATTCTGTTTCATAATACTTTCATAACAACCCTACTGAAACGTTCCATATGAAATCTTACGGAAAATATATGAATTCCGTAACATTTCCTTATGCTACAAAAGGAAAAAATATGGAGTTTTATGAAAATATACGGAAGTTGTATGGCATTTACGGAAAGCTTTTTATGGTGTATATAGAAGAATAAGGAAATTGTATGGCGTGTACGGAAAGCTTTTTATGGAGTATACGGAAAGCTAAGGAAAATGTATGGCATATATGGAAAGCTTTTTATGGAGTATATGGAAGAATAAGGAAGTTTTTTGGCGTGGATGGAGAGAGTTTTATGGAAAATATGGAAAGATAAGGAAACTTATGGAGCATACGAAGAGTTCATTATGGAAGATATGGAAGGATAAGGAAAGTGTATGAAGTGTACAGAAGCTTTCATAAGGAAAATGCATAATGTAAGGTCTTATGGAAATATACAGGTTTTGTAAGGTGCTTACGAAAACGTGCAATAGTGTATGAAAGGCATGTGGATTGTTGCAAAAATGTGGAAACTCTACAGTTGTTGTCACATTTTAAGCAGGAAATCCGAGCTCTACAAAGTTATAAATGAATGCACAGTGACATATATAGTACAAAAGAATAACGCAGGCTAGTCTGTGTTGTCAGTCACCGCTGTTTGCCCTTTTCCAGAATGAATACAACTTCTGCAGATGACCAGGTGCTAAAGTCTGTCACACGGAAAATGTGTCATTCACAAGGATTGACAATAACTGTTATTTTACTTGCATGCTGTCACACGAAAACAAATGAAGCAAAAAAAGGATAACTTCAAGGGCTCGTTTTTTGGAAGAAACAATAACAATGAAAACTAAATTCAATGTGAATGAACTTGTCAATATAAATGAAACTTTTCTCATCAACATTGGCAAAGAGAAATGTCATTTTAAAATATCGACCATAAGCTTAGCTCTCCTGAGCACCGACAAAAGAAATGAAAATCTATAAAAACTAATTGCATGTAGCCTAAAAATAATTTTTATTGATATTATGTGCTCCTACAATATAAATACAGCTATACACAACTTGCCACAGCTTCACGACAGAAACGAGGTAGGGGCAGAGGGAGTGGTCAGAAAAATAATTAAGTATGAGAGCACAACTGATAAGCACGGACACATAATGGTGCTTATCATTGATGCTCGGATGGTAGTGTATAGAGCTGGGTCGTTTTGAGATTTTCAAAAGCATTGTTTCAGACCACCATGCAGATTACGCTTCAATTGTAGTGCTACATAAGACACTACTTATAGGCCAGCTTTAATGAATAAGAAGATTATAGGTTAAACAAATGCTTTAAAATACATCATACCATGGCTGCATGGACGCATGCAAGCTATGTAAAGCGCAATAAAGTGAGGACGCATGAGCTTCTCTTGATGCTTCAGTTTTACATAGATGCTTCAACTGTGCTGCAAAAAAATTTAGCCTATGTCTGTGTGTGCAACATTGTCCATTTTAAACTATCTTTATGTATATATAAAATTCCGACTGCGAGTTAAGCTACGTAGCACGCCATAACTCTTCCTTTTATTAAGGGCAATTTTTCAAAGAATCAACATTATTCATTTTCTGTCTCATGACTTCGTGCCCGCCATTCTCGGTTTGGCTCGATCACAATTTCGCAGCCCTTATATTGGAGGAATCAAAAAACATGAACCAAAATATATTTTGGAACTGCTTCTCCGTGATATTGCCTTTCCTCAACTGCCACAGCTTGAGATGAGTCATATAGCAAGTCTCGCGCATACCTAGGGCCTACCCTTGAAGAAACTAGTCCGGCTGTGAAATGCACAGTTTTTTCTCAAATAAATTTTTTGGTTTGAGTTTTCTCACTTCTCGAGTCCCTTCACAACCAAGCAGACCCAATGTTCCCCTTAGTCCTTAATTTTGTTATAGTAAAAAATAAATAAAAAATTAATAATTAAAATAAAAATACTAATAACTGTTATCATCATCATCATTTATTGTCCCTTAAGGGACCTGGGTTGGGCAATACATACGGGGGGGGGGGAGCATCGGAATATGCGTACAATGTCACATTTACAAAGGAAAAGGGCATGTTAGCTCTGTGCACTGCTACGAGACTGAAAATAAAAACAAAAATGACACATGCTACGTGTTTCCGCATGCGTTTGCAAAGTATTTGCATTGCGGTTTGACATTCACAAAACAAAGGAAAAAAAGAAAACTAATAAGAAACAAATAAACAAACGTCATAGTACGTGTTTACAAAATGATAGATGGACTGATTTTGTAAGCAGAATCTACACTAAGGAGTGGTTTCGTTATACATTGTTATGAAGTCGAGGACAGTGGTATTATATAACTTTAACGGTACAATATGCACGAAAGAATAAAGAATAAAAAAGGTACAGTACAAAATGTTTAGTATACACTTGGAAGAAGCAGCTGCTTAAAAGTAAGCTTTCACTTTCTTGTGTGAGTTGGTGGAGTACAGGTGTCTGTTGTCGGTCAAGTTCGTTTTGCTAAATGGGCTGATACTAACTGCCTGAATTTCGAATTGTCACGTTGATGTACTATTGATTCGGGAAGCGAGTTCCATTCCTCTATGGCCAAAGGCAAGAAAGACTTGTTGAATGTGGTTGTAGAGCCAGTTATACGCTGCCCACTCATAGAATTGAAAAGTCGACATGATGTTCGCACAGGTGCTATTAAAGTGAAGGTTCGAAGGTCAGGACGATTGTGATACAGGTTGTGAAACAGTGCCAGACGCAGTGTCTTTCTTCGTGGGGCTAAGGAGTCGAGACTGATGGATGATTTGATGTCACTAATGCTGACCCACTATACTCATAACTGATGAAGCGAGCGGCCCTATTCTGGACGCTTTCTAATAATTCAATTAACTAGTTTGGATGTGGACTCCATATAGCGCAGGCACACTCGAGTTTAGGTCTGACGTATACCTCATAGGCAAGTTTTCGGATGTTACTCGGAGACAAAGAAAGGGAGCGTTTAATGAAGCCAAGAGTTTTCGATGTATCTGCAACTAATTTCGTGATGTGTTCGGACCAATTGAGCTTGTCAGTGATAAGGACACCTAGATAACGGTACGAATTTACGCATGAAAGAGCCATGAAGTTTAATGTGTATGAATATTCTAGGGAGGAATGCTTTCGTGGCTTTTGCTTGCTCTTGCATTTTGATACATTGAGCTTCATCAGCCAGTGGGCGCACCAGTCTTCTATTACATCAAGGTCTCTTTGCAGAAGTTGCTGATCAGTGGTGGAAGTTATGCGACAATAAAGAACGCAATCGTCCGCAAACAGGCGAATCATGGACGAAATACCACTAGAAAGGTCATTAATGAAGACTAAAAATAAAAGTGGTCCGAGGACAGAGCCTTGAGGCACGCCTGAAATTACTTGAGATATATTGGAGCGGTGGTTACCAATAACAGTAAACTGAGTGCGGTCTGAAAGTAAAGACGAAATCCAGGACACTACTAAGAGATCTATAGATAAGGAGGAAACTTTAGTCAACAGGCGTTGATGTGGGACTCGGTCAAAGGCTTTAGAAAAATCTAAGTAGATAATGTCAGTCTGTAATGAAGAATCTAAATTTAAGTTAAGGTCAGTCGTGAACTCATAAAGCTGGGTATCGCAAGAAAATCCACAGCGGAATCCATGTTGCTTGGAAAAAAAGAAACAATTTTTGTCCAGGTGAGAAGCGACTTGTGAGTAAATGTTATGTTCTAGCATTTTACAAACAATACACGTTAATGAGATTGGTCTATAGTTCGATGGATCAGAACGATCGCCTGTTTTGAAAACTGGAGTGACTTTGCTTAATTTCTAATCATCTGGAATTGAAGAAGTGCATACTGACTGACTGAAAAGTGTTTCTAATATCTGGCATGAAATGTCCATAGTACCTTTTAGGGTCTTTGTAGTTATGTCGTCAGGCACCGGAGCACTGGATGGCTTCAACCTGTTGACAAGTTTAGCTATACCTTCAGCTGATATGACAATTGGAGGCATCTGGCTAAAATAAGGCTGGGAAAGTGGGGTATATTGCCTACAGGCTCGCGAGTAAGAACAGAGGTAAAGTAGTCATTAATAACTTCAGCACAACGATCAGGAGGAATGTTTGTGCCATCTTGGTCATGCAAACGTATACTTTGTGAAGAGTTATTGTTGGGTAACAGAACCTTCCATAATTTTTTCTGGTAATTTCGAATCATAATTTGCAAGTCCGTATGGAAGAATTTGTTTTTTGAGCGCTTTAAAAGGTTTGTGTGTAAGCACGAAGACATTCAAAGTACCTGTCCCATTTGGATTGACAGTCTGATTTTTTGGCGACCCGAAAAAGACGTTTTTTTCCTATTTAACAGCCGTCGTAGGGCATTTGAAAACCAGTGCTTATCAGCATCACCACGAATACAGATAAGTGGCACATATGATTTCATAAGCGACAGTATTTTTTTCTTGTAAAGCAACCAGTTAGTGTTAACTGTTTGAGTATGGGCACTCATTCTGAATTGATGAAGGAACTCTTCCAGAGCCTGGTTGATTTTCTCATAGTCGACTTTTTTGTAGTCGCGAATATATTTTAATGATGGCCTACGGGTAGGAATTGGGATGGTCAGATTAAAGAAAAGCAAGTGATGATCACTAAGGCCACTGGTACACGTTAAAGACTGACACAACTCTGGTTCTGAGACAAATACGAGATCAAGAATGCTGCTACCACGCGTTGGAGTTTCAACACACTGAATCAAATTGAAGGTAAGGATTAGATCAAGAAATCGTTTTGACTGACGAGAGCCTGCTGACAACTCCTCCCAATCGATGTCAGGATAATTAAAATCTCCACAAAGCACGAACTTGGCACGGCGATATCGGGACTGTAGATGTGAAAGGACGGAATACAACTCATCAACAAAAGAACTATCGGAATCTGGCGGGCGGTAGCATACGACAAGTATGGCTTTGCCGAGAGGAAGCGACAGATTAAGGCACACTAGTTCAAGGCTACAATTCAAGGGTACTAATTGTGAGGCTACTGTAGCTTTAATGAGAACAAGGACACCGCCACCTCTTCGGCTATCTCTGTTAAATCTATAGACACTAAACAGTCTACTGTTCTCGAGGAGTTCCTTGTCGTGAATATCTGCGGTAAGCCATGATTCGGTGAAGATCGAAATGTCAGAGCAGTTATATTTAAGGATGGCTTCTATGGCATCCTTTTTTGGTAAGTAGCTGCGAATGTTTGTTAGCATGAGAGCCATAATATGATAACATGGTTTACTAGGTGAACTTTGAAGATGCTGAGCAGGTTTATGGTGAGGCCTGGAAGCGGGCTGTGATTGCTACGAAGATAATTCGATTACGGAATCTGTAGCGGCGTTATATGTGTATTGCTTCTTGTCGATCAGTAGCTTGTCGTAACGCATTTTGAAGGAGCCGTTCCTTTCTTTTGCGAATGAGTACAGTTTTTTCCGGGCCAATCGTACATGAGCTGAATAATCCTCTCGAATGGAAAATGTTGTTTCCTTCAGCTTTGGGCCTGCTGCAAGGATCTTCGACTTGACTTTAAAATGCGCCAGTTTAACAATTCTGGGACGGTTTTTAGAATCCTGGAAGCGGCCCATGCGATGTGCACGTTCTATATCATCAGTATGTATCAACAATCCAAGATTCTGTGAACAGAAGGAGATAACGTGCGCCTCAGATTGCTCCCAGGTTTCGCCGTTTGTATCTTTTATCCCGAAAAAGTTTAAGTTTGACCTACGCAAGCGATTTTCTGCTTCGTCGCACTTCTCTGTTAGCGTTTTTAATTCAGTGGAAAGCCTGGAAATTTCATCGTTCGAGTTAATCGATACAGTGTGTTCGTTGGCTTGATGTGCTTGTACCACTTTTTCTAAGGCATCAACGCGCATGGAAAGAGTGGTACCGTGATTTTGCAATGCTGGGCTGTGCACTATGAATGCCTGTGAGCTCAGCAAGTACAGTGTTTTGTGAAAGCTCAAGTCGTGCTTTCGCAGCAGCAATTGATTGCAGAGTTGCTGTTGCATCTTTAGTGCCGGGACCTGGGTTTAGTTCAACGTCGCCAGAGAGGACAAGCAGAAGGTGAAAAACATACGCATTGATACAATATAAGCAAGTCTGGCAAAACAATTTTCGGCAAGAATCAATAAATTCGAGTGGGCACGACACCGCAAGTAAGAATGGGTCGCTTGTGCATGTACAACAAGCGTGCGGTAAATAACTAACCTGCACAGAGAGCGAAGTTGGCATGACCGTGTTCGATGCAGTGACGTGCCCCAAGTGGCGTCGGTGCAGTCGTGGCATAAGTAATGACGGAGGTTCCGCGTTGACCGTAGCACCAGGTTGCCAGATGAGTGGCTCGTTCCACACGGAACGAGCCACTCATCTATCTATTGTTGTGTGCATATGTTTGTGATTGTATATACGCAACATGCTTTTCGCATGTCTTTAAACTATAGATTGCTGCCCCGCCGCGGATGGGAACAAGTATTTTTACATCCACACACAAGCTTGAGCAGTTAAAGGTTGTTTCCCGGGGCTCTCTTGCGATTGAGTCGGCCACCACAGGGAATTAGAGTGATACGCCATTAATCCCTGCATCTAGCTGTATTCCTTTTAGTAGCTCTATTGCTTGATGACAAATCGAGCGCGGGGCGCGACGCAATTGCGCACGACCATGCCTCGCGTAGTGGCGACATCAGCTGATTGCGCCGGCCGGCTTGCTTCAATTTGCTTCACAGCAAAGAAATGTCATACCTTGAAAGATTGCGTACTGCACTATGTCAAAATGTTACTGCTTTGTAGCCATCCTATGATTCATTGAAAATTGATAACTCTGATATCACTACTGTAGAGCTTAGCGTCGGCGACACGCACCGAACATGAAACCGCACTACGTCTGTCGTAGAATCAGTAGGAGGCGGTCGTCTGCTAGAACAAAAAGAAAACAAAGACCTGCGAAAATATTCGTAAGTTGTAACTTGTTTTTTGAATAACCGTTTATAACTTTTAAAGTTATTTTGCTAGATAACATACATTTTTTTAGTTTATAACAGCGACAGTAGTTTTTTTTATTTTCCTCATACAGATATTCAAGTCAAATTCATTCACAGCTAAAGCCACATGTTGTTTGTCTTCTTTGTTTCCGTGGGCATGCCGTTTCGGTGCGTCTCTCATGTGTTCGCGCTGCTACACACGAGAGCACGAAATATTAAATTTACGCAAGGAAGCGCCGTTCCTCGTTCGTGTGAGGTGCTAAGATTGCGCCCTCTTCCCGCGGTTGTTCGAGTGCGGATCAAGTGCGAGTCGTCCGAGGAATCGGCGGGTTGGGCGGGCACTCGAAGGTTTCCGAGGTGACGGCTGACGCCTGTGGTCCCTTCCCTCAGGACAGTGTGGAAAAAACTAAAGGTAAGGAGGATACTTTTTTATGTAGACCAAGTATGCCACTTAGTGCAAGTGTGTGTTGCTGCACTCGAACGAGGCGTCGTGAAACGGCAACGTTACGCGCCTTTGCGAGTGCGGTTGCCGATTCGCTTTGACAACGCTAACGCCAGCAGAGCCATGGCGCATCGTCGCGGCCTTACTGGAGCTAATTCGAGACAACTGCGGCAACATGCATGTGTATGGTGATCGATTGTTTCATTTGTGCAATGTAGTGAGAAAGGCGCACATGGCGCTTGCTAAGTTGTTGATTAAACGAAGCCTGCAGTGCCATTTGATGCAAAACAGCATTTTGTTTACGTTCGCGGGCGATACAATTTGTAACTTGGCTCGATTCACCTAGCCAACCGCCTAAGTGGGTTGATTAGCATACGTTCACGGTAGAGCGTTATTATGCCCCTAAACAGTGGCGTGTGCTTGTTACAAGATATAATGTGTGTGCCTAGTGTAGAGAGAGAGAGGTGTTCATGCAATCTGCATGCGTACCTGCAAGACGCCTTTGCTTGTAACTAATAATGTACCAGCCAGCACCTACATTGAACGCCTGACTTTGAAGAAAACTTGCATGCACAATTTGAGATTTTGTAATCTGCCAGAGTTGCTTTTTATAAAATAATACACGGCCAGCATGTTCAAAATATGTTTCGCTGTTGTGTGGCAGGGGTGCGATTATCACGCTGTTGTGTAGTTGCTGATGCAAGCACTTATAGTTTTGATGCGTTAATATTTCTCATCTAACTCATCAGGTGTTTGGCTGTTTCAGCACAAACAAGGTAAAGAGAGAAGGAAGACGGATAATGACAGGACCAGTTCCGAGTTCTGTTTGCAGGAGAATACCCATGTTGGTGTATTTATTGTGACAGCCTTTCTGTTACGCTTTTTTGCCCAATTTATGCAACAACACAGTTGTCACCATTATGAGAGAGAACACTGAAATTAGCTTTTAAAAATCATGCTGACTAAATGCCTAGTAATTCACAGCACAAAGTAACAACAAAAGACATCAGTATAATCAATGTGGAAGAGTACAGTCTTGCGTCTAAAAACTATATTGTGCAAAATGTTGCCTAAGTAAGAAACCTCTCTATGTTTGCAAATAGTGTGACGTCACTTCGAGCACCGTACTAGCCATTCCCGCCCTCTGTGCAAGGGCTGGTTGGCAAGAAAGTTGTTTGTGACGTCCCTGATAGACCACTGAGATGTATGAGATTCTAAACCTGTAGCCTAATATCTACGTAATCTTTTGTGCAGTTACATCGCTGCATCTGACACCTACAACTTATTTGCATATTTACATTGCTCCCTTAGGACCTAACACACAAACTTGTTGTTTGTATTGTCACTTCATGAATACTGAGCGGTAAAGGTACTGAGTATATGTGAAACAAGACTCTCTGCTTCTTACATGAAGACATATGAGGCCTTCGATAAAACGAGTTATACCTTTATTGGGCTTGCGTACTCGTCGGGGCGATTCATACATGCAGCTTCAGCAAATGGTATCTTCTAGCCCGGTGACCATGCAATTTTTTTCTGTACACAGCGCAAACACCGAGATGTACCCACTCGCAGATGGTCGCGTAAAGTGCATATTTACCTTGACTAAAATGTCGAATCAAGTTTTTTCATGGACCGGTCCCTGCCATGAGTGCTAACGTCTTCGCAAACAAGACACATTGTTATTGACACTGCACACACCACACACAATATTCTCAGTTGAACCGATATTCTCAATATCTTTCAATGCACACTACATGCCGCAATCAACAGTGCACATTTTTGAAGACTATGCCGCTGTTCCTCGCATAGGCCACCACGTGTGTTCACTTCTTCAAGATAAACAGACAGCGTGGCAAATATTTCACCACACAGTTTACCACACAGCTAGATGTTTGTTGACACATACTACAGCTAATGTCGACATTGTAACGTGAAGTGTAAGCTTTCAAAAATTAAAACTTGCCCCAAACATCGCACGACTGTACCGGGCTGAGCCACCAGCAGGAGTGTTTTTCCAGCCACACCTTTTACATGTGCCAGTGACATCATGTTATGACGTATCTCGGTAGGGGCCTATCGCTGCATACTTTATGTGAATGAGGGTCCTGTTAGTAAAAGCAGGCATTGTTGATTTCGTAACTTCTCATTCAGAACTGGACCTTCATTTGCACGAGTTGTCTGACTGATATTAGGCGAACTTTTGTGCAATAAATTATATAGTTGGCAGTCTGTGCTTGCCCCATACTGTTGTTACTGGTGTTTCTTGTTGTTACTTTGCACTGCTCATTACTGCTCACCTACAGAAACAAGCCTATCTTGCCGCTGTTTTGGACAAGATGCAGCTGGCAAGTGCGATAGTGTTCGTAACTCTAAATTCTCAAGCAGAAATTATCGTTTCATATTCAGTTTGTTGCATTCATATCAGTACATTATAAGAAATTATTGATTAAACATGAGTCCGTGTTCCTTCACATAATGCTCACAACTTTTATATCAAACTGAATGGTGTTTATAAAAAACATGGGTTTTAGCTAAACTTCATGCTCTTTTCTCGAACAGCTGACAAAATGCTATTGCATGCTTACTTGCCATGAATTGGACTGTGTTTGAAATACATTGCAATTCTTCACCGGACTGCCAGTACACTTCACTTTGGGGGAACATTTATTAACCATGAATTGATTAATTAAGAAAGGAAAGAAAGAAGCGGCAGGCCGGGATACTTGATATTGGCATCCGGTTTGCTACCTAGCGCATTATCATGCAAACTTCCTATAGAGTGATTATGCGTCTTGCATGTGTGTCTGTAAACCAAGAACTTTGGGTAGAACTATATTTATCTTACAAATCGTTGCAGGACTGTGGAGGCTGTAGGGCTGCTTAGGAATAGTGGAATCCCTGGACATGTGTTCAACCTTGCTGCATCAGCTCCTTGGTGTTTTCGCGGCATCTTTACAGATGTGTTGGGTGAGTAAAGCAAGCAGGTTTCAACACAAGGAAAAGTATATTGTGGCAGCGCCTCTTGTGCGTGCCTTACATCCCAAGTATATCAAATATTTATCTTGCACCTTGTGGCCTGTAATTTTTAAAGGGACTTCTTTTTGCTTTATATTTGAGTCTTGATGCTTCGAACAGCAATTTATTTGTGTTTGAAAGCAAGTGTTTTTGAACAAATACCTGATCTCAATAATGAAAAAACACCCTTCATACTTGCTCCTTAGCATAAACTAGCACATATCTGTAGCAGATTCAATTATTCATTTTTTGCTGGGATGATAATGGGCAAGTAGCAAAGGCAAGTTCAGATTAAAGTGGTCTGTGACGTTTGTTTAGGCTCTGCCATATTGCTTTGCAACCAGAGTTACTTGGGGCCACATATTCAATGAAGCCACATGACGTGCATTCTAAATGAGATTACCAAATCACATTTCACTGCAACTTAATATGTGCCAAACAAATGCAGATATCATTAGCTTGCCACTATAAAGGGATCCTGAACCAAAAACAAGGTTAAAATTTAGTCGTGGTGTTGCAGCTGTGTATGACTCTACAATGGATGCATAGCCGTGATAATTTGTTTATATATTGTCGCAATAGTAATGTTACACACATTGTACGATGCGAAAGAGGTCCTCGTTTTTTTTTCGCTATGCTTCTTTCTTGTCTCTCCTTGCCATGTGCTCCTCCGCACTGTACATGGAGCAAGAGCAGTGGGTACACAAACACGTATTTAAAAAATTGTAAGGTGAGCACTGAGAAGCTGAACACTTCCAAAAGGCTCAAAGAGGTAAAGGTATTGTTTCTAGCTACTTTTTGGGCACCCATAGCTAGTTGTGCTGCTGCAGTTAAAAAATTAGGTAAATGTTAAAAATTAATCGGAGGTGGTTTGGCACCCATAATTGCAGTTACATACAGAACTAGGTTTCAATGCGTAAACAAAATCTGTTCACTCTAAACAATCCTAATGATATCTGAAATTCAGGAAATTTTCACAGAAAAGCTCAGGAAAAGGCTAAATGGTTGCCCCTTGAATGTGAACGAGATACCCTTCTTCTAAAAGGTCAATAAACAGTCTAGTAGTCTCAATATTACATGCAAAATAAAATATTCTGGTGTGGTGCTTTTCATGCATGTTATATTGAGAGGGGTTTTTAATAGAACTGTTGTCACTTTGCCCTGCGTTGCTAAAATTGTTCACATAGTTATAACACATGAATCACTTTATGCCTTTTGATTTTATGCAAATGGTTTGCTTACCCAGTCGGTTAGCTTGATTTGGATAAAATCATAAATGCTCTAAATTTTTTTTTACTATACAGCAGGTTTAATTTTAAAATACGCGACCATTGATGTGAACGCAGTTGGTGGCGTGCTTGATTAATCCTTCACTATCAGCCACTCTAACTACACCTGCTGCAGTGCATAGTGTGACAAAAGGAATGGTACTCAACATTACTGGCAGCATACACTTTTATGTCTCAAAATGTGTTAAAAGGCTGGTAAAAATGTGTGTACGTTTTTTTTTTCGCTCCAATTAAATATTCTGGTCTACTCAAAGTAGCTTCCGCTCTTTTAAGGTCCTCAAACTATTAGGTGTTCAAAAGAAGTATCAATGCCATATACTTTCTTTGTCAGCCTATCCCCACTCTAATAATGAGAATTACCCGACAACATTACCCAGTAAAATATAGGGATGCTATAAAAAGTAACGTCAATTCAATTGTTAAAAAACGTTGCCGAAGTTACGTTTTTCTTCACTTTTCTTTTCACAATTTTGTTAAAGTTACATTTGATAACATCCCCCATAGTTTGTTTGGCATCATTTTCTGCTAGTTCTCATATATTGTGTTCAAGAAATACAACAAACCCTTAAATTTATAGTTCTTTTCTTTACTCATGAATCTGAAACAGTGAATCTCAGTAATCTTAGCGGTGTGTGACTTGTTTTTTTATCAGTTGTGCATGTGTTCAAGTACATGCATTTAGGTGGGAGGGCGAACCATTGCCACCTCCTGTGACTAGCAGATTTTCTGAGAACTGACAGATGCATAATGCTGCCAAAGAAGTATAGGGATATAGGAAGTAATCGTAACGTAATTGCAATCGTAATGTAATTGCCAGTAGGCAAAAAAAAGGTGTGCCACACTCGTCATAATGGTAACAGGCAGCGCTGACGGACTCTTCCATGTATAAATGCACATATATACCGTACAATATGAAAGAGGGATAGCCACCATGGTAGCTCAGTTGATAGAGCATCGGACATGTTATTCGAAGTTCGCAGGCTCGGTCCCTGTACCGGGCAGGTTATCTTTTTTTCCTTCTATTTTCCTTTCTTTCACAATTACAACACTTCTAGTCTTCTTGAAAATTTTCTGGTTTAAAAAAGGTACCTTATAATCTGAAGAGGCAAACAGAATGTGCAAGTGTACGAGTTAGCTCTTGTAGTGTTTACAAGTAAGATATGTTTTGAAGAATAAATCATTCTGCCACTTGCCTAAAGAATGGCTACAGGACATGGCGCTGGATGCACTTTCTTATTTTTGAATCAAGCTATCTTGTATTCTATTTTTATAAATTACATGGGATACACAAGACGGTATCACACACTTTAATGCCACAAAGATTTTTTTGCAGCGAACAATGTTATAAATGCGAAATTGCATAAGGATAAGATGAAAACTGCACCCTCAACGAGATTGTACAGGGAGCACAGGGTGCAGGCATCATTCCTTCTGCCCGTGCTTTTCAAGTGCGAGCTGTTTTCACCTCGTTCTGACCAACTAACTAGATTGAGATGTGTTGTTATAGTGCAAGAGGATGCTCCATGGGAAACTAGGTTTGTCTCAAACTCTGTGTGTGTCTTCAACCTATATGGTGCCTGGTTCAAGAGTTCATGCAGACCAGATCGTGTAAAACTGGACCGTGTAAAATGGACCGTGTAAATAAAATAAAATGGACCATGTAAATAAACAGGATCGTGTAAAGTGTCGTTTTCGTATGTAACTGTAGTTGTAGTTGTGCTGAATGACCTTTCTTTATAGACACTACATAACAAACTTGCTCCTTTAGGTATCGAGTGCATCTTCGGATTGATTGTAAATGTTTGCATATGCGAGGCCTTAAGGTTTATAAGAAATTCCTCAGTGTGCCACGAGGAAATGTGTGTTCCGAGAAAATTTGTTTATCATTATATACAACTCTTAAAGCCTCGTCTACAACTTTGTGCAGGTTGACCTTGAGCAGAAAACGAGGAGCGGCAGCAGTCCTCAGAAAAGAGCAAGCACCCTCCAAGCTCCCGAAGATCTCTTCGACAGGAACAGCAAGGTCACTGAGTGGCATTGAAAACCATTGCAAGGAGTGCCTTATAAGTACACTGTGCTGCTCTTTCATCGCAGAAGACGAAGTTGGCCACTCCAGAGGAACTTCACGCTGTGTATTGTGAGTGCTTCAGTGGTTTTGTTTTTGTCCAGCCAGCAGTTAAGAAATCATGCGTCAGATTCAGCCGGGATGGCTAGAGGGAGTCGGGCAGGCATATTTGGACATTTGTCCAGCCAAGTAATGCCAAATTTGGCACTGGTCCTGTTGGAGTTACTGCCACAATCACAGAAGCTCTGTCACCTCTCTAAATATGCAGATGTGTCGGGGAAGATTAGCTGCATTAGGTTTCTCTATAACTGATAGCTGCCAACATTCTTCATTATACAGGAGTTTTGTTCCTAACCCATGGGTGTAAAGCCCTCCACAGAAAAATTGCAACACGTCTAATTCCAGAAGGCTCCAAGGCCCTACTTGTAAGTTTTTTCGGCTTGTATCATAAGCACCTCGTTTGGGTGTACATGAACACTTTATAAACATGTACAGCGAAAAATTCGGGTGGCTGGTCGTTTTGTCGTTATCATGTTCCTCGCAGTATTCTTAAGCATGTTGTGCATTACGTTGTCAATCTGGTTCATGTGCATAGAAGACATTACGAAGTTTCAGACTACAGTATAAAAAGCCTCGAAGCAAGCTATCAATAATTTTTTAACAGAGTTGCTTAATCTGATACATGATACATCACTAAACTTTCGTGCGCAATCATCAATGTAAGCTCGTCTTAGTGTTATCCAAAACGAAGATGTGAGTCGACAGATGGAAACATCTAGTGGAGTAATCAGGGTGAACAGTGGAAGTGCCTCAGACAGGCTGGCCGATGTTGCGATAGGAGGACCTATTTTTTAGAAGTTACCTTGTCATCCTTGGCGTGTTAGTTTAAATGGGGTCAGTAATGACATCAACTTTCGGTGTAGGCGTGTGTGCCTGTTGGAAAAGTTTGTCTGAAAAAAAAAACCTATAACGCAGAAGAGTGCAGCCCTTGCTTCTTTTCAAGTTAGGTTGCACTGATACAAAGTGTTCTCCTGTCGGAGGTTGGGGGTAAGGGAAGCAAAAAAAAGATAAATGATGAAAACTAGAAAAGAAGAAAAAAGAAGAAAGAAAAGGGGGATGCAAAGTAAAAGTAGTGCTACACTGCTCCTACTTTGCATCCCTCTTTTCTTCTTTTTTTTCCTTGTTTTCTTTTTTCACCTTTTTTGGTACATTTGCATTGTCCCATCTAGTGCATGAATCAATGACACATGGCTTTGCTATAGCAAAGATGCCTATGTGGTGTTGGATTGAACAGTGCATTGTACTTCATTCAGTTAATTACAGACTGATCAGTCTTGCAATAAGTGTTTCCTGTCTATCACCACACATGTTCAAATGAAAAGTTTGTGCTTGGCTCTTAGTATGCTGGTATAAACCTTGTGTCTTGGACTACTGAAAATGAATGTTATTTTGCTGCTGTTTATGGTAATTAATTTATTCAACATGAAAATATCTTGCCTTGTGAACTTTGTCGGACCTGCCTTTCTTTTTCTTTCCTATGCAGGCATTGTATGTGAGGGAGGCAGTAACAGAGAGGTGAAAGCTTGAGCTTCGGAAGAATAATTGCTGGCAGTGAGGCAATCACACATCAAACATCCCAGCCATTTTGAAAACCGTCCTAAATGTGTTCTGAAAAAAATATTGTGCTCGTTTACTGTATTGAAAACAGCAAAATGCTAAAATATATCGCAGAGAACAAAATATTAGGCCACGTTGGTGCCTTCTGGACTTCCCAGGATGTCGTCTGGGTGTTGTTTGTAAAAAGTAAAAATAAGTGGTTCAAAAATACTGCCTCTTCTACACCAAATTCGGTCTAGGTATTAGGTAAAGGCGATTGTGTGTAGTGCATGAAGCTCAGTAATATTAGTGCAATTTTTTTCGCCACATCAAAAGCAAGGAAGCAGTTCTCTTTATATGGCAAGTTATATGATTACACTTTGTCCTAAAGTAGAAATGAATTTCTGAAGTTTTCTTTTGATGGCTGTTTTCTGCATTTGATATACAACAGCTTCCGTTCCGAAGTTCCCCATGGCCCTCAATAGGAGACTTCAAAAATCATTTTCCTCATTTAAACAAAAATTGTAATGATAACACTTGCCATATAACAAGAACTGTTTATTTGCTTTCAACTTACACGTAAAAGTAATTTTCAATTAGACAAACACACAGCTCAAATTGAATCTCAATGTGGACAAAAACGATTATATAGCGATATTTGTAATCTGGACCTAACAATATTTTTTTTTCGTGAAATATACCTTCTGTGGAGTGAGTATTTGTGGCTCAAACATTCATTCAAAGTGCAGTATTGTCATACAAGAAATGCAAAGGATAAATAGTTTGGCTGAGTTCTTCAAAGCCTATGTAGCGGAAAAATTGCACTAATGTTACTCGGCTTCAAATACTTTAAGAAGCACCTTTACTTAATATGTAGATCAAAATTGATATGGCAAGAAAAAGCGGTACTTTGAAAATTTTCTCACAAATAACACCCGCACGACACTTCTGCGAAACTTCTGAAGGTACCCACGTGACCACTACTTTTTTTCTCTTCAAACATTTCTGCAAATAACTATTTTTAGAAGAGTAAATTAGCATTATTTTTTAAACTATACATCTGTGATGGTCGCCAGGCATTATGGTTTGTATGTTTGGTGTAGAATAGCCCAGTGCGAAAAACAACAAATGTCTGAGCATCCTTTGATGCTCGGGCAATTTCGAAAGCATTTGTTTGTTAGCAGCAATTCAGTTGAGCCCTTGTCTTTATGCTTAGGCCCAGAAACAAAACACAACTAACCAAAGTAGTCCTAAGTGTCATGCAGTCTCGCTGTTCCAAGGCTTGTGGAGCCTAATTTAGTGCGAGCTTCACCATTTTTTAAAAATTCAGATTCAACCAACAGGTTTTGGAGGCGCAGTGCATTTTCAGCTAACTTGTTTCACACCAGTTACTTAGATAAAAAGCTGAAAGTAGAGGTAAAAATACCATTTTAAAGGCATTGTAGGTAATAACAAAAAGGACTGCTTTCTTTTTTTGTGTGGTGCTTTGCCTGAACGCTGTGCTTTTTGTGGTATAGTTCATTGTCTAGTGAACATAGGCCTTAAAATCTAACATTAGCCATGTTGAGGTCGCTTTCTTGGTTATAGTCTTAGTAGCCATATTAAAAATTATGACTTCAAACTCGATTGTTCTTTTGAAGAATTTTTCTTGCATAATGATATTCCAGAGTCTTAGTCAATTTTGTTATAAGAAACTTGATTTCATAATAGGGTCACTTTTTGTCAGAGTCGTTCAGTTCTACCTTACCTTTTACATTTCTAATAGAGCAGTTATTTTCAATATCGGTATTTAAAATGAAATGAGCATGCTGTATGTAGTAAGGTGTAAGCACTTCCAAAAGTTTATTTCTGTGATTCTTGATTTATATGTGGGGTTTCACGTCCGAAAACCACTATATGATAATGTGAGACGCCGTAGTGGAGGGCACTGGAAACTTCGACCACTTGGGGTTCTTTAACGTACACCCAAATCTGAGCACACGTGCCTACAGCATTTCTGCCTCCATTGGAAATGGAGCCGGGATTTGATACCGCGACCTGCGGGTCAGCAGCCGGATTTCTGTTACTCTTGCTCCCCTATAAGTTTGCAGTTCGGTTATAGTTATCTGGCTTGCACAGATATTTAATGGCACCTGCCTGGTCCTGCTTGCTTTCATGGTGATTTTAACCTTCATAAGTTGCATAGGTTTAACTCTCAAAATTGTTCAAGATGCCAATTTTGTGCACAAACTGCATAGTATAAAGGCAGCAGATGTACATTCACACACTATTAAATGTGTGTAGGTGTGTAGGAACTACAAGCTTTCACTTGTAGTTCCTAAAGTTTTACTGTGCAGGAAGCATTTAAATCATAATTTTATAAGGACATATTAATCGATTATCTTTACCATTGAAAATCGTGACAACCTAGTTATTTTCACTGTGATAAGCATGCTGTTTTCTTTGATGTGGCAGAACTAATTTATACGCTCATTCCTTCTATTATTTACATATGCATAACATGAAGGATTGTGCGCCTTACATTTTCAGTTTCATTCTGTGTGGTATATTTCTTGTGCATGTGAACTAATGTGCTAACATGTGTCTCTGACATTATTTGTGCCAATTATTTTCATTTCCAGGTGCCTATGAAGGACACTTATGTTCTATGGCAGTGACCTTCCAAATTTACAGTGGTGCCGGAGCCTCAAGCATCATTTCACCGATCTCCACAAAGCGTTCATGAGATAAACACAGCGCCACACTTTCACAGTGCTATGATAATTATTTATGTTTAAACATTTCGTTCTAAAATTGCTGTTACATTGTGTTTTGTGCCACCATCCTGTGGCTTAGGTGGAGCTCGTGAAGTTACGGTGCAGTCACCTCATTTGTGTACCATCAACACTGCAATGTCACTATTCACAGCTGGAGCATACAGACCAATAAAAAAATTTATTGCTTGTAGCAGGGCTGTTGTGTATAGTAATGATTCTCTATTGATAATAATAACTTTATATGTTCTTTAAGTCTTGCATAGAACACTGCATGAATGTGTTGCAATGTAACCACCATTTATGATCGCTAGCATGTTAATTTAGTAGTTTTCTAATGTATTTTATTTAAAAGGTAATTTTGCTTCCGCATCACGACAATTAGAAAGATGCCGAATGATTCAATCCCTCATCATGCGCATTTAAGAATTATTGTGATTTGTACACAGTATTGCATGTACTCAAGATGTGAACGTCTATTCTATTTACACATTATAAAGCTTTGCACTAGATTCAGACGAAACATGCACACATTTCAGTAATTTCTGCATGATACGTCTTTCCATAAAATGCGGAGTCCGCATCATACGCCTTCCATATTCCAATAATTCCGTACTTGAGGTCTCCGCATCATACGGAACGTTTCAGTAGGGAAATTTTGTATATCACAGAAGGCAAGAAGATGTGCTTATTGCTCTCGAAGTCTTTGGTGTCTCGTTTCTTGTGTATAAGTACTGTTATGTTGGGCTTTTCCCAGCTTGCTGGAATAGTTGGCCACCTTGAGGAATTGAGAACAAAGCGTAAGTATTCCCTTCCAGGTAAATTCCCATGGGTCCCTAATTAGATCGACTGTTAATCCTTGACTACAAGCTTTCCTTTCTCGTGGCTTGTACAATTGGTATTAACTGTGTCTAAGGCTACTCCTTGGTTCTAGCGTGGTGAGCGTTCCTCACTGAAATCAACTTTAACTTGAATTTTGAAGAACAATAGTAGCGCCGGGAAATGGGATGCAAGAGCAACATGGTTACATGCACACTGCACTGTACTTTGAAGAAAATATTTATTTTGGGGTACGAAGTGATTCCTATAGACTTTTTTGCACACTGGTCCGACTAAGGCGTGTCAGAGCACAAGAATTTCTTCGTCAGTATTTTCTAAAGCGATCATCATGGATAAAAACGAATCTAATGTTATGGCACCATGAAAAACAAAATTCGTTTATGGCACTTTTCAACTCACGCGCACGTATTGTAACTCCTCTTTTGGGAACCATCGACGAACTGCTGAGAGATGCCTTACCAGCCCCACCTTTTCATTAGCTATCTGATATTAAGCGCGTTACTTCACAGCCACTGTTAACACGAATGACGGTATCTGGAAATCATGGCTTGCACTTGCGTCTCATGCAACGCTGGAACAGAAGTTCATCTGGCTTGTCCTTTTTGGTGTTATGCTCATGCATCCTATCGTTAATATCTGCCTGCCTGTCTTCCTTAGAGAACTGTTAGCGTAAATTAACAGAATCTGGTATAGTATTGAACAAGACTTTTGTTGAAGTGGGAAGTATGCCGCAATATGCCTCCGCCAGTTTTCATGCTACAAAATAGGGTCAGTGTTCTTATAGATGGTATCTCCACGTCCGCGTTAGTCGACGCAGGAGCAACTGTTTTCATCATGAGCAGAAATCTTAAGACTCGTTTGGGCAAGAAAGTGATGTTCTCTTAAGGAAGCCAGACAATGGTTCGTGCAGTGAGTTGAGAACCATGGCGCCCAGTGGGAGTTTGTACTGCAACTGTTATTTTTGGCGCTAAATTGTTTAAGGCAGATATTGCAGTTCTTCTAAATTTTACTCATGACGTCATCCTGAGGATAGACTTTCTGAAATAATGTACAGCCACTGTGGATTTCGCAGCTGGCGAAGTTTTACTGTCTGGTTTTTGTGAAGAGCCCAAGCGATGCCAACAGACTATCGCAGTCGTTGATTACATAGCTTTACTGGCCCAGTCAATAGTTCAAGTGCCTGTGGATGTTCGTGGTATTACAGCAAATAACATTGACTTTATAGTTCACTCAATCCAGATGAGCTGTGCGAAGAAGGATGTGGTTGTGCCGCATTGCGTGATTTCTGCAAATGGTGGCAAAGCCTTGGTATGGGTGGTCAACTCCTCTTTTGAGCCTATTGTAATGCCTGGTGGAATAAGGCTGGCTGTGTTTGAGTTCGATGTCAGGAGCAACAATAACATTTCAGTGCTTAGCAACGACAGGAAAACGAAAATTGCGTCTGATGTGGCTTGTCCTGGTGATGACAAGGCAGTGAAGAGACAAGCGTTAGTTCGGATCCTCTCCAACCAAGCATTCGTTTTTTGATTTTGCACTCAATAGCCGTAAAACTTCTGCACCACCTTCACGCACTCGTCAACCGCAGGGGCGCCTGCGCAAGCAGGCGTTTGGTGTGTGGTGTGTAGCGACCCACGGACCCGAGCTAACAGGGGGGGACTCCCTCCCACGCCTAGCCGTGCGGGGCTTTGCCGTGTCCGGGGAAAAGGGGATCCTAGGGGTTGAGCTAACGCTGGATGATTGGACCTTTAAGGGCCCCCCCCAGCGGCGGCAACACACCCCTTTGGCACCGGCTTCACTTAAACGGCACCCCTGGGTTGACCCACCAAGGGGAAATCGGCAGTCGCCTTTTCCTGTTTCTCCCTCTCTTCATCTTCGTCTTTCCTTCTTACTTTCAATCTTTCCTGTTCTCTCCTCTCTTCAATTTACTTCCGTTTTTCCTGGCGGCAAGGGTTAACCATGTGTGGGTATCCAAACTAGGATAAACCATAATGGGTTTATAGTAACTGCGTACTGCTGGCGTTGCGCAGACATGCCCACATGCTCTGCCACGTCCCCTTGTTGGACTCCGTGGTGGGTGGTAGGCGCCGTTACCGAAAAATTCACATTTTCCCATGGGATCATCGACCCCCTCTCTAACTGATGGTGCCTCGAAAAGGGTACGCACCGACGCAACTTCACTACTTTGGCCCAAAAACAGAGAAATTTTCCCAAAATACCATGTCCTCCACTGCGAACAATCATCTACAAAAGCTAGATCAATCTCACCCTTCTTTGTGGCCAAGTGCTTGAGAGAGATCATTGGAACCGGTTATAAGGCCACGAAGATGGCAAGTGGAGATCTGCTTCTCGAATTAAAAGAGAGGAACAGTACAATAAATTCTCGCATCTTGTAGCCTTTGGTAACATCCCCCTCTCTGTGAGCGCACATCGTACCATGAATATAGTGAAGGGCGTGGTATAGGACGAAGATTTGATGACACTGAGTGAGGAAGAGCTTCTTGATGGATGGAAAGATCGAGGTGTAATACATGTCCAGCGCATCAAAATCAGACGTAAGAACAACTAAATAGCAACAAAGCACTTAATACTCACCTTCAACTGAACCACTTTACCTGAGACTCTCGAAACTGGCTATATAAAACTCCATGTCCGACCCTTATTCCAAACCCGAAACGTTGTTTCAAATGCCAGCGATTTGGTCATGCATCCCAGAGCTGCCGAGGGCAGCTGATTTGTGCTAAGTGTGGCACAACCGGCCACAGTGCTGATGAATGTAGTCATGATGAGGTCCTGTGTGCTAACTGCGAAGGTAGTCACCCCGCATACTCCAGAGCGTGCCCAGTTTGGAAAAAAGAAAAAGAAATAATAACTATAAAAGTAAAGGAAATTATCATATTCAAGGAAGCAAGACAACGGGTGTCGTTAACATTGGCACTAAAAACACCTTTCGCCGAAGTGGTGCAACAAAGACGGCACCACAAAGGCCCTTGGCAGTTGCCCGGACCGCGCCTAGCGTGCCGAGGCCAACGCCACAAGCCCCTACGGCTGAAGCCGCCAGCGCAGCCCTGCCCTCATTCAGCATGTCCACACCAGTGACCTCTACAAGCTCTGGCAGCAGCCAGGGCAATCACGAGGCCAAGGGTGCTTTATCGACTCCCAGCTCAGTGGGGACAAAGACTTCGTCGATCGAGGCGAAGTCTAGGCGACACACAGATCGCTCTGTAGAGCGGGCGTCCAGTGCCTCGCAAGAGGCTATGGACACCAGTTCAAGGCAAATGGCGCAGAAAGCGCCGAAGGAGCGGCGAGCTTCTCTCGACCGCCCCAAAACAGACATAACGCCGATTACAGGGCCTGACAAAGGCCCTGTAAAATGAGCTAATCTCCGTCTTTTCTGCACACAATTTTTCTTCCTTTTTTCCACTATGGACAACATCATACAGTGGAACGTGAGGAGAATACTTAGAAATTTAGATGACGTTCAAGAACTTCTGAGTAAGTTCAACACGAAAGTGCTATGTGTGCAAGAAATGCACTTAACTTCTAAGCACATGGACTTCCTACGGTAATATATTATTTTCCGAAAAGACCGGGAGGATGCTGTCATACCATCTGGCGGTGTGGCCATTATAACTGATCGAAGTATAGCATGCCAGCATTTGAAGCTCCAAACGGTCCTTGAGGCAGTGGCCATTCGAGCTGTACACTTTAATAAACTCATTACCATAAGTTCTGTGTACATACCACCGCATCAACATCTACACAGACGTGATCTAGAATCATTAATAGATGAACTCCCAGAGCCGTTTCTGGTTCTAGGTGATTTTAATGCACACAATGTCCTGTGGGGCGATGCTCACTGTGATGCGCGAGGACGTCTCATTGAGTAGCTCTTTTTCTCTTCTAGTTTATGTCTTTTAAATATAGAGGAGCCTACGTATTTTAGCCTTGCAAACAACGCGTACTCCTTCATAGATCTTAGCATTTCATCACCGTCCCTTTTACCTGTTTTTAAGTGGAACGTTCTTAAAAACCCTTATGGGAGTGACCACTTCCCAATCATCCTGAGTGCGCCGAACAAAGATCAACTACCCCCACAGGTTCCTCGATGGAGGTTTGACTCAGCTCAGTGGGAGGCTTATAGAACTCTTACACACATGACATGAACTGAGCTGTCTGCACTGATCAGCGATGATGCCGTCACGTATTTTACAGCTTTTATACTTGATGTCACATCTAAATGTATTGCCAAAACAAGCGGCATGTCTTCTAAAAGGCGAGTCACATGGTGAAATGACGCATGCAGGAAAGCACGGACCACTCAGAACAAAGCATGGGCGTTGCTTCGCGATTTCCCTACAGCTGAAAACCTGGAAAATTTGAAGCGGGTCGAATCGCAGGCAAGGAGAACGCGTCGACAAGCTAGACGAGAGAGCTGGACAAAGTTTATATCAAGTATCAACTCATACACAGATGAGGGAAAAGTGTGGAATAAGGTAAAGAAAATTAAGGGCCAACAAGCGTATTGCCTTCCACTAGTAAATAGTTTCGGGGAAAGCTTGGAAGATCAAGCCAACTTTCTTGGCACACTTTTCGAACACATATCGAGCTCCTCACACTACTCCGAATCCTTTCAGAATTACAAGGCATGAATAGAAAAACAAAAGTTAGAAAGAAAATCCACAAGAATAGAGGCATATAATGAACCATTCTGCTTAGCAGAACTGCGAACAGCACTCAGCTGCTGTAATACATCTACCCCAAGTTCTGACAATGTAATGTACGGGATGCTGAAGGAACTACCCTCCGAAACTAAAGAAACCCTCATCTCTCTTTATAATCGCATATGGTTTTCAGGTGTGATTCCCTCCTCCTGGAAGGAGGCTTTTTTAATTCCAATTTTGAAGTAGGGAAAGAATCCCTCCACTGTATCAAGTTACAGACCTATAGCGTTAACAAGCTGCCTCTGCAAACTATTTGAAAAAATGATCAATTGCCGCTTACTCCACTACCTAGAAACAAACAAATTGCTCGACCCATACCAATGCGGGTTTAGAGAGGGCCGATCTACCACCGACCATCTTATACGTATTGAGGCACACATACGTGAGGCTTTTGTTCATAAACAGTTTTTCTTACCTGTGTTCCTCGACATGGAGAATGCCTACAATACTATGTGGAGATTTGGAATATTGAGAGACCTCTCACACATAGGTTACACCGTAATATGTTCAGTGTCATTGAAAGCTATCTGTCTGATCGTACATTCCGCGTTAGAGTGAGCAATGTTCTGTCCCGAGCATTTTTACAGGGAACCGGAGTGCTACAGGATGGGGTGCTCAGCTGTACGCTCTTTATTATAAAAATGAATTCTCTCCGTCTGTACATCCCACGTAATATATTATTACGACGTGTATGTGCCGGATTGATAAGAGGGAATAGAAGTGTGGACTTGGGAAGAAGAAGATCTCTCGGCAGTTTTATCCGGTGCGGCCTCGCCATCCCAGCTTCCGTTCAATAAACCCCCGTACCCCTACTTCAGGCGTAACAGAGTGGTGGAAGGTGCTGGGTACAGTATACGTCGACGAACCACGGAGCCACAGCTGTTCGAACTTCGCCGGAGCCGTCGTATTGCCGGTCTGCCACCGACACCAACTGCCATGGCCGAGAGCGAAGGTCACGCCTTCTCAACCACACAAAGGTCAGTGCCAGCTGCACCTCGATATCACTATATGGAACCCCGCCCGTTCGCGGGAAGAGCAGGAGAAGATGTGGATGCGTGGCTGACACAGTACAAAAGGGTGAGCCGGTACAACTGCTGGGATGCCACCGACCAACTGGGAAATGTCGCGCTGTTTCTCACGGAAACAGCTCTGATGTGGTACGAAAACCACGAAGATTCCTTAACAACGTGGGATCGTTTCACTGAAGAGCTCAAGAAATGCTTCGGCGACTCTGATTCAAAAAAGAAGAGCGCGGAGCGCACGTTGGCTCAAAGAGCTCAGACTCCTGGAGAAACGTGTACCACCTACATAGAGGAGGTCCTGATGCTCTGCAAGATCATAGACCCGTACATGACTGAAGAGGACATGGTCGGCCACCTTCTGAAGGGTATAGCAGAGGACGTCTACAACTTTTTGATAGGCAGGGAAGACCTCACTTCCGTCTCCGCCGTCCAACGCCACTGCCGTACTTTTGAGAAGCTAAAGACCCGTCGTATTGCCCCGAAATTTGGTAGGCTGGCAAATGTAACAACGGTCGCCAGCGTCGACGTGAGCCCGCCCGCCGACCTTGCCGCTACTATCCGGACAATAGTGCGGGAAGAACTACAGCGACAAGACACACTGTTCCACGACACCATCCGTCATACGCCTACCTGTTCATCCTACTACCCGGCCCCGTTCGCTCCTCTGCCACCATCAGTATGTGTGACAGACGTTCGCGAAGCTAGGGCTTCGTGGCCACGCCGAGACTCATTCGCGTCTGACCAGCGGTATGACCAACGTCTTCGTCCCGGCCCCGCCCCACAGAGGCGCGCAGCTCCCGTTCAGCAATCTGCTCCACCCCGTTCGGTTAGGCGACCCTACACAGCCCAGCGCTCTCAGCAGTGGTTCGGCGAGCGACCCCTACCCATCTGCTACAACTGTGGCGTCGAAGGCCACATTGCCAGGTACTGTGACTACCGGCAGCCGCCGAGGTACGACTGCCCACCGAGATCCCACCTGTCCGGCTTTGCACAAGCACCAACGTTCCCTGGAAGCGCATCTTACGAGACACCAAGGCCGCTGCGAAACCGTTCTCCAGCCTCTGACCGCAGTCTGACACCCCCCGCCAGCCCCTCGCTCCAATCGGTCGCCGTCTCCTAGGCGCCGCTACCCTTCGCCGCCTCCGGAAAACTAGGCAGCGCGGCCGCTGGGGGTGAGGTCGCTGGTGATTCGCTGCAAGAAGAGATACCTCCACCGGTGCTTATGTTTAAAAACAAAGTGCAAGTTTTTGTTGATGGTGTACATACGATGGCTTTGGTGGACACTGGAGCCACCGTGTCGATCATGAGTGCTGCGTTCAAAGCTCGTTTGGGAAGAAAGGTGACCTTTTTGTTGGAGAAAGCGATAACGTTCTGTGGCGTGGGCGGCAACTCGTTGTGTCCGATTGGTGTTTTGTACCGCGGCAGTGTTACTGAGTGATCAAGTGTTTGTGACAGAATTCACGGTTCTTCCGCGGAGCACTCATGACATCATTCTAGGCATAGATTTCTTGCGAATGTGCGGAGCCACTGTAGACTGTCGAAATGGCGAAGTTATCATAAGTGACGCTGTTCCTCATGGACTTATCGAGAATTCGGGTACGGAAAGCGGTGCGCTCCGAGTCTATGAAGATACCGTTATCCCGGCCTTCTGTGCTGTGCGCGTTCCAGTAGCTTCTTCGCATATTAACGACAATAAGACCAGTTTCGATGCGCTAGTGGAGCCTTTCCATCTAAGTTGTATAAAGAAGAACACGTTGGTACCCCACAGCATAGTTTCAGTGAGTGAAGGTCGTTCAGACCTTTGGACAACGAATTATTCAAACGAACCGGTGCTGCTACCAGGAGGACTTAAACTAGCGTCGTTTAAAGAATACTCGCCAACAACAGTAGCTGTCCTCAGTGACGTTCGACGGGATGAACAAGTGACCGCCTGCTCAGACAGTTCGAAAGTTTTACCTATGGTTGATAAGGCGCTGACTGCCGACAAGCGCAGAATGCTTGTGGACGTTTTGTTAAAGTACTTGCAAGTTTTTGATTTCTCCCAGAGTGACCATACGCCTTCCATTCCTCCATTTCGTATACGCCATAGGATAAATACAGAAACAGCACAGCCAATCCGACAAAAACCGTACCGAGTATCGCCGTCCGAGCGCAAGATAATAGACAATCAAGTGCGTGAAATGCTCCAGAAGGGCATCATTCAAGAATCATCGAGCCCTTGGGCAGCTCCTGTGATCCTTGTGAAAAAGAAAGACGGTACCTGGAGATTTTGTGTCGACTATCGCCGTTTGAACTCCATCACGAAGAAAGATGTTTATCCTCTTCCACGAATTGATGACGCCTTGGACTGTCTCCATTCGGCGTCATACTTCTCGTCTATCGATTTACGTTCAGGCTACTGGCAGATTCCCATGCATCCAGCGGACAAGGAAAAGACTGCTTTCATAACTCCAGACGGACTTTATGAATTTAACGTGATGCCGTTTGGATTATGTAATGCTCCTGCCACATTCGAAAGGTTCATGGATACCATTCTGCGTGGCCTAAAATGGAACGTCTGTATGTGCTACCTAGATGACATCGTGATCTTTGGGCGCACATTTCGTGAGCACAACGAACGCGTGGACATTGTTCTGGAATGCATTAGAAACGCTGGCCTTGTTCTTAATTCGAAGAAGTGTCATTTCGGCGAGCGACAAACCTTAGTACTTGGGCACCTTGTGAACAAAGATGGGATCAGGCCTGACCCGAGCAAGACAGCAGCTGTGAAAGCGTGCAAACCACCTCGCTCAACGAAAGAGCTTCGCAGCTTCCTAGGCCTGTGCTCGTACTTTCGCCGATTTATTCCCGCATTCGCCGACGTTGCCTTCCCCTTGACCAGTCTGCTACGTCAAGGTACTAGCTTTGAATGGACACATGACTGTGAGACGTCTTTCAACCAACTCAAGTTCTTACTCACATCGCAGCCCATTCTCCGGCACTTCGACCCTTCGGCGCCGACCGAAGTTCATACTGACGCCAGTGGCATTGGCATAGGTGCAGTTCTAGTACAACGACACAGTGGAAAGGAACATGTCATTGCGTATGCCAGCAGAACTTTAAGTAAACCAGAACGGAATTACACAGTGACTGAGCAAGAATGTTTGGCACTCGTCTTCGCTGTACAGCGATTCCGTTCATACCTGTACGGTCGTCCCTTCCAAGTGGTCACAGACCATCATTCCTTATGCTGGCTTGTAAGCCTCCGAGACCCATCTGGCCGCCTGGCACGCTGGGCCCTCCGCTTGCAAGAGTATGACTTCACGGTGTCATACAAGAGGGGCAGGAAGCACGCTGACGCTGACTGCCTTTCGCGGATGCCGCTTACTACAACACTTTGCGATGCCGACAATTTCGATCACCTAATTGCGTCAGTGACTCCAGTATTCCCGGACAAGACCACCTTTGAAAATGAACAGCGGAAGGATGTCAGCTTGGAGCCATTATTTGCTGAAGCACGAGCGTCCACTTTGGCCGGACGCTTTTGCGTTCGTGAAGGATTACTTTACAAGAGGACCTTCTCGGCCACGGGTTCCCGCTTCTTGCTGGTGGTGCCGCACACACTCCGTTCCTCCATTCTGCGCGCCATGCACGACGACGCAACTTCGGGTCACCTGGGAATGACGCGAACACTCCTTCGTACACAGGAGCGATTTTACTGGCCACGCATGCGCCAGTCAGTTGAGCAGTACGTGGCCAGTTGCACTCAATGCCAGACGCACAAATCAGTCACGACTGCTCCGGCTGGACTTCTACAGCCTGTGACGCCTCCCAGCACTCCCTTTGAGCAAGTTGGCATTGACCTCGTGGGCCCTTTTCCACGCTCGGCAAAAGGCAACCGTTGGATTGTAGTGTGCGCCGATTACCTGACCCGCTACTGCGAGACGGCCGCCCTGCCATCTGCGACTGCTGGCGAAGTATCCTCCTTTCTCCTGCACTCTATCATACTGCGCCACGGACCTCCTCGCGTCATAATAAGCGACCGCGGCCGTCAGTTTACGGCAGACGTTGTTGAGGAACTGCTCCGTATGTGTGGCTCGGAACTTCGTCATTCGACACCTTACCATCCACAGACGAATGGCCTTACTGAACGAACGAACCGGACACTGGTGAATATGCTTTCAATGTACGTGGCGTCCAATCACAAGAACTGGGACGACGTCTTACCGTTCATCACGTATGCCTTCAACACTGCCCAACACGAAACCACCGGCCACAGCCCTTTCTTCCTTCTTTACGTTCGACCCCCTCGTTATACCCTGGACACTATCTTTTCGTTTTATGACAATGACGATCCTTCATTAGCTGAAACACTATGCCTTGCAGAAGAAACTCGGCGTCTTGCCCGTCTGCGTACTATAGCATCGCAAGACCACTCAAAGCTCCGCTACGACAGCAAGCACCGCCACGTCACATATGAACCGGGAGACCTTGTAATGGTGTGGAAGCCTATCCGCAAGCGTGGCTTGTCCACAAAACTTCTCGCCCACTACACTGGCCCATTCGTTGTCCTTGAGCGCCTCAGTGCAGTAGATTATAAAATAGCACGACTGACAGCTAGTGGGAGACGATCAACCAAGACCGAGGTTACCCATGTGGCTCGCCTCAAAGCTTTTAGACTGCGGGACGATGCATGAAACGCGCGGTGCGCTTCGTCTGCGAAGGGGGAAATATTACGACGTGTATGTGCCGGATTGATAAGAGGGAATAGAAGTGTGGACTTGGGAAGAAGAAGATCTCTCGGCAGTTTTTATCCGGTGCGGCCTCGCCATCCCAGCTTCCGTTCAATAAACCCCCGTACCCCTACTTCAGGCGTAACAATATTTTATTCAACATATGTCGACGATGTGCATATATGTTTTAAATCGTGTTCTCTTGGGATCTGAGAGCGACGGGTTCAGCTTGCCATTAACAAGGTATCTGAATGGGCTGATGAAAACGGGTTCAAACTGAGCCCACAGAAAAACACCTGTGTCCTTTTTTCTTTAAAAAGAGGCTTGCACCCTGACCCTGAAGTTGTAGTTAAGAGTGAGCGTCTACCCGTAAACACAGAACATAAGTTCCTAGGTATAATTTTAAATGCGATGCTAACCTTTGTATCACACATAAAACAGATTAAACATAAATGCTTGAAAACAATGAATATCCTAAAGGTGCTGTCACGAACAACATGGGGCAGTGACAGAAAGTGTCTCATGAATCTGTATAGAAGCCTTATATGCTCACGCCTTGATTATGGGGCAATAGTCTATCACTCTGCCACGCCAAGCGCTGTGAAAATGTTGGACCCTGTTCATCATCAAGGCATCCGCCTGTCCACAGGCGCTTTTAAAACAAGCCCAGTTGAAAGCCTTTATGTGGAATCAGACGAGTGGTCAATCCATCTGCACAGAACACATTCTTCCTTCATATATTTCCTTCAAGTAAATGCAAACAGTGAGCAACCCGCATATTCCACCATCAACGACCTGTCCATCTTTCAACTTTTTTGCAATCGGTCCGCAATGGCACGCCCTTTCTCGCTGCGTGTTAGAGACCTAGCTGAACAAACAGATGTCCCGCTGCTTGAATACCACCTCAGCCCCCCCCCCCCCCGCTCTGCAGCTCCCGCCATGACAGTGGCAGGTTATAGACTGTGACACATCTTTCGTAGCTGTCACAAAGCATGCCTCCCCCATACACATTCGGATGTAATTCTTAGAGCTGCAGCATAAATATGACTGTCCAGAATTTTATAGAATTTTATACTGATGCATCCAAGTCACATACTGGCGTGTTGTATGCGGTGGTCGGCCCATCCTTCTCGGATGCCGGCGTTCTGTCCACCAGCACAAGCATTTTTACAGCCGAGGCTCACGCGTTATGCGTAGACATTAAACACATCAAAGAATTGAATACGCCAAGAGTAGTTATATACACAGACTCCCTGAGTGTCGTAAAAGCGTTGAAAAATGTAAAAAAACACAGAAACCCTATAATTATATTCCTTTATTCAATACTCTGCGCGGCCTATGCTTCCAAGCAACATATCGTCGTGTGCTGGGTGCCAGGACACCGCGAGATTGAAGAAAATGTGTTGGCCGACCAGCTCGCCACGTCAATTACCGGAAGCACTGCCAACTCTTCAGTTGCTGTACCTATAATGGACCTAAAACCAAACATATGGAAAAAGCTCAGGGCTGACTGCCAGAAGTTATGGGATCTACAAACTCATAACAAGTTACACTTGATTAAACCATACCTCGGTAACTGGCCATCCACGTCGAAAACGCGCCCTACAGAGGTCAGTCTCTGTCGGCTTAGATTAGGACACACACACAGCACGCACACACACCTTTTGTCCGGTGGTGACCCACCCAGCTGTCACAGATGTGGCCGTCCACTTACCGTACTCCACATACTCCTTGAATGCTCTGAGCTAGAGGCTTACCGGAAAAAAACATTTTCCACTAGCGTACAAGGAATACATATCCCTTCACCAAGCTATGTTTCTTGGTCGTGAACCTTTTTTTAAATATAATGCATTGAACGCATTTTTAAAGGAAGTAAATACTTTTCATGTTATCTACTCAAGTGATCGGTAGCACGGCCTCTGAAAGGAGGCTGCTGCTGCGAATGCTTCTACCAAAAGAGCACCTGTTTCCTGGCCCTTGAGACCAAGGGGCTGGCGAGAAATCGGTGCTAATATAACGCTCCTATTTTATGATGTCGTGATAACTAAAGACTCATTCTCACCAGGCATGCTTCACTTCACTTTCATAATTTTAATAAATCTATGTCCTACGCATCTATAGAGCGCAGAATTTTAGGCCCTTTTACAGCCATTTACCATAACCATTGCTCTCATCTGATATCATTTCCTGGCGCTCTTTGGCCATCAATGGCCCCTTCGCCAATAAACAACATATATCATCATCATCATTCACGCACTTGTCATCAGATTGCTACTGGTTCCGCCCATCCCATTCTTCAGAGACCATACAAAGTATCTGCATCAGAGCGTAAAAAGTTATTGCTGAGCAGGTGAAAGAAATGGTGTCCAAGAAAGTTATAGAAGAGTCGTCTAGCCTCTGGGCAGCACCAGTTATACTTGTAAAAAAGAAGGATGGGTCTTGGAGGTTCTGCGTAGATTACTGGCGCCTCAACTGAGGTACGAAAAAAGATGCGTATCCACTTCCGCGTATCGACGACGTTATCGATTGTTTGCACTCTGCTTCGTACTTTTCTTCCGTAGACTTAAGATTAGGATATTGGCAAATCCTTATGCGTTCTGCCGATAAAGAAAAAAATGGCTTTTATAACACAAGATGAATTATTTGAAATAAACCTCACGCCATTCAGTCCATGTAACACTCCAGCCACCTTTGAGCGCTTTATGGATACAGTTTTCCGTGGTCTAAAATGGGTAGTATGATTTTGCTATCTTGATGACGTTATATTCTTTGGACACTCGTTTGAAGAACACAATCATCGACTTGATGTCGTTCTCACGTGCCTTGAGAAAGCAGCACTTACCTTGAATTCCAAAAAAAGTCCCATTTTGGTAATCGTGAAACTCCAGTTTTTGGTCATCTCGCGGACAAACACGGCGTTTGACCTTATCCCCACAAAATTACCGCGGTCAGCACTTTTCCTCAAGCACGCTTACTACGAGAACCCTGAAGCTTTCTGGGCCTGTGTTCGTATTTCCGGCGTTCTGTTCCTAGCTTCACCGATGTTGCTGAGCCTCTTACTCATCTGCTCAACAAAGACGTAACCTTTAAGTGCACGAGCAAGTGCGAGTCATTGTTTTCACAGCTGAAGCTTCTACTCACTTCAGAGCCTATTTTTTGTCATTTCGACGCATCAGCCCTAACTGAGGTTCACAATGACGCAAGCAGAATCGGTATCGGTGCAGTATTAGTTCAGCGTCAGGGCGCCGCTGAACATGCCATTGCCTACGCGAGCTGTTCTTTGAGTAAAGTTGAGGGGAATCACACTGTTACAGAGCAAAAATGTCTGGCAGGTGTCTTCGCCGTGCACAAGTTTCACTCGTGCATCTATGGCCGCTGATTGTCCATCGTCACAGACCAACACTCACTTTATTGGCATACTGGTCTATGAGATCTAACCAGTTGTCTTGCCCGATGGGCGCTCTGTTTGCAAGACTATGACTTTGATGTTTGCTTCAACAGTGGCCGCCGTCACGTGGACGCTGACTGCCTTTCACGACTTCCCCTTCCCACGAATGCATGCGACGTTGAAAATTTCGACGACTGTCTGGCCACTCTTGACTCACGTTTTATAAATTTAGAAGCATTCCGTAGAGAACAATGTCAAGATCGTAGTCTGGCTTCTTTTTTTCTCATCTGCCATTGATAAGCCGCATCAGAGCCCATTCGTCATGCAGGATGGAATTCTTTACAAGCGAAATTTTGCTGCAAAGGGGGCCCACCTACTTTTGATTGCCCCAAATCATCGCGATCCAACGTGCTGCAAGCTATGCCCGACGATCTCACATATGGGCACATGGGGTTCGCCAAAACCTATCACCGCACACTGAAAAGTTTCTACTGGCCCCGCATGGGTCAGGATACAGCTAAATACGTGACCAGCTGCGAGAATTGTCAACGTACAAGAGTCCAACAAGTACGCCGCCAGGATTTTTCCATCCCATAGCACCTCCATGTTTTCCCTTTGAGGTCGTCGGTATTGACTTGATGAGCCCTTTTTCGCGATCTATCACTGGGAACCGCTGGATTATAGTCTCTGTAGACCACCTCACTTATTATGCTGAAACCGTTGTGATCTCTGCCGCAAAAGCCGATCACGTTTGTGACTTCCGGCTACGCTACATCATCCTCTGGCATGGGCCACCTCGTGCCATCAACAGCGATCATGGCTGCCAGTTTGTAGACGACGTCGTGGAAGAGTTCATTCGCCGGTCTGCTTGCCAGTTTTGTCACGCCACTTCATACCATCCACATACCAACGGTTTGACTGAGCGTGTCAACAGGACGCTCGTTAACATGCTCGCTATGTACGTCGATTCAAAACATAAAAACTGAAACGAAGTTTTACCACTTATGCCCTACGCCTGCAACAGTATGCTACAGAAAACCACCGGCTTTAGCCCGTTTTACCTTTTCTGCATCCGTTAGCCATGTACTACCCTCGACACAACTCTCCTGTTTTCAGAGAGAGAAAACCTGTCTCTTGCAGAGACACTCTGTTGTGCAGAGGAGGCACCGCGCATCGCGTGTCTCCGGACTTTCGCAGCCCGACACCGTTCAAAGGCTCGCTACGATAAGCGACATCAACATGTGTCGTACAGCGAAAGCGATATGGTGTGCCTGTGGACTCCATATCGCAAGGGTGGTTTGTACCAAAAGTTTCTGGCCCCTCTATACATGTCCCTTTGTCGTTTTGCGCGCCATAGCGACGTTACGTACGTGATATCACGCCTCACATCTTCTGCCTATCGCTCCAAGAAAACTGACGTCGTACATGTCGTCCGTTTACAGCCACACCACGCGCGACACTGTCTAACTCACCCAGTGGGCATCGTCTGCAACGGGGGAATTTATACGAGACTTTCGTTGAATTGGGGTAGAGGAAAAATAGGTGACTGTGCTCTGTGCCACGGCTGACTTCTGCAATCATGTAATATCGCGCCTGTACAATAAACATCTCTCACCCGTAATATATTAATTCACCTAAGACATCTAGGCGCCGCCATCTTGGGCTGTTAAGTGATTGTTTTCTTCTTTTTGTATATTGCGCGGTGAATTAACGAGGCCATGAAACATAGCACGCTCTAACTGAACAATTTTCACTCGTATGCATCTAGTGTGGCACTGTTGGTCTTGTTGTTAGTTGTTAAACATGCAAAACACATAGGCCCAGTGTGGCGGCACTGAAACCCCTTCGTAAATTAGTCAATAGAGTGGCCCTACAACAAACCACGTAGCTGTTAGTTTTTTTTTCATATTTAAGTTTTGTGATTTTATTTCGATTAGTTTCCTGGCATAGGCTACCTAAGTTCCTCGCCTCCAAGAAAAAAGCACGTTGATGTCTGCTCACTGTGCTATTTTCTTTAGATTGTGAGAAAAAAAATTATGTGTGGTACTACTGCAAACCTCCAGGGATCGGCTTCTTCTCTCGTCCTGGACGCGCTTTCACGCAGGTGTACCTGCCTGAGCATGCTTTTCGCAGCTCGAACTAGGACATGAATTTAGTAGCTAGCATCCCGATGTCATGTTGCTTGGAACCTGAAGCTTGCCTCATCGTATTTATGACTATTAGCTATAACATACTAATGAAGAATTGCTTGTGGTCTCTCATGTGTTATTTGAAGGTGCATGCAAAAAAGAATAAACAAAAGTCTTGTGATTTTGAAAATAATCCATTTGTTGAAGCGTAGCGTTATGAGTATGTCTTCGTGTTCTTCTTGTGTCCCGTTACCTTGCGCTGTCATAGTAATCGGAATATGCCATACCAACAAAGTCGTCCTGCAATTTTATTCTTATTTTTTATTGCTACAACTATTCACCCAAACGCGAAGCATTTCTTAGCCTACTTGAAGCTCTTTTAGCATCTATCTATCTATCCATGTGTCTGTCTGCCTTTTGTATGTCCTATCTATCTGTCTTTCTATCTATTTTTAATAATTTATCTATCTATCGATCTATCTAATTAACTAACTTGCTAGCTAGCTAGCTGCCCACATCTGGGTGCTCTCGTGATTGCGCCAGACTGTGATACATACTTACGGGCGGGTATATGCCACTGGTACACGAGTATGTGCCGCAGGTGATCATCCTTTATTATCTACCCAGGAACTACCAAAACGCAGAGGAATAATTTTAACGCGTGAGCGTTAAGAAAACGCTGACATCAGTAGTGTTGACCCGATGGATGCATGGAATAAATGTTAGGGTTTCAGCAAAAATCAAACCTCAGCATTCGGCGTTGCAGTGAAACACGCTACCATTGAGTCATGCTAAGTCTCGGAGCTGTCTTTTATATAGACCCTAGTATTCGTGAAAACTCAACTGTGATACAGTGCAGGCTATCAAATTTTATAGACAACGCATATTTATACAGAACAGCCGCCGCAGCTTTGCTGTATGAAAGAGAAAGACGACGTCGGTTGCTTGTTGTTGATGAACTGCTGCCGTCTTGTTTGCCGAGCTTAGTGCATCGCATATAATTTAATAAATAGGTTACGCCTAACAATATTTTCACGTCAACTCAGAGGCCAAGGCGTGGTTTAGTAGTCGTAAAGTAAAAGGGCTCTTATCAAAACGCGTCAGTTGAGCTCGCTCTCGAAAAGGACAGCACGGGCACTTCTTTTTATTGCGACCTCTGCAACGGGCCATGCATTGGCCCACTACTGTCGGTGGCATTATTCCGCTTTCGCAAAATATGGTAGCAGCTCTATGCTCAAAGAAACGTGCAATGGGAAAAACAAAATAGAAATTACAAAGCTTTACAAACGCGAAAGTACAAGAATGTCCCACACACTGAGTGAATAATTGATGAGGCGATGCCACTAACACAAGTAAATAAAAAAAGAAACAAATGAGCAAAGGGCGAGAAATGAAACAAATCATCAAATATGAGCGCGTAAAATAGGGCTTCGTGCACATGAAATTAACAATGTCGAAGCTCAGTTGTTTTCTTTGTGTTCGTGTTGGCGATTCAGTGTCTGATACCACTTCATAGGCTTTTTCACTCAGGCGGTGTAGCTTTTTATTGGGATCGAAGTACCGACTAAGAAATGTGTTGGAAAGGCCGTGGAGACAAACAGGAATCTAAACCTAAACTTCGTCTCCTGGACTGTAGACAGTATTTGGAGTATCTGTGGTGGTTGTTGTAGCATCCTGAATCTGCCTGCTTTTGACTACATGTGCCTAGCCGCACGAACTGGTGAGCCTACTCGGTATGTGCTACAAACTTTTCAGCGTCAGTTCTTAGCTGATGAGCGCTTTCACAGGGAGGCATAGCGCCTAAAATTGTCTGAACTTTGCGGCAGTAGAAAAGGCGCAAGGGTGGGAATCGCGTGGCCTTTTGAGTGGCGGTGTTATATGCGAACCTGACATATGGTGGGATCCGATCTCAAGTTTTATGTTAAAAGTCAATATACATAGAGATTATGTCTGTGGCTGTCTTATTTAGTCTTTCGGTAAGTGCGTTGGTCTGCAAATGCTGAGCAGTCGTCTTTCAATGTCGGTGTCGCTAAACCAATAACGTCATCCGTAAGCTGCGCAGTGCATGCTGTACCTCTGTCTGTTATTACTACAAAGGGAGCACCAAGATGCAGCACAATTTTACACATGAAGAACTGTGCAACCTTGGAAGCAATGACCCGTGGCAATTGACTCCAATCGGCAAAGCATGTCAAAGAGTCTGTTGTGACAAATACCCATTTGTTGCCGTCGGTTGACACAGGATTGGGAACAAAAATAACCATGCAAACTTTTCCGGTGCTGGCATTCTCGACAGCCTTTGTGTACTGCTCGATGCTTGTCAAAAGTCCGGACCAGTATAGTACGCCTTACTACTCTGGCGAGTGTTTGTTAGGATCCGAGGTGGCCACATGTGCGATATTCATGATAAGCGAGGAGTATGTCGATGCGCATATCTCTGGGAACTACGAGGAGATAGGCGCAACTCAAAAACAGCTGTTTTTCTTATACAGGACGTCGCCTTGAAGACAGAAGGAAGTCAACACATGGTATAGATGGCGTTGTATAACTGTCGTACAACGCTCTAAGTAATCAATGACAGGTCGGATCTCGTCACCGTGTCACTGCTGCCTGCTCAAGTCTGATGTGCTCAGGGCGCCAAGAAAACCTTCGTCATTATCTACGTCCTGACTGACGGAATAAATGGGTGCACGCAACAGTGTGCCGGCGTCTTCGTGCTTTCGGCCAGACTCGTATACACGATTGTTACATCGTGTACGAGTCTACGCGCAAGCTCCACCAGGTGAGTCATACTGAAGGACCATGTATGTTCAGAGAACATATTGGTCCTGTTGTAAACTTGTTTGAACCTCCCGCACGAATAGCGCATGCATGGAAGGAATTTGAGAAAGACGAAGAGGAAGAGAATGTTCAGTGAAATAGAACACGATCTTTCACATGATGCTTGCCTTTGCGTCTTGTTCATTTAACTCCTTGAAACTTAGAAATGTGATTTTCCACACCAATTTTGGTGCCAAAACCCGGAAGAAAAGGGCTTCGAAGGTTTCACAGTGTGGTTTTATACTTCTCGACCACATTTGTAGCCCGGAGGACTTCGTGAAAAGCCGTTATGTGGAGCTTGTTTGCGAGGCCTAACCATCTACGAGACCCACATAGTGAAACACAAATAAGTCGACGGTCGACTTCGTCTTGCAGAGGGCTGCTCATTCTTTAAATTGCATCAGTTTTATGAGGATCATCGTTCAGTCGACCTTATGTAATTACTGGCCTTCTGGCTTTGACTTTATCTCGTGAAACGGCTGGCCAGTGATTTTCCCCGTTGCCTACAATGGACTGGATCAAGGAGGTCCTCTTTCGAAAGCCGGAGCCAAGTTCATAAAGTCGTCCTGCAAGCCTTCAAAAACATCGAACGCCTTGTGCACTTGGATTGCCCACAAATAAGTGAGTTGGGTTCTGAAAGAAATTTACAACGAGGTAGAACATGCAGCTCCCATTGGTTGTTTAAAAGGAGAGATCGAGGAAGCAGGTGAATATTCTCACCGGATCATTCGAGCGAAAGTGAGAGTAGAGTACAAAACCGAAGACGCATTAAAAGCTCCGCAAGCTCATCTCGACTCAATAAAACAGCGCATTATAACAGAAGTCAAAGGAAAAATAGGTTCCTCGTCTATAGCCCTAACACCTAGTCAATGCTTCCTCAGAGGTGATCTTGTCGCACAGACGCTTGATGAGTCGACTTCAAATAAGGTTCAAACATTTTGCAACAACTCCGTCACCACTTTGAACGGACGACCATAGAGGTAAGGGCGAAACTTGGTGATCGCCATACCACTGCGAAACTCTCTTTCTTTATAGTAGATTCATTCGCCTCAGCGCTGGACTGTAAACGGCTTGCATAGGTTTGCTTTTTTTCTGTGTTGATGCTGGACGAGCACTGCGCTGAAGAGGATATTACTGGCCGCAGTATGCAGCTTTGTGTGAGCATTGTCGTAAAAATGTGCACCGACAGGTGCTGACAGCATGCTCTGTCGTTGTTCGGCAAAAGAGTCATGCTGCTCACTCGCCCAAGCAAATGGCGCGTCGTCTCTCGTAAGCGGAGTCAAGGGTTTCACGATATTCGAGAAGCCTTGCATAGATGGTCAATAATAGCCATACAAGGCCTGGAAGCGTCGTACTGCTTTCTTATAGGTAGGGGAGAAAAGCGGCGACCGCAGTTGGCGAATTTCTTCGGCGATGATGAGCGCAAAATCTACCTGGTAGAAAGTGGCTTGCGCTGCTGAGCCAGAAAGTCATTGATGTCCAGAGGTCGCTGGCCATATGGAGGTTGCGCAGAGTATAGAGATAAGCCCCGCAGTCCCAGGCACCGATATGGACACTGTAACGTCATCATCATCTCACCATTCGTCATCATCATCATTTGTTAGCCAACGCGCCGCGCCTCTGACGCAGTTCATGCATAACTCGAGCTGCGCGGGTAAAAGAACGAGTTCACGCGCCCGCCTGGCGTGTCGGGCACTCGCAGTCGCCGCCGCTCCACTTCAGCGAACGAATAAAGTGGCGAATTCAGTACGGCCGCGTCGGCCGCAATTTTGACGTCGTCTCACGTCTGTCTACTAGCTATCGCCACTACAGACACTGTCAGTATACAACCGATGCGCTTCTCCCGAGTGAAAGCACAGAAGGCGGTGGTCTGGAGTGCGCCAAACATCTGACTTCCGAGGGTGCGTGCGTCCATCATCGAAGAAATTTACTGGATGCGCTAAATGACGTATAAATGGACCGGCATAGGCAGTATATGTGGTGACAGGCACGGATCTTTGTTGTACTGCAGCGGCTGCACTGACAGAATTGAGGCTGGAGGTGGTGCATGCACGAACACCGGAGTAGAAAAAGTATGGCGCTTGAAGTCGTTCGCGTGTGTGGTACGGCCGCATTCAGTACGACCCTTAGTGTTGTCATGACTCACAGGCTCACCCAGCACCTGGTGTAGTGCATATGTTATGATGCTTCCTAAAGAGCTTACCGTAAGAAGTGGCGGGCGGCAGCCTTTTGCGGCTATTTACGTACTATAGAGCGAGTGAGCTCTCAAAGACGCTTGGTGTTGCTCCCCATAACAGTAAAAGGTGAGTAGTAGACGTGCAGTTAATTGGCCGCTCACATATAGTGGATCGACGGCGAAACATTTTTTCAATTGTGACAGCTTCGAATAGAAATTCCGCGACAGTCTTCGGAGGGCTCCGGACAAGGCCACATAAGAGTTGCTCCTTGACTCCTCGCATAAGATGACGTAACTTCGTTTCCCCTGTCATTCTTGAATGAGCTCGTTTGAACACGCCTGTCATGTATTCAATATAAGCCATGATGGTTTTGTTGTGCATCTTAATGCGGGATGCCCAACGCTCGTTCCACTCGTTCAAAGCGATTGGTGCTGGCGCATGTGTCCAGTAGCCGGCGGTGGAATTCGCGCCAAGTCAGTTGTGACACGGTTCTGGTGCCATATTTGTGCTCCGCCCTCAAAATAGAAATACACGAGCCGAAGTTTGACTGTGTCGTTCCATTCATTCAAGGCAGTCATACGCTCGACCTCAACCAACCAGTCTTCAACAACTTGAAGTTCGGTGCCATAGAACAGTGTCAGAACCAGTGGGCTCATTCTCCGCTGTGTTTTCAATACCGGTTGGATCGGTTTGCACACATCGTCATGCTGGTTGAGGCGCTGCAGATGAGAACGTCGATTTGCGGGGGTAGGCCCCGAATCATGCGGCTAGCCTGATGCATGGTAGTGTTAACTAGCACTGAGGTTGTGGCGTGGCTTCCACGAGGCGTTTGTAACATCCGTGAGGGCTACCCCGTACCTCCACCAATTGTCATGTGACCTCAGAAGTCTAGGAATGGTTCGATGGCCGTAGAGAAGCAGGGCTCATGGCCAAGCGCGTCACTTGAGCTTGTTCTCTAAAAGGACAGCGTGCACACTTTTTTGTATCCCAACCTATGAAACTGGCGATGCATTTGTCCCACTACTAGGCGTGGCAAATACGTACCCCTATTACAGAGCCGTCACTTGCTAACGTGTAGTCTAGTTTCGTGCTATGCGCTGAAGTTGATTTATGTAGCAGTGTCGAGGGATACCATCTTCGCAAGCACTAGTGCTTCTTTTCAGCTGGCAGGTTCTGGTAGGCGTTGCATAAGTCATTCGCCATATATATGAGTGCTTTTTGCCAGACTGCCGCCAAATATGGCGGAGATAATTGCCCCTGTAGTTGTGGCCTCCCTTGTGAGGGCTGTGTGTCGAACGCGGTGCATTTTTCGAGTGTTTTCGACGTTAGCAATTTAATTGCCGGAATGATGATGATGACGATATTTGGTGTATTGTGACGCAAAGGCTATTTTATACTCAAAAAGTACCAAATAATGAAATGAACGTACCACGCGCGTTGCAAAAGTCGGAACGCGTGGTCGTGCTGTGTGCGCAGCTACACTTTAAAAAAATTCGGTGACGTTTTCTACTTTTAGGGAGGAATGGCGATGTCCCCAATGTTCGTCTTTAAATATAGAAACGTTGCTCCTTTTGCCACGAAGCAACATGTTCCTCGCTATGAAAATCAAGGTGGCTGACCCCAGGTTGGCGAAGCGAGTAGGCTTAGCAAATGCACCGATTCTCGACTGATTAGGAGTACAGGGCCTCTTCAGTTACAGAAAAATGGTTACGCTGAGCTTGAGAACGAAAGAAATGATTGTAAAAAAGAGCAGACAAACCTGTGGTGATGAAACCATCGCGAAAAGGAACGACGGAGCAAGTAGGTTTTGTTCGGCCAACGAGGTGACGTTCACTTTGAAAGTTACGGATACAGCAGTCCTCACCCAAAGAGTGCATGCTAGGCTTGCTGTATTTATTTCTCGCAGACACACATAGTGTAGCTACGTTATCCACGCGTTTACGAGCCGCAGGTCACGAGATGTACCTCGAAACCATAGAAAACTTTCCGACTCAGTAGCGCGGTTTAGTAGATATATTTTCACTGTTATACAAGTAGCTGGAGGTGTGAGAGCGTCACAGCCGTGAAGTAGGCGGTAGCTGGCACCATCTGGGGGGACTGAACGTTACTAAAACAAAAGGTTGCTTGCAGTGACCTACGTTGTCAAACGCAGCATCACAGCTCCCTTGCGGAGAGTTGGAGACTCAGCCCATCCATGGATTACTCACTGACACTGGATGCATATTATATGCTAATGCAATGCATATAGCTACACATCCACACGGACACATATTACGCATATAGAGTGATTTCAATGAACAAGACTACAAACAACATTTATCTACCGCGGCACACACCTAGACGTGTTTACTCTTTTTTTCTTTATTGCCTTTATTATAATGACTATTTACTTTTTACATATTTACATATTGGTAAAGTGCACTCACATGCTGCTACGAAAGCGCACAACCTTATACAGCAGTGAATTTCGACTGACCATAGTGTCACAAGTTACAAGCAAGTGTTCGTCAACTTTTTTTTTACGTTTTGTGGCCATACACCAATATGTGCACACGTAAAAATGTCTCTGATGCTTAGACAAATGGAAGTTTGTCAACGGTTGCACAATGATGAACGGAATACTTTTTTAGAGCTTATTAGGTTTTGCGAAAACGATTACCCAAAGCCGTGCATAGAAGGCCAACGGCATTGCGAACGCTCCGCCATCTCTTGACCACTGCCACAAATATTTTTTTCTAGAAGCCTCAGAGAGTGCAAACGCTTGCTGCACGCTTGCCATTATGGAGGTCCCGTATTTTTCTATTCTTCCACTTGTTACTCGGAGAGGACGCAGCACGCAGGCCAGACTTTGTCTCCGTCGTGGTAGGTGTTCTGTGGCCGCGTCGAACACGTTTAGTTGTTTCCTGTTAAAGTTTGCTTATATTCCTTTTACGTGCTTACTAGGAGTGTGACTGTTAGCCATGGATACAGTACACAGCTAGCCCTACAATAACAATGTTTTTGATGCGGTAACGACCGTCTTAGCAGTGTATACGTACGCTACAACGCGGGTTTTGCGAGAGAATTAAGAGATGACCTCGCACCTGATGGTATTCTTTCGTGAGCGATGGCAATGGCTGTTGGCGTCGCGGCAGCTCGATTACTTGAGTGGAGGAACTAGTGCTGCAGTGCGCAAGTTTACTATAACGTTATAGCATGCTGTACCTACATACTTTTCTGCTTCAGATGCCTTTCGCAATTCGCCTCGAGTGTTAACTTGCAGTCATATTCGTGCCACAATTTTGTTAGCGCTGTGGCTGTGGTGGTTACTGATTGATATGGGGGGGTTTAACGTCCCAAAACCACCATATGATTATGAGAGACGCCGTAGTGGAGGGTTCCGGAAATTTCAACCACCTGGGGTTCTTTGACGTGCACCCAAATCTGAGCACACGGGCCTACATTTCCACCTCCATTAGAATTGCTAGCCGCCACAGCCGGGATTCGATCCCGCGACCTGCGGGTCAGCAGCCGAGTACCTTAGCCACTAGACCACCGTGGCGGGGCCTTTGATGGTTACTATTACTCTGGATTTGGAATACTCTTTTCACAACGGTGAGTGTTAGTACTTACCTGCTGTGTAGATTTTGTGTGGAGTTTCTCACGACAAAAGAGAATGTTCGACGAGAAAGGCATACTGCAAGCGTACATAATTCTGTTTTACCTATCAGTGCTGGTATGCGCATTTCAAAACGCATGCAGTCGAGAATTAGGCTTAACTGACAGAAGTCGTTGATATACTTTTTCACAAAAGTGTAGTTATGATGTTGTTGAAAACGTTTTTGATGGTTGTAACCAAATCTGGCAAATAAATGCTTGGTGAAACTTCGCAGCCTGTTTCCCTTTGTGCTTTCACCTGCCGTGGTAGCAGAGCCTGATTGGGTGTCATGTGAATAGGCCGGAGGACGCAGGTTTGACAGACGCCCACGGTGGCCGTATTCAAATTCGGGGCAACTGCAAAGAACACCGATATGACGGTAGCAGCACGTTTACCTCCATAAATTGTGTATGATCATGCTTTCATGCTAAGACTGCACAGTAGTATCAGGTTTCCTCGAATGTTGAAAAATTGGTGTGATGCTTTTTTATGCACCTCGTGGAATTCACGAGTGCAGTTGGTGCCACGCGAAATTAAAAATGCGTATGCTTACTAAGTAGGTCGACACCAAAAAAATCCTTATTTGTGTACAGTCGAAGGTAATCGATAAAGCAAGATTTCCTGGGAAGCAGAGCTCTTTGTATTCGTGACAAATTAGTAGTACGAAAGAACACGAGACACACAGGGAAGTGCGCGGAGCATCGTGCGAGTGCCTGGCGGAAAAAAGAGAGGCTTTTACTCTACACCACAAAAACGAAACAAAAAACGTCACTCCTGCATTGCTGGCCTCAATCGTAGGAAAAATAAGCGCTCGCGACTGGCCGCAACCTGCTAGGCTCGGCGTGCGCATGCGCGCGCGCCAGACCCCTGTGATCGAGGAGAAACGAACGCTGAAGGAGGAACGTTGCTCCTTTGGTTCTTGCCGTAGAGGGCGCGATGGGTAAAGCGCCCGACAGAGAGGAAGTCGCTGCGCCGAAGGAGAAACGGAGCGCGTTTCTCCATTCTCGCTCTCTTTTTCTTTAGAGTGTATCCAACTAAGAAGTCGGCCTCGATTATGTCTCAGAATTAAGCCCTACCCCCTTCATGCGACCTTCAAGAGACAGCGACAAGCTGCAGCGACAAACTTGCTCCATCTTGCCGTCGCGTTGCGACGGCTGCAACCGCATGTCGGCGACAAAGTGTCATTGTTGCTTGAAAAAAAAACTATTGCGTGCATACCCATAATAGTGAATTGAAGCTTAAAACTTGGTCGATGACAACATGCCAAATTTATTATTGTCTTGAGTGAGATAAGGAAGTCACAAAAGTATTTCACGCCATTTTTAGCAATCTTTGGTTTAACCACAAAGCGTACGCTAGGGCGGCTACGACGCACTTCGCACGATAATTTCCCATTGTAGAAAACGACCAAATTTATTACAAGCTGCCGTCGAGACATGAAACCAAAGCTTCACTAACGAAATCTAAGACAAAACACGGCCACTTTATCACTCTCCGCGTGAGATGAGAATGTTAATCAGGTAGTCGATGCCTTGATTTCTTTGAAGTACGCGCGGATAACAAGCATCGAGAGCAAATTCCAACCAAAGTGAATACCAGGGACGCAGACGTGTTGCCGGAAATCACCACGCTGGCTTCTGAGCGCCAAGCGATCTTTTCTACTTTTCCTGAAACACTCGAGGCGCTAAGCGGCGGTGAAGAGAGAGAGAATAAATTAAGTATTGTTAATAAATAAGTCGCTATAGTGGTCGGACCTCCTAGTCCGGAAGACCATTCGCTCTTGCCGCCATCCGCGCTCGGTCGACAAGTGCGTGTTGCTACACTGCGTCAGAACTGGACAGGGTCGCTCTCCACTCGACTAATGTAGAGTTATGATTGTTCAATATACTGGGGTTATTTTGGCACTCCTAGATAATATGAAATAAAGTGGCCATCTGGTCACAGAATATACACTGCGGATTATACATAGAAGGGTCTATCTTAGCCAATACTATGACCTCCTCTATTAACTTACGACCTGCTCATAGGAGCAGCCCCTATAAAGGCGCTTGGGTGTAAATACTAACGCGTAAGGACCAGAGATGCAGCCAGGTGCTGCCACAACTTACGCTCACATGTGAAAGATGGGAATCATTATGAAATCATCACTGGAGACCTACCAAACTTTTAAGCAGAAAAAGCTAGGGAAAAGATCTACGATAATTCGCGGAGAAGTTCTCTGTTCTTCAAGGCTAGAACGGGAGTATCGCGAGCCAAGACGTACCGAGAAATATGAAGGCACAGACACGGTATGTAGTGCGTCTGGAGATGAGGAGGAAACAGCTGAACTTTGATAATGTTCTGTAAAAGGCTCTACCCTGTAGTCAAAGATAATGCCACCGAATTTTTCAAAGCATAAAGGTTGAGCAACAGTGAAGGCAAAATAGAGTTTAAACAGGTGGAAATAACCAGGAGGAAGCTAACTGATTGGTGGCTACAATCGAGGCGCCAGTGAAATTCAATCCTTAAACACACAGTGACAGTACTGTATATTGTCACGACGAAGACACATCAGGAGTTCGATATAGAAGAGCTCACTTTAATTAAAAATGAAAAGCGCTCGTAAAGAGGACCGGGCAAGAGCTTCGTCTGCCTCTTTGGCTGTGCAAGCTCTCCTCTGCAGGTTGAATGCGGCATTTGCCTCGCTCCAGGAAGAGCATCGACCCTGATGCTCGGCTACAGAATACGCGGTGTATGTAGTTGACGTATTACGCAACTGGCTCACTGCAATATGGCTTCATCCGCACAACGTGCACGATTTCAGATTTTTGAGCTCGCGAGAAACTGTCAGGGATGACCTCATAATTCACGTCACTTAGGCGTCGTATAACATTGTAGGGACCAAAGTACTTCTTCAGTAACTTTTCACAACGGCCGCGTCAGCGAATACGGCTCCAGACCCACACTTTCTCACCTGGTTGATAAGTGACGTATCGGTGTCGCAGGTTATAACGTTGTGCGTCGTAACTCTGCTGTCGGGCGATTCGCACGCGTGCTAGCTGCCGTGCCTCTTCAGCTCGTAGGGTAAAGGCTTGAACATCCGTGTCTGTATCCTCGCAGTTGTGCAGCAGCATGGCATCAAGCATTGTTGTCACTTCACGGCCATAAAGAAGACTAAATGGCGTGCTCCGTGTAGTTTTCTTCTGCGCCGTATTATAGGCAAATGTCACGTATGGTAGAACGTCGTCCCAATTTTTATGATCCACGTCGATGTACATAGTAAGCATATCAGCAATTGTCTTGTTGAAGCGTTCTGTTAAGCCGTTGGTTTGTTGGTGGTAGGAGGCAGTTTTTCTAAGCGCTGTTCCACTCAACTCAAGCACTGACTTGAGGAGCATGGCCGTGAAAGCGGTACCCCTGTATGTTAATATAATTCTAGGAGCACCATGCCTCAGAACGATATTTTCAATGAAAAATCGTGCCGCTTCTACTGCGGTTCCACTTGATAAAGCCTTTGTTCCTGCGTTGCGAGTAAGATAGTCCGTAGCGACAGTTACCCACTTATTTTCAGTATGCGAAGTCGGAAATGGTCCAAGGAGATCCATTCCGATTTGTGCAAAAGGCATGGTGGGCACTTCAACTGGTTGCAACAATGCGCTTGGTTTTAAAGGTGGCGATTTTCGTCGTTGACAATCGAGGCACGTGCGGACGTAATACTTTACAGTGCCTGGAAGCTTCGGCCAGTTGTACTTTTGTTGGATTCTGGCCAATGTGCGCGTGTATCCGAGGTGGCCGGAGGTTGGCTCATCGTGGCAAGCGCTCAGGATCTTATCGCGAATGGATGTCGGGACGACAAGTAAGTGGGCATTTCCGCTGGGGACAAAGTTCTTCTTGTATAGGACACCACTACGCAAGCAGAATGATGGCAGGCTCCTTGCAAATATCTTGGGAACGCTTGTAGACTTGCCGTTAACAAAATTAATAAGAGGGAGCAACTCACTGTCTTCTTTCTGCTTAGACGAAATGGTGACCGTGTCGACCACTCCTAAAAATGCCATGTCATCTTCTACTGAGACATCATCTTGCTGTATAGGCGACCTGGATAAGCAATCAGCATCAGAGTGTTGTCGTCCCGACTTATAGACGACCGTCATATCGAATTCTCGTAGGCGTAAGCTCCAGCGCGCTAGCCGACCGGATGGGTCCTTCAAGTCTGTCAGCCAGCAAAGAGAGTGGTGGTCACTGACTAGGTGGAAGGGACGGCCGTAGAGGTATGGGCGAAACTTCAGAACTGCCCATACTACAGCAAAACATTCCTTTTCCGTTGTGGAATAATGGAACTCGGCACGGGAAAGCGTCCTACTTGCATATGTAACCACTCTCTCGGCTGAGTCGTGCCACTGGACGAGTACAGCGCCTAAACCTACGTTGCTGGCATCAGTGTGGATCATAGTTAAAGCGTCCTTGTCAAAATGAGCAAGCACAGGGGGTGTCTGCAAGCGCTGTCGTAGACCGTCAAATGCTGCTTGTTCCTCTTTGCCGCATAAAAATGGAACATCGTCTCTCGTTATGCGTGTTAAGAGCGACGCTATGTGCGAGAAATTGGCGATAAATCTGCGGTAGTAGGCGCAAAGGCCAAGAAAACGTCTTAAAGCCTTCTTTTCTGTTGGCACCGGAAATTTTCGGTTGGCGTCGATCTTGTCGGGGTCCGGATGAACACCTTCATGGATCACCACATGTCCTAAGAATCGGAGTTCCTTGAAACCGAAATGACATTTCTCAGGTTTCAGCGAAAAGCCAGCGGACCGTATTGCTTGAAATACTAATAGCAGCCGTCTTAGATGTTTCTCCAATGTTGGTGAGAAAACAATGACGTCGTCGAGGTATGCCAGACACGTCTGCCACTTAAGGCCTGATAGGACGGTATCCATCAGTCTCTGAAATGTTGCTGGGGCTGAGCACAATCCGAAGGGCAAGACTTTAAACTCGTAAAGTCCGTCAGGCGTAACAAAAGCCGTCTTTTCTCTGTCCCGCTCATCGACCTCGATCTGCCAATAACCGCTTTTCGGGTCCATCGACGAGAAGAAGCGTGCATGCCTCAGCCTGTCAAGTGAATCGTCAATACGCGGTAGTGGGTATACGTCTTTCTTTGTCACGCGGTTCAGCTTGCGGTATTCCGCACAGAAGCGTACGCTGCCGTCTTTTTTCTTAACTAGCACTACCGGTGATGCCCAAGGGCTTTTTGAAGGCTGAATGATGTCATCATTGAGCATTTTCTGGACTTGTACTTGGATTGCTTCGCGTTCTTTCGATGCCACGCGGTATGGGTTTTGTCGAATTAGTCTTGCCATCTCTTCCGTTATAATTTGGTGCTTTGTCAGTGGCGTTTGATTTACCCTCGAGGTCGACGAAAAACCATCTTCAAACTGCCCGAGAATATCTAGAAGACTCTGCCTCTGCGCTGGCGATAAATCTGTGCTCACGTCGACAGGCAGTGGTGTTGAAGCGGACGGCGTCTCTGCCTGTTGTACTGCGAAGCACTTGCGGAATTCTACAATTTCTTCGAAGTATGCAACTGTGGTACCCTCTGCATTGTGTCGACGCTCGTTGCTCACGTTTGTCAACAGGACCTCTGCTTGTTCAGACACTACACTGACGAGACTTCTGGCAATAGCGATTCTTCGAGAGAGTAAAAGCGTCGATATTTGTTCCGCGACACCTTCTCCACTATGCTGCGTATTACACGTGACAGAGAAGAGGCGGCATGACAACGGTGGCGTGGTCACGTCGTCAATTACGCGCATGGACTTGCGCTGCAGCGCTGCGCTATGGTCCGCTGAGAAGGTCAGTACACCGTCCGGTATATTTATAATAGCACCGTACTCCCGCAGAAAATCCATACCCAAGATGGCCTGTTTACAATACTTAGAAAGAATAACGATTGTTGCCACGAATGATGAATCCCCGATCTTGATTCGTGCTGTGCATTTTCCGGTAGGTGTCAGCAGCTGGCCTCCGGCTCTCTAATTTGCGGCCCCGTCCATTCCATTTTTACCTTCTTGAGTTGGTCGGCCAGATTCGCACTCATTATTGAAAAGTCCGCACCATTGTCGACCAGTGCGGTCACGTCGTGACCGTCAACTGAAAGTGTAATGTCGGCGGTGACAATCTCGTCTTTCGTCGGTTCATTCGAAATGTGCGGCACTTCATGCGGCGGTAATGGGGGATTTTCAAATCTTCGGCAATTCGCAACCTTCCCCCCTAAGGTCGCTGCTTTTAGTTTCTCCGGCGTGGACTGGGAGACCTTCCTTTCGCCATGTCCGTGGTGCTACCTCTATTAGATCGGGGAAATTGACCTGGGGAGGGCGAGCGTGACCGGAACCCAGGAGAAACGTCTCGCAGGATCGTCGCGCTCGTTTCAACGCTTGCCCTATTTCTTGGCGAACAACTTCTGTGACCGACGCAATCGCGCAGTCATTCGGTGTGGCGGCGAGCTTCTTCACCTCTTCTTGCACAATTTTGCGTATCAGGTCACGCCAAGAACGCTCGTCAAGAGTCACAGTGGTCACGGCGGTTGCGCTGATTTGTCAGTTGTTGTTTGGACGGTCGTACTGGCGGTACCGTAGCTGTAGTGCGCGTTCTATGGTGGTCGCCTCCTTCGAAAATTTGTCGACGCTTGAAGGTGCGCTCCGTACGAGACCAGCAAACAGCTGCTCTTTAACACCACGCATGAGGTGGCTGATCTTTCTGTTCTCAGACTTATCGGGATCGGCTCGATGAAAGAGACGAGCCATGTCCTCAACAAACATAGCAACAGACTCGTTGGGCTTTTGAATCCGTGATTCAAGGAGTCGTTGTGCATGCTCCCGCCTTTCGGTGTTTGCGAAGTTGTCCAGGAACTTCCACCGGAACTTGTCCCGCGTTGACCACACGCCATTCGTGAACCACGTGCGAGCCCCGTCTTGAAGAGGAAATACACGTACCCCAACTTCTGTGCGGCCTTCCACCCGTTAACGTTGGCTGCGCGCTCGAACTCCTCAAGCCAATCATCTGCGTCCTCATGTGTTGCCATGGAAGTCCACAGGAGTTTTAGGGGTGAAAACAGTCACCTGTGTCGTGCTTGGGCTCGTCATGGTGGGGCAACTGCTTCCCGGCGCGGTCATGTATTCCGTCCAAGGACCGAACTCTGGGCTCAGGCCTAACAGGCGGCGGCTGCGCGGTGAACGGGTGTTTCGTAGAGCGGAAGTTTTTGTGGACTAGATCCCGGGCTGTTGGAAGGTGTTCTGGACATGTACCCAGCACCTCCATCAGTGTCACGACGCAGACAAAGCAGGAGTTTGATATAGAAGAGCTCACTTTAATTAAAAATGAAAGGCGCTCGTAAAGAGGACCGGACAAAAGCTTCGTCTTCCTCTCTGGCTGTGCGAGCTCTCCTCTGCAAGTTGAATGCGGCAATATCTAGGTAACGTGAGCTACCGCCTGATTTAAAGGGCACCGCCGAATCCATCCATCCATCCATCCGTCCGTCCGTCCGTCTGTCCATCCATCCATTCATCCATCCATTCATCCATCCATCCATCCATCCATCCATCCATCCATCCATCCATCCAACCGTCCATCCATCCGTCCGTCCGCCCGTCTGTCCGTCCGTCCGTTCGTCCGTCCATCCGTCCATCAATCCGTCCATCCATCCGTCCATCCATCCATCCATCCATCCATCCATCCATCCATCCATCCATCCATCCATTCATCCATCCATCCATTCATCCATCCATCCATCCATCGCAGATGACGCACGAACATCGTGGTGCACCTGTGCGTCCGCGTTCCTTTCACTGTTTTTTTCAGTTTCTAATGCGTGAATCAAGAAATTCACAGATTAGGCGTCTCGATGCAACATTCTAGCTGTCAGAAGCACCAAAGTGGCTGGCTCCGGGGTCTCCACCGCCGGATCTCGATTGATTGATATGTGGGGTTTAACGTCTCAAAATCACCTTATGAATATGAGTGACGCAATTGTAGAGGTCTCCGTAAATTTCGAAGACCTGGGGTTCTTTAACGTGCACCCAAATCTGAGCACATGGGCCTACAACACTTCTGCCTTTATCAGAAATGCAGCCGCTTTAGCCGGCATTCGATCCCGCGAGCTGCGGGCCAGCAGCCGAGCACCTTAGCCACTGGACTTCCGCGTCGGGGCGCCACTACCAAATCTCAATCTCTGGACAAGCACAGGAGTAAAAAAAAACATTTGCCCCCTATCTGCATGTCATTCTGCAAATGTATTAGAAAGACGATAGTATTGTGTATGAGAAAAGTGAACAAGACATTTATTTGAAGTTCTGCGGAAAAAAAATTGGTGTATGGTAATTTGGAGGCGCTGCGTTAGAGTGCCTCGAGCGTGCAGCGGAGGCGAACGAGCGCATCAAGTCACTGCACACGTGAGCCATGAGCGCCATCTGTCAGTTTTCTTAGAAAACAAAGCGCGTGGCTCTGAGACGGGTGTGTACGCCCGTCTCAGAGCCAAGGTGCTAAGGTGTAGAAAGGTGCTAAGGTGTAGAACGCAAGGCGACGGGTAGGTGCCACCACCGTATCGTCTTGGCGAAGCGTTGGAAACACTCGCCTTTTTGTGCAAGCGTTGCATGGTCAGCGCCGCGTGATAAGCGCTACGGTCCTTAAAAGTAGTTTTGTATGCCTTTTTTTGTAAAAGACCCGCATGCAGAATATATACGTGTTGTTATGGCACCCCAGACATGCGCAATATTTGCATTTTAATCGACGATTGCACAAGCATGAACGCTCAGCCTTGAGCAACATTAGTGGGCGCTGTGGAACGGGTCGGCCGTTTCAAGAACCCCATGCTGTTAAGAGTGGACAAACACACAAATGTACACACAGACAGACACACTGGCAGACAGACAGACCAAAATTTTTGCATCTAAGGTCCCCAAGAAAGACTGTCATCTTTAAAAACCCCGAGTGAATGCGCGCACGCAAGTGCAGAAAAGCTGTTCGATGGCCGCAGCGGTGGGGAATAGATTGTAGCACCATTCATGGCATGCTGTTCTTAGTATTGTGGCACAGTAGAGAAATAAAAAAGTTAAACAAGCAAAAACGAATATGGCGACATGGGGAGCGGTGGCATGAGCAGGTGGTAAGTTTATAGAGGAGGTCGTGGACAATACATACGAATTTTGAAATGCTGGTGATTGTAGTCGTCTCCAGGTGACCTGCGATGGATTATCTAATTTAGGGTCGGGTTGGGGTTGAGTGCGTCTACTCAGCCTGATGTGTTGCAGGATGTCAGCATAAAAAAGGAGCTGCCGGGGATCGTTTTTGTAAACATGAAGGTGCGCTGTGGATGAAGCAACGGAGGCCCGATGTAAGAGATCGCGGGCGGAGGCTTGAACGCGTTCGTTGCTTCTTACTTTTCTGTGCCCTGGTACCCATAACAATTGTATTCACTGACCCTCTTGATGTTAAAGAACCCCAAGTGGTTGAAATTTCCGGAGCCCTCCATTACGGCGTCTCTCATAATCATAGTGGTTTCGGAACGTTAAACACCACATATCAATCGATCATCAATCAATCGACTCTCTTGACGACGGGCAGCAGCCTGTTACAGAGTTGAATGGGCAGTGGCGGTGACGGATGAGCCTCTGCGACAGCAAATCTTGTCGCTCGTATTTGTCCTTTGTCACTGTGAGGTGAAAATTGTGTGCAAGCACTTAAGGCTTTAGGCAATCAACACGCAAAGACGCGTATGAGTACACGCTCAAGGGGAAATATAGTCGGTGACATGCTAAGAATAAAAAATTGGCCGACCTCACGTCCTGTGGGAATCGATGGCACGCGAAGCATGAATGAGGAAGGTTGATATGTCACTTTAAAATCAGCACAACTTTACGAGACGACGATAGATACAGCGCGAGAACAAAACTACGACACAGAGACAAGGACACGAAGAGACCTTTTTGTTTTTGCGTCGTCGTTTTGTGCTCGCGCTATAACTATCGTCATGGCATACCAAATGGCCCAAGCTACCACATTTCTAATTTACGAGATGGATTTAAAATATGCCGTACATGACTTCCATGTCATGATGATCATGTTTGGTTGTGTCATTTACCTTCGTCGTCTATTCACGTCATGCGATATCAAATTTGGTATATGTGGAGCTAGCCAAACGGCCGCGAATGCGCTATGACCGTAAGAAGAAGTGATGTTTTACATGACACGCATATCAAGGTTATAACGTTTGAACGTGTCATTTACTTTCATCGTCTATTCACGTCACGTAATACCAAATTTCGTATATGTGAAGCCTGGGAAAAGGCTGCTAGTGCCACATTTGCGTGGTATGTTGTCATGTTCTTCCATGACACTCGTGTTATGATTACGATATCTTCACCAGTCACGTACCTTCAGCATTCATTGACGTCAAGTAACACAAATTTGGTATATGTAAAGCTAGCGAAACGGCCGCGAGCGAATCATAAGCATGGCGTGTAGTCATGTTCTTACATGACACGCATAACTTGATTATGATGTGTGCACTAGCCATTTAAGTTCGTTATCCATTACGTCCTATAGTGCCAAATTAGGTAATGTGAATTGGATTGGATTGGATAAACTTTTATTTGGTCCTCCAAAACACAGATCACTGTGTTGCGGGCAGCTCCCACGTGGGGACTGAGATGCCAAGCTCCTCAGCCGCCTCGCGGGCTTAGGTAATGTGAAGATAGCGAAACAACCGCGAGTGCACCATGAGCGTGGCGCACAGTCGTGACTAGTCATATAGTCATAACATGAAAAAGATCGCATGCATTTAATGATTTCCACAATAGAGTTTGTCAATTATGTTTGCTGTGCACTCATGTCATACGATACCAGTTTTGCAAAATGCCATTTGAACGAAGACCATGAAGTGTAAATCCGTACTTTTATGACGTACATTTCATTATTTTCATGTTATGACAGGTAAGTTATGTTCGTCGTACAGTGATGTCATGCCATACCAATTTTGGTATTGATAACATTATTCATACGGCCAGGAGAGCTAGAAGTCGCAGGCTGCTAGATAAATAAGTAGATAGATGGATAGATAGGTAGATAGATAGATAGATAGATAGATAGATAGATAGATAGATAGATAGATAGATAGATAGATAGATAGATAGATAGATAGATAGATAGATAGGTACGCTCAATGTCGCGGAAGTTCGCTAAAAAATGCTTCTCATATACAAAGTAGAGTGCACCGCTGTTCATTTGCACTAAGGGCGTCCAACTGCGGCTGCTATTTGGTATGATGTACAGTCATCACGAACCGAATAGAAACTCAGCATGGCGCCATTTGCGTCGAGAGGCGATGTGCCGCTTCATCGACAGGAGGCGTATATTCGGCTGTTCTGTGAGGTTTCCTTCGACAAAACGTTATTGCCGACTGCTACCCACTCGCACTCAACATCATTCTCGCCGGTCTTCATTCGACGTAGACGGTTCTGATTTTGCAGCGTTTGAAGTGCACCGAAGCGGCAGAGCCTTCTGGTGTTTTATCATTTCGGCAGCGCAAAGCAGCAACACGGCGTCTGTTCTCTGCCTCGTTCGGATGCGCCAAGCATATCGCCCGAGGGTGACCACTCGCCAAGATTGTTGTCGTAGTCATTAGTGGACAGTGATGCGTAGGTGAAGTCTGAATGTGCGCGTCTGTGTTTTGTGGAGTGTGCGCGTCTATGATTTACCGCCCGCAAAAGCCATGACATCCGCGTTGGAACATGTGCGTGTGAAATATGCGCTGTGCTATGCATCTATGTGATTGATGCGAGTGCGGACAAAGCGTGAGACAAAGTTGTACAACAGAATCTGTTAGTGAGACACTGTACAAAGCAGGTGGAAAAAATGTTACTAATTGAATTGAGGTGAGTACGTCTGTGTGAACAATTTGACGTTTTTCTATTGGTGTAGCTGCGTTATAATAACGAAATTGATTTCCAATGACTGGTAGTTTTGTGCTAGGTTCAACTGCCCGTCATGTAAGCGCTTGTCTCACGCTCGATGCACGAACGCGTTGCAGGAAAAACAAAGTTTGACATACAAATGCCGCGTTCATGATCAATCGCGATCACTTGAATCCGTCGTGACTCTTATTGAAGCCGCATCACTAAAACTATCGAGCGAAAAAATGTCTTTTTAAGGCGTTGTATTACACGTAACTACTTCTTATTAGGAATTTGGTTGTCTAACATGCTTTTTTGCATTTTGCTTCTATTGCGCGCATGAATCACGTAATGATATTTCGGTCATCTCATATCACTGTTGAATCCTGTGAAAGGAAATGTTAAAGATGCGTTGCACTTCTTCGTGAAAGAAAAGTCTTGCACTGGCATCCCAGGAGAGAGAAAGCCCTCTTGCCTAGAGCACCTTCGCACCGATATATTCGAACAGACACAATCATAGAAAGTAGTCGCCACTGTTTCCATAAAACTTGCCACCACTATTAAAAACTTGAATATTGAAGGGGTGACGGGATCATGACAACACTATTGAGCGCAAGTACTCAAAGCACAAGAAAAAATTATTCACCTACAGCTTTAGTCGCTGCTACTCTAGCCGCATACATTGCCTTGGAATTATTTTAACACAACCTGTGCAATGACGCCTACTCTTAAACCCAATGTGCGCTGAGCGCTTTGTTATCTTTAAAAGAAGACGCCAGATGAAACAATAATGTGGATCTAAACGGGATGACAAGCAGGGCGATGTGACGCGCACATTCGGTGTTTACGGCAGCACAACAATCGAAATTCACAAAGTCAAGCTCGGATACCCTCTCCATTCTTTGCTTTGGGTCATGGTTGTCATAGATACAGTAGGGAGCGAAGAAACCTGGTAGCGAAAGTTTAGTAAATAAATATTGAAATTGCAAGTTCATATGGTGCCCCTGTTAAAAGTGCAAGAAAACAATTCTTTTCTTTTGAACTTCATATTGTATTTACTCGCGTAATGAACGCACTCGCATAATCCCCCAACTTCAGTCATCGAAATCGGGATTATTTTTCCCCGCGTAATAAAAGCAGCCCTTACATTCATCCTATTCAGTCCCGCTAAACACCTGGGAACTCCTCAACAGTACCAGGCGCGTACCAGGCGTCTCATACCAGGCGCGTACAGTACTTCGTAGGTGAAAAATGATGTTGGCTAGCATAAGTGTCTCCTCCTACCTGTATTGCTTGCTGACGCACTCGTATAAGACGAGCCACTCATAAACGTCAGTTGTGTCGGTGCCACAAAATGTACCAGGATCCAGAAGATGGGAAGAGATCACAGGTGATGGAGCAGGCGTGGACTGGACGAGCGGTGCGCTTCCCTCAGGTATCGTGGCTGGATGAAGGTGACGTCCGCTATGGAGATCGAGGGTCGGGATGTTACCCAGCACCACCAGTAAAATATGTTATGGGAAGTTTTAATAATTAATGCCTTTTGGGCTAACACTGCACACTGCGCGCGAGGATGCAGGACAACAGGGCAGCTCAGACACAGCCCCATAACAACATCGTTGTCTTCATCCCTTCTGTGTCATTTCGGCGCTTGTGCCTGAGGTACCTTTCTATACCCGTGACAATATCATCAACAAATTGTTACTCATGGTTTCTCGCCATTCCAACGTAATTCGGCATGGCACTCTTTGACCAGCCTTGGCTCTCGTGTCAGAGAACACTTCTACATTATCATCATCTAAGTTTGTCTGTTCTCGCTCCACATACTCGCGTAGCGCATACGGCACTGATCGCGCCTTACAGAATACAGGTGCAGCGTTCCCTTTAAAAACAATGCTTCTATTGAACCAAATAATGCTCCGTAAACCGGCTCAGACACTTTGACGTGTTTGTGAGTAAATGAAATTTTTTTGCTTGAAGCCTTCACTGGAATTACTTTATGCCATCGAATGTCAATTTTATTCATCCAGTCACGGCCGAAAAAACGTAGGCATTGTACCACTTTTCATCTCTTTAGCAAGTACTAGCGGCAAATGAAAGCACTGCTCTTGGTACTGCACTTTAACGTGAATGACACCTTTTGTATCAACTGGTGGGCCGCTATATGTAACAAGTATGATACCTGCTTGTCTGAACTTTGCATCAGGAAAATGCTTCGCGAAGTCAGCTTCAGGCATAACAGAAACTGCCGCTCCCGTATCTAGATTTATGGGTACCTCCTTCATGTTTAACTTTAAATTTATTAGAATGGCATGATTGCTCGAACGATTATCGGTGTGACATTGTGCTGCCCTACGGTGTGACATGGTGTGATTACAGTGATGCTCTTATAGCTGTTGTACAACCTTGCTTTTATGCAAATTTACCAGCGTCCAGTATTCTGCTGAACAGCTCTTGAAGTGTCTGTAGACGTTTCTCTCACGTGTGGTTGGCAATGAGCACATCCTCTGTATAATTCACCACATTTGAAATTCCATTCAAGACAGCCCTCATCACCGAACGCAGCCGAAACAGCCTTTATTTACCATGGCATATATAAAAAATGATTTTTTGGGATTCTTTTCTCAGTGTTTTCTCCCTTAGTTGAATCCAGCTTCGAGAAGTACATTATAGTTCCGACGTCTGCAATTATCACATCTGTTCTCGGAATAGGCTCGGCATTGGATATCAACCCGCTGTTTATGTTCCCGAAATGTATGCGGGTACGATAAGTTTTCTCGGGCTTCTCATGATGTTTAGAGGCGAATCATAAGGAGACTGTGATGGTTTTATCACTATAGGTTCCAGTCTATTTTCACTTCTTTTTTTACCATCTTCTCTATGAGAAAATGTAGGAGATACTGTGGCATGTGTATGTAGTCTCAAGTTCTCAAGTCGACATTCTATCAAGTTTGTCCTCCCCAGAGACGCAGAGAAGATTTCCCTCTGGTTATGCTACAAGTTCTCTACTTGTCCCTTCGGTGACTAGTTCAGGTTTGCCGACGTTTGGATGGCTTTGATTACGAATTATTTCTCTCATTGCAAATGTTCAATAAGGTTGTCCTTCTACTCTTTCTCAAGCACAACGAATGTTCTCGCTTAACATGGGGCTACTGTTCTCTCTTCTCGTACTGTTTTTACATAATGGTGTGAAACAGTTTTGTGGTGTTGCCAAAATCTAACAAACAGTGCGTCATTTCTCTTGCCTGACACAAGAAAAGTACCTTTTCAGTGCATCAACAGCTAAGTGTGCTTAGTTCGAAGCAATAACAATGCTTAATCTCCCACCTACAGTTGTCGGCGTCGCGGCGATGACTTTTCCAATCTTAAAACTTATTTTTGAGGCTCATTGGGCCTCGCTCAACTTTCGATGCTCGACGCGTAGCGTTTCTTCCCGCCGCTCTCGCAGATCTAATACATACCGGTAAGTTGTTTTCATTTCCTCGCTCATTTCACCTTTAGTTCACAGCTCCCCCATCGTACTTTATGTGCCTCTTGCTTGTCGTCTCTATTTAAAATAGAAAGGTGAAAACCCTAGACTTGTCTGAGGCACCTCACGATGACCGAACAAAAGCGGAATGAGATACCAAACCCACGTCTTTGTTTGTTTTTGGCACAACTTGCGTATCATTCTCTTCAGCGTGCCAATAAAATGTTCGACTATCCCGTTGAACATCAGATGATATAGTTACGTGATTTCAGCGAACTGAACCAGGGCATGTGGGACATACCCAAGTAAGGTGCCTCATACTGAGAGTAAAAAAGTGGACGTTGTCGGTGAGCTGCGTTGTGGCTGCGGACTGACTACTGTTATTTTCCACGTAACATTTTGGTGGAGGTGCTGGGTACTCTTTTGGCAACGAAGCTACGCAGTGGACGCCTCCTTAAATCTGCTACCATGGCTCCGGGTGAGGACTCGGGTTCGCCACCTACCTCGGCAACGACAGCAACCTGGTACGTCGCCCTAATGCAACCCCGGGATCGCGGTACATTTACTGGAGAGGACAACGCGAATGGGGACTAGTGGCTTAGTATGTAGGAGCACATCAGCAAACAATATGACTGGGACCCAACCGTTACGCTTTCGAATGTCATTTTCTATCTTGTAAAGACCCCTCGCATCTCGTTTGAGACCCATGAACACAAAATTACAAGCTGGGAAATGTTTACACAAGAGCTCCGCGACCTCTTTGGCAACCCGTTTGGTTCACAGCTTGATGCCTGAAAGCAATTGGCCGTACGTACTCATACGTCCACTGAGCCCTACTTGACTTATATTCAAGAGGTCTGAGCATTGTGTCAAAGAGCCGATCCCAACATGACTGCGGCTGACAAAATTTCGCACGTTTTAAAAGGAATCGCTGCCGATGCGTTTAGCCTGCTTGTATTTACGAACGTAACGACGATCGACGCCGTGATCAGAGTGCCGCCATCTCGAGCAGGCGAAGAGCCGACGCATTTTGCAGCAGTTCCAGCACTTACCCAACACCGCGGCAACGTCGTCTTGCGAAGCCACTCCTTGACATCTGTCTACAAACGAGGACGTGACGCGCATCGCCCGGCGTGAACTCGAGGCCGCTTACCCCTCTGCCAGCAAACCGACGTTGCCCGACGCCTCAACGCCAGCTGTTCCCCTGATCCAGGCTTTTGTCCACCAGTAATTCGCTTACCTGGGTATCCTGTCCACTGCACCCACCCTGGATAATACTGATCCATTGATAGCTTCTGTAGACATGAGACGTCACCGTCCGTGCTCTATTCGAACCAGAAACCCGTCTGAATGGCGAACAGCTGATGATAAGCCAATCTTCTTCCGCTGTGGTTGCGCGGGACACATCGCCCGGTACTGCCGCAGCCAGTGGCCATCTATGTGTTCTGGCGCGTACCCCGCTTACAGTTACAGTAGCTCATTCCATCCACCAAATCACTGTTATCTGACCCGCACTGAGTCTACAGCATTTACTGCCCCTGAGGACTATGGCCATTCTCTTCCGTCGTCGCCGCTGCCTCAAAGCCGCCCTTCTCGTTCAAATACGCCTCGCCGCTCTTCCTCGTTATCGTTTATTCGCCGCATGTCACCGGAAAACTAGGCTGCGCAGCTTCTTGGGTGAAGCTGTCCTGTTGACCTTACCCAAAATCCTCTGTTGCCCTTACGTTTATTCGGACCACCCTTGAAGTATATGTTGAAGGCACCATACCTGTTGAAGCTCTGAATGATACGGGCGCTCACGTCTCTATTATGAGTTCGTGTGTTCGTAGTCGCATGAAGTCGCATGAAAAAGTTTCTCACGTCCCCCTTGACAAGTATTTTCAAAGTTGCAGATGGCGCAACAGTCCCTGTCGTCGGTATGTGCACAGCTCAACTTACCGTAGCCGGTCATCAAGTGGTCGTCCTTTTTACCGTGCTTGAAACATGTCCCAACGACCTCATACTAGACCTCGATTTTCTTGCCGCCAATTCTGCTATGATTGACGGCTCCGCTGGTGTGCTCCGCCTTGAACTGCCACAAATCAGTGACGCCCTGTACCAACCTACATGCCGATTACATTGCAGTGACTTTGTTCACGTGCCCTCCCAAACTGTGACGTTCATCGATTTTCTGTGCTCACAAGCTGTGCCCGAAGGTCACTACTACGCTACGCCTCTCACCGACGTACTCCTTGCGCACAATGCTGCAGTGCCCTACATGGTGCTCAGCATCACAGATAACAAAACTTGCCTACCACTTGCAAATTTCGGCTACATGAATCATGTACTTCCACAAGGCATTTCCGTTGCCCACCTGTGTCCGTTGCTCGATTCACAATTGAAGTGCTTGCCTTAGACACCCTTGTTTCACCGCAGTGCACACCACTCGCAACACATTTGGGCAGCCGTCAAATTGTAGACATGATTGCCACTAATCTTCCGCCGCCGCAAGTTGAAGCCCTACAACTTCTTCTGGAGGCCTACCAGGATATTTTCGTTTTTGGCGACCGACCTCTAGGGCAGACGTCCTTTGCCCAGCATCGCATACACACAGTTGATTGCAACCTTGTTCACCACTGTCCCTGCAGGGTATCTCCTTTTGAGCGGAGCATCATTTAGAAGGCGGTGAACAAGATGCTAGCGAAAGACATATTGAACCATCCTCCAGTCCCTGGGCATCCACGGTGGTATTAGTTAAAAAGAAGGACGGATCGTGGCAATTTTCTGTGGACTATCGCCACCTAAACAACATCACCAAGAAAGACGCATACCTTCTGCCCCGAATTGACGAGTTTGAGTTTGAGTTTGAGTTTATTCAACCACGTGACAAGTACACGAAAACACACTGCATACGTGGTTTGGTGCGAAGGGAAAGAGCTGCATTTCACAGCTTGACTGGCCCCTTCACCCAGAAAAAAGTCTGAACTACAAATTTACAAAAAATTACAAAAATTACAGGCAGCGGAAAGCGAAAATACAAAAAGAAACACGCATGTGGCCCATGACAGCAAATGATACAATCACAACTCTAAAACACATACAAAAATATTCATAAGAAAGCAATGCATGAAAGAACAAAAACTGAATAACCGTTGCAGAAATCACCCAACTATCATTTACAACACAATCAGGACATCCGATTTAACATTTCAGTTTTAGACAATATACGCAGATTATCAGTTGTTAGTTTCCATTTGTTCATCACACTTCGAAGGCGGTAACGTAGTGTTTCAAATCCATAGTTTGTGCAAGGACAATATACGTGCCAAGTCTCCGTACAGCGAATAACGAAACTGGCAGGATTTGGTTGCGAGGTGGCCAAGGTGCGTAAAAAGATACTTCCTCTGCGTATTTCCGATTTAAAAGCTGACAGAAGACGGTATTCGTGATAGCAGGTAATTCTTAAAATTCTATGTTTTGCAAATATTGAAGCAGTGTGTGCCTTATAGGATACACCTTCAATGCACCGCAAGGCATTTTTTGTAACACGACCAGGTTCTTTAGAGACGCTTTAGAGCCTGTAGACCAGACCAGATGACAATAGTGTAATTGTGAAGAAAAAAGAGCATTGTACACTAATAGTTTTTGTTTCACAGGTAGCATGTTCTGGCATCGACGCAACACACCTAGAACTTTACAAAATTTGTGACGAATGTGTTCTGCATGGCAATTTCATGATATGTGTTCATGAAAAAGGACACCGAGAGTTTTAACTGTTTGGCAAAGTTTAATTTCAACGTTAATAAGAATTAGCTTGTGAGACGTTTCAATTGACCTGGCTTTGAGACGGAACAGTACAGCCTTGCTTTTAGGGTCATTATAGTGTAGAGAATTTGCCACAGTCCAGGTATATAATTTATTTATTATTCAATTAGCAGAAACAATGAGGTCATCAGCCGTTTCCCCAGAAAAAATATACTAGTATCGTTCGCGTAGATTACATATTCTACAGAGCTCTCAAAACGTACAATATCGTTGATAAAAATAATAAATAATAAGGGTCCCAAAATGCTACCTTGAGGTACGCCATTCTTAACGTTTATGAATGATGATAGCTTCCGATTGATTCATACACATTGTTTCCTATTAGATAAGTAGCTTCTTATTAAAGCTAAAACGGTACCGCGAACTCCATAACAGTGAAGTTTTTCTAGCAAAATATCATGATTTATTCTATCGAAAGCTTTCGAGAAATCTAGAAATATTCCTAGGGTAGGTTTTTTTGCTTCTATATTTCTTTGAATCAATTCTTTTTGGTATAGTAGGGCACTTTCGGTTGAGAGGCCTGACTGAAAACCTAACTGTGACGGGTAGGGGGTATGTGAGGTTTAACGTCCCCAAACCACCATATGATTATGAGAGACGCCGTAGTGGAGGGCTCCGGAAATTTCGACCACCTGGGGTTCTTTAACAAGCACCCAAATCTGAGCACACGGGCCTACAACATTTCCGCCTCCATCAGAATTGCAGCCGCCGCAGCCGGGAATCGAGCCCGCGACCTGCGGGTCAGCATTCGAGTACCTTAGCCACTAGGCCATCGCGGTGGGGCAACTGTGACGGCGTAATAATGTTGTGTTTAATAAAGAAATTTGATAACCAAATGAAAATAAATTTTTCACACCCCTTAGAGAAAACTGGTAAAATCGAAATTGGTCTGTAGTTTCCTAAATTGCTTTTGTCACCACCCTTATATATAGCTGTTACTTTAGCGTTTTTCATTCTTTGAGGAAACAGCCCAGTGGTGAAAACGAGATTTTAAATATGTACTGAGCAGGCGCGTATGAGATCTAAAATGTATATTATAGGTTCTAATTTTGAGCCATCTATGTCCTCGCTTTTACTCAATTTGAAATGCTGAAAAACGATGATGACCTCTTGTGCGTCTGTAGGATTTGCAAACACAGAATTATTTAAAGCAGGAGGCAAATAACGTAATGAATCACAATTATGACTACTGTCAACTAGTGAGGTAAAGTACTCGTTAAATTTGCTTGCTAGTACTGCACCCTTGTATATTTTATTTTCGATCACCAGGTCACTAACATCATTAGACAATTGTTTAGTAGGTATAATAGCATTTATTTTGTTCCATAATTGCTTAGAATTGGTGACAACGTCATATATATTGAAGTGATAATCGCATTTAGCTTGTTTTTGTAGTTTAGTGAGTTTATTTCTGTATATTTTAAAAGCTTTAAATTTACACGGGTCTCGCTTTATCAGAATCTCTTGATACAACCTATTTTTTTCTTTTATCATATTGAGTATCGCGGAAGAAATCCAAGGTTTGCGCGCCCGTTTTGTTCTCTTTAAAACTTTATAAGTAAAATGTTTTTTATACACTGAACATAGAGTATTAATAAAACAATCATAAGCAAGATCAGCAGAAGAACTAGATAGACCGTTGTTCCAATTGAGAGTTCTAACTTCCTGTCTAAAGGAAGATGGCGTTCGCGGATTAATTTGTTGAAAGTGAACGGCAGAAAAGATTTGACACCTTACACTGGTCATGTTTTCTATGACTAAATATATGGGCAAATGATCACTTATCGGGGCACGCAGGACGCCTGCCTGTAACGTATTGTTTGTACTACTTGTGATAAAGAAGTCTAATAGAGTAGAAGTGGTATTAGTAATACGTGTTGGAATGGTCATTACGTTTGTTAAGAAAAAAGAAGCAAGAAGGTCTGAAAGTCTAATCTGTTTATATGTGTCGCTCAACATATCTATGTTATGATCACCTCCCAGCACTAGTTTGTAAATAAATTGGTTTACAACGGAAAATAGGTTTTCTAAATATTGAATAAATGAATCAAAATTGCCACTTGGTGGCATCTAAATTGCAATGAAAATGTAGTTGTGATACTGTAAAGTTAACGCCTCAAGGTCATCGGTGTACAAAGACATCACTGCACAGAGACAGATCTTCACGATACTCATACGTTATTTCAGCTTTGACATACAAGCGTACACCACCACCGATTCTTAATTTTCTATTTTGGTACACAACATTATATCCGTCAACACAAAACACGTCTAATTCACTACGGCATAAGTTTCAGTCATCATAATAACGGAAAAAAATTGAACTCATCAAGAAACAATAAAGTTTTCTTCTTTCGAACGAACTGACTGCATATTAATGTGAAGGAATGTCATGGGCTGCCTATGACGCTCACATACGTACGAGCTCAATTCAGAAACGCTGGAATACATTGTCATTGTTCACAGCAGAAATACGTCTACTATTAAGCTAGACTACTTTAGCCAGATCTGCCTCCGAAGTTACATTTAAAACAGGTGTCCTGTCTGCTTTCCGCATAAAGATCCTGCCCTGTGATACCCATACATATTTCCATTCTCTTTCACGCCTTGCTTGCCGCGCCTTACTGAGCAGAACCTTCATTTCCATGCACAGGTGTTCATTTATATAAACAAGGTTACTGTTGTCAAAACCAATACGAGTGCTATCTAGTTTAATCTTTATTGCTGCGGACAACATCTTGTCTCGCGCCGTTCTGATGAGGAATCTGACAACCACATTTGATTTCTTTTTATCTTTCGATAATACACGGTGCGCGACGTCAATGTCGTTATCTGTGACATCAGTTCCTAAGCACTTGGCGATGTTTGCGACAGTTTTCTCCAAGTTTTCTTTTTAGATTAACGGAAACCTTGGATTTCATTATCCATATTTCGGCTGTATTGCATCAGCTCTACAATTTCCCGTCTAGCTTCTTTCAGGTTCTTCCGCAATTCTTCGTTTTCTTTACGACACTGCGCACTCTTAGCCTTTACTACGTCAATCTCCTTGCGAAAAGCCTCCACGTCAGTCCTAAAGAGCTCAAAGCTCTCATTCATGAATTCATGAAAGCAATAGCATCTCGAACACTTCCAAGTTCAGTGACTATTTTAGTGTTCGAGGAAGCGACCTTAGCTATTTCACATTGACCTTCATTCGAGAACACGTGAAGTCTTCCCACCAGATCACCTAGAAATTTCACAACCTCATTAATGCTATTAGGCTGCCTCTCAGCAAGGGTCGCTGCAATATTGCCCATGTCGCCCGAATTTTTATCCCCCATGGTTTCAAGCACTTCAAGTAATAAATTGCACGAAAATTCTCTTGTGCACACAATGCAAGAGGCAAAGTTTGAAGTTTAAAAAGAAAAAAACACTGTTGTGACTACAATGCCCAATAAAACTTCAGCAGCAGCAGCAGCGACGAAACTAGGTGCATATAATGATCAATATGAAAGTTAACCAACCTGCAAAGAGTGCAGACAGTAGGTTAGCGTGCGTCCTTTCGCCGCCGCCGCTGCTGCCTAAGTGAAGCCAGTTGCAAAGAGACAACACCCCCAGCACAAACTTGATAACAGCTTAAAATCGCAGCAGGCTGAGGTAGGTGGCGGCTTCGGTAGCGCTGTCCAGGTCACTTTTCTTGACGATATGCCGGTATCTGCAAAGATTGCAGACAGTAGGTTAGCGTGTGTCCTTTCGCCGTCGCCGCTGCTGCCTGAGTGAAGGCAGCAGCGGCGACGGCGAAAGACGCCCTTGATTGCCTCCATGGTGCCGCCTACGTTTCTTCCAGTGATCTTCGTTCTGGTTATTGGCAGATTTCCGTGGACCCGATGGACCGAGAGAAGACGGCTTTTGTAACACCCGATGGCCTCTACCAATTCAAAGTCATGCCTTTCGGCCTATGTAATGCCCCCGTCACCTCTGAACGAATGATGGACTCCCTTCTCCATAGATTCAAGTGTTCTACTTGTCTTTGTTATCTGGATGATGTGATTGCGTTTGCTCCCATTTTTTAGGTGCACCATGAGAGACTGTCAAAAATTCTTGGTGTATTCTGTCTCATCGGCCTTCAGCAGAATTCATCCAAGTGCCGGTTTGGTTGCCGTCACATTACAATACTTGGACATATGATTGACGCTTACGGCCTACAGCCTGACCCAGAAGATGTTCGAACTGTGAAGGACTTTCCTGTGCCAAAAATCGCCAAACATTTCCGCTGCTTTGCGGGGCTCTGCTCCTACTTTCGGCGGTTCATCAAAACCTTCGCGGAAATCGCTCGGCCCCTAACATATTTACTCAAACCAGATGAGAGGTGTACTTGGGGTCCCTCGCAAGCCGCAGCATTCTCCGACCTGACCACTTTGCTCACTTCCTCTCCTGTTCTGGATCACTTTGACTCTACGGCACCGACAGTAGTCCGCACCGATGCCAGCGGTTACAGAATAGGCGCTGTCTTGGTTCAGCTACAACGTGCGCAGCATCGCGTGATAGCTTATGCCAGCAGGCTGCTGTCCCCCTCGGAGCGTAATTATTACATCACAGAGAACGAATGCCTAGCGCTGGTGTGGGCAGTCACGAAATTTTGCCCTTACTTATACGGCCGAACATTTATAGTTCTCACAGACCACTACGCTCTTTGCTGGCTCGCCTCCCTCAAAGATCCCACAGGTCGTCTCGCCCGCTGGGCACTCCGCCTCCAAGAGTACTGTTACACCGTAGCGTATAAATCAGGAAAACTGCACAAAATTGTGGATTGTCTGTCACGCTACCCTATGGCCGACTGCGATCCGACGAGCACTGATTCTGTGGGTTGCGTCCTTTTCATCTCTCAGCTGCTTCATCTCAGGGACGAGCAGCGTCGCGATCTGGATATCATCCGCCTATTACAACAGCTTGAATTTTCACCGCAAGACGCTTCTGTTCGCATGTTTACCTTAAAGGACCACACCTTATATCGGCATAGTTTATCGCCCAATGGTCACGACCTACTTCTGGTCATACCAAAGCACCTGCGCTCCACAGTACGCGAGCTCCATGACGCGCCAACCGCGGGTCACCTTACTGTCTCTCGCACATAAGACCGTATGCGCCGCCACTTCTACTGGCCTGGCCTTTCACGCTTTGTAAGTCGTTATTTCAACGCTTGCGAAATTCGCCAGCGTCGCAAAAAGCCGTCGGAACTTCCCTTCCGGATATCTTCAGCCCATCGACATCCCATCGGAGCCATTCTTTCGTATTGGTTTGGACCTCCTCGGTTCCTTCCCAACATCCGCCTCCAGAAACAAGTGGGTTGCGGTTGCTACAGATTACGCGACCCGTTATGCAGTTACGCGAGCCATGCCAACAAGCTGCGCTACAGACGTCGCTGGTTTTCTACCACGCGATGTCCTTTTAGTGCGTAGAGCGTCTCGTCAACTGCTGAAAGACTGAGGCCGTGTGTTCCTTTCAAAAGTGGTTGACGATATCCAGCGTTCCTGCTCTACCCAACATAAGCTCACGACATCGTACCATCCCCAGACAAACGGGCTTACAGAACGTTTAAACTGCACCCTGACAGACATGCTATCGAAATACGTCTCGGTCGACCATCGTGATTGGGACCTTGCACTACCCTACGGGACGTTCGCATACAATTCCTCCCGGCATGACACTGCTCGGTACTCGCCATTTTACCTACTGTTGGGAAGCGAACCAACATTGCCGTTGGATACCTTCCTGCCAGCCGCTGCGCAGTCTACTTCTGAATATGCACACGACGCTATTACCCGAGCTGACCATGCTCGTCAGCTTGCCCGCCGCCGTATAATGGCGTACCAAGACTCGCAGAAGCATTGTTACGACGAGCGGCATCGCGACGAACACTTTCCGACAGGTTCCCTCGTTCTACTTTGGTCCCCTTCACGACATGCAGGCCTTTCAGAGAAGCTTCTCTCTCGTTTCACGGGCCCATACCACGTGCTGATACGAGTGACCGACACTACATATGAAATTGTCCCTGATCATCCATCAACCTCTTCTTCTCTGTTGTCCCGGGATATCGTCCACATGTCAAGGCTCAAGCGTTACCACACTACTCCTGCTGGGACCCCGTGAGCTCGCCGGGCCAGTGCTTTTGCGACTCGGGGTCACGTACGTGATTTCAGCTGACTGAAACAGGGCATAGTGGGACATACCCAAGTAAGGTGTCTCATACTGAAAGTAATGAAGTGGACGTTGTCGGTGCGCTGCGTTGTGGCTGCGGAGGATGTTGAAGAAGACGACGAAGCTGTTGCTGCTTGGCTAAGTAGCTCTGTCTGCTTTTATCGTTTGTTTTTGTTTATATTACGGCTCAGCACGGCTCAAGACGTCGGACAGACTCGAAAAGGTACCTGACGTATCGGCGACCGACGGGTGCTGCGCAGCCCGCCGCGTCGAAAGGTGCTAGAAGAAACGAGACAAGCATCAGGGAGAGGCACCGCCATGACCTCCCAAGGTGTGACACCAGGTCAGAAGCACCAGCTGGTTTGCGCAAGCATACCTGACTGCAAGCGACAACACAGCGTTGAATCAGAGGACGAATCAACTGTCGTCGGGGACCACAACGGGGCAAACCTCACAGATCAAGACATGGACGAGGGTGGTTTCCGCCTTGTGCGACATCGCAAAGACAGGACGGTGGGCATTCCTGTGTTAATGGCTCCAACATCCGAAGGAGCTAACTTGAGGCAAGTGAATCCTATTCACCTATACTCGGAAATTAAAACGATTCTCGGTGGAGCCCCAGTTAAGAGCCGTTTCACAGCACAGAGAGCCTTGCTCTTGTATATAGAGACAGAACATCAAGCTAATATGCTTCTAGAGACCAACACTATCTGCGGCCTTGCCATATCTGCCCGTGTACCACACAGCTACATGAAGAATACCTGCATTATAAAAGGGGTCCCAAGATGGTACTCGGACGAAGAGCTGTTAACCTACCTGAGACCTCAGGGAGTATACTATGCAAGAAGAATCATGCGACGAGTCCAAACCTCATCCACCGAATGGGAATCAAGGCGCGCTGACTCTGTAGTTCTCACATTCGCTCCCAATTCGGAACGTCCAGAGAAGATCAACCTTGGCTTCACCAGACACGAGCTGGTAGACTACGTGGAGACGCCACCACGCTGTTTCAAATGTCAGTGTTTTGGACATGTTGCTAAGCACTGTCGTGGGGAACAAAGGTGTAAGTGCTGTGGGGGGCCTCATGTCTTTAAGACGTGTACAAGTAAAGAAAAACTTGTGTGTGCAAACTGTGGCGGCGACCACCCAGCTAGCTACGGCCGATGTCCAGCACGAACAGCTGCGCAGCGAAGAAATAAGACGTTTGTCCTCGGCCCGAAGAATATGAGCGAACCATCGCTCACAAAGAAGACGCCCGGCGCGCCCCAACATGGCGGTTCGGATAACGAGTACGCAGGAAATTTTCCGCGCCTAAATCCGGCAAGAGCTGGTACTGAGTCAACGCAAGTGCTCAACTGCTGGGGAGAAATGTATCACGAAAGAGTCCGCCAAGCGCACCTACGCTGATGCACTGAGCCCATCTCAAGTACCATCTGGACGCCAACAGCAAGAAAACCTCGATTACGTTATTCGCGCTCTGTTCACAGCGCTACGTTCACACGTCGCTAAGATGCCTGCGAGTTCAACGAAGGATATGTTGGAAGCAGTACTGGCTCTAGAGTCAGTGTTACTTTGCTCTGCTTCCACAAACACACAGTAGAATAATGGCACTGTCTCGCCCACCTGGTCTATTTCATCCTTCAAAAGTGCCCTTAATAATGCAATGGAACTGCGCCGGTCTTCTGAAACGCCTGTGCGAACTCAACCTTTTCCTGCGCGACATTCCAATACCGATTCTAGCCCTCTCCGAAGCCGGCCTACCGAATGCAAGGACGCTCCCAGGGTACACCCGACACGGCAACCCGAGCATAACGTCGTTTGCAAATGGAAGCGCAATGATATACATAAGGCGGGAAATTCCTCACGTCACCTTACCAGTGCAAGACCTCTGTTTCAACTCACTGGAAGTCGCTGCTGTGCAAGTGTGCCTGGGAAACCGAAAACTGTGTGGTATCAGTGTACATAAGCCCACGAAAAGAGGTCTCTATGGAGACTTTCCTAAAGGACCTCTGCACTCGATGTCCCGCTCCTCGAATAATCTGTGGTGATTTTAACGCGCACCATCCACTCTGGGGAGATAAGAGTGTAGATTTTCGAGGCAAGGAACTTCTAGCAGCTGCAGATGCTGCCGAATTATGTGTGGCGAACGATGGTAAACCTACATTTTTCAGGCCACCAGATTCATGGAGTGCAATAAACCTTGTACTTCACTCCACGGACCTTCTGGTATCATCGACCACGGCTCCAGACAAGATGGGCAGCGACCATTTCCCCATCTTCACCAATCTCCTGGGATTTCGAACTGCTGGTCGACAATTCTGCAATGTAACACGCTGGGACACCTACAGAGAAGTGTTGGACAAATCCACTGGTGAGCTGTTCGCAGATATGTTGCTAAGCAAGCGATCAGCAACTTCATTGCTGAAACTGCCCGACCATTTTCCTGCTCCTGACTTGAAATTGAAGAACCTCTGCGCAGCACGTAGACGAGCGGAGCGGAAAATAATGAGAACAAAAGGAAATCCGTCTGCGAAAACCGAATATAACAGGATAAACGCTGCAATTCGTCGCCATACAAAAAAATTAAGACAAAATCAATGGGCCGCTTTCTGTGAGAGTTTATCAACGTTTACGCCCTTGACAAAGATATGGGCAGTAATAAATAGTCTTTCTGGGAAGATCCGAACACACAGGCCATTCGAAGCACTCGCTTTAAAACAAGGGATAGATTTGCAAACCCTTGCAGAGGATTTCGCAGACGTGTACATATCTGGTAGATCAGCAGGAGCGGCGATTCCTCTGTCACCCCAGTTTTTTCACGCGATGGATACGCCATTCACCTTCCGAGAGCTGGATATGGCACTTAGCAAATTAAGAAGACGCTGTGCCGTGGGTCCCGATTTGATCAGCAATCAAATGCTGACAAATCTACCATACGAGCGAAAAAGGGCCCTTCTGGACATATTTAATCATGTCTGGAGCACGGGAGAGATCCCATTTGTTTGGAAGACAGCATGGGTGGTGCCAGTCCTAAAGTCCGGAAAGGATCCTGCGAGCCTCGCGTCATATCGACCGGTATCTCTTACATCATGCGTATCTAAGTTGATGGAAAGATTAATATGTACAAGATTAACTTGGTACCTTGAACAAGGAAGACGATGGCCACCGTGTATGACTGGATTTCGCCCATGACTGAGTGCCCAGGACAGTGTTTTGGACCTATTAAGCCACATCGAACACCACCGCGTCAGCGGACTTTCGACACTCGCTGTCTTCATGGACGTTGCCAAGGCATAAGAATTGTGTGCTTCAGGCAGGCATCGTGAACGGGCTCCAAGCCATGGGTGTGTCGGGAAATGCTCTTCGGTTCGTACATGAATTTCTCAGAGACCGCTGTGTTCGTGTTAAGCTTGGAAATGTAACGAGCGAAGAGAGACGCGTTTCCCTCGGCGTCCCACAAGGAAGTGTTCTATCTCCCTTGCTTTTTAACGCTGCCATGGCCTGGCTTCCCGACACTCTGCACTCAGCCTTGAAAGCAGTTAAAATATCCATCTACGCCGATGTCATCTGCATTTGGATCTCAGGGTACCAGCACAAACGTTTTGCCCGGATAGCACAGAGCGCTATTTCAATCATTGAGCGTCACTTGTTGACACTTGGCCTATCTTTATCAGCGGAAATGTCGGCCTTCATGCTCTTCCCGGGAGCGCGACGGAAGTCAACACGTCTGTCGCTGAATATTCGAGGCCACTCAATTCGTTGTGCAACAAGTGTCCGTTTCTTGAGCATTACCATCGACAACAAGCTATTATGGCGACGTGCGGTTGATGGTATAGTCACTGCATCAGTGCAAAGGATCAACGCTCTTCGTCGCATGGCAGGGGTCCATTGGGGCAACAATCCTATGTCCATGCTTAAATTGAATGATGCGCTTATAACAAGCCGCGTTCTTTATCAGCTGCTCCTGATATCACCATCACCAAGCCAGTTCGAACGCCTTGAGGCAGTGCACAGAAAGGGTCTTCGCTTGGCGATGGGAGTCCCTCAGGCGGCTTCAAACACGAAGGTCACCAATGAAGCCGAGTCTCTTCCGCTCCGCCTTCTGGCGTCTTAGGCCTTATTGACGCAGCTGTCAAGACTGGGTGAGTCCTTCGCAGGCACGGCGCTTCTCCGGCGGCTAAGAGCAAGAACTGGCTCACATTTCAACGCTGCACTAAACACATTTCAATATTTAGGTTTGAAACTGCCTAAACGGCGCCCTATGGACCCGCCATGGTCTTTTGTGGATGTTGCGTGCAACTTCAGCGTACCCAATCTACCAGCGAAGCGCACCATTCCAGCCGCGGAAGCAAAATTTCTTGCGCTGGACCACTTGAGCACCATGTACCGCGGCCACCTACAAGTGTATACCGACGGATCAGTGTGCACACAGACGGATATCTGCGCAGCGGCTTTCTGCATACCCAGCCTGGGCGTGTCATGGTCGGGCCGCCTGGATCGCGTGGTTTCGTCCACAACGGTAGAAAGCGCTGCAATTACGGCGGCTTTACGAAAACTGCGATCCTTTTCTGCACGAGATGTTGTAGTGCAGACACACTCCAAATCGGCGCTACAAAGACTGCATCGTGGCCTACCTCAAGAAAATTTCACCAGGCAATCTCTGGCACTAATCAAACGCCTGAATGGCAAGAGTTTTAATATAAAGTTCCAGTGGAATCCCATCCCACGTTGGCATTGAGGGCAATGAAAAGGCTGATGCCCTTGCATGCGAAGCACGTACATCGTTTTCAAAAGTAAGAACTCCCAAGACTTACCAGAACAACAAAGATGTGATACGAAATCATTTCAAGGCGATCTACAAGTTTCCACACCAAGCATGTGTAATTCATGGACTTTCTCGTGAAGAAGCAACGCTGTTGTTACGCATTAGAACCGGCTCCGCATACACCCCGGCCTGGTCATTCAAGACTGGGAGATACGCTTCCCCGTTCTGTGCCTTCTGTGGTGACATCGGGGATATTGAACATTTCATTTGGCTTTGCCCACAGTTTGATGCGCAAAGAGCAGCGATGATCCGCAGCTTGCGAAAATGCTGTCATAGGCACCGGACAGTTGATGACATCATCTTTCCTGAAAGACCCGCGGCAACTAGGAGGAACGTGCAACGAACTTTGTTGGTCTTCCTGCGAGACACTGGGCTGTCTGACACGTGGTGACATTTTCCAAATTCAGGAGATGCTCAGGCGGAACAATTGCCGGCCATGCAGGCCAGGCTAACCCTGCCTGCTGCAACACCACCACCACCACCACCACCACCACCCTTGTGACTGCGGACTGACTACTGTTATTTTCCACGAAACAATATAGAATGCAACTGAGGTGTTTCATGCCTTGCCATTCGTTCACGCTTTTATGCAACTTGGATATGAAACAGGATGCGTTGTCACATAAGATTTCTTTCGGGAAAGCAACTTCGGCAAGCACTTTGAGCAGCCCGTCACCAACTTTAGCTGAATTGATTGCAGGTAGTGGTTCCATATCGGGGTATTTCGGGGTGAAGTCGACCAGCTAATAATATAGAAGATCTTGCTCGAATTCGGCGACAACGCACCGAATATATCCTCGGCGAAACACTAAAATGGAGTCTGAGTTAATGGCATGCGTGCGAGCGAAGCTCTGCCGAACTTTTTCCTTCCGTAAGGTTCGTTGGCAAAAGTGACATGACCAGACAAATATTTGAATGACCGCTTGAGTTCCGGGCGATTGAAATGTATTAGGTATTTTTAGTGGTCTTTTCTTTGTTCCTTGATGTCCAGACAAGAAGTTTTTGTAGGCTAGTACCAACAGTTGGATTCGGAGACTTCTGGGGACCGCTATTTGCTCCACTGTCTTCCCTGGGCAGAAGTGACAAGAACGATGCAAAATCCCTTCGTCGGCGTAAAACTACTGCACTGAAGACTCACGCCAACAATGGTCTAGCCCATCTTCCTACAAACTTTCGAACTTGAATATTGTTCTTGCTACTTTTGAAACAAGTGCCTTGACACGTTCAGTAGTGTCATATTACTGCTGCTGTGCTTCTTCGAGACTTTCGCAAATACGACCGGGGGATTTCCTGCGCTTACCTACGACACCACCTGTTACCAGTTTGTCCCGAAGCGCATGTTTCAGATAGGGGCTGAAGTCACATAATTATGCAAATTTTTTCAGCTGTACCACAAATTCTGCGACAATGTGTTGAGAGCATTCTTTTTGCTTGAAATGGTATCTTTCACTCACAAATGAAAACGTCGGAGAATAGTGCTTCTTCAGCACCGGAACGACATCCAGCAATGACGACATGCTCGGTGTCATGGTAGTAGCCGACTTCGGAGCTTCACGTCCATTTCTTCTGTGACGGCGCTCAAGAACAGATGTAGTTTCTTGGCCTGGTCAAGCTCAACAACAGTAGTGTAGAGCTCGAATCTTTTGACGAACACGTCAGAACCGCTGCTGCCGAGAGTGAATTCCGGTAGCTTGCTGAGGGCCATTGCTACCCTGAGTTCTCCAATCTTGTTCTCGTCGCCACCTCATGGCATCCGTGAAGAGAGAGAGGCCAAGGCTTCGCGGACTACATTTAATAACAGCAATGCACGCTAGCAGCAAAAAGTAACCATTCACGCAGGTACGGAACAAGAACCAGAAATTATACGCCCACAGGTCACTCGCACACCTGTAACAACATGGTGACGTCACCAACACCCCGTTCTTCGGGGATGCGTTTCACAAGCTGTAATAGAGGTAGCAGCAAAAAACTTGTAGGTTTTTTGTTGCTCGTTTGTTAGTGGTGATTTCACTTGCTCCACGCCCATGTCTTCAATTCGTCAATGAAGCCTCGGTGGACCTCGTCAAGAAGCACTTTTCTGTAAAAAGGTATTTTTAGGCTTCAAAGTCGAAGAAGCGGCTTCTCAGTTACACGTAACATTAGTGTGATGTCACTAGCCACTGACGACGTATAAGAGGCAGATTTGTGGCCTGATAGCGATGCGTATTAACCACTATGAGTGAGTAACCGTCGAGTGACGGCGACAGCGACTTAAGATGCATGCAGTTCGCACATTATCTAGAACTGTACTGACTCATTGGGATGGTTTTCACTGTAGTGGGTCTGGCTTGCCAATTCTCAGCCAAAAATTGAAATAAAAATATTTTAATCTTGTTGTCTTACTCGACTGTGGAGAGGATACCACGATAACACTTGAATGTAAATATTCGACAGATGTCACTTGATTGTAAACATTCCTCAGATGTCTGTCTGGTTTGGTATGTAAACTGGGAAATGATATAAACTCCAACCAATGCGTAAAAGCCGACGTTCTCATTCCGACTAGGTTGGTTCTTCAGGGAGGACAGCGGCTACGTTACAGCGGCATGTACAGCGAACAGCCCTAAAAATCAGCCGTTCTCTCGGAACTCTTCCCTAGTTTTATGTACACAGACTACGCTCCACGGCTGAACGGAAAATAGAGATACACAAAGGGCCATTAACCACCCCACGACTAATTTGAAGACGCCGCTACAACGTAGCCGTAGTCCCCCTTGAGGAAGGCACCAAGTCGGTTCCAATATGTTGGATTAGGTATCTTCATGCACTTTTTTGTTAAGTCGCTTCCCAAGAGAAAACTGTATACCAAGACAACAAAAATGTACCTTTCTAGATGTCTCAAAAAACGTGTCAGTACTCCTTTAACCGACTCAAATGCATAGGTAAGGTGGACCCGAAAGCAAACAGTCATTGACGCAGATGCTCTGAGCAAATGTGGCTTCAAACTACTTGCAAATGCGTGCACTGCAAAAAAAAGAAGGATGCGTACTGAGTAGGGCGCAGTCGAATGAGGAAGCAGACCAATAAGTGGGAGCCTTGCGTTGTTCCTCAGTAAATGTGAACATTAATGAAACAACTATTACTGACATAAGTAACTAACACACCAGCAAATTTGAGGCCTGAACACAAACTTTACTTATTTCCAATACTTACAGTGCCCGCGTTGAGCATTGGTGTAGAGAGACCATAACATTTATACATTGAATAACATATACAAAAAGTTATACATTTGAAAACGATAAAAAATTGCCACGTAACCAGCACAATAGCCAGCAAAATATTGCTAAATATAAACAACCTATGCACACATATATACCGCCAGACATCGCAAAAAGAACACAAAAGTCATCATCATCATTATCATCAGCCTGACTACGTCTACTGCAGGACAAAGGCCTCTCCCATGTTCCCCCAAATAGACCGGTCATGTGCTTGCTGCTGCCAATTTATATCCGTACACTTCTTAATCTCATCTGCCCACCTAACCTTCTGTCTCCCCCTAACCCCCTTGCCTTCTCTGGGAATCCAGTTAGTTACCGTTAACGACCAGCGGTTGTCCTGTCCACGGCTACATGCCCGGCCCATGTCCATTCCTTCGTCTTGAATTCAGCTATCATATCCTTAACCCCCGTTTGTTTCCTGATTCACTCTGCTCTCTTCTTGTCTTTTAAGGTTACACCTACCAATTTTTTTCCATTGCTCGCTGCGTCGTCCAAATTTAAGCTGAACCTTCTTTGTAAGTCTCCAGGTTTCTGCTCCGTAGCTAACCACCGGCAAGATACAGCTGTTATATACCTTCCTCTTGAGGGATAGTGGCAATCTACCTGTCATAATTTGAGAATGCTTGCCGAATGTGCTTCACCCCATTTTTATTCTTCTAGTTACTTTGATCTCGTGGTTAGGCTCTGCGGTTATTACCTGCCCTAAGTAGACATAGTCTTTTACAACTTCAAGTGCACTATTGCCTATCTCGAAGCGCTGCTTCTTTCTGATGTTGTTGTACATTACTTTCGTTTTCTGCAGATTCATTTTAAGACCTACCTTTCTGCTCTCCTTGTCTAACTCCGTAATCATGAGTTGCAATTCGTTCCCTGAGTTACTCAGCAATGCAATGTCATCGGCGAAGCGCAGGTTACTAAGGTACTCTCCAATAACTCTTATCCCTAACTGTTTCCCATTCTAGGCTTCTGAAAACCTCCTGTAAGCACGCGGTACATAGCATTGGGGAAAATGTGTCCCCCTGCCTTACACTCTTCTTGATTGGTATTCTGTTGCTTTCTTTATGAAGCACTATGATAGCAGTTTATCCCCTGTATATTTCTTCCAGGATGTTTATATATAATTCATGGACGCCCTGATTTCGCAGTGTCTGCATGCCGGCTGATATTTCTACTGAATCAAGCGCTTTCTCGTAATCTATGAAGGCTATGTATAGTGGTTGGTTATATTATGAGCATTTCTTTATTACCAGATTGATAGTATGAATGTAGTCGATTGTTGAGTAGCCTGTTAGAAATCCTGCTTGTTCCTGTGGTTGATTGAATTCTAATGTTTTCTTTACTCTGTTAGCAATTACCTCTGTAAATAGCTTGTATACTACAGAGATCAAGCCAATCGGCCTGTAATTCTTCAAGTTCTTGCAATCTCCTTTCTTATGCATTAAGAAGATGTTAGCGTTGTTCCAAGGTTCTGGTACTGTTCCCGTCAGGAGACATCTCGTGAACAGGGTGGCTAGATTTTCTAACACAATCTGTCCTCCATCTTTCAGCAGATCTGATGTTACCTGATCCTCACCAGGAGCTGTGCCTCTCTGCATGCTCTCCAAAGCTTCTCTGACTTCTTCTATCATTAGTGGCGGGGTGTCATCTGGGTTACGGCTAGTTCTTATAGTATTAAAGTCGTGGTTGTCCTGGCTACTGTACAAATATCTGTAAAACTCCTCCGCTATTTTAACTATTCTATCCATATTGGTAGTCACTTTGCCTTTTTTGTCCCTTAGTGCATGCATCTCGATTTTGCATATTCCAAGTTTCCTCCTCACTGCTTTGACGCTTCCTCCGTTTTTCAGAGCGTGTTCGATTCTCTCCATGGTATACCTTCTTACATCGGATACCTTACGCCTATTATTCAACTTCGAAAGCACTGCCCGTTTTATTTTGTGTGTTGTACTTGAGACTTTCATGATTTGACGCTTCTTAATGAGATTCATCCTTTCCTGGGAAAGCTTGCCGGTGTCCTGTCTAACTACCCTACCTCCAACTTCCACTGCACACTCCGTAATAATACTCGTCAAATTATCATTCTTTGTAACTATGCTAAGGTTGGTTTGCTCACTAAGAGCCGAGTACCTGTTCTGAACCAAGACTCTGAATTCCTGTACTTTCCCTCTCAGTGCTAGCTCATTGATTGGCTTCTCGCGTATCAGTTTCTGTTGTTCCTTCTTCAAGTCTAGGCGAATTCGAGATCGTACCAATCTATGGTCACTATATCATACCTTGCCAACCACTTCCACACCCTGCACGATGTCTGAGTGTGCACACTTTATAAAGTGTATTTCGTTCTTATTTTCGCAATTAGGGCTCCTCCATGTCCACTTGCGGTTTCCTCGTTTCCGGTAGAAGGTATTCAAGATCCGTAAATACTTGCGTTCTGCGGATTCTACTAGTAGCTCTCCTCTGGCGTTTCTAGTACCGATGCCATTATCTCCTACTGCCTGGTCTCCAGCCTGCTTCTTCTCTACCTTTGCAACAAAGTCTCCCATCAGTACTGTATACTGTGTTTTTAACTTATTCATTGCCGATTCCACGTCTTCATAGAAACTTTCAACTGAAGCGTTTCAAGGCTGGATGTAGGCGCGTAAGACTGTACTACCTTCATCTTTTATCTCTTATTCAGTTTAATTACGATACGTACCACCCTTTCAATAATGCTATAGTATTCCTCTGTGTTGCCAGCTATGTTTCTGTGAATTAGGAACCCCACTCCCAGTTCTCTTCTGTAAGCGAAGCCCCGGTAGCAAAGGACGTGTCTATTCTGTAGCACCGTGTAGGCCTCATTTGTCCTCCTAACCTCACTGAGCCCTATTACGTCCCATTTAACACCCTCTAGTTCCTCAGAATACAGCTAGATTTCCCTCACTAGATAAGGTTCTAGCGTTAAACGTTGCCAAGTTCAAGTTCCAATAGCGGCCTGTGCAGATCCAAAGATTCGTAGCACCCTCTACTGCGTTGCAGATCTGACCGCCGCTGTGGTCAGTTGCTTCGCAGCTGCTGGGGAATGAGGGCCGTGAGTTATTTGACGTATGCATGTGGGAGGTAGGGGCCAGATTCTGCACCAGGGTGACCAATCCTTCTCTGGTGATGGTGTGTGTTCCTGGCAGTGGTTACCGGTGAGGCCACACCCCAGGTCTCGTAATGCAGTTCCATCACCACGCGGATTTTTTTATCCGGTTGGGAACTGCGCGCCAAAGGAATTTGAACCACGAACCTTTTGCATGCGAGGGGGATACTCTAACCACATCGCCATCGCTGCTCCTTTTACACAAAAATTAAAACCTAACAACTGCAACCGTTGACCGCCAGAAGGAACAAACTAAAGTGTAATCAGGCTACGAAAAATTGTGACCTTGAAGCGCGACGCTAAATATTTCCCTGAATGCGGCTACAATTGCTCGAGGTTGTTTGTTCCACTGCCATATTGATCGCGGAAAAATGAACATTTAAAAACGTTCATTCTGGCATTCAACTCGTTCGCTTTTAGTGGGTTGTCAGTACGAGAAGATATATATGTAGGCTTCAATATGTAGTTCTCTTTGTGAATATCCGTTAAAACTTGGAATATTTTGTGAAACAGATAAACGTAAGAATTTGCGTTTGTCTTCAAGAAGTGGCCATCATGCCCTGCCGCGGTGGTCGAGAGGCTACTATACTCGGCCGCTAACCCGCAGGTCGCGGAATCGAATCCCGGCTGCGGCGGCTGCATTTCTGATAGAGGCAGAAATGTTGTTGGCCAGTGTGCTCAGCTTTAGGCGCACGTTAAAGAACTCCAGGTGGTCGAAATTTACGGAGGCCTCCCCTACGGCGCCTCTCATAATCCCATTGTAGTTTTGAAACGTTAAACCCGTTATATTCATGAATCAAGTGGCAATCGTAAAGTATTCCTGAATTCAAAAAGTTTTTTACAAAAGTCATCTTCACCTGTGACGAAACGGGCCACTCTCAGCTGAACACGCTCTATAGCTTCGATGTTGCCTTCCCTAAAACGCTCCCAAGTGCTACACTCGTACTACAAAAATGGGCGTACAATTGAGATATAGAGGTTTCTTTCAGGCTGGCCGGTGCTTGTTTAAAGTTACGTCGCAAGAAGTTTATTATGTGCCTGGCCTTTCTTACACTTGGTCATTATGCGCATTCAAAGTTGGATCGCTGGCAACAATTACTCCTGGGTTCTTATATTCTGTCACTAGGGACAGATAAGTTGTATTCATGACACGGCTTGTCATCAGTGGTGCTTTTTTTGTGAATCTTAAGAGGTTACATTTGGTCAAGCTGAGTGTCTTGTTCGAAGTTCAACACCAAGACATGACATCGTTAAGATCATTTCGTAGCTGTTCATTCTCAAGTTCAGGGTGAATACAGCAGTCGGTTCAAGTTTCAGGGTTCAAGTTTCAGGGTAGTTTCAGGGTTCAAGTTTCAGGGTTCAAGTTTCAGGGTAAATACAGCAGTCAGGGTAAATACAGCACACGTTGGTTTCTGTCTAGCAGATCCGCTTCGAAACACTTCAGGAGGGAATCGGGTAAATGGATACCGGCCAACTTTTCCAGCAACGGGGTATGAGATACGGTAATAAATGCTTTCCGAAAGTCTAAAAACATGCAGTCCACTTGCTAACCCGTGTTAATAAACATTGCAATTTCATGACAAAATTCTATCAGCTCAGTGTCACAAGAAAAGCCAGCTCTAAAGCCACCTTTTGTTGCAATTATGAAGCTATTTTCTTGAAGGTGTATCAGTAAGTTCATGTAAATATGATGTTCTGTTGTTTTGCAAGCAAAGCTTGCGAGTAAACTCCGTCTGTAGCTACATGTTCTTGATTTCGAAGCATTTTGTGAATTTGAATAACATTTCAAGTTTTCTGGTCTGAAGGGGGAGCACCTACTTATAAGGATATTGTAAATAAGAGTGTTAAGGGCGACAGACACTATAGAACTTTTTAGAACGAAATTTGAAATAAAGTTTGGTACGGTAGCCGAGTGATGAATCTTTCTCAGCAGTAATGCAATATCACCTTCATACAGCTAAATATTTTCATCTCTGCGAGCTCACCGACGTCATGCGATTTAGAAACCACGCTTTTTGACTGGAAAAACAGAGTGCAAATTAGCATTGAAGGTCTCTGCTTTCACCATGAAACCTGCGCCTTAGGTTTTTTCATCCATGACGTCAGGGATAGCGTCGCAGGAGTTCCTTTTTTCATACTGAAACGAGCAAGCACACCAAAGAAAGGACAACAAAAATTGGCACACAGAGTGCTGTACTTAGGAGCGATAGTATAAAACGCGCCAGCCATATGTTTGTAATTTTGTTTGCTCATAACGTCATAACAGCACGCACCCGAGAAGAAACACAATGAAAATTCTTAGACGCGAAGCAGCTCTTTCACTAAACCTGTGTAACACTAACGGTCCGTGTCTCCGTGCCAACGCGCTGCACCGTGTTTCCCCCGCCGCAGTAGTTGGAACAATTCCAAGGTTATCAATTCTCAGCTGCGCGTTAACGTCACTCTCTCTCTCTCTCACCCACTGCAGCTGCCGGCTCCTCCCAACACACCTAGGTGATGGTGCTCCTCCGCCCGCAACGCACGACCACACTTCGAGTGGAAACACTCTTTCAGCTCGTTTATCTGCGATGAAACTTACACGACGTCCTACCCGCCTTCTATGTCGTTGCGTTTGACACACACAAAAAAGCGTTTACTCAAACAAAGGCTTCATTTGATTGATGATAGGTTGATATGTGAGACTTAACGTACAGAAACAATCATATCCTTATGAGAGACACCGTAGTAGAGAACTCCGGAAATTTCCATCACCTGCGTTTCTTCAACGTGCACCCCAATCTGAGCACACGGGCCTACAGCATTTTCGCACCATTGAAAATGCAGCCACCGCAGCCGGGACTCGTTTCCGTGAACGGCGGGTGACCAGCCTAGTACCTTAGCCACTAGACCACCGCGGCGAGGCACTCGTGTAAAGGCTACACAAAGTTTCGCTTCATAACATTCTGCCAGCACTCGTGTCGACGCCTGTTTCAGCCGGTTAAACAGCGTACGCACCACTTCTGCTTGGCATCCCATCATGGTTTCCTTCAGGAAGATGGTCCATAATATTTTCTGAATGCTTTTACTCTCGTTTTTTTTCCAACAAGTATTGAGATTCTGGCGTTTGCGCGCAACCAGAGAGATGAAGAAGAGATCTCCTGATAAAATGCTTCTGACCGAGCACGCTAGTGCTGCTCTCTAAGAAAAGAACTTGCGTCTTTGCAATAGCTTGCAGTGTCACCATTGATGGCCTCACTTCTTTTCCGTTTGTACCTAATCCCTTGACATACACGTTTTTGAGGCCGCATACACTGTTGCTTCATTCCTGTTCCTTTCCTGTTCCTGTTCATTTGTACTGACTACTTCCTTTGAACTCACGTTCATTTGATGTCACCACCTTCGCTTAGTTGGCTTCGCCTTTGATATATCCTTAAATAGCGAAAATAAACGCATACTGTATTTTTCAGGAATATATCGGTTAGACTAAGAGCACACCAGAATAAAAAGTGGACTTCAGGACAAGTTTATTCGGGACAGAAAAACTCCTGCTAGAGGGCTGGCTTACAACCATCTTCAATTTGACTTGGTTCTAACAGCATACTTCGAGACGAGGCTACGAAAAAAAGATGCACAACGCTTGTGCTGGCTCTTGACTGAAATTCATTACTAAAGAACATAAAATTAAAAAATAGCAGCATATTGCCACGTTCCATTTTCCAAGTTTTTGTTATCGTCCAACAAACACCACACAATTCTCAGCGCAAACCGCACCTGCAGTTTTCGAGAAGGTTCCGGACTGTAGTAGATCATTTCGATAAGATCACGCCCACTGTGCGAACGGTACAGATTGTTTTGGAAACTACGCCACCGCCTGCGATAACGCTAGAACATTCGATGGAAAGAGTATAAATGCCGACGCGCTTCGCCGCTTGTCAGTTGTTGATCGAAGGCCGACGCTCCGTTCACCACTACCAGTCCGAGACTGCTATCTGTGCGAGACTGCTGCTGTAATTGTACTTTCCGTTTACCGGGCACAGGTTCGCCCAAATAAACAGTTAAATTCCAACACGAAGTCTCCTGTCTTCGGCAACGTCACGACCCCGTGACATCTGGTGGAGGTGCTGCTTCGTTCATGTACCGGACGCCCCCGTCAAGCCGTGAACCCAGCCAACGTCGTGGAGAAGACACCGACGCCAACCAGGAGCAGCGAACAAGCCGCCGACAGCAGGGGCGACCACCGGAGTACGGGCTTCTACAAGACAAGGCGCGGAAGACCAAGGCCATGACCACGACTGCAGCGACAATGACAAACGCAGCGTCCCAGCCCACGATGGTCATGCATCAACCCAGGGAACCACCAATTTTCTATGGGTCATCGTTCGAAGACCTAGAGTCCTGGCTAGAAACATACGACCGTGTGGCCGCCCTCAACCACTGGGACCATGACGAAAAGCTGCGCCGTGTGTTCTTCTATTTGGAAGACACCGCAAGGACCTGGCTTGAAAATTGGGAGTCCACGCTCCGAACGTGGGATGTTTTCTGCGGCGCATTCCTGCAAACGTTCGCGAGTGTCGCTCGCAAAGAGAGGGCCGCTGCTTTATTAGAGGCCCGGGCAGCTACGAAATGAAAATGTCGCCATTTTCACAAAAGAAATGACCCAACTATTCCATAACGCTGACCCAGACATGCCTGAGGAGCAAAAATGTTCGTTTCCTCATGCGAGGGGTCAAACAGGAGCTCTTCGTGGGACTGATGAGAAACCACCAAAAACCGTCCAAGAATTTGTAGCCGAAGCGACCACTATCGAAAAGACCCTGGACATGCGCACCAGACAGTACAATCGTCGCCTGACTGCAGACTGCGCTGCTGCTCAAGCCAGTAACTCCGGAGACCTGTGTGAAACGATCCGAGCGATCGTGCGGGAAGAGCTGCACAAGCTGTTGCCTTCGGCGCAGCCTCAAGTGGATTCAATCGCCGACATTGTGCGAGAAGAAGTTCGGCAATCACTTCAAATTCCCCACGCACCGCTGCCCGACCCGGAAGCTATGAGCTACGCCGCTGCACTGCGCCGCAACGCTCCTCCGCGTCCACGCCAAAACGCAGCCACATTGCACTTCCGTCGACAGACGCCACCGCCAACACCACCCCCACCGACGCCATACCGTTCGCCAGTGGCCCAGCGCAGTGCACCGAGGAAGACTGACGTCTGGCGCACCCCTGACCATCGCCCGCTCTGCTACCACTGCGGTGAGGCCGGACACACATACCGCCGTTGCCAGTACCGACAGATGGGACTGCGTGGCTTCGCCGTCAATGCACCGCGTCCACAGCCAGGAGAACGACCAGGTGACATCGCCGACTACCTGACAGGAACTCGGTGGACACCACGAAGCCCTTCACGTTCGCCGTCGCCCAGCCGCCGCACGTCACCACACCACCGGCAGTACTCTGGCCAAACGCGAGGCCGGTCTCTTAGCCCGTATCCGGGAAACTAAGGGCAGCAACCGGTGGAGGTGCGGTGGCTGTGCGACGAACTACCGAAGATCCTCCGACGACGACGACGCCGCGACGGAGCTTTCCGAACACAACGCCAACCAGGCAAAGCCCTGACGGCGAAAGCTCACTTACCGAAAGTGGCCTCACGACGCAACATGGAAGCAGCGGAACAAGCCGACGCAGCCGTGACCCGACGCCACGCCCTAACTGTAATGCGAGACGGCGAACTAGCGACCTCAACGTTCTTATCGACGGCCACAGTGTGACCGCTCTCGTCGATACTGGAGCCGACTATTCTGTCATCAGTGGGTCGTTCGCCGCAAAGTTAAAGAAAGTTAGGACAGCTTGGAAAGGCCCTGAAATCCGCACAGCCGGAGGTCATCTCGTAACGCCTGCAGGAATCTGCACAGCGAGAGTCACCATTAACGGCCGTATTTATCCTACAGACTTTGTAGTCCTACAGCGTTGCTCGAGATATGTCATCCTTGGCATGGACTTCTTATGCCTCCATGGTGCTGTCATCAACCTAAAAACAAAGTCGATAACGTTATCCACAAAAGAAGCACTACCGCCGCGCACGCCGTCATGACACCATGCCTTGAAAGCGCTGCAAGAACAAGTCACCATTCTGCCTCGCTCAAGCGTCATTATTTCAGTCGCGCTCCTAAATCACCTGACTTGGAAGGCGTCGTTGAAGGCAGACAGCATCTGTTGGTCACCCGAAATATATGCGTCGCAAGAGGAATTGAAGAGCTGCGGGGAGGCAAAGCAACGGTTATGCTCACGAATTTCAGCAATGAGTACAAACATGTGAACAAAGGAAGAACGGTCGCACACATCGAAGATATTGTCGAAGCCATCAGTGCTCTCGCCCTGACTGATTCTGCGGAACCTGTTCAGAGGAACCAAGCCCCTCCCATATCTTTCGACCTCAATCCCAAACTTCCGAACGATAAGCAAGAGCAGCTCAAGGCCCTGCTGCTGCAATACGAAGATTGCTTTTCGTCGTCAACGAAATTTCGGCAGACCCCAATCACGAAACATCGCATCATAACCGAAGAAAGTGGCAGACCACTCCGTCAGAGTCCGTACATGTTTCTACGCGAGAACGTGATGCCATGAAGAGACAAGTTGATGAAATGCTGCGGGATGACATTATCCAGCTGTCCAAGAGTCCATGGGCATCCCCCGTGGTGTTAGTGAAGAAAAAGAATGGGACCCTACGTTTCTGCGTCGATTATCACCGCCTGAACAAAATCACAAGAAAGGACGTGTATCCTCTCCCACGAATAGACGACGCACTTGATCGGCTCCATAACGCCAAGTACTTTTCGCAATGGACCTCAAGACTGGCTATTTTCAAATCGAAGTCGACGAAAGAGACCGAGAGAAGACGGCGTTTGTAACACCAGACGGCCTCTTCGAGTTTTAGGTGATGCCCTTCAGCCTTTGCTCAGCGCCTCTAACTTTTCAACGCGTTATGGAAACAGTACTGGCAGGATTGAAGTGGCAGACTTGCCTTGTGTACTTGGACGACGTCGTCGTGTTTTCCTCGAGTTTCAACGAGCATCTTCGGCGCCTTGAATCTGTACATCAAGCCATCAAGACTTCCGGACTCACACTGAAGCCAGAAAAGTGCAGATTTACGTATGAGGAGCTTTTGTTTCTGGGGCACGTTATCAGCAAGTCTGGAGTTAGTCCCGATCGCAGGAAAACATCCACCATCGCCGACTTCCCGCCGTCCACTGACAAAAAAAGCCGTGCTCCGATTTCTGGGCCTGTGCGATTATTATAGGCGGTTCGTGAAAAACTTCGCCCGCATCGCCGATCCTCTCACTAACCTTACCAAGGCCGATGTGGAGTTCAAGTGGGAAACGCCAGAGGAACACGCTTTCCACGAGCTTAAACATCGCCTCCAGACGCCTCCGTTACTTGCCCATTTCCACGAATTCGCCGAGACAGAAAAAATTGCCCGCAGCTTCCCTCAGGGGAACACTGAGGAGGATGCCGAGCATATAATTGGTTAACGGGGTGTTAAAGTGCGACTTACTTGGGTCGATGGCTAAATTGGTTAACGTGGTTGTGAAATGGGGTGTTAAATTGCGACTTACTTGGGTCGATGGCTAAATTGGTTAACGTGGTTGTAGGAGAGGGTGAACACGTAAATGAGTGAACACGTACACACGTATGCGAAAGGGCGGCGCTGGTCGAAGGGACGTCGATCATTGTGTTTGTGGATTCGTTGGAATTCATTTCACCGCGACCTTGGACGTCGACGCGCCGTACAAACCAACCGATGAGCGGCAACTGAGCGAGCGAGCACCGACCTTGAGTATATATACAGCGCGACGGCGCATGCACTGTCAGCTGTCAAATGTTCGAGAAGGGGGAAAAGCGCAACGGCGCATGCGCGCGCGTCAGCTGCCGATGTTTTCGAAGCGCGACGGCGCATGCGCGCGCGTCAGCTGCCGATGTTCTCGAAGCGTGACGACGCATGCGCGCTACATTATACAGCTAGCGAATGTTCGTGAAGAGGAGAAGCGCACGCGGTGTGTAGAGGAGGAAGGGTGCACAGATGGTGGAGGAGTGAAGCGCGCGCGGTGTGTAGAGGAGGAAGGGATGCACAGATGGTGGAAGAAGGAGGAGGAAGCTTGCGGACGGCGCCGCACTACAAGCCTCGAGTATTAGATGCTCCGCATCTAATACATGCTGACGCAAGCAGCGTAGGTCTTGGCGCCGTTCTTGTGCAGAGGGCTGACGGACTTGAAAGGGTTATTAGTTACGCCAGCCGATCGCTATCCAAAGCAGAAGCAAATTGTTCCACAACAGAAAAGAATTGCCTCGCCATCATCTGGGCTACGTCGAAATTTCGCCCCTACTTCTCCGGCAGGCTTTTCAAAGTTGTGAGCGACCACCACACCTTGTGTTAGCTATCAACCTTGAAGGACTCTTCAGGTCGCCTCGCACGATGGAGCCTGAGACTTCAAGAATATGGCATTACTGTCATTTACAAGTCCGACAAAAAAACACTCCGATGCCGACTGTCTCTCTCGTGCGCCTGTCGACCAATCTCTACCCGACGACCCGGATGACGACTACTTCTTGGGAACGATAACTACCGACGACTTCGCTTAACGACAGCGGGCCGACCCGAAACTTAATTAAGGCCTTAATAGAATTGCTGTGTTGGGGGCTGGCTGGTCCCGACGAAGCAGAAGAAGAAAAAGATGGCCGACGGAGACGTACGCGGCCGGCGGGGACACCGACCAGCCCGAACACGCGGGTTGGCGCCAAGCGCCGAAAGAAAGCACAACAACCGCACTCCAGGGTTACCTAACACACACTCCTTTATTTTACAGTCGCCTTGGAATGGTGCCAGAGCGGCGCCCCCTGGCATCCTCACATGTCCATCCGAAACCTAAACCCCAGAACACAACAACCATCCCCGCCTCGAAAAAAGCACACCTATACACTGTTTATATTTATACATGCTCGATACCAACATATTTTACAAGGTATGTATGTACATTAGAACTCATGAAAATTCAGAGCACGGCACACCGAACTCACACTCTACAAGTCCTGAAAATGCACTGACAACAAGAAAAATGTACACAACTGTTCGGAACAAGATTTCTACATCACGTAGTCTTCGAACCGACGCGCCGTCTGCCGCTTCCGCTTAGGGCGGGCCTTTTGGGTGTAGAATCAGTAGTGTCTGCACCTTGGTCACTTGTGCTCTGATGTGACACATCAAGAGCAGGGGAAGATTGTGAACGAGCGTTGCAATTCGCGGTCTCGTCAGAGCTCGCAGCGTGAGCTTCAGAAGAATTTTGCGGACCGAAGTCCGGTTCAACGGTCTCAGCCGTATTTGAAGGTTCGAAGTGAACCGTATGACTTGGTGTACTTGAACCAGCGACACCAACTGGTAACTCCTGCCCCCTTGAAGAAATGCCTGTACATGGAGGCCACATGTAATAATCTGATGGATAGTTGAAAGGCGCGGACGGAACGTGATGGGAAAGACTTTTTGGTGTTGAAGGCGAATCTGTATGAAAAATAACAAGGCGCGAAGCGTTCCAGATGTTACCATCCCTTAAGCGAAACGAAGTGGGGCTAACCTGGCCCAAGACTTGTAAGGACCCCGATACTTGGGGCGCTTTCCTGGCACACGAACCTTGACTAGATCGCCAGTGCAAACTTTAAACTGCTTTGCACCTCGACAGATGTCGAGGTACTTTTTCATTGCTTCTTGATGAGAAAAAACCCTGGTACGTATTTGATCAGGAGAAGACACTGCTATGTTACGAGGCAAAGAAACTATGTCGAGAGCAACTCGCGGTTGCCTACCGTGAAGAAGTTGAGCAGGAGACACTCCAGTGGTGCCTTGTGGTGTGAACCTGTACGAAGCTAAACATTCAGTCAAGACTTGCTTGAGGGGACGGTGCTCTAATTGGGCGATCTGGATATGTTCCTTCCGAACGCGATAAGCGCTCGATTTGCCCATTTGATTGCGGATAGAAAACTGATGACCTCAAGTGCTGAATTCCTCGTTGTGAAAGAAAAGCCTCGAAATGTTGGGACTGAAACTGTGGACCATTGTTCGTAACTATGGCATCAGGAAACCCTTCCCGGCTGAAGATTGAAGACAGAAATTCAGTGATGACCTCAGAAGTAACCGTATGTGTGAAACAAATTTCTGGCCATTTGGAGTGGTAGTCGATGAGAGAAACAATGAACCGGGCATTTTGTGGAACATTATGCAAAGGACCGATGATGTCCATGCCGAGTTTCTGCCAAGGCCGATCAGGCCACTGGACTGGGTTCAACGGAGCAAATGCAGGTTTGGCAGACTTGTCAGCTGCCTGACATATATGGCAGTTGTAAACTGCATGCTCGACCTGCTTGTCTAAGGCTGGCCACCAGTACCTGTCTCGGAGATTCTGTTTGGTGCGGACAATGCCTGGATGGGTCTCATGGGCAAGCTGTATTAGCTTGTTACGGAAAGAAGCAGGTGGAATCACGCGTTCATCGCGGAAAAGGAAGTCCTCGACACAAGACAGTTCCTGTCGGACTGCAAAGTAAAGCAAGAATTCAGAAGCAAGAGCGCCTTTGGAAGCCCATTCTTCACGTAAATATTTGAGAACTTGAGACAAAGTGAAATCTGCAGCTGTAGCTGCCCGAAGCTCAGCTTTAGTAATGCAGGAAGTAACTAATGAAACAACTTCCTGATCCCGCTCTTCAGTAACCAGTATCTGAAGAGGAAGGCGCGACAGTGCATCAGCAACCACGTTATTGGAACCCTTACAATAATGAACACTGAAATCATAATACATGAGTTTGGCACACCAACGGGAAATGCGAATGGGGCGGTGGCCTTCGGATCCTGCAGAAAGAAGAGCAACTAGTGCTTGGAGATCTGTACGTAATGTAAAGTACCGGCCCCACAAGTAAACATGCCATTTCTCACAGGCAAAAAAACAAGCGAGAGCTTCACGCTCTCCTACTGAATCGTTCATCAGGGGTCAATGTACGAGATGCAAAAGCAATAGTGATCAGCTGATCATCTCTGAGTTGTTCAAACACTGCTCCCAGTCCAACATCGGACGCATCCGTCGTGATGACGATGGGATGCTTTTCATTGAAAATACTAACAGCTGGCTTTGAGGCCAGTATTGACTTAACTTGAATGAAGCTCTGCTCAGCTTCAGCTGACCAGTTAAAAGGCTGTGCTTGACGAAGTAGAGTACGCAGTGGTTCAACAACATCAGCATAGCGAGGAACAAACTTGGCATAATAACCAACAAGACCTAAAATAGATTGCAAGGTTTTAACATCAGTAGGCCGTGGGGCATTGACAGTGGCCTGAACTTTAGATTCAACAGGTGTCAAGCCACGGGAACTGACATTATGTCCTAGAAATTGTAACTCATTCACAGAAAAATGCACTTGTTAATAAGTTTCATACCACATTCACTGATGCGGTTGAGAACAGTATGCAAGTTAGCATCGTGCTCTTCGCGAGTACGTTCCCACACCAAAATATCATCCAAGTAACAAAGGGCGCCATTACAACCCTGAAGAATAATTTACATCGTTTTCTCAAACACTGCAGGGGCAGATGCAAGCCCGAAACGCACGCGGCGAAACCAAAACAAGCCTTCGTGCGATACAAAAGTGGTTAAGTCTCTACTGCACTCAGAAAGTTCAACTTGGTGATAAGCGGACGCGAGGTCCAGCTTGGAGAAACATACTGCTCCAGAGAGCTGATGAAGCAGTTCTTCAATGTGAGGAAGTAGAAACCCGTCTACGACGATCGCCTTGTTCGGTTCTTGTAAGTCGACGTATAGTCGAAGGGATCCATTTTTTTTCTTGATGACGACCAGTGGAGAAACCCAGTCGGATGCAGAGACAGGCTCGATGATTCCGCTGGCTTGAAGGCGAGACAGTTCCGCAGAGACTTGCTCACGGAGAAGAAGAGGAAGGCGGCGCAGCTTGGCACGCACAGGACACACACCTGGTCGACGCATCACTTTATGCACAAAACCACGCACACAACCCAGTTCACGGGTGAAGAGGTGGTGGAATTCAGAAGGCGCGTTGACCGGAAGATCATCTTAGACGTCGACTTGAGCACACGTCATAGACGCACCGACGATGTTGTTGGACAAAGCCCTGATAACATCACGCCCCAAAAGTGAGCTGCCATTGGCTGTTACATAAAAAGTAATGGAAGCAGTGCGACTGCAATAGGAGGCCTGAGCTGTAAATTGACCTAAATTATCAATCGTTTCTTTGGAATATGTTTGTAGAACGACGTGTGAAGGCAAAAGCCGAACGTTGGAAAAATGACTGTGAAAGTCAGCGGCACTGATTAAAGAGACTGAGGCACCAGTGTCCACGAAAAATGACAAGGGCACATGGCCCACTGAAACTACGATGCTGGGCTCGGACGTAGTGTGGAGGCCATCCACATTTAAAACAGTGACCGTACTGGTTTGTGCAGTGCTCGAAGGAGCGGACGAAGAAATTGATTCCGAAAAATTTGCTGGACGGGAATTGCATACGGACTGAAAATGTCCGATTTTCCCGCACGCAAGGCAAGTGCGGTTTCGCGCGGGACACTGCGCAAAGTTGGCTAAATGCCGAGCCGATCCACAACGAAAGCAATGCGCGGTTGCGCTTGGAGAAGAAAATTGCGAACGCGAATTAGGAGCTCGGTGCTGTTCCTTAAAACCCGATTTTGGCGGAATGGGGTCGCCATATTGTCGGCTTCCTCGCCCCCGCGACGCAGAGAGGTCGCCATGTTGGCCGCCACGGAAGGACTGTGCAGGCGGGCGTCCATGTTGGCCGCCGCGCCGAGACGAAGGTGAAGGGCCGCCATGTTGACGCGTCCCGTGAAATAAAGAGCCGCCGCCTTGGCCCCCACAGCAGAAAGTTGCTGCATTGAATGCGAAGCGAATTTCTCCAACTGGGACTGAATAAGATCGTCCTCTCGTGCAATCGAGAGGGCTTCGGATAACGAAATCGAGGAGCCTTTTTGAAGCATGCGGCAGCAGACGTTTTGCGAGGCTACCCCGGTGAAAAGCTGATGGCGGATCATATCGTCCTCGAGCGCGCCGAAGCCGCACGACGCGGCAAGCGTTCGAAGAGAAGTAATGAACTCGGCGACTGGCTCACTAGGCAGTTGTCGCCTTTCTTGCAATTTCACGCGTGCGAGATAATCGCACGAAACATCTTTAAAATGCTCATCGAAAAGAGCAACAGTATTCTTAAAGGCATCGCGCAACGCTGGCGTCGGCGACGCGTTGGTGGCTTCCAAAGTATACAAGAGCTTTAACCCGGCAGGGCCCAACGCGTTGAGCAGCAGGGCCTTGCGACGCTTGGGCTTGCTGGCGTCCTCCCCGACCGCGTCTGCGTAGGCCTGAAACACCAATTTCCAGTCCGCCCACGGAAGTGGCGGGTCTCCGGGCGAATGAAGAAATAGGGGAGGTGGAATAGGTGACGCCATTTCAAGCAAGAAGAATGGAGAGGTGCAGACGAGAAGAAATTGACGCCAGTACACTGAAAACGAAGGCAGAGGCGGCGTAGCTGAATGAAGAAATGAAGCGACGCAGCACGCAGTAGCCAGCTTGCTGGGAATACAGAGCGTCTAGGGTTAGCACGAACACGGAGAACGAAATGTTTTCTTACAAGTCCTCGTCGCCATTGCTGTGTTGGGGGCTGGCTGGTCCCGACGAAGCAGAAGAAGAAGAAAACGGCCGACGGAGACGTACGCGGCCGGCGGGGACACCGACCAGACCGAACACGCGGGTTAGCGCCAAGCGCCGAAAGAAAGCACAACAAGCGCACTCCACGGTTACCTAACACACACTCCTTTATTTTACAGTCGCCTTGGAATGATGCCAGAGTGGCGCCCCCTGGCATCCTCAAATGTCGATCCGAAACCGAAACCCCAGAGCACAACAAGAATACCTCGAAGGCAGTACCACCGAAGTCCCGAAGGTATTCAAGCGCGCACTTTCGTCGTTCTTTCTACGAAACGGTCTTCTACAAAAGAAAATCTTTTCACAGCTTCGAGCTAAGGACCTCCATGTGGTGCCTTCAGCTCTGCGACCAGAACTCCTGCAGGACCTGCACGACGATCCGATGGCAGGGCACCTCGGTGTTTCTCTCACGCTCGGGAGGATACAAGAAAGGTACTACTGGCCATGTCTTACCACCGACGTCACTCGTTTTGTGAAGACATGCCGGGACTGTCAGTGACGCAAGACACCGCCGACAAGGCCAGCGGGACTTCTGCAGCCAATTGATTCACCTTGCCGACCTCTCCAGCAGATTGGTATGGACCTACTTGGGCAGTTTACGACGTCGGCTTTCGGAAACAAGTGGATCGTGGTAGCTACTGACTACCTCACCCGCTACGCCGAGACAAAAGCCCTGCCAAAAGCAGTGCATCCGAGGTAGCTAAGTTCTTCGTCGAAAATATCGCCCTACGTCACGGCGCCCCGGAGGTCCTTATCACCGACAGAGGAACGGCCTTCACTGTCGACTTAACTTAACCGATCTTGGCATACAGCCAAACAAACCACCGCCGGACGACAGCGTACCACCCAAAGACCAACGACCTCACCGAGTGGCTTAACAAGACGATCGCTAACATGCTGTCAATGTACGTCGACGTCGAACACAAGACGTGGGACGCCATTCTTCCGTATGTGACCTTCGCATACAACACGGCGGTGCAGGACATGACGCAGATATCTCCATACAACTTGGTCTACGAAAGGAGCCCGGCAACGACGCTCAATGCCATGTTACCCAACGTCACTGACGAAAAAAACCTCGATGTGAGCGAGTACCTTCAACGCGCCGAAGAAGCCCGACAACTTGCGCGTCTCCGTATCAAGAATCAACAGACGACCGACAGCCACCGCCACAACCTTCGACGACGCTTCGTGGAATACCAGCCCGGTGAACGTGTTTGGGTGTTGGCGCCAATATGCCGACGTGGACTAAGTGAAAAGCTTCTGCGACGGTACTTCGGACGATACAGTGTGGTTCGACGTCTCGGCCCACTTTATTACTAGGTTGTCCCCGACGGCATCACGAACTCTCACCGACGCCAATCGCGACCTGAAGTTGTCCATGTCGCGTGCCTCAAGCCGTTTTATGCGGGTTAACAAACTGAAACAGTGTTTTTTGTATTATTGTTGTTTCGTAATTTATTCATTGTACTTTCTTACATTATTATTGTACCTTCATCTTTAGTTAAAGCATCGGGACGATGCCTTTTTTTCAGAGGGGGGCAATGCCACGTTCCATTTCCCAAGTTTTTGTTATCGTCCCAAAACACCACACGATTCTCAGCGCAAACCGCGCCTGCAGGTTTCGAGAAGGTTCCGGACTGTAGCAGATTATTCCGATAAGATCACGCCAACTATGTGAACGGTACAGATTGTTTTGGAACCTACGCCACCGCCAGCGATAACGCTAGAACATTCGACGGCAAGGGTATAAATGCCGACGCGCTTCGCCGCTTGTCAGTTGTTGATCAAAGGCCGACGCTCCGTTCGCCGCTATGAGTCCGAGACTGCTATCTGTGCGAGACTGCTGCTGTTTTGGACTTTCTAGTTACTGGGCACAGGTTCACCCAAATAAAGAGTTAAATCCCAACACGAAGTTTCCTGTCTTCGGCCACGTCACGACCCCGTGATAATATCGACGGGGTGAATGATGGAGAGTTGGGCGAAGCATCCGTTCGTCCATTCTTTCTTGTCTCAGTCCATGCATGCGTCCGGGTGTGTGACCGTCCATGCGTCCATGCGCCGATCCGTGCGTGTGTCTGTTCGTGTGTCCGCACGTCCATCCATGTATCTGTCCCAGCGTCCCTACACGCGTCTATCCGTCCGTGCAGCTATCCGTGCGTCCGCCTATGCATAAGTCTGTGTGTCCATTCGTCCATTCAGTCAACACTCCAAGTACGACCATCTCGCATCTTTTCATTATATATTCCGCACATAGAAGCACCACCATCCAGCGGACATTCCAAGGACTAAACGAGATGTCGCACGCACACTTTCTTACGGCCTGCGCTTCGTGTCTACTTCCCACATTTAACCACTTCGAGTTCATGGTATATACTAGTTCATTGTTTTCACGGCAATGCCACCCAACGCTCACTAAACATTTCTAAAACCTAGAAGGTTACAGCCAGCAAATCTAACGTAGCAGTCCTTTCTGGTCAGATATTGCTCAATGTAAATCCCCATGGCTGCTAATGGGGAATGAGAGACACGAATATTTGGGTTTTAGTTAGTGCGCACGCTGCGAATTTTTTTATTGTTCAACAACGCACAGGAAAAATCTCCATCTGGCACCGCCTTGCAGGTCAAAGCGTAAAACATGTTACGTACTACGATGAGGGACAAACGGGTGCCCCTTTAAGAAGCTTTGCCTCTAAAACAAGAAGTAGAAAACAGACCAAAGAACAGCCCCGCCGCGGTGGTCTAGTGGCTAAGGTACTCGGCTGCTGACCCGCAGGGCGCGGGTTCGATTCCCGGCTGCGGCGGCTGCGTTTCCGATGGAGGCGGAAACGTTGTAGGCCCGTGTGCTCAGATTTGGGCGCACGTTGAAGAACCCCAGGTGGTCAAAATTTCCGGCGCCCTCCACTACGGCGTCTCTCATAATCATATGGTGGTTTTGGGACGTTAAACCCCACATATCAATCAATCAATCAACAGACCAAAGAACAGATTATTATTATGTGAAGCTGGCGCTTAGGTGTTGATATTCTGCGTCACTCAGTGCGATAGAAGGTGGAATTGTACATTTTTAAATGCGAATCATTTCGTAGCGAACTTAGGCGACTTTGAGCGCATCCATCTATCTAACCGCTTATTTTGGGTACTCTCGTGATCACCCACTTGACTTACGTGAACCAGCGTGGCTGGGTAAGATGGTTGGATGAATTTGAGGCGCTTTTCAAAACTTGATTAATATCATATTCTTGTCACGTACGTCGTCACACACTTTCCGTAAGACAACGGTACATACTAACGGACAAGTATGTAGCATTGATATGCGTGTATGTACCTCAGCTGATTGACCCTTAGTATCTACCGAGGAACGATGAGAACACACATTGTCTTTTCTAACACGCGAGCGTTAATACATGACATCGATAGCGTCAATCCGATGAATGCAAAGAATGTGAGGGCCCCAGCTGGCTTTGAACTCAAGCATTCTGCATGAAAATGAAGCATTATTTCACAGCTACACGACACGTCTTGGAACTCCTCCTCAAACAGACGCTAATCTTCGTGAAACGTCAATACTGATTGGAGTGCTGCCTATCCAATTTTATAACATTACATAGGTGCTCCTTTGACAGCCGTCACGTCGGGTTATGGTGAATTGTGGTTAGGTGCCATGCGCTGAAGTTGATTTATGTAGGAGTGTCCGGGGCCAGCTTTCTCGCAAGCATCAGAGCTTCAAATCAGCTTCTGGTGTGGCCAATACGCATGTTCTATTTGGCATCGTTGCACAAGTGCAAACAACTGGTTATGTACTTATCTGCGACTCTTCAACATATATCTGCGCGTGCGACATTCGTACTTATATTTAGCGTTACTTCATGACGTGTCGCTAAATAAACAAATTTGACACGCTCAACTTCTCTCCGCGTGCTTCGCACACCATTGATTCAAAAGGTACGTAGGATCTGGCGAATTGTTTTTATTTCCTTTGAATGTGGATAGCTTCGATGGCACAAGCGCTACTAAACCAACTGAATGTAAAAATTAGACATATTGGTCCAATACACAACCTAAAGTCAATGCTTAGCATACAATTCGATGATATATTTCCTCATAACGCGAAACAATTGGCATATAGGTATTTAAATGACCAGTTAGCAGATTATCTAGCCCACCTAGAGATAAGCAATATCATAGCGACTGATGCATCTGTGTCAAAAGAAAAGGCTGGGGTTGGCATCTTCTCTCCTTCTTTGGACTGGTCCTTTTCGATTCGACTCCCAGATTATACCCCGGTATTCATGGCAGAATTATTGGCCATTGTTCTTGCCCTACGCAAATTACCCTCAAGCGAATCATTAGCAGTTATCATTACAGATTCATTATCAGTTTGTAATGCACTTTCTGCGGCAGTAAATTCAGAGCTCATGAATATGTTTCGGCATTTAGTACCGAAAAACGTAAAGAAACTGCATTTGCTATGGGTACCAGGCCACCGCGGATTATATTTGAACGAAATGGCGGACTCTTTAGCAGCAGCATACCTGGGTGGGCCCATCATCCCAGTTTTGCCAGATACGCCTTACGTAACCGCGCTAAGGTTCCGAAATGCTTGCCTGCAATGGGGAAAAGGTAATTTAGATAAATTCAAAGATTTCGAGCATTTGAGCTATTGCTGGAATAAACAGTGGTGTGTATCTCGCCAGTTAGAGGTCACTTATACCAGATTGCGCTGTGCAGTTCCACAACTAAATTATTACCTTAATAAAGCTCAGCTCAAGGCGTCACCGCTATGCATTGGGTGCAACGAAATTGAAACAATTGAACATTTCTTTTTATTCTGTCATCGTTATTCTTATGGGTACCAGGCCACCGCGGATTATATTTGAACGAAATGGCGGACTCTTTAGCAGCAGCATACCTGGGTGGGCCCACCATCCCAGTTTTGCCAGATACGCCTTACGTAACCGCGCTAAGGTTCCGAAATGCTTGCCTGCAATGGGGAAAAGGTAATTTAGATAAATTCAAAGATTTCGAGCATTTGAGCTATTGCTGGAATAAACAGTGGTGTGTATCTCGCCAGTTAGAGGTCACTTATACCAGATTGCGCTGTGCAGTTCCACAACTAAATTATTACCTTAATAAAGCTCAGCTCAAGGCGTCACCGCTATGCATTGGGTGCAACGAAATTGAAACAATTGAACATTTCTTTTTATTCTGTCATCGTTATTCTTATCAGAGAAAAATATTTTTAGTAGCCCCATTAAAAAAGCTAGGAATACAAGTAAATTTACCAGTAATTTTATCATTTGGCGGAACTTCATTTGGTTACTGCCACAGGGATGTATGCTCCGCTGTGTTTGATTACATCAATGCAACTAAAAGATTACCATGCTAGTGAACCACTACCTTTTCAGATCTTTAGTTTATAATTCGTAGTTATGTCTTTCAAAAACAAAAGATGGTTTGACCGCTTGCTCAGCACACATTTTTGTTTTTTTGGTAGTATTATTTTAAGCTTCTTTTATAGATTAGCTTCATTTTCAGTTTAGTTTCATTTAAGTATCCTGCCGCCCGGTTCTTGGCCCATCCCCCTTTGTGGGTAAGCGCCATCCATCAGAGGTCATCAGCATCAGCATCAGCTTCGATGGCGTCTCTTCCTATTTGTTGTTTACAATGTGACATGACAGAACATTGATGCTAGAGATGAATGGGGTTCAACGGCATTTTTTACATTGGGCGGCGAGTGAAAATTATCTCATGTCTGACAGTGAACTCTCATGCTCCCTAAGACGCAAGATAGGCTCTCCTGCTAAGAAGCAAAAGAAGTCATATTGGTTGATATGTGGGGTTTTACGTCCCAAAACCACCCTAATATAAGAGACGCCGTAGTGAAGGACGCCGGAAATTTCGACTACCTAGGGTTCTCGAACGTGCACCCAAATCTGAGCACATGGGCCTACAGCATTTTCACCTCCATTCAAAATGCAGCCGCCATAGCCGGCATTCCATCCCGTGACATGCGCAGCAGCAGCTGAGTACTTTATCCACTAGACTACCGCGGCGGGGCAAGAGGAGTCATCGATCGAAGCGTTCCACATGCAATGGTAAAAAAAAAATGTATTAGTCAACCTTCTATTGTGAAATATCACTACATGAGCGCCACCTGCACACGTTCATTATTTATTTTATATTGTGTTTTGTTTTCCTTTTTATCTCTATGTTCATTCTTAACTTTTTTAGTTGTGAGACAGTGCCCGTACTGTGGACCTTCTTTTCGTAGTTCTGGTCGCTATGTGCTGTGTTAAAATCAAAATTGATTGATTTGTGGGGTTTAACGTCCCAAAACCACCATTTGGTTATGAGAGACGCCGTAGTGGAGAACTCCGGAAATTTTGACCACCTGGGGTTCTTTAACGTGCACCCAAATCTGAGTACACGGGCCTACAACATTTCCGCCTCCATCGGAAATGCAGCCGCCGCAGCCGGGAATCGAACCCGCGACCTGCGGGTCAGCAGCCGAGTACCTTAGCCACTAGACCACCGCGGCGGGGCGTTAAAATCAAAATTATTCCGTACCTACTTCCTCAAGCTTTCATTCTCATGCAGAATATATTTTGTGCTGTTTAAAAATATCTCTTTCTTTCAGACTTCAGCGATACCCATTGAAGATATGATCTTTATTAAGACGACAGTTAATACTTAGAATTCAGCTACAAGGAACATTTTTGAAGACACGTTTTGTCGCCACGCCACAGATCACGCGTCATTCATCAATGCATGGAAAGGCACGCATGGAATCACTGCTAAATGAAATTTGGACTGGGGGCTCCACAGTACATTTCTGGTTGTTATGAGGAAAGTGCACGCGCAAAATGATCAAAGCGCTTGGTGTGGCCTCAGCAACCATAAGGACTTCCAACACCTTACGTAAATTAAAAGCAGCGATTGCTGTCTAAATGTTCAAAGAGCTCTTGAAAGCTGATATTTTATCCACTCACATGGCTGATTCTGCAATTTAATTTAGCATGTGCGGTTTTCAGCATCAGCCATGCCCTCTACTGCTTTGTTTTGTGTTTGCTTCGCGAGACATACGATTCACAATTCGAGTGCGATGCTGTTGATATCATGCGTAGCATTCCTTTGTAAATTGCTCCAGGGTGGGGCAGTGCTAGCATATACCTTGCGGGTTTTTATGGGTTGATATAAAATGTTTTTTTTTTGACTTTTACAAAAGCAGAGCTAGAACTAGAACCAAACTTTTCATGAAGCTGACATGACGTCTGCCTTATAGGGGTACATAAGTAAGGCTTATTAACTTCTTAAGAACTAAATGATGACCGCTAGGCACAACTGACGTAGCACCGACATGAATTATCCAGAGTGTTTTCTTAAACAACAATTTTGTGCCCAGGCGTGTATTTTCGGCAGATTATTTGATTGCCACGCTGAAAGCGTGCCGTTGATACTAGGTCTTCATTATTACATGCATTCGCCTTGTCAACAGGGCTGATGTCGCATTTCTTTGACACTCCCTTGTTTGAAGTAATAATGTCTGTTTTGGCCGTTCCTGGACAAATATACTGTCAGTCACCTGTGGCTCATACCCCTGTAAGGCGGCCTGTAGTATGTGAGCATGCGCAGTACATGTCTCTGAAAAATAATCGCATGGCTTGCGCAACAGCGATTTCATATAGATGCGATAGCGTCGAGGAGCTCGTTTTGAGAAAATTTCAGCGTCAGCGTCGTTGGTTGCCAGCTGAAAATCGTCATCTCATGCGTTACCGAAAGATCAAAAACAGTGCAAGAAAAGAAAACACAAAAAAATTCTTTGGCAGCGAGGGAACCCATCAAGGTTCTTTGTGTCCAAGTGAAGCTCGAACCTGGGTCATCTGCGTAGCAGCCGGATGTTCTATACCACGTGCCGAGGCGTCTTATTGTGAATTTAGTTGAAAGAACTTCCTGTACTTGTAAATGCAGTGAAAGTACGTTTCATGCTTTACAAACACACGCGTCCTGTCTACATGTTCCTCTATGCAACACAAAATATTGCAGCAATAATGCGTGGTACAAGCTTTCAGTGCCAATGGTGTCAGAATATGGGATTATCATAATGACTCCGCGGTTGAAAGCCGGCCACAAATGTACACACACTGCTGCGCCTATTTTTAAGGCCACGCAGTGGGTAAATAGCAAGTTCAAAAAGGTTTCGTGCACTAAGTGTTCGAAGCACGCATTAGAAACACAATAACGCTATCGCGTTCAACTGCCCAAGGTGAAGCTTTATGGTCCCTTAGTTTTATTTATGTTTTCACAAGATATTCATGTTGGTAATGCACTCGTACCCATTTAGGCCAATTTTAGTCAATACCAGCTAGACAGAAGAGACGATCACGAAGGCGCTCAGGTGTTAGCGGCTAAACAGGCAGAATACAGACAGACATATAGAAGACGGATAGATAGATAGATAGATAGATAGATATATAGATAGATAGATAGATAGCAATGCTCAAAGCACCTTAAATTTGTTAAGAAATGCTTCACATAAGAAGCCACTGGATGTTTCTTGTGTGCCCACTTTGTTCCTGTCTCCTCGGGTTGTCTTCGTTATGATGTGCATCATAACCAACTAGTTCGCCTACAATCATAAAAAATATCTGAGGATGGTTATGATGGTCGAACGCCCACGCTGGTTGAACAACACAACATCAATTGTGCTGCTTCTGGCGCTGTGACGGAGATTTAGGTTGCATAATCACAGAAAACTGCATGTACCATGCTTTGTGAAAGTACTGCTGATAGAAGAGTACATCCTCATTATTATGCAAAAGTCATATTCAACGTAAGCTGCACATTTACCGTGATATTTTGCAGCTTCGGCCGAAACAATAGAGGAAGGAATGCTTGCGTGTTCTGCTGAAGGCGCTCGTTGTTGAATTGATGTCAGAAGGCCGCCATGGCGAACCTACGGTTATGATACTGGTGGCAGACCCGAAGGTAGTGGGTTAGAACGCGGCTAAGGCTGTCGTAGTTTGACGGAACGCTGAAGGCCCATTGCCGTGAACGTTAAAAAACACCAAATGGTCGAAGTTTTCGGAGCCCTACACTGCAGCGCACCCTAATATTACACATTGTTTTGGGCCAAAAAACTCCAGACAATAATAAATTAATTGCGGTTACTCTCCACACAGAGAGGGCCACCACTACTTTTTTAAAGCCAAGTGCTTCACTTAATAACCTCTCATCATGAGGGGATCCCAAATAGATATATTAATAAAATACAGAGCCTTTTATTAGAAATGGTGACATGTTCATTGACAAACAGTGGGTTCTCGTTAAGTCCAGGTAGTCCTGTCTGGGAACTACGCAGGCACGCTTTACACGGTTTTCAAAAGAATTCATTTTTGTTTTCACGTGAACAACAGCGCGCGATGATACTCTGGTCAGCAGTTTTGCTAGCCACTTGCTAAACTGCATCGATGTCTGTAGATAAAAGGTAGATAGATATGTAAGGTTTGACGTCCTAAGGCCATCATATTGTCACGTGATACCAGAACGACCACCACGTTTGTTCACTGGAGCAGCACTGGCAGTCGAGCCGAACCGAACGTTAGAGTACGAGCACACCAACAGTGCTCTTCTTTTTTTTTTCCTACAATGGCACATACTCGCAATGCATGGCTAAACCTTTCTCCATGCCTGTGGCATTACCCCCCCCCCTTCCAAAAAAGTAACACCCTGATGATCAATGCCGACTAAAAGTTAGAGTAATCGCGTACACGCACAACGACACATGATGAAGCAGTGTCAGGTGGCTTGGGGGTAGTGTGGCTTCATCCGTGACACATGAACAATGTTGGCCTGCTGGGAACATCGAGATTGCCGAGCTGTGTCTTCAAGAAGAATTTCGTAGTTGACATCTGTGAGGCGCCGTAGTACTCTATAAGGACCGAAGTAGCGGTGAAGTTACTTTTCCGAGTAGCCCTTTTGGTGAACGGGGATCCACAGCCACACCAGATCACCGGGTTGGTTAATAACATGGCGATGACGGGAGTTGTACCTCTGCGAGTCGATGCGTTGTTGTTTTCGGATCCGCTCGAGTGCAAGCTGGCGGGCCGCGTCAGCGAGCAGGATAAAGTCGTTCGCATCAGTAGGAATATTGGTTATGTCAGGCAAGAGCATAGCATCTAGCATCGTATTGCTTCTCGGCCCTGAAGCAACAGGAAGGGAGTGAAACCCGTAGTCTCTTGAAGCGCAGTTTCGTAAGTGAACGTTACGTATGGCGAAATTTCATCCCAGTTTTTGTGATCGCTGTCGACGTACATAGATAGCATGTCAGTGAGCGTCTTGTTTAATCTCTCCGCCAAACTATTTGTTTATGGATGGCATGCGGTCGTTTTGCGATAAGCTGTTCCACTAAGTCTCGTGACGTCTTGCATCAATTAGGATGTAAAGGCTGCTCCACGGTCAGTGATAAGAACTGTTGGCGCTCCATGGTGGAGGACGATGTTGTTGATGAAAAAATACGCAATCTCATTAGCGGTGCCTTATTGTAGGGCTTTCGTTTCACAGTACCTCAATAAATTGTTCGTAGCGACTAGGATCCAGCGGGTGCCATCATGTGACCTCGGGAAGGGCCCAAGCAAGTCCATGCCGATTCGTTCAAACGGCTGTGACGGGGGTGCAACAAGCTGCAATAAACCAGCAGTGTGCACAGATGGGGCTTTATGGCGCTGGCAATGATTGCACGTTTTACGTAATGCTTGACATTCTGGGTGAGTTTTGGCCAGTACTAGCGAGTCCGAATCCGGAAAAGGGTACGTGCGAATCCTAGGTGGCCGGAGGAAGGCTCGTCGTAGGAAGCAGATAAAATGTCAGCACGTAGCCCTGGTGGGACAACGAGGAGGTATTCAGTCGCATAAGGTTCGAAGTTCTTTTTGTAGACGATGTTGTTGCGGAGACAAAGACCTTGAACGTGCGAATGCCGATGGTGAACTCGAGCTGTGCCTATGAAGGTATTTGATATGTAGTGGGGAATTCGCAAAGCACTGCCTATTGGAACCATCTCTCTCAGAGTGCGAAGCGCGAGTGGGTGCACGAGCTGTAGACGCTGGACTGCTCGAGCATTTCTGTCCGTACCGGCTGCCTGCCTACTACGTGGCGTCGCTATTAAACTCCCTTGCAAAGTGGTGGAGGTGCTGGGTACGCAAACCTGGAACTTCGAAGCCGGGAGCTGCCCACTGCATCAGCAATGCCTGACCAGACGACCCAGCAAGGTACCACCCTGCAAAGCACGGCCCAATCTCAACTGGTCATCGTACCTACCACCCTGCGCCAACGGGATCCCCCCTTCTTCAGCGGCACCGAGGACCAAGATGTGGAAGATTGGTTGCAGCTGTTCGAAAAAGTGAGCGCCGCCAACAAGTGGGACAACCCCTCGAAACTGGAGAATGTCCTTTTTTATCTTAAAGACGTCGCCAGCCTGTGGTTCACAAACCACCGTACTGAATTTACCACTTGGGTCGCTTTTAAGACTACCCTTGCAGCTGTGTTTGATTGCCCCGCAGTGCGTAAGCTGCGTGCTGAACAGCGCCTACACAGACGAGCACAAAGGCAGGGCGAAGGCTTCACAAGCTGTATTGAAGATGTCATCGATTTATGCCGGCACTTGAACCCTGAGATGACCGAACAAGACAAGATTAGGCATATCTTGAAAGGAATAGACCATGATGCCTTTCAAACGTTGCTGGCAAAGGGCCCAAGTACCGTGTCCGAACTTGTTACCCTATGTCGGAGCTTGGAAGAGATTCGGAAACAATGTGCGTCAGTTCGGAGGTCGACGACAGCAGACGACTCTCTCGCTGCCCTGGCCGTTTATCTGCTCCAGCACCCTGCTGGAGCAGATAAAAGACTATGCACGCGAAGAGGTCGCCCGACAGCTTTCGTGTCTTTTTTATTTGCCGACCACCGAAGCACCAACGAACCACCTAACGCCGACAATCAGACAGGCTATTCAGGAGCAGGTCTCCGAGGCGTTGCCACTACCGACGTCTGCTTCTCCACCAACACCAGTTGCCTCGCCACTGACTTATGCGGCCATCGCGGCAATGCCTCCACCTCGTATGCCACTGTATACGCCACAACCTGTGCGACCTTCCGCCGCGCCGTTTCCACCTACACAGCAGTATGGCGGAAATCCTTGGCGCACTGCTGACAACCGGCCCATATGTTTTGCGGAATTCCAGGTCATGTTGCACACCTATGTCGTCGGCGATTCGCAGTTATGCACCAAGATACGCTGACTACTCGTTTCGGCCTCCATACCACGCGCCTCCCATGCCACCTGAAGTTCACGAACGCGATGCCCAAGCTGCGTCCAGAGCCCGAACCTCCGCTTCTCGACGTTCAACTTCCCGTTCACCTTCCCATTCAACAAGTCGTCGTTCTGTATCGGCTATGCGTCGCGAAGAACCTCCATTGAGACGGAAAACTAACTGCCGCAGCTCCGGAGGCACGAGCTGCGTCATCGTCTAATCGTTCAAGTCCTCGCCTGTCTCCCGCCAATCTTATCGATGTGATTGTCGAAGGTGTACGAAAACTTGCACTCATCGATACCGGTGCCGCGATATCTGTGATAAGTCAAAGACTCTGCCGCTCTCTTCGTAAAGTGACGATGCTTTCTCCCGTAGTTTCTCTTAGCACTGCAAGCGCCCAACCAATTGAGCCCATCGCGGCATGTACGGCAAAAGTGGTTATTCGAGGCGTGTTGTACATCATTGAATTTCACGTGTTGGCTTCATGTTCCCACGATGTCATCCTAGAATGGGACTTCTTATCATGTCATCACGCCGTCATGGACTGCGCTCGGGCCGAAGTGGAGCTGTTACCGTTTCGTGATGCGCCTTCTGTTGATGCGGCCGTATCTAGTGTGGCTAACTTTGTCGTCGCGACGAACATAGGCATTCTTCCTTTCAGCGCCCAGTTTGTCCCTGCCTGCTGCACTTCACTTTCTGATGCTACCGTCCTATTCGCGCCATCTGACATCTTCGGTAGCCGCCACCATACATCGCTGCCATTCGCCGTTCTTGCGCTTAGTCAAGACACTACCGGAATATTTATTTCCAATCCGAACTCGTGCCCCCTGAGTTTGCACCGCAACGAGACGCTCGGCCACATTCAGCTTATCGATGAAGGTACTATCATGCCTGCCGATTTCTTCGACACCAAACCGAATATGGAGCTGAACGCGTTGGTTTCTCACTTTGCCTCGAACAGCGTGTCGTCCAATGCATTTCACAGTTCTATTAACAGCCATCTCGCCCCGGGTCAACGAGAGCAGCTTGTTACCCTGTTGCACGAATTCAGGCGTTCCTTTGACTTTCCCCAAGTGGTGCTAGGAAGAACGAACACCGTTGTGCACACGATTGACACAGGGAAGAGTACTCCTTTGCGCCAGCGCCCCTATCGCGTGTCCCTGGCGGAGCGTCGCGTAATCGCAGAACAAGTAGATGACATGCTACAGCGTGGAGTCATCAAGCCTTCTTGTAGTCCTTGGTCTTCACCAGTTGTACTCATCAGAAAAAGGATCCCAGGCAGCACGCCGCCGTTGGACCAATCTTGGACCAACATCGGCTAACATCGGCACCGACGTCGGGCCGACGTCGGAAGTGCAACTTCTTCCAATGTCGCGCCGACGTTCAAGCCAATGATGGGCCGACGTTTTGCCGATGTTTTAGCCAGTATGCAACCAACATTGGGCCGACGAAGGCCCATCGTATTGCCGACAAAGCTGCCAATGTTCGGCCAACATTGGGCCATATTTCAGCCAATCACATGCCATTTTTACGCCGATGTTCGCTGCACGACGAATATTGGCTACGGATGTACGGCCGACATTGGACCAATCCAGGGCCACATTGCAGCCAATAAAAGGCCGTTATTACACCGATGTTTCCTGCACGAGGAATATTGGCTACTGATTGGCTTGCCATTATGGCATTAATAGTAGAGAATTTTTCTTACCGGAAGATTTAAACAATATGTCTCGATGACCCGCTCTTGTAGTTTAGCAGCCCTGTATACTTGGGGCAACAGAAAATTGAATGCTGAGAACTGAAAACAGTTACTCGATCTATTTCATCTTTTATACGTCATTCCCTTTGCTAACACTAGAAGTGTAGTTTATTTTTTTACCAATTTATTTTTTGCAATAGGGAGTGCTTTATTTGGTACTGGTATTTGGTACAGCAGATCGAAAAAAGTCGTTAGGAAGTAAATGCTGAAAGCGTATGTCCCCCACTTGCAATCCCCACATATGTCCCCCACATGATAATCGAGAATATTCATACAGTTTAGAGCATTTTTTTGTAACTAAAACATGGTGATGGTGCTTCCGAATCAGCATAAGCTAGCCGAACAGTGCACCACCGACAGTCTGCAGACCATTTATTCTTTGTTTTTTTTATTTATTTGGTGCAACAAATAAATGTATACATTGAAAAATATATATACACAACTAAAAAAGGCCCGCTCTACTGCAGGTCAGGTTGCGTTGGGGGCACAGTGGCAGTGGTGCTGTCAAGGCCCTGGCTGCTGTGGCTGGGCAGGAAGCCAGCTGCCGCGAGCAGCCGATAATCTGCACTCTGAGAGTAGGGATCATCGGGCTGCTCCACAACAAATGCTTCTCTGAAGCGCCGCTTCCTGCCCCCACAGCGATCACCAGACCCTGGCAGCCACCTCTTAATAAAGTTGAGGGCCTCCGCCTGGTCGCACCCTGCTTTTTGGCAGATGACATCTGCATACAAGAACAGAAATACCATAGTACACATGAAGCACTGCAGTACAGAGAATACACATGGGTACACACACATAAAACAATGAACAAGTTAAACCTGTCACTAATCTACAGAGCCTCAGGTTCGCAAAAGCCCTTTTCCCTTTTCTGCCATGAAGGCTGTACAGCACTTGCACGTCATGTGCCAATACAGCCTTCATGGCATTCACACCAATTTCTCGGAGGCCACGTCCCCCAATCTGCAGGAGGTGCTTGCGCTGTAAAAAAATGCAAGAAGCATAGATGGGGTAAACGCAACAGCACATCGAAATGTTTTCATGATAAAAATCTGCAAGAAGAGGACACTGAAAACAACAACTTGAATTTTCGGGCATCACAACATTTCATTGTTTTTTTACGCTAACTTCAACTCACTTGACCTAAAATGGTTTCCACATCAGCCCTCTCACACTCAGTGTGAGAACCTTTCAGAGTCCTTCTCTGAATGCAGTTTTGCTGTTATGAAATCAAATACAACACTGTTATAACCCTTAATATTGATTCTATCTATGAAATAGTGTAATTACTTTGTACAGTGCTCAAATTCCAATACACGTTTCTTTGAGGTTACAATGTCTTTGCCTGAATGTTGACCAGGAGTAGCTTCTATAGGTGAAAAACGATAAAGTATGTGGAATTCAAAAAGAAGCTAGGACATGTTTTTAATCAATGCATTGTAAACAGAGCACAACAAGATAAATGAACATGATCAAGGCGTACTAAGAGGCAACCTTAGAGCGACCAAATCTTGGTCATAGATGAAACTGATAGAAAAATAAAGGTCGCACTAGATGGTCGCACCATTTGCTGTTTATATTTTTCTGTGATAGCCAACAAAGAGGCATGTCGCTTTAGAAATCTCATCACAATAAACAAAGGTGCATTTTTCTTCACCCTGCGAAATGGGGTGCATGTTAGATTTTTAAAAAAGTAAGAAATCGGCTAACACAAGGCAGGGTGAACTGTAGCTCAAAGTAGAGAGAGCCGCAGCGGACACGAAATAGGGTGATAAATGAACAAAATTACTGAATGTCTGTTTTAAGCAGGCTATTGCTAGTCACTGCCCATCAAACACACGATGCCGCCTACATCGTCTGCTAGCTTAGGACAGTTCACTCGAACTTCACAGACTATAGTAAATACAGTCGAATCTCATTAATTCCAACACACTTAATTCGAACTGACGCTGTGGTCCTATCAAAGCTATACCGCGCTCCGAAAATGCTCTCAGCACCCCGCCCAATCCTGCGGTGGCACTTCAGACACCTCATCGCTATGCTTAAAGAAGAAAATGAAGAAAAGGATAGAAAAGACTGCGGTGGAATGTTTGCCAAATGCCAATCTGCGACATTCCTGTGCCACGCTTCGGCTTTTTCCGTCCCTGCCACGTAGAGACCCTTCTCCTCTTAACACTGCACACGAAGAGAAAGAGGGGAAAAAAAGCTGTCGCAGAGAGTGGGCTCTCTCTCATGCCGATCTGCAACGTGCCGGTGTCACGCTTCCCTGTTTTTCGTTCCTGCTATGTAGAAACTCTTCTCCTTTCAACACCGCGCATGAAGAGAAAAAAAAAAAAGCTGCCGCGGAGTGTTTCTCTCTCGAATGCCTATCTGCTTTTCTCCAGGTGAAGACGCTCCTCCTTTCTCATCATGTGCTGGCCACGCTCCGGCTGCAGCGCAGATGGTAACAGTGGAAACACAGTTGTCTTCAAAGAGTGTCAGCACTGGACATTGCTGCGCGCAACTTCAATTGCCAGGAGAATACTGAAGCCGAAGTACAAATGCTTTGCAAACTGCACGCAAAACTTGTTGACTCGTTGCAAGGCCAACGTGTACAGACATGTATTGACTACTTTAATTAATGACGGATGTCCTGTAATTTGTGAATAAAACTTCTCCATGCACATGCATCACTGCATGGAGAGCCCTCCGCTCAATTACCGTATTTACTCTATTCTACCGCGCCCTCGATTGTAATGCGCGCCCGGTTTCCACGACAAAAAACAAAACAAAAAACAAGACATCGGTTGCAACGCGCACCCTTTTTCACGTTGGCCCGCTTGATCACACCACTCGGGAAAACGACAATTTTTTAGAGCGTCTTCCGTTTAAATATGAAGTACGGGGGAAGCTTATGCCTATCTGACGTGCAACGGAGCATTGCTGTCACTCTAGTTTTACCGTCGCCCGATGTTAGTACACAAACTTGCTTCGCCCCTTTCTCCTAGACGGTTGTGGTGCCAGGCATGTTGAAGTAAAGAGGCGTGTGATCGGCATTCCCGATTTGCCCAAGCAGGTAGCCGTTGTTGTGCCGCAAGTTTAGGAGGAACCGCTGAAGACTCTGAAGCTTTTCTTCGTACTCCTCCGGCAACTTCCGGCATATGCCCGTTCGCCTTCGGAGGGAAAAGCCTTTTCTCTTCATAAAGTTCGTTAGCCAGCACCTGCTCGCTTTAAAATGGCTCTGCATTATCCCTTTTTCTAAGGCTAACTGCATAGCCTGCACTTGGAGCAGTTCTGTCGTCACGGGCCGCTGTGCCGCTCACTGCTTAATCACATACTCACCGAGCAGCTCTTAAATTTGTGGAAACCGACCCTGCTGTGGTCCACTGAAGCCTTTGCGTGAATCTTTGCTGTCGACAATATCCTGCTTTTGTTTCCGCCAGTCCCGCACGCACGTTTCGGGAACTTCGAATTACCGCGATGCGGCCCGATTTCTGTCCGTTCCGGCACACGCGATGACTTTTCTTTTAGAAGCGGCATTGTGGTGCACTCGTCGAATTTTTGGAGTCGGCCCTACCATGCCGTCGATGCTAATGTACTACAAGATGACGAACTCCTCAGCACACGTATGAAGTACCGCACATGGGAAACACATAGGCAGAAATGACCGACGCGCCATGCCGACGCACGTAGGGGGCGGCCATTTTGTAAGTGGCGATAGCAATAGAATGACCATATTCATTTTTTTTTTCGTACTCGATTCTAACGCGCATGCGATTCATGAACTCTCTTAACCGGAAAAAAGGTGCGTGTTAGATTCAAGTAATTATGGTAACTTTCATTATTTTGAACTTCTTTTAATTTGAACAAATTTTCTGGCCTCTTTGAGTACGAATTATTCATATTCGACTGTAATACAGTGGCTCATGAGATTACCTGGCTAGCCTGTTTCATGAAACACAGTATCTTAAAGCAGTACTAAATTTCTGCATGTTACATAGGCATATTAAAAATCAAGAAATACACACCAAAGCCGCAGCCACAGCTTCACTCTGCACAGCTGCCTCTGCTGCCTCCACGTCTCCAATTGTACCAGCAGGCAGCCGGGGAAGGTCAGAAGGGAGCTGTGCTGGCTGGGCGTGCTGAGGCACGGACAAGAGCCGTACCTCGAGCTTCAGCTGTCGCACCTCCTGCAGAACCTCTCTTTGTTGCTGCCGGATGCCAAGTTCGATCCGCAGGATCCGTAGCAACAGAGCTGAAACATACAAGAGTACATACTATATTTACTCGCACAATTTGCATCCTCACATAATTTGCTCACCAGTATAATTAGCCAGCCTGCTTTACTACAAGAAACTTTTTGCTCGCATACTTTGCCCTTCCCAACCAGCCCGAGCCACCTTGCCAGCACACACACAGACACATTTGACTTCATGATGCTCTGGTCAGGCACATCTCTTGTCGAGCAGGCGAGTGCAGTCTTGCACAAAATGGGCTGAGTGCAAGGTTCCTTCTTCCATGAACTTTTATGCTTTCCCTAGAATATCGAACTTGAAAACCATAACCTGTTTATGTGTAGTCCGAAATGCCTAAAGGTTTGCCTCCTATCTTCCCACCTCTTCCACGGCAAGAATGTATTCCCGAGACACAGCACAGATGTTGAACGCGTGCAAGGACCTGTCACATCAACTAGATGAGGCAGGTTTTCGCACTCATTTTCTTTTTTTTTTGGTTTCGCCATCTGGCCATTGCGTTTTTACCGTTCCTTGTAATAGGCTACAATAATTATATACGAGGCAGATTGCTGTTATAAAGCTTACCGAAGAAAACTGAAACCGTGCTACCGCTAAGCACATCAGCGTGGAGTTCTTCGACATGCAATATTCAGTATGGGAGCCAGCAGAAGAGTGTGTTGAATAAGACTTAGCATAGAAGCTTGGGTGTGTTGGTTAGATATCGGAGGGAACACAACGCAATAGAAAACTGGGACAAGGAATGGGGACACACACACATGAAGGGCGACACACAGAGCACTGTGTTGGCATCGCGATTCCTTGTCTGCATCTTACTTTGCGTTGGGTTCCCGACAATTATTGGAGAGTACTTATGTTCTCTGGTATAACCTTGTCGTGGGAACTGGTTTTTGTGAGCAATGTTCGGAAGAACTTCAAGAAAATGGGGGCATTTGAACAGGCTTCGCAAACAAATGACAATCCGCTTTGAGACAGCTGTGACAGCGCCTGCAACATATATTCCCATTCCCAGTTGGGCTTTTAGGCCAGCGATTCCTACTAGCTTCGCACATAACCGGATCGACAAAAAAAGTACACATAATACGCGAGTACATACTGCATTTGACTCTGTAGCTTTGATGAACCAGGCAGATACACAAATTTATCCAAAGCTCCATTGATTCTATTGCAAAATTATTCAACAAACAAATTGTGATTTTATCCATGTTACTATACGATTGTGGCACTTTACCATTGCAGCTTTCCAGGAGGCACACATAGTGCAGCGTTAGTTCACCACTCGCAGTTAATTGTATGCAGTGGGTTGCTCACAGCAACTGACTGCATGCAATGGTGAACATCTTGCATGCTTGCACCGCTGTTTCAGCATGCTGGCTGCTTCCCATACGGCTATCAATTGATGTTCACAAAATTGGGAAGATGAAGAAAGACTACACAGTGCCCTTTGGCCACCCTATACTCCAAACCTCCAGCCAACAAACAAACAAAAGAAACAGAAATATGCAAATGAATATTATTCCTAATGCAGCTGGAATGGAGTGTAGTTTTCACCAACTCTGTGTGTTGAGTCAATATGGAGTGAGTTAACTCCATAAAGTAGCTTTTCTCATAACAGTGTTCACTCTATTGTAACACAAGGAGTGACTTCATAGCATCTAGAAGGAAAAATGGAATCTTCAGTATATGATAGAAATGTGAGGCTCTAGCTTAAAACAACAATAATCTGGAAAAAGAACTCATTACATTCGAAAAAAAAGGTAGCACAGTTGATCCCCTTTACAAGAGACACTGATGTAACATACAAACGGGGATAAGAGGCACCAGTGTGCAGGCTGACATTTGGCCCATCATGCATCAGGCACTCCGTAGATGCGCCTGTGCAGACGGGAGCCCTGCAGACAAGCATGCTGAGCAAGACTGTTGACCACTGTACAATGACACATTGCCACAAATTTTCAAAACTTCATTTCACAGACTTCTGCAAAAGCTTCTTACAGTCTTGCATAATTTTTGCACAAGCTTCTCTCATTCTTGCGTGATTTTCGTCAGAACATATAAGTGTTGGAAGTTGTATGTCCCCAAAAACTTGCACAATACAAATAGCATACATTAAAGTCTATCACTTAATACGTGCATACTGTAACAATGAAAGGAAACTCACGCATGGTTTGCTCCGAGCCTTCCCCGTGCGGTGCCTCCTTGAGCCTTGGAGAGCACTGTACAGCTAGAGCAAAGTAGCATCAATCCAGTGTTAATGGCAGGTTAACAAGACAACAAAACTAACCCCCATATTCATAAACGCTCCCCGACTCGACTTTCACCCTTCACTTGACAGAGTTGAGCACTGTGCCGCTGCTCGTTTGAAAGCGACGCTGCGCTACTTGAGAATCACAGCAGATTATTGCTGACATGCAGCGACTTTCTCTGCTTAGAGACGGCGCTCCCACCAGCCATCTCAAGTGAAGGTGAAGCGTTGAGTGGAGGGACGTTCTAGAATACGGGGGTAAGATTGGTTGCAAGAACACTACAATAGACACAATTTTTACACTTCATCTATATTGTACAGCCACACACATTCTGCATCCTTATAATGCAACATATACATACAGGCTTATAAAGTAAACACTGTAGGCTGCTCAAATAACACCTACACAAAAAATTACCCAAACGTGGCCATGCGCAAAGTACTTTTATTTGAAACTCACAAAACTTTTGCGGTGATGGAGAATAAATAAGACAGTTTACGCTTGGAGGCACATGAGACCTTCGCAGCTTTCATAAAGTACAAAAAACAATATGGTGTGTGTGTATGTATGTACGCATGAAGCTTCGGCCTTTACATACGGTTTCTTGAAAGTAACTACTAATAATTTTATGGCACCTGTGTCCTTCAGCGCAATTGAAAGCCTGCTGATCAGTGTGTGTAATTGTGAAATAGTTACATGAAAAATGGCGTGAAACACCTAAAATCAAATTTTTCTAGCTAGGAAATATGCAGCTGTGTATACACAACACATGCTGCAAACAGTGGGAGGTGACCACAAGAGTGATTTGAGTGTAAGCGGCAGTATTCCGCATTCATGCACCCCGCCATTTTCAACTGTTGCCCAAAAGCAGCACCACTTCAGCGTGCTTTTTTTTTACATCATAAACAGCACGGAATACAGCGAGGATGAAAACAACATATGCAATTAAATTTTGAGCACTATTTATGGTGCGCATGATTCATTGATATGTGGGGTTTAACGTCCCAAAATCACTATATGATTATGAGAGACGCCGTAATGGAGGGCTCCGGAAATTTAGACCACCTAGGGTTCTTTAACGTGTACCTAAATCTGAGCACACGGGCCTACAACATTTCCGCTTCCATTGGAAATGCAGCCGCCGCAGCCGGGATTCGAACCCGCCCCCTGTGGGTCAGCAGCCGAGTACCTTAGCCACTAGACCACCGCGGCGGGGATGGTGCGCATGAAAAAAAAAGGCCTTTGTACAACGACGAATTCATAATTTGCCTTCACGGACCTTCTGTTAGGCTGCACCACATACAGATTTTTCGTGGCTTTCAAAAGAGATTTGAAAAAAAATAATAACCGTGTTTACTCTTGTCATGAGCGCACTCACTAAGTCACCCTCATTTCAGTCGCCAAAATTTTGAATTTTTTTTCTTCCACATATTAAACACACACCCTATGTTCATCCGCTGCAGTCCCACGGGCTCCCCCCCCCCTTGCCGCCTTTGCTCGCTGCCACATGCCATTTTATTTTTGTTTCTACTTGTTCACGGCACGTCCCCTGTCTTTTTTAATTATCTGTTGTAACATATGTGGCATTATCTTGTTCCCGAAGTGCCACAGGTGCTCTGCTATGTAGATGCACCATTAAACTAGTATTTTTGATCAACTGTGCATTTCTGATGTTTACCTTGCAAGTACGTAAAACTGGCATGCTTCTTGATCTACGATACACATGTGGCTTGTCTCACTTTAAAGCAAAAGTTAACATACAATGGTGTAAATGCTTAGAATTTGAAATATTGAGGCAGCAGCACAACGGAGATGATCATAGGGTAAAGAAACGAGTGCTGCCTTATTACTGGCAAGTTGTCACTTATATGTACAAATAAATTTTGAGCAAAAAAGTACAAAAGCACAGCGAGGCTATGATGTGGTTCAACCTGTGGATTCGCTTCATTTATCACGCCATATGATGAAGCTTCCTTTGGTAAAACTGCCCAGATAAGGAAAAAAGTTTGCTGTCCAATACAGCAACTATACAAAGTGTGCACGTGCATCTCGCAGCACCTTTTCGTCACTTCCGAAATGCGCCACCACCATGCCCGGGCACCAACCGAATCTATCGCCTACAACTGCCATGTTGTCTCCTCGAGCTTGCACCCGTTTAGTTTTGCCTCACGATGCAAGTTTGAGGAATTATGAGCTGCTAGTGAGGCAAGTTGATTTAGTGGTCCACGCAGAGGGAGCAGAGCTTAGGGTGTTTCTTCGCTGAAAGTTATAACCTAAAATTTGAGAACGCACATTCTGATTTCCTAAAAAGTACCAGCATATTTGGCTGGTGCAGATTAACAAAAGCTACTTGAAGAAACTTTGCAATATTTGCATCTTCAGGTGCAACCTTCATTACGGGTAAGTGCCATAGCCAAGTATTTACCTGCAAACAGATATAGCTTACCAAGATACTGTACATACAAACTTGTCTGCAGTTAAACCATGATGGCGAGGAAGGCGGTTAAAATCGTGGATGGCGATCGCGGAGATTTGGTATTGCATTGAAACAAACTATAAAGAATGAGAAACAATATTAGTTCACTTTGAAGTATAGCCGATCGGTGCAAGTGGGCGTCAGGATTTTTTTAATTAGTCAATTATTTCTATACACGGTCTCTATCATG